>OY829913.1:20176134-21376134 GCA_963691935.1 Nephrotoma guestfalica
CGAGCATATTACTTGACAATGAGACAATGAGTAAGCCTTTTGAGAGATTTGGTACGCGATAGAATAAAAGCGAAAATGAATAGCGGGAGAACAATAAGTGGTGTAAAGTGAAAATAGTGGTGTAATTAAAAATTGTAAGTGATGTATTAAGTGAATTAATTATTTATTGTTGTGTTTTAATGACTAGGGAATATTCCAGAACTAACCTACATCACACACTATCTCGGCAGCTCTTATCGGGAAGAATATTTAGTTCTTACCTAAGAGTCGTTTATAAACAATAATATAATCTGTGGTTTAAATATTCGAATTAAATGTCAAGATAAGAAGATACTCACTTTATAATCTGGGACTGGTTATCGAAGCACATCACACAAAATCAGATTAAGGATTGGAGCTTTTCTGACCTGCAAGATACTAAAATCTATGTCTAGCTTACATTCATCCTGCGACCTGGAATGCCTTTAGAAATCATACAACTAAAATTGGAGCATACGTAGGCAAATTTTAAAAAATAGAAAATTAATGTCAATGCCTTCAACTTAACATGAAGATGACCAAACGGAACGTAACTACACCATTTGTATCCGATCATGATGAAAATGAGTTTGGCAGATGAAAATCGGATTTTGAAATAATTTTAGAAATATGACAAACTATTACAAATCTTGATGAAATCTAGCACGGCAAAATTGTGAAATGAATTTTGAAAGAAGTTTTGGTCAACTGGGACGGATTATTTCGTGAGTGGGGTTGCTGTGAGAAACCAGCTTAGATTTAAACTCCGTGAAATTGTATATGTTTGTTCCAATGTTATTTAGCTACTACCCTATTTTGTGAATTTTGTGTATTTTCTAAAACTGTAAATCGGACAATTTGCAATTAGCTAAGTCATTCTAGAATCAATTTGGACGATTCTGTGGTTACATGATTTCTGGATTTGCTTCTGCAAAATAGCAAACCAGTATGGGACACCCCTGCGTTATATGAAATAGTCAATTTGAGGATTTGATGTTTAAGAATCGCCAGTTTTTACAGAACTAACCCTCCTCCTCAACGGATCGAAACTATTTTCGAATTACCAGTTTAACTGGAACAAAGCCAATTCTTAAACCCTTAAAATGGATTTCGGTTTGTATTTTTAAAATAGGTTTTAAATTGAATTGTCAAGTTGATTCTGTAAAGTTGGCAATTTTAATGGAACTTTACCTTTTTTCAACAAATTGAAATGAATCTCAAGAAATTCTTATATGTATATATCAGGTGCGCAACTAAATTTCCGGGTTTCGCAGATGGTTGGACTAGCGGCACATCTGGTTGTCATTTATGTCAAAAGTTGTGTTTCGTTCATAGCATACACCGTTGTTAACGATAACCAGTTGTAATACCAGCACATATCGCGAAGCAAAATTTTTTTTTCTAAGAATGAAAATGTCGAGTTTTGGGCCAAATAAAAAGCATTTGCGGGAAGCTTTGCTTTTCTGCTTTCACTTAAAAAAAATGTGAAAATTGGTTTAAACGCTTCAGAAGTAGCAATTTCGACATTGAAGACAAGAAGCGCTCCGGAAGACCAAAAATGAAAGATGATATGCAAACTTCAAAAGGAGGCAAAATGGATGCTGCATGAGTTGACTGAGAGACAGATGGAAATCGAAGGGCCACTTGCGAAATTTTGCTTTCACGGCATGAAAGAAATAACTTCCTGCATCGAATTGCTACGAGAGATGAGAAGTGTTTTTTAGGAATCCCAAATGCAAAAAGTACTTGCTGAAACAGGGCGAAACTGTCAATGGACAACGCTACCGACAACAATTCATCAATCCGAACCATGCATTTCTCGAAAAACAGCCAGAATGGGACACGAGATATGAACGAGTGATATTGCAGTACGACAACGCTCCATGAGAGCTGAGATAGGATCTGCTACTACACTCGCCTAATTCGCCAAACCTGGCCCTCATGGATTATCACTTGTTGTGGTCGATGGTGCCTGGCTTGGCAGGGCTTCACTTGGCCAGTTTCGAAGAAGTGCAAAATTGGTTCAATAAATGGCTTCGGTTCAAAGACGCATCGCTTTATCGTCGTAAACATGTGTAGATAGCGAAGGGTAATACTTTGAATAAACCATTTTTCATATTTCTATTGAAATTTTCCATTTTTGATGTTTCAAAAAAAAAACGAAAATTTAGTTGCGCACCTAGTAGTTAGTTTTTGACCAAAAACCCATAAAGATATGGGCAAGTTCCTTCTGCATAGCCTTATTTCGGTTTTAGTTTCACTTATTACGCCAAAATTACAGAACTTGGTAAGAAATTCATTTTAAAACTGCTCATTGCATTTTAACATCAGTTAAATAATATGCGAGGTTAATCCCTCTAGGGATATTCTAAAAGCACATCATATAAACACCAATCACAACATACAAACAATACAAGTTGGACCATATTTTGTTATGAATTTTAACTGCAAAACTAAAGAAGTACGAAAATGCGGGGTCTGACTAACCATGCATTTGAAAACAAGAATTTGTTCTGCTTTTAAAGTGACATCTTGCAATTCTGAATTTTCATTCCAAAGATTTTGAAAATGGGATTTCCAGGATACCCTAAAATGTATCTTCGTTTCTATCGAAAATCAATGTATTTAATCCATTTTGCCGTTTTAAGATCGACAACAACTATAAACATACTCAACTAAAGTTTCGCTTGTATTGTTTTGTCCATCCTCTTTCATCTCATATTTATCGGGATTAATGTCAGTTAATAACTGACATTAATTGATGTATAATTTAAAACAAAATTTAGAGGGTTTTGGTCACAACGAACTCACCACAATTATAGGCATAATTTAAAACATTTTAGTCAAATTACACCCTTCGATCGATGGTCCGCAGCTGAGCAAATAATATACAATTAATAATTTCTAAACAAGCGGACACATTTTGATGCCCAATTTTTTAATTTACGTATGACAACAACAACAACGCCAACAAAGTAAAGTGTTAATTTCATTCCTTCTACACAAAAAAAATTATTTCGAATCAACTGAAACGAATAAATAATCCAGCCATTAAAAATTAAAGTTGAATATATATTATAGGTAAATTCAAGGACAGGTGCTAGCATTTTTTTGTCATTCCTGCTTGACAGATAAATTATTTTAAATCTGTTTATTTCTTAAAGACATAATTTATATTCTTTGTACTAACAAGTTGAACATGACACTAAATTTTGTTATTATGCCGGTGCTTATTTATCGGATTTACCAAGTTACGCGGATATACGACATTATGGGATGTAAAGATTAAAATTAGGAGTTTACTTAGCAGAGTGAAATTAATCGAGACATAAATTTATATTGTAATGGTTCGGTTTAATTCATTAGAGCCGAATATTGAAAGAGAGTACACCGCCCACCCAACAAAACATTTTATTTCATATTTTTTTGTGTTGCAGTCAACTAATTCTACTTAATATTGGTTTTTTGAACTAAATGTTGTTTTGCAGTATTTATTCGGTTATTTTTAGATAAATGCCGAAAATAAGATGCCAAAGACATATAAATGGCACTTAATGAAGTAAACGGAAGGGTAACGATCCACGCTGCCAATAGGAAATTTAGCATTTCTATACTGAGAATACATAATTGATTCCACAGAAGAGCGAAAAAGCAGCTTTGGGTCGTTACCAATACTCGAGATTGTGGATTGGCTATTAGCTAACCATACTGAAGGTTTTCTACGACAAAAGGAAGGAGTTCAGAGAATTACAAGAGTTTTTGGACCTCAGATTAAACCTATTTATGGGCAACCAATTCTGTATATTCGTACTCCTGAACCAATAACAGATGCTAGTTTTAAAGTTGCAGAGACAATAATTCGCGGGTGATTGAAACAAATTGAAGCTTACTTGACAAAAAACAAATTTTCAGCATTCTTTAAAATCCTTCGATGATTTTCGTTTACGAAACTGATAGGGACTAGGCAAAGGAAAACTTGACAATTTTCTCGATTCAATTTCAAGTGGTATAAAACGGTTCAAATCGAGTATGATTCTATGTGTTGATGGACACAGCACGTATCCAACCCACCAACAGTCCAAATTATGCGAAAATTACCACAATGCGCAATTGCGCAATTATGCACAAATTATCTTAATTTGTTTGAATTCAAACTCGACAACGATTCTGCAACCGGCAGACGAAAATACTAACAAAACGTCGTTTTAGTTTAATTTTATACACGGCCGTCGATAGTTACATTAACAAAATTCAATTGTTCGCACTTTTGACTTAGAACAATTTAATCCAGATGCAATAGATTACTCGAAATGTTTAGGGGAAAATCCAGAGAAAGATAAACATGTCGCTCATGATGAGCAAAACAGTTTTGGTGAAAATGCAATCAGTTCTGAAAAGTTTAAAGAAATTATTGACCAAGAAAAACTAACAGTCCACATTCGTCATTCGATGAAGGTACATTTACCTTTCACTACGATGATGCAACCACACAAATTAAAAACTCGGGTGAAAATATTATTTCTTTGGAGAACGATTCAAAGAGTTCAAAG
The DNA here is from genome assembly GCA_963691935.1 of Nephrotoma guestfalica. NCBI lineage: Eukaryota > Metazoa > Arthropoda > Insecta > Diptera > Tipulidae > Nephrotoma > Nephrotoma guestfalica. The sequence continues at coordinate 20,180,703 of OY829913.1, forward strand.
ATCGAGTTTATTGCAGCGTTGTGCCGTATTGCCTACACCGCGTAGATAATTAATATTCTAAGCAAATTTTGCTGAATTCTTTTGTTAATGGAACCATTTGGCTTCATTTCTACCGCACACTAAAAAATTCGAATCTAAATTTTAAAATGCCAATGACATACTCCTATACAACATGTGTATAATTCTATGCACAGTTAAATTTTTAAACTAAATAAAGAGATTTCAAATTAAGGTACTTCAAGCCACGGAACATTAATGGCAAAATCATCGCTACGCAATAAAATGTAAAATCACACATTTATGGAAGGAATGATGCGAGGCATCAATGACACTGTACAAATTTTATTCCGAAAACATCAGTCAAATACCTTAATATTTATATGTAGCTTGTAAATCCAACAGGCAATAAAATTCGATTGAACACAGAATCCATTCGTGTGGTCACCGAATCTACATGCCGCCCTTTTGCTTAAGAAATGGATGAAACTTGGTTAATGAAAGTGGATACAGTATTCGTTTCGAATATGAACATGACAGTCAGCATTGCACAGAGAATTTCTTTCATAACCGCGAATTTAGAATCGTACTGCGTTATGATTATCGATGAACATTTTATTTGGCCACGTTAAAATTCTAATTTTTTTAATGCAGTGGATTCAGAAATATTCTTTCAACACGCTAATATCTTCTGGGTTTCTTTACTATACTCGAAGTGGCTTACATCGACAGGGTCGTGATAAACTCCTGTGATTTAAGTTAAAGAAGCTACCGATGTACGCTTATTTACCAATATGCAAACCACACGAGCTGCTAATTCTATGGTGTAAGCAAATTCTGCAAATAGGCGTAAACACAACTTAATCCAAACATTTAATAATTATATAATTATTGACCCTAGTTATTGACCCTAGATATAACAAAAAAAAAATTTAATTTACGAATGGAAATGAAACCGATCCCAATCAAAGCATCGAGTAATCAAATTACCGGTTAAGACGGTAGACAGGGCCTGACAAATGATTTACGTTGTTTACTACAACTCCGTAAATTTAACGGATACTGACCAGCGAGAATTATACTAATAAAATTAGATAAAATTTTAATCACATCATCAGTTATCATCTGAGCTAGTTGCAAGTGCATTTCCAATGAGCAGAAACATATTTTAGTACACAGTTGTCGATAAAAATTTCGTTTAATATTGTGCGCAGCTCGACATCGAAAGTAAATGATTGCTGGAAATCGTGTCTCGTATAATAGCGTACCGAAACAATTAGAAGATTAGATGAATAAGAAAATGCCGAAAATTGTAGACAGATCAAAGCCGAAGAGTTCATTAAATAAGTTTTTCAGCAAAAATTGAACTAATATGTTTCGATTTGAATTACCTCAGAAGCATGTCAAGCTGGTGGTTTTTGAATTGCTGGTATTCCTTATTTTGCAAGTGACGTTAATGCATTTAATATTAATGCATTTAATATATATGGCACTAGAGTTTGTTAATTGAAAAACACGTGGCATTCGGATTAGTCAAATAAAATTTTTCAAAAAGATTTAGATGTTACAATCTGCTTCCTACAATTTTCATGAAATCAGCGACATTGCAGTATAATAAATGTTCATGTTATTTCACTCCAACAAACTCTGCTATCTAAAATTTATTTTCATCAGGAGAGACAATGAGCGCTTTCAGGTCCCCTATCATGATCAGTGAAATTCTCGATATTACTCAACGTGTTCTCAACTGATGGATTGCATTATGGTCAGGATATGCTATAAGGACGTCAGGATATGTTTCTCAAAAGTATTAATTGACTTAGGTCGATTTACAGTAGAATGTTCGGTTAAGGAACGTGCATACGGGATGAATAATTCTAATTAAAGTATTTTTTCGGGCTTTATTAATTGTTAAATAAAACGATTTTCTGGTGTACAGCCCTTATATTTTATGGTTTTATATTTTTATTTTTCGGCGTTTCGTTTAGAAAATCGTTTTATTTAACGAATAATTCCAAATTCGGAAAAAACCAAAACCGCAAATACATAGGAACTCCCGTGTCAAATCTTCGAGAAAAAGAGTCCTGGCCAATTTTTGGACAATATGCCATGGTTAAATTTTTGGACAAAAATCTCAAGGAAGGGGTTCGGTGCGTGTCAATGGAAGAAACACGTTGAAAGTAAGGACGCTATCCTTAGGAAGGGACGTAAGGAACATTCAAATGATAAAATGCCAAAGCATTGCAGAATCAATGTATCATGCTGCACGAATGCGTTAAATGCTATACAAAGTTATTTGAATACCAATGTTGATGCCATAACTTCACCATTTACAACTGTGCTAGTCATCAGATCTCTTCCTGGTTCACTGAAATTGATTGTAAACTATCAGTCTCCACATTTGTTTCCTGCGTTATACACTATCTTGGAAGGCATTGCTTCACAGTCATCCTTCAATACTTCAGATGGCTGTATCTTTCAAAATCGCAATATTACTTTGGCAAATGCTCTACCAAACTTCGTTAACATGCACTCCATTCCAATAACACAAATATGTCTCACAAAAGAGCAAACTTAAATGGAATACGGTTCCGTACATAGTTGCATTGAAAGGAAGTTTAAACCCGGAGTTATTGAATGTCCAAGCGATTATATTTAAGCATCCAACGAAGCGATGAGTTTTTCAAAGATTTCACTGGTTCCGAATCTCAACTTGTGGTATAGCCAAGCCACAATCAGACCAAGCACAGATGTTTATGTGACAGACATAAAAGCAATTTTAGCAACCATCGCCGATATTTATTCAGCAAAGTATCCGACAGCTTCAAATATAATCAAAAACAACTTCTATATCGACGACTTGATTTCAGGAGCTAAAAGTGAAAGAGAAGCTCTCGTTTTGCAGACACAAGTTACAGACATATTAAAATCAGCGGGGGGGGGGGGTCAATCGGAAGCATCTAGAATCTTTGATCCACTTGGTTGGTTATCACCATCTACCATTATGGTCAAAATACTACATCAATCTCTGTGGCTTCTAAACTTACAATGGATGATCCAGTCCCGCCAATATTTGTCAAAAATGGCAAGATCTTAGGCAAGAACTGTGTCATATCAACAAAATATCCATTCCTCGATAGTTACTCATCGAAAGCGAAAAATGGCAACTACAAGGATTTTCCGACGCATCCGAATTTGCTTATTCTGTCGTAATTTACTGCAGAACCGAGAATAAGGAAGGCACTATCGAAACCAATATAGTCTGCGCAAAAACTCTAGTAGCACCCATCAAACACGTTTCTATTCCACGCTTAGAATTGTGTGGAGCACTTGTTCAAGTCTACAATTGGACCGATTCTACCGATATATTATGGTGCTTATCATCTTACCCGGGGGGATTTTGAAAAAAAACTATTTCGAATCAGTCCGCACACCAACGAGGGCAAACCTTTGGCGCTGAATCGGGAGGTACCGGGTTCTAATCCCGATAGCGGCAGGATGCAAAAGGAAATTTTCATCAACAGATTACGATCTGTGATTAAAAGGAACAGAACTAAGACCCCCTATAGGCGTGCAAAACACATGGGCCGACCCATCTTCCATGTCCAGTACTATAGGCTGGCATGGAGCTATGCAATGCGCAGATGGTAACTTAAATCGGTCCTATAGCCTTACGTCTTCGATTTGGCAGAAATTGCGTAAAGTAAGACGGGAAAATCAACCGCGAAAGAGCAAGGAGTGCTTCGGCCCCAGAAAAGATTGCATGGAATAAAAAAAAACCTAAACCCATACATAAACTGAATGTCACAAAATCGAAGATCTTGAAGATTTATTAAAGAAATGTTCGAAATTTTCAAAATTTGTCAGAATTATTGCCCCATTGTTCCACTTTCGAAACAACAACAAAAGGTTCATTAATAATGAACCAAAATCGAATCTATTGTCACCTCAAGACTACAAACATGCTACGAATGTCATCTTTAAATGGGGCCAGACTGATGGCTTTCGAACAGAAATCTCTTGTATAATGAATAAAAAACAACTTCCGAAGAGCAGTAAAGTATATTTGTAATATTTTTATTTTAGGTTGTTGCTATTGGTGTGCAGACAGATATGTTATATATGAGAGAATATCAATGAGTATAATTCGGTGGTAGTAGGCTTTCATTTTGTCGAATGTTAGAGCTTGTTCGGAATAAAATCCGTTTGTGGATAAATAATATTTAAAAAGAATTGACAAATGCCTAAGTTGAGTTTGAGACACCACTTCCAGAACAAAGACAATTGGTTCCAAATCGCAAGAAAAAGTCGTACAAAATTTGATCAAAACACGGGACTCACACCCAACGGTATCAAAAAGTTTGTGCATAAATTGCGTGATACGGGCTACGTAGTCGACAATCCAACGCGTACCCGTGCTCGTCGTGTACGTTCAGCCGAAAATATCGCCGCGGTGGCCGAAAATGTGCGCGAACATCAGTCGGTCTTCCATGCAACGAATTCTGCGTAAAGCCCAATAAAGTTCAATTGGTCCAGCAATTGAAGCCCAGTGACCATCCGCTTCGATATCAATTCGCTGTGTGGGCCTGCGACAAACTCAAAATTGATGAGGATTTTGCTCAAAAAATCCTCTTTTCGGACGAGGCTCATTTCCATCTCAGTGGGTTCGTAAACAAACGGCGAACGGAATCAACTACCGCCGTTGTTAACATTTTTTTTTTGTGGCCATATCGTGAAGATTTTGATTTGGACGGAATGCCACTCATATGGAGTATGCCAAGGCCAGCCGCGGCTCCCATTTGAATGAAATTATTTTCCATAAATAACCAGGACGATGATATTTTCAAACAAAAAATAAATTTGGAAATATATTAAGCCGTTTTTGTTTTATTAAATTTTTAAATATGTACTTCTTATTGGGCCACCCTTTATTTTATATTGAAAAATTGTCGACAACGAAACGAAAACGAAACGGACCGAAACAAAACTTATGAATTGAATGCATGGAAATGTATTAGAACAGTTACATAGGCGAACCGAAACGAAAACGAACTGATAGATTGATTCATTTCAATTTCTTTTCGTTTCGTTTTCGGTCGAAGTTCACAGTGATTGATAGTATTTGTTGTAATTTTCATAAATTGTGAATATTTTTTTGCGATTTTGTTTACTGGGGCTTGTTTTTTTTTTTATCAAACGTCAAACACAAAAAAATTAAAATGGCAGAGATACCAAATAATGAAATTGATTTGGAGATTTTAATAGAAAACGTTAGAAAATACGAAGAATTATATGACAAAAAACATAAATTATTTAAAAACAATATACACATAGTCAAAAAAGTATTCGACCCAGTCTGAAATTTTAATTGTTTATGATTATTAGAAAAACAATTAAATTCCAAATTAAAAAAATTATGTGCAGGGCTTTATCACTTAAACATATCATGTTCATCCACATAAACAAAATGTAAATATTTCCAATTAAATTTAAAAAAAAAAGTTCACACAGTACTAAATTACGTCAAAAAAGTATTCGATCATATGATCTAGTGTTCTTTGTTCATCTGTTTCAACCTTTTGTTTAATATTAAAACTGCCAATAAAAAAATTAAGCAAAATCGAACATTCAGTCTCAGTTTAGTTTTACACGATGGGTCGTGGGTCGGAATTATCGGTTGATTTAAAAAAAGTGATAATACAACACTTTAAAGACAAAATGTATATAAGAAATATTTCAAAAATTTTAAGAAGGCCTTATTCTACCGTTCATTATATAATTTCCAAATACAAAAGTGATAAAACTGTGGTTAATAAAAAAGAAGTGGCCGGCCACTTGTGTTTAACAAGTTAAGAAAAACCCTATGCTAAGTGCTCCAAAAATCCAAAGTCGAATGGAGGTTGAAATTCAAAAGACTTGTTCTACACAGACCATAAGAAATATTTTACATAAAGCGGGTTATAATGGTCGCACGGCTCGGAAACGACCGAAAATTTCACCGGCCAATAGGGCAAAGCGCATCGCGTATGCCAGAGAATATGTTGGTAAACCAGATGACTTCTTGAACTCCGTTTTGTTTTCAGATGGAAGCAAATATAATATTTATGGTTCTGATGGTCGAATTAAAGTATGGCGAAAAGTAAATGAAGGGGTGTGTGATGGTATGGGGTTGTATGGCAGCATCGGGCGTGGGAGAGCTTATTTTTATTGACTCCACAATGGATCGGTACGTAAAAGGTATTAGTGCTTTGCATTGTATTCAATTTATTTATTACAGGTTTGTCTCCTTAGATATCCTCAAAAATAATTTGAAAAAAATCGCAACAACAGGACAATGATCCCAAACATTCATCAAGGATAGTAAGAGAATACTTGTTGTATAACGTAAATACAGTTTTGCCACATCCTTCACAATCTCCAGACCTCAATCCTATTGAGGATTTGTGGGATGAATTAGAGCGCCTTATTCACACACAAAAAATTGCAACTAAAGAGCAACTAATAGCCATTATCTTGGCAGAATGGAATAAAATTACGAATGTGACTACTAGCAAGCTTGTCAAATCAATGAGAAGTCGTTTACTGGCGGTTCTTAATTACAATTAACGGTGTTTTTACAATTTCCATTTTTTTTATTAGGTTGAATTTATTGTACAAATCGATACTTGGAATAAACTGACAATATAATAAGGATTATTTTGAAAAAAGTAACATTTGTTTACAATTATTTTATTTGTACTGAATACAGCAATATTTCCGTCATAGTCAAATGATCGAATACTTTTTTGACTATGTGTACATAAGGGTCGTCTATGGTCAAAAATAGCAAATTCAAAATCCATTTTATTTCCTTGTATTTATCACAAAACACGGAACAGAAAATGAAAAACGTCAATAACCGATTCGGCTATATAACATCACAAATTTGCCTTTCGTTCGGCTATATAACTAGGCCTTTACACTTTATGGAAAAATGATTTTTTTTAAATTTTGTTCCGTCAAACAAATTCAGTAAAATTTCCACAATAAATACATAAATAAAAGCGTTTAGCGAATTACATTGCTTTCTGTTCGAGCACACAGTATACCATTCGACGATTATGTTTGTCATTTGACAAAAGTACGTAGAAAATGGCAAGAAACAACAGCATCAAGTACAAGGCCCTGGGACCTGGTTAGGATTTAATAACCCATTCACACATTAATCCGAACAAAAATTATTTGATTTCTATAACCTGAATAAAGCGGCCAAATCTCTCTGTGAAATGTAGCGCCAGTGGAAAAACGAAACCAAATGAAATAAAAATCAACTGACCATATGTTCGGAAATCTTCGAGATATTTTTAATTCCAGGCAATAATTTTTTAATACTTTTAACTCGGTGCCTGCGGGTTGCACAGAATGAATCAAATTAATTTTAAATTAGCATTTGGCATAAAAAACAATTTTTTTAGTACACATTCAAAATTTGACAATATAAGCTAACGAAATTGGATCTGAAAATTTTGTGTCAGCATTTTAAGGAGTTTGTGTGGCATTTGCTCAATTGCTGCTGTTGTTTGAAAAAGCTACTCGAGACCGCGATAAATTATATTTTGATTTTTTAAACAATTCACATATTATTAAAATATTTGTGCTTCGGATTTACTCGATCGGACAACTCTTGATATTATGTAGAGTACAACCGAGTTCATCAAAAAACTTAATAATTGCTGAACTGACGGAACAGGGAAATTTTTTTAGTACACAATTTTTTGATTGTTCCTTACTTCATTTACAACTGGAAATTTGAAAGAATGAAAATGAAATGACTGAATTGTATTTTTAATAAGAAAAATGGATACCTTAATGTTTGCTGGTGAAATTAATTAATTTATTTTAGTATTGGATATTATTGTGTTTAATTATATACCAAAAATTAAATGTCAAAATGATTGACTTGAAATTAGTTAAAGTTGTTGTTCTAAATTTTTTTGTCTAAATTTCCCTGTATTTTCCCTATATTTTATCGCGGTCTCGAACACCATATTTAAAAGAACGCAGCTAATAACTGTTCCCTCGTATACAAAAATTTTCAAAGAGTTCTGTTTTTATATGAACATAATTGCTTGTAAACGATGTAAAAATGTGGCGCCATCTAGTTTAAAATTATAAAACAATGAAAATTATCTTGGATTAATTTACTCGATCGAAAAACCACTGCAATTAAATCTCTTCCTTAATAAACCAGCACATCGTTTATCCACATCATTTGTAATGTTTTAAAATAATTTACCATCACTTGCGTAAAATGTCATCGGGGATGCCATCGTTTATTTTGCCTGGTTTGATGAACTAATATATTTAAAAAATTGAGAAACATGAACATAATTCTGCAGCCAGCTAGTTGTTAATGTTTTGTTCTCAACTGTATGTTTAATGAATTTTTATTGGATTTTATTTAAGTTTTATTTCTTCTATATCGTTTTTTAGTTTTTAATGAAAACCACTGAAACGATAAAATTATATCAACAAGGAACCCAAAAAAGACATAAAACCGAAAATAAATGCGTGACGAAAATTAGCATATTTAAGTGCTATGAAATTGTATTTTTATTATTTTGGTCTTATATGAGTCTCGATATGTATTATACTCTTCTACAAAAACATGTGTGCACACACACAACCGCATAAAAGCATTTTTTTTTTATTTTGTAAAGAAAAGATTAAAGGAAGAAGAGAATAAAATTTATTTAATACTTCTTGCGTTTGAATGAAATAAATAAATTTAACAAAAAAAATCTAGAGTTAATTTTTGATAAGTTTAATTTAATTTTTGGTGAATCCAGCGCGCGATGAACCTGATTTTAATATTGTGTTTGTACCCCTCGCTCACATATAAGAAGATAATCACTCGAAACCATTATTTCAGCCTTCATTTTGATCAAGTGTTGTGTATAAAACCACGATAATCTCCCATACAAAAAATAATAATAAAAAGTTAAATTCAAGTCTTCATCTAATTCTTCTTCTTGTACGTCCATACATACGATCGTATGCATATAAGTACGAGATCTTAAGCAATAACCAAATTCTATTTTTTATGTGAAGGTACTTCAAACTGAATGATTCAACATTTTTTATAATTTTATAAAATGAATTGTGATTTAAAGAATTGAAATTAGAAAAAAAAATTGTAATAGTAATATTAAAAATAGTAAATCGGTTACGGTCTAGAATTAATACACAGATACCTACAACAAAATAAGGAGTTCGGTGTTTTCGGTACAACATGTGATCTAGAACTTTATAATAAGAAAAATAAATGTAGACAAAAAATTGTGATTAGAGTTTAATAGAAATGGCTTCTGTATTTTTTTTTCAGAATACCCGTCAATAGTTGTTCTGTGCGTTTTGTACAAATCAAGTGAAGAACCGCTAACTTTTTATTCCAACTGCTCTCATCTAAAAATAAATGAATATATTGATGAAGATAAGACAAGTATGGAAGGTCGATAATGAAAGGATGCGACTTTTTTATATGTGTTATATCTGTAACACATATAAGTTGATTATTGAACGAACAAGTCTCCTGAGATATATCACCTTCGATTTTACTTGAATAGACAGCGCTACGTAGGGACGTGTAATATAGAAGCAAGATGATGTACTAAGAATCTATAAAATGTTGGCTTACGCACTGCTAAACAATAAACCTCATTCATATACGGTACCTCCGGTATAAAGTATTTGTTGTACATCAAAAACCACCACCATCAATTTTCCAATAATAATCGTAATACTTAATATGAAGATATGTGTGTACATAAGCAGTATTATCCATCTTCAATGTCAAGCAATGAACTTATTTTTGAAATCTAGACTGTACGATGTTTTTTTTTAAATATATTTTTTTGATCAACTTCATTAACAACAATGTACGTTATTGTATTACAGATGTTTTTTTTTTACTTTACTTGTTCATATTTATTTTCTTAATTCTAAAAGAATATCTGGATAGGAATTTATTATTATTTTTGTTGTTCTTACAGTGGTTGGAATATTCCCGCGCTTAATTTATTAAATGCCGCGCGGTCGATCGTCTAATCAGCATAATGTTTGAAACGTGTTTGTTATGACATTTACGCTTAAATTATATTATCCTAGCTCTTATTAGCAAATCTGCAATCGTGCACTTTATGATTTAATCAATACGTTTTAATTTCTAATTTACAATTTGCAAAAAATATATGAACGGGGAAAAAATATGTTTTTGTGTTTGGTATATAAGAATTTCAGGTGAAACTATCAGATACTGAAAGGAAATATTCTACATTTCTTCCAAACACATTTCGATATCATAAAAAAGTACGCACAGACCTCACACCATATTATGAGGACACGTACAAAGCGATATGACGACTTCGTAAACACTTAGTATTGCAAATGAGAGACAAGCAACAATCTGTCTCTATTGATAGATTCAAGCCAGTCTATAGAATTCTGAGTTCACCCGATCAAATACCGGGGGTGAAGAAAAGTGTCCGCATTTCTGGATAACATCCACTTAACATTGCCAATTTTGATAAAGCTTACTACTCGATATAAAGGTGCAAATGCATCAGGACCAACACCGCTACTCGGATGGCGTAAACCACTAAAAATATATAAAACGGTGGCCACACAAACGCACTAACCGTTTTTCAGCGATGGATCAATTGGAAAGGCGAGTCGATAAATTGGAGATCATCGCTCTTGTCATACCGCCTCATAAGTCGACAAACCGCGGAACCATTTCAATCACCAACCACGATACAGGAAAAACCAACAATTTGTTGGTTCCAAAGACGGTGAATTAATGAATTAAATATTTTATTTTATTTATTTTCCGCAACGACGACCATACACCGTCACAACTATACATTATCTGTCATCCATTTGCATCCAGGATGCAAAAGGGAATTTTCATCAGCAGATTACGATTTGGGATGAAATAAAATACAGCTATGACCCGCTGTCGGAGTGCAGAACTCATGGACCGACCCATCTTCCATGCCAGTACATCGGGCCGTAAATCGGACCTATATCCGTACGTCCTCGATTTGGCAGACAACTGCGTAAGGTAAGGACGTAAATAAGCGGACTGCAAAAGAGTTGGGAGAGCTTCGGCCCAGAAAAGATTGCAAAGAATTTAAAAAAACCTTCAAAGGACCGGCAGGGACAGAAGGCATACAATAAAACCGACTTTCGAATTGCCGACACAGCGAATAAAAATGAATAGGATAACACATTTCAGACGAATAGGAATCTACAAAACTTGTTTAACCAAATTTGGATCGTAACTAGAATTCTATTAAAAAATTTTCTAGTGTTCATTGTACATGGATTCAGATTTAGTGTAATTTTTTCTATTGGTATAAGCGGAAATTGTTGTAATAAGCGGAACTGTCAAATTCTTGTTCGGTGAAATGTCCAAAATTACGTTCCCCTATTGAAAAACATTTTGAAATGATAATTGGTCATTTCACCGAACAAGAATTTAAAAATTCCGCTTATTATAACAAGTTCCGCTTATACCAGGAAATTGTTGTAATAAGCGGAATTTTCAAATTCTTGTTCGGTGAAATGTCCAATTATCATTTCAAAATGTATTTCAATAGGGGAACGTGATCTTTCAATGTGTTAATAACATTAATCGTCATACGTAATTTACATAATCGAAAGAAAAATTATTTGACACACAAGATATTGAACATCGAATTCGAAAATCGTCTTTAAAAATAATTCCATTCCGTTTCATCACGCTGATGCAGATAGTTGTTAAAAATCAAAAATGCCTCTGCTCAAAATAACAATATTGACATAATGTGAATATCTGAAAAATGCTTCACCAACAAAAACTACTTCACAATTAATGGGTACTCAATTACGCTAAGCATCTGAGAAAGATAATATCCAATCAACGGGCATCTGTCTGCAGGAGTGGTCTGGAAATTGTATGATATCAGCAATGTAACTGCCCTCCAAAGCACGCTAAATTGCAGTTTATTGATTATTTTGGTCAGCTGGATAATAAATTTCTCGCGGGGGTGATTACAACGCCAAACATACTCAACGAGTTTCAAAAACAAACTGCCTTTAGAAACAACTTTATGAAGCTATAGAGGAACAGACCCTGGATTTTTATCTACCGGTCATCCAAAATTGTCAGCAAAACTGGAAAATTCAACGGCAATGGTAACAAACAAAATCACCATTGTTGAAATGCAAATTAAATCGAGCTATTAAAACCCTGAAATTTGCACTGCAGGTAGAGGAAAACCAATGTGTCCAGAATTATTCAAGTGAACTCTCGGCAACGGAAAAGACTGATTATTCGTTGTGGAAGGCAACAAAAAACCTAAAAAGGTCTACAAAGTCGAATCCACCGATTGGACTGATAAACTGGAAATTGGGCGAGAAGCAATGAAGAAAATGTTTTCGCTGCACAACTAAAGACGGTGTTTTCATAACACGAAGGAACTAATAATATCGTGCTGCCTCCTGGCAGGCCTGGGAAAAAGAAACTCAAATCTCGTCTTATCGTCTAATAAGCATGATACCCAAAATCTCAAAGCTGCTTGAAAAAATGTTAATCACAAAACTAAAACCAGTATTAGAAGAAATGCAAATCATTCCAGACCATCAATTTAGGTTCCGAAACCAACATGGCACCATAGAGCAAGTGCATAGAATTGTAAATGCAGTCAGACAGTCGAGGGAAAGCAATACTGTTCTGCTGTCTTCATGGATATAACACAAGCGTTTGACAAAGTTTGGCACGATGGACTAATATCCAAACTTAAAGTGTCACTCAGTTCTGGGAAAACTATCTCGTCTAAAGGCACTACATGGTCCAACAAAATGGTGCAACAACTTCCTTAAATGATATAAGCACAGGAGTCCCACAAAAAAGCGTTCTGGTACCTATTTTATGCTTGTTGTACACGGCAGACTTACCTGTTACCGACAAAGTAATAATATCAACAATTCCTGATGACATAACCATCCTGTTATCACACGAAAACCTGTTTGCGGGTCAAGAAAAGTACAAAATCATCTGAGCCAAATAGAGGATTCGCTCAAGATCTGAAGAATAAAAGTAAACGAAAAAAATCAATTCATGTCGCATTTACGCTGAAAAAACATATTGAAGCAAAGCGCAACCAAATAAAAATAACATTTTCCAAAATGTATTGGCTGATAGGACGGGAATCCAAGTTAGCATTAGACAATAAGGTCTTACTATACAAAGCGTTGATCAAGCCAATATTCACATATGGTATTCAGTTATGGGGATCCACCAGTGCATCAAATAGAGAACTCCTGACAATCCTAACATACACGACGACCTTGGTATTAAAACCGTTAAAGAAACAATCAAGGAATTCAGTTCGGAATACTACCCAAAACTTCAAGGACATCCCAATGAATTGGACCGGGAGATACTAAAACAGCCACGATTTAAACGACTGAGAAGAGCAGATCCACTCGGACTAATCAAACTGTAAAATCATTAAATTTGTAGATTACGCTTATAAGTAGGAACTAAATTAAATTGTGAACACTAAAGTATTAACATTGGTTAAAACTTAAAAAATGTAATTAGCTTAAGATTTAAACACTTTTTGTTAGTTTCTTATGTAGAAAGATTTAAGAATAAAGCCATTGGCACCATTAAAAAAACCGTGTCATTCTATCTCATCAAACCGGAATTCATGTACTGCTCATGGATTCCAGTTTTGTGGAATTTTTTAGTAGAACGGAATTTTGTGCAAAGCGGCGTTTTTAAATTAAGATTTAGTGAAAAGGGAAAATTTGTTCCACTTATGCGGAATTAAATGTCAATCTATCTCGTCACGGGATTTAGAGGAGGAATACATTTATATTTTAATGGAATATTTAACGCCGATATATTTCTGCTTATTTTAATAGGACGATAAATTATTACATTGCCAAACTCATCAACTTTATTGAACGTAAGTTCCGTGTTATGCGATGCGCTAAAATTATGACAGACACACAAAATTATTTTAATTTTGACATTTTTATCGATTGCCTCTTATCTAAAGGTATTCGGCTGACTAAGGTATGTGTACACCTAGGTAGCCGCGTCCACGCCGCGGAGGGCGGGTACTACTTCAGCAGTAGCAAAGTACTACCAGGGCCCAAATTACAGTGGTATAACTTAACTTAAAAACAAGCAATGAGTACAACAATTATGGAATGTAATACACCAGGTGGTACAGTAGCAGGGACACTGGCAAATCCCAACGCTTCGGAGGCTGACCCAATAGATTCAGGTATGAACCAATCATTGCTTAACCCATTTGGCGGGAAATTGTCAAGGGCACCAAGACTTAATCTATATCATACCGTTGAAAAAGAATTAGAAAGAGAAACAAATTGGATATTGAACCGGAATAAAAGACCAAGCAAGAAAAGGAAAGCTCAACACTCACTAGAAATGAAAGAGACTTTACCATCAACTTCACAAGAGGTTTCTAGAAGCCATTTAATCATCAAGAAATCAATAACTCAAGCACAACAACCAACTAAACCAAAAGAGTAATAATCCCCGCCAATTATTGTCGTTGGAATATCAAATTATTTCACTATAAAATCGACAATGGCGTTTGGAAAATTAATGGTGCAGACTCTGAAACCTATAGAGCTTTACATACAAGAGCTTCACCCAACCCTCGCAAAAGATGAAATTATTGAGGATCTCAAGTAAAACATCATTAAGTCAGAAAAGATCGAAACTGAACAAGGAGTTCAAATTAACAAACGAGGGCCTCGACTATTTAGGGCTTTCACTTTTAATAAGAAACACAAAAAGTGGAAGATCTGGATAATATCAAGGCAATACTTAAAATGAGAGTTAAAATAGAGCCACTAAAAAACAGCGGTCTAAATTGCAAAAAATTCCAAGATTTTAATCATACGCCAGAAATATTGCAAAAGAAAGGCTAGGTAGGTCAAATGTGCCGCATCACACTCTAAAATGTCCGGTCAGTAAAGATATTGCTGAAAAATTGTTAATGGTCAGAAGCCACATCCCGCAAACTACAAGGGATGTGAAATAGCTAAGGAGCAACAAAGATTAAGAAACTAGACGCGAAAACAAAATCCAGGAATACCGGAAAAAATTAGCTAAACTTTCACCAAAGAGATGGCGAATAAAACTTAATGAAACAAAATCTGTTTAAGTAAACTTCACCAACAAAATGTCAACTAGAAGTGAACTTTCAGTAAATTCCCTAAGCAAAGACGACAAAATACCTAGGCGTGGTTCTAGGCGCAAAACTAAACAGGAAAAAATTCTGAGGTACTACTTCTATTTTGCTATATCAATGCAAAGTCCTACGTGTAATAGTTTATGCACCGTGGTAGATACGTCGTATGTTGGATGATACAAACCTAGTAACGTGGCTGCGACGGGAGAAATAATGTAATTTACTAGATCCAATCTTTCGGGCGATTTCGAAAAATATACTTCGTTTCGTGATCAGTTTATTCTCTTTAAACTTAACTAAGAAATTAAATTTATCGGACGACGGATTCCAAAACAGTCTTTACCCTCCGACTACAGTACGGCGGTTACCATAAAGATGGTTTAACAGGTTGTATAAGGCCTAAGATTATGAATTCTTCAATAAATCTTCAGTAACTTCTAGACTTAGGAATCGGCAAGTAGCGAGACCGTTTGAATCACCAAGATGCGATGGGTTAGCAAGCTTTATGGTCTTGCGTAGTAAATTTAATAATATGTTTTTCACACCCGGATTCCAAGGAACAGCTACAGGAATGTGGGAGATATTCAATTGTCCCAAACCTCTCTCAACTTGTTGCTAGCTGATGGTAGATTTCTACGCAAAACAATAAAATCAATAACGTTTGGCTAATATAATTCTGGATCAGGTAGCTGGACGTTTGACGGGATTTTCCGAATCCGTAGCTCGTGACCTTGGAAGTACTTAAACATCCAAGTCGTAGTAAAAATAGTGGTGTTTAACATTATGGTAATTGTTGAAGTGGAACGCGATGAAATTAAGTTAGCTTCTACTCTGCGCAATCCACATTCACCGCATGCTTTTTCGTCGTAATAATTTTATCACAGTGGGAAATAATTCGACCATAAAATGTATTTGCGAACCGGAATCTAACGGTGCTCTCCACACAATGGGTTGTCCATCTTGGTTATTAACTTTTACCAATGCAGAAGCCAGATAGATAAACGATCCTGACCTTGGCTTTGATCTAGAATTGGCTAGTGATAATACGAGTAATGCAACTGATATTATAACATTATTGTTTGGCTGATCGCAATGGTTGTGCATGCTAGTTCCTTTAAACTAGTAAATAGAGGTTCAGTTTTCGGTTGTGAGCGATATACTCTTTCCGTGTCTTTGTGAAAGAGCGAGTGGTGTGGTGAATTGCGAACAGAGTACTCAGTTCTTAAACAATGTTGCTAGTTGCAAAATTTTGGTGTTGATCAATTGGCATGTGTAGGAACTTGTGTGTCTATTAGTTTGACAGTACATACAAGAAAATTTCGATGGTTTGGTAATATCAAGCGATGTTGCGGCCGAACGGTTATGTATATGAGATGAGCTGTAGCACTATGGGAGTTACACAAACCGTCCATTACTGGCAGGTGTGTCGAAGAAGCGAAATTATTTCATTTAATTTTGGCCTTTGTGTCCAGTTTTGTAATCATTAGATAGACAATCAAGTCGTCCCACTGCTTTCATGGCCGTTTGAGCGCCGTTGCTAAATAAATTTTTTACAATCAATATTTTTTGTATTAAATTTCATTTTGAATCACAAAATCGAGTAAACTTGTCATTCTTATAGAGATTTTGTAAGAGAACAAAATTTAACTTTACCTAACTTTTTGGTACATCAAAAAGAAAATTACAAAAAACCATCAAAAGTTTGCTTTAAAATTGAGAATAAAATAAATTGAGAATTGAAATAGAGAAAATTCAAAATGGGCAGATCATCATACGAGTACTTATATGTATTAGTATGTTCAATAGAATTTAAAAAATAATTGGACGTTTATCGAGGAAAATTTAAAATAACATTTTGGCGGCCATTTTGAAAACGAAGAGATGAAACGTGGTGCCACTGTTTAATCCTCATTCATTTATCTTTAAAATGAGCAATTACAACAACAAATCAAGAGCACGCATTCAAAACATAAAAATCATGAAACTAAAACTTCTCAAAATTTGAGGTTTGACGTATTTTCCACCATATAAATATTATTTTAAAATCTTAAATCGGGTTTGTCGCCTATGAAAGACTTCAAATTTTTTGTATGTACGCTAAATGGTATAATAAATTTTCTACTTGCATAATACAATTTATCGATTATAAGTCGCCTACATTGCACGACAAATTATATTCAATTAATATCGAAAAGAAAAATCAATTAAAATTTTCTCTCACACCACAAATGATTGATATCGCGATAGATTAATTTTTGTGGTGCCCTAATTTTCTGCGCACAAAATTAATCAGTGAAGTATAGAGAAACCAATCATTTTCATTTAGTCGTACGATTTGTTAACACTTTGAAATAAGTAAATATTACCAATATGTATTTTTAATGCAAATAACATGTTTATGTGTTACTAATGGCAATCTATATCAAAGCCAGGTACGCTATTAAGATATCACAAAATGTTAAGCACTCGCGCGCACCGGAAAAACTAGTATCACATAAATTTTATATTGACTTCACGACCAACCGTATGCAAGCATTACAGAAGAATCATGTTTTTATTATTTATTACTTTAAATATTTAAAATTAATATTTTAATTATAATATTTATATAAAAATTTATTTAACAAAAAAAAAATGAAAGTAGATTTGAGTTTAGGTTTTTCTTTTTTCAGTATACAAAAATAAGACAATACGCCGCCGCCCCCACAAAAGAACAGCTGCGAAAATTATACAACTTTCTTGATCATGATCATCTTTCATTTGAGATTATGAAAAAATGCTGTGCATTGAAATTCAAATAAACAGACAGACAAGACAGAATAACAATAATAAGTTCAATCAATTTTTTTTCCTGCTTCATATCGTTTTGTGTCTTAAAGCTTTTTTTTAAGTATCCGTATATACAATAAAGGTACATACACAATGTTTACTTTCACTTTGTACATTGTATAAATAAACAATAATGCTGCAATATTAGATATGATGAAGGTGGTATATTGCATGACAGTAAAATAAGCTCCGTCCGGACGAATTACATTTCGGTAATTTTGTAATAATTCCAATTTAATTAGTTTTTTGAGCATTTGCCATATAATGTCGTACGACAGGTCGTAACACATGTTAAACGGACAAACTTTCTAACAATCAATATAAATTAATTTGTAGATTTATCAAATCAAATACCTAATCAAATACGCTCTAGATGCCAAAAAGTTCAAATCGACTTTCTATTGTGCGCAGCTTTTCAAAAATTACAGAAGGAGCACCAATTTTTTATAAATTTTATGTCTTAATCACAATAATAATTGTAATATTAATAAATTGACATAACGCCTTAGAGCAAATTGAAAATATTTTTATTTATTTTTATGTGTTGTACATTGTGTACTGTGTACCGTGTGTACCGTGCATACATTACACAGAAATTTTTGTATTTTTAAAATGATTTAATTAATTAGAAAATGTAAATTATTTATTATAAACAACAACAAAGTATGTGGCCCATTGTATATACATATAACAAGCCACCAACTTCTCTTCATCATATAACAGTTGCGGACATTTCAATTCAAAACGGTTGGAGAAACGCTGTGGCATAAAAATGTAATTTTACTTTCAATTGAAAATTTATTTTATGCTTACAGTCCTACGTATTTAGAGACATACTTTATATATTTAAATATGATTATTATTCAATATTTCTAAATCTATATAAAATGTGCTTATATGGCGCTCATATAACATACGTTTTATGTTTATTTTAATTTGTTCGTATATGACAGGTAATCGTGATTTGTGATACATCAACCTATATACATGTATTGGATTAAGTATAAAAAATTAATTTCCATTTAATTTTTGCCGCCTCACCATTTTAAGATATCGCATCGATTATCTCTCTCACTATTACAAACACGAAAGGTTTAGACGCCGTGTGTCGTTAACATTTAAATTTCATCAGCCGCGAGATTTTACGTTATGATTATATGATTTTGATTTGGCGCTCCTCTATAATATTCGTTTATTTGTTCAGACGTGTTAGAAGGTGTATACAATATTGTGTATGACCCATAAATACCATACAACAGTATTTCAAGTACATGCGATGGCAACCTTTCTGGTATAAATTTTCCTTTCAAATCAATACAAGTGAATTAATATTTTTTTTTTTTGTGTACGCGACGTTAAACTGTTCGGCCTACATCAAAATAAAAAATCTAAATTTTTTCCACTTAGACTTGAGGCAATATTTTATTATCTCAAACTCAATAAGACTTAATTACCATACTTTACAAGTCTAAACATCTTTTGTATATGCACGATATATACGCGCAAGCAAATGTCTCCGCATACATTCCTTAAACATTGAACTTCATTATTCTATGTCATCTCTGAATTAATCTCGTAAAAAATTGTCTTACTTTTTCAATGTGGCTTTATATTTATATAGAGGATATAGTAAATGAATTGAAAATAAATAAATAATTTATTTTTTTAATTAAAAAAGATTAATAAAATGAAAAATTATTATTTTGTCATTTTGTAATACCGAAATCAATAATAACATTTTGTATGCGAGTATAGTATTCAACTTGAAGCTACCAAGTTGTTTGCTTTATAAATAAACAAAGGATACGGCCAATTGAATTTTTTGTTTTGTTACACATTAAGATTTATCTCTAAAATTAATTAAAATATTCTTTAGGGTATATTGTTGACTTTTAACTTTTTAAGTGATATGTGTGGTTGCATCAGGCTATGTTACACAATTACAACTATTTGGTTCACATCGATCGCTTCGTCGTTTTCCCAAATATTGCACAAAATAATTTTT
Source organism: Nephrotoma guestfalica (assembly GCA_963691935.1). NCBI lineage: Eukaryota > Metazoa > Arthropoda > Insecta > Diptera > Tipulidae > Nephrotoma > Nephrotoma guestfalica. Next base: position 20,200,791 of record OY829913.1, read on the forward strand.
ATATTCATCGGTTCAACCAAAAGGTAGTAAATCTACCAAGAGCATTACACCAAATTTCAGTGGTTCACTTACGAGAACAAACAGGCCCGACCTATAAAAGTCATGGCAAGAGGTTTGCAGAGGTTTGCGTCACACTTGCTCAAGCAAAGAAATAATGGAAGACTTACAAAATAAAGGTCTTAAAATACTAGATGCTGTGAATATTGTTAAAAAAGAGAGAACAGAAATCCAGGAAGGAAAACAAATTATCAGTAAAAGGGGACTCCCTCTTTTTATGCTAGTATTTGACAACAAAGAGAATGTTCAAAACATTTATGGAATAAAAAAAATTCTTCACATGAAGGTGAAAATTGAACCAATGAGGAGAACCACAACACGCATACTCCAATTCAAGAAATGCCAGGCATTTAATCACACCCAAGGATATTGCGGCCGGGATCCAAGATGTGTAAAATGCTCAGGTAATCATTTTACCCAATCATGTACAATAGGGAGAGATGTGCCAGCCAAGTGTACAAATTGTAAGAGTCAACATCCGGCTAATTATCGAGGCTGTGAGGTTGCTAAACAACTACAAAAATTAAGATGTAAAACAAGAAATCAAATATCAAACCAGATGGGTCAAAACCCACAACCAAGCAATACAGGTCAAAGAAGTTTATTTGCACAGGTAATGAAAGGTTTGGGTTCAACCAAACATATGGGCTCTGAAAGTAACCAAATTATGGAAAACATTATGAACCGCATTGCAGCTATTACTAAAGCTGCTAGATGACCAAAGTAATCTGAACAACATGATACTTGCTCAACTGAAGAAAATGCAACTCCCTGAACGCAATCCAACAAAAAAATTTTAAAATAGCAATCTGGAATGCAACATATTCCAGAAATAGAAATATATATTTTTAAATTCAGAAAAAATCGGCATTTTCTTAATATCTGAAAGCCATCTAAAGCAAAAGAATCAAAAGAAAATATAAAACACCATTTGGATTCAAATATCGAAGAAGAATTAATGCAAGTCACTACTGTAAGGATCCAAATTAAACACAGACAGCTCACTGTCTCTGCAATATATTGTTCTCCCCGGCATAACTTGAAAAAAGAGGACTACATTAAACTATTTAAATCGCTTGGACTTGATTTTATTATTGGAGGTGACTTTAATGCGAAAAGCACCTATTGAGGATCTAGAATTACGACGTCAAAAGGTAAAGAATTGCTTCAAGCAGGGCAGACATCAAAATGTGAATTTTACTCTGGTTCCCCAAAATACTGGCCCAGTGACGGAATGAAGATACCTGACCTAATAGACTTTTATGTAGCAAGAGGTATATCCCAGAACTACATTCACATTGAAAACAGTAATTATCTAGTATCAGGTCATTCCCCGGTTATCATGACAGTCAGTGAAATGGCAATTCAAAAGGAAAGTGCACTCAGATTAACAAATTCAAAAACAAACTGCGATCTCTTTCGTGAAGTATTGGAGGAAAAATTCAATCTTCAGGTATCGATAAGAAATCCCCACCAGTTGGAAGATGAATTAGAACAACTCAATAAAGCAATTCACTATGCTGCTTTGGCAAGTACCCCAAATATACAAAATAAGAAGAACATCGGAGAACAAAACATTTCTTAACAATTTAGGTAACAGTCTCCAATCTCTTCTTAAAGAAGTTAAAAATGCATAAATCAACAGATATCTAGTTATCCTAACCGATGAAAAAAATTCTGATTATTCTCTGTGGAAGGCGATGAAGGGACTCAAAAGACCCAAAATGCAAGTGCCTTTACTTAAAAAGGAGGATGGAATCTGGGCAAGAAGCCCTAAAGAGAAGGCTGATATATTTGTGGAGTATCTCGAGCATACCTTCCAAGGCAAACGGCCAATGAAAATATAATGTCAGTCCACAAGCTAGATGATTTTGATATACGCCCAGTAACTCTCAAAGAAGTAAAAAGCAACATGAATGTTAAAAAAAACCCAGGATATGACTTGATTACTTGCTAAATATTCAAGGCTCTACCAGGTAAAGGATTTCGTTCAAATATGTTCCGTGGCAATGGAAAGTAACTGAAGTAATCATGATAGGAAAACCTGATAAACCACCTAACGATAAAAAATCATACAGGCCAATTTCATTGCTGCCAATTATGTCTAAACTCTTTGAAAAATTATTACTAAAAAGACCTAAACCAATAATTGAGGGCCGACAACTAATTCCTCCACATCAATTTGGATTCAGGAAAAAGCACTCCACAATTGAACAGGTGCATAGAATCACCAACCTTATTGAAAGAACGTTAGAATGCAAGAAAGTATGCTCCAGCATATTTGTGGACGTCGCCCAACCATTCGATAGTGGTACAGTGGACTAGAATTCCAGCTGCACAGAGATCTGTCGAGGCAATTCTATGCCATACTAAGATCTTATTTATCCAATAGACATTTTCGTGTGAAATATGAGGATGAATACTCCGAACTAAAGAAAATCTCTGCCGGTGTCCCACAGGCGAGTGTCTTAGGACCAATCCTGTATTTATTATATACACGGCATATTCCAACAACAGATGAAGGAACCATAGCCACCTTTGCAGATGACACAGCAATCATGGCGATTGGAAGTAATGTCGCTGATGCAACGAGCAAACTCCAGAAGATTACCAATTGTCCACTTAGCTCTTTTTGAGATATAAACCATCATTGTAAGCTAGCGTGATCTGTAATCAGCGTAAACCAATAACCTTCTATACAAGGTCTGAATTTTTTTATACTAACAATGGCTGCAAGGCACTTCCGTCACCGTGTAGTTGCGTTGTGCAGCGTTTAATTATTATGAAATAAGCAAGCCGGGTTATGCAAGTCTGACGCGGTAGATAACATTTTTCTTTAATCGTTTCAACGCCACTTCTACTTCATCTGTCCAATTAATTGTTACTCCTTTTTTAAGAAAATTTGTAATTGGAGCAGTCACATCGGTATAATTCCAAATGAAGTGACGGTGCCAGCCAGCTATTCCTAATAGGCGGCACGTCTGCTTTACAGATTTTGGTGCTACAAAATTATTTATTGACTCCACCTTTGTTGTATCTGTTCTCAATCCTTGCTCACCGATCAAAAACCGCAGATACCTCGTTTCCTTGAGCACGAAACGGCTTTTCTCGATATTTATTGTCAACCCTGCTTTGGACAATAAGTCACATACAGTTTTTAATATTTCCAGGTGATCGTCGATGCCAGAGATTATCAGTATATCGTCTAAACAGACGAATACACGATCTCGTAACTGATGTGGCATTACACAACCCTAACGACATGACACAGAACTTTTTTTTATATTTATTTGTATTCCGACTGAGTCTTGTACCCATTTAGTAATTTAATACTGTGGGCAAAAAATAGTAAGACTTTGTTCATAATTATAAAATTCTTTATCTAATTCTCCAATCCTATTTCGTCCCCCTCAAAGTAAGTCCCCCCGGCCTCAATACACTTGTGCCAACGTTTTTTCCAATCCTCGAAACAGTTGTTAAAGTCAATTTCCGGAATAGCCTCCAATGCGCGTAGTGATTCACGTTTAATGTCTTCAATTGACTCAAAACGGTTTCCCCGGAGCGGTCGTTTGAGTTTGCTGGACAGCCAGAAGTCACACGGAGCTAAATCAGGCGAACTCGGAGGTTGCGGAACGATATGAGTGGAATTTTTGGCGAAAAAATCACGTAAAACCAATGCAGTATGAGAAGGTCCATTATCGTGGTGCAAAAACCAAGAGTTGTCGACCCATAATTCCGGCCTCTTTTTACGAATAGCTTCGCGCAAACAACGCATAACAATCAAATTGTATTCCTTGTTGACAATTTGGCCGATCGGAAGGAATTCGGAATGCACCACACCTCGATAATCGAAGAGAACTGTCAACATCACCTTGATTTTTGACTTGCTTTGACGTGGTTTTTTCGGCTTCGGCTCACCTTTGGCACGATATTCGGCCGATTGATCGTCTGTTTCCGGGTCATAAGCATAGATCCAAGACTCATCGCCAGTTATAATACGTTTCATGACATCCTGGTAGTCGGAAAGCATTGTGCCACAGACGTCAACGCGACGCTATTTTTCCAAAAAATTGAGTGATTTTGGAACTAATCGTGCTTTCACTTTTCTTAGGCACAAATGATCTTTCGATTCCTTGATTTTATTAACGTGTTGATCATCAGTTGATGTTGATGGCCGTCCTAGACGTGGTTCGTCGTCAACACGTTCTCGACCCTCTTTGAACAATTTGTACCAATCAAAAACACTTGCTCGCGACATACAATTATCACCGAAGGCCTTTTGCAACATTCTGAACGTTTCGGCACCACAAAATTGATTCCGCACGCAAAATTTAACGGAACTTCTTTGTTGAATAATTTCACTCATTGTAAAAATCGCCGAAGGCACTTTTTGTACTTCAGAAAGACAAGCGTATACTAAACACTAATGATTATTTTGATGTGACATTTGGCACAGATGTCACTGACAGTCATACCAACATAGAAAAAAAAATATTTCGACGAATGGTTTTCCGCGCGAAATTTAAATTAAAATGTCTTACTTTTTGCCCACAGTAGTATATTGCATAATAAAGTATTTGATTAGTCAGCGTAGTCAAGTGATTATTCCCAGTTACGTGTCACTCCTCCTCAGATTTTTCGCCTCAATACGTTTACTGACTTCCTGGTCGCGATAAGTCCAGTGGTTTGGTTCTTTACAGTCTTTTTGTTGGTGTTGGTGGTCAGCATACAGCGTATATCCAGATTTTCATGCTGGTGCAGACGTTGTAGGTGTTTTGTTGCATGATGCTTGATTCCATCCCCGACAAGCTCAATCTTTAGAGCTTAATCTTTAGATCTTGCCATTTCTTTATCCAATTACATATCAGGTTAGTAGCCTGCTGTAATTTACAAGTGGAGTCACTGATCTTCTTTGCTGTTGCAAGTATTGCCGTGTCGTCTTCAAAAGCCGCCATGGTTGCTTCTGTAATTGGTATATCTCTAGTATATAGAAGATAAAGGATTGGCCCAAGAACACTCCCTTGTGGTACTCCTGCTGTTATCCTTTTTAGTTGGGAGTATTCATTCTCATACTTTACTCGGAAGTGCCTCTCTGCTATGTATGATTTTAGAATTTGAAAAAATTGTTCTGGAAGATCTCGATGAAGTTTGAATTCTAACCCCTGGTGCCACACTTTGCGCTACATCAAGGAATATAGTTGAGCATATTTGTTTGCTTTCTAGTGATTTCTCGATTACATCAGTAATTCGGTGTACTTGTTCTATCGTAGAATGTTTTTCCTTAAATCCAAACTGATGTGGGGGGATAAGATTATTCTCTTCGATAATTGGTTTTTGTCTTTTAAGAAGAACCTTTTCAAATAGTTTCGATAATATCGGTTGTAGAGAAATTGGCCTGTACGAAGCTTTATCATTCGGAGGTTTATTCGGCTTAAGTATCATAATTACTTGTGCAACTTTCCATTGTCTTGGTATATATCTTAGTCGAAATACTGCAATAACTATATGCACTGTTTCCTCAATGCTTTCTCCGGTAGCACTTTTATTATCTGACCCGTTATAAGATGATATCCTGGAGCCTTATACGAATTCAGATTATTCTTGATTTCCCATTTTAGTTCTTTCAATGTCACAGGTGTAATTTTCATTTCATCCTGTTTATTTATCGGGATGATATTTTCCTCTTCCGCTTGTTTGGGGCAAGATTGGAATGTCCCTTCAAGGTGACTTGCAAACAAATCTGTATATCGATTTTGTCCCGTGAGTTACTCATTTAAAATGAGTGAAGCAAAAAATATCGAATAAATATACACTGTATCATACACAATTATGTCTTTGTATTTGTATTTTTCTTTTGTTTGTATTTGTGTCATTTTTATGATGGACAGTACCGAAATAACGCGATCCGGGTGAATCGGTTTAATTGTTATGGTGCTTATTTCCTTTTCTCAACACATTACGTCTGCTCACGAGCTGTGGAGTGTCATTATTTAACAAGCTAATGTATTTTATATTTTATATATTTTTTTATAATAAATTAATGTTATATGTTTAAATTTTATACATAAATTTAATTTAAATTTCATAAATTTTAAAAATAAAATATTAATTATAAAAAAAAAATTGAAAATACATAAATATTTAAAAAGTAAGTTAGTTTGTCTTTTCATTCGTTTAAAGAATTTTTTCGACCAACGATATTGTTCTAAAATGACGAATTTTTCTTAATTTTTTAAACAACACAAAAATATGGCGTTTACAATGGTTAACCCTTTGAGTGCCAAGGAGCGCAATCGCGCTCCTCAATATAGGAATCAAAAATCTCATCAAGGGTTAATAGAATAAACAAAAAACACGTGGTTTGCATGTGTATAGTAAAGCAAACCAATTATACGCGCGTCACTAACTAACATAATCATAAATACTACTACTATATCTTTCCGGTTACACTCATTTCGTTTCACACATTTTGGGACAAAATCGATACACTGGTTTCTGCTTAGCATCTCGAGCTCAATTTTCTTTATTTTTATTTGAATGAACCTTAAGTTTGGGTCTTTTAAGATTCTTAGTTGCTTTCCATAATGAATAATCAGTATCTTTTTGCCCAGTTAGAGTGCTGAGGTATTTATTAACTGACTGATTTTGAATGACTTTTATTAGGTATTTTAATTTGTTGCACGAATGGTTAAATATCCTCTTATTTTCCGGGTTTCGATGTGTTTGCCATTTCTTCGGTGCTTTTCTTTTATTTTTAAGAAGTTCTCTCACTTCCTCTGGATAGCTAGCATTGCGTTTCATTGCCTTACCATTATTAGGAGTGCTTTCCCACGCAGCACTTTGGATATTATGGATCAGCTTATCTAGTGCCTGTATTGGGTTCTGCAGACTAATTCTTTCTGTTAAATGTGTTCGAAAGAGATCCCAATTGGTTTTGAAGCTCCTTAATTTTGGGTTGCTCTCTTTCATAATCATTGTTTGGCCAAGTATCATATTAACTGGTGAATGATCTGACGATAGATTTTCACTGTTCTCTACATGGATATAATTATCTGAAATCCCTCTTGTAATAAAGAAGTCTATAAGATCTGGAGTCTTACTGATATCCGTACGCCAATAGGTTGGTGTACCGACTCATTTTAGTAGTTTGCCTACTGTGAACAGTTATTTTCCTTTAGCAGTCATTATAGTCATCTCCAATTAAGAAGACACTTCCTAGGGTTTCAAGAAGATTAAGATAATCCACTTGTTTCAGATTGTATCATTGTATCTTGGAGGGCAGTATATTGCTGAGATACTACAAGTTTTTTTATTGTTTAGATTGTTTGTATTTTGATTGTTGTGACTTGCATGGAGAGCTTCTCGACTTTAAGTTCTTCGTTATGTTTTATATGATCTTTTATCAGGATAGCTGATCCACCTCTAGCTTTGTTCTCTGGATGTAATGCATGGTAGCAATTATATCTTTTTATTTTACAGAATGAAGTTTTGGTGAAATGGGTTTCTGATATAAGACATATGTCTAGTTCTTGAATGTGATGCAATAGCCCATTTGCATTCCAGGTCACAATTCGTATTGTTTTATTCATTTCTTTTGTTTGTAATTCGATTTTATATTATTTACACTTTGATACACTCGATCAAGGATTTCTTCTACTCGTTTATTGAAACTAGTTTGTGATTTCATTTCTTCTAGTGTGTTCTGCAGACTTATTTCCTGTGAGATATGTCTTTTGTTGAGGTTCTCTAGATTTCTCAGTATGTCCTGTAAAATGAGATCCACTTTTGACTGTTTCTGCTCTGTTTGCTGAACTATTTGTGCATAAGCAAAGTTTTCATTTACTCACCTCTTTGTTTGTTGAGATTAGAAGTCGATGATTTAGGCTCCGCGGGTTTTTTATAGGTTGTACATGTCTTGATGTATCTGGTTTGCGTGATTTATCTCTCATTTTCTGTAGTTCTACTGCTACTTTACATCCTCTGTAGTTGGCTGGATGTTGGCCTTTACAGTTGATACACTTCGGTGTTGTATTTCGGGGAACTGTATAGTCGTTTCCAGCGTATTTTCCTGCACAAACTAAATGACGCAGCTTGCTCAAAGTCAATTAATGAGAGCAGTGATGCATTTAAAGTTACTGCGCGGGAAATTAAAAAAATCACTGACTATCAAACTGCCCTCGTATTTGTGTTGTAAAAATTGAATTATAACTTTCACAACATTGGAAATTCGTATTTTGAACTGGAAAACTGTGAGACAGTACACTCGTGAAAAACAGTGGATAATACAACAAAAATGCAACAATCTACATTGTCTACGAATATTTTACATACTCGACTAATTGCCGACATTGTCGTAAACGACCATCTCTGTGCCTTACACGAAGCAGAATCTCTTTAGACGACTGTCAAACACCAAGGAGACCACAAAACACTATTATATTGTGTGAAATAACACGTTTCTGGTTTAGTTTAGAACACAAAATAAGAAAATACCTATTAAATAGAGAAATAGGCACTAAGATACAATATGTGGGTAGTCTAAAACACACAACAATTTTCAGGAAAACGTCTTAAACTGATTACCATCGATTTAAAAATTTGATAGCGCATACAAAGATGTCAAAATAGTAATTAAGTCATTTATATTGAGTTTTTGATTTAAAAACTGGTTGCAGGCTTACCAATGCTATGATATTGTGACAATTATGAATAATGATATTCTTACTCATAGAACAGTTACATAATATGTATGTACATATATATGATGTAGGATGTATAATAAACATAAATATTTATAAGAGTTTTTAAAGTACACGATAGATGAAACTTTTAAATCTTGATAATTAAAATTATTGAGAAATCTAACTTGTTATGTCACGCGATGCTTGGTACTCGTTTATATTTAATATTCAATATAAATTTTTTATATTTACAATTAAAAATAAAATACAAATTAATTGATTAAATATATATATATTTATAAATTTAATTAACTATCTCAATTCCGAATCTAAAATACAGAACATGGAAAATAATTTAATTTTTAATTATTAACATCCTCTACCCCAAAAAATGAAGGAAAAAAAATACAAAAGATAAAAATTACACGGGACCTTCATTCTCAATTAAGATATTTTGATAAGACGGTGATCTTGCGTCTAGAATTTCAATATTCGAGTTAATTAAATTAAAAAATAACATTAAAAAGCACTAAAATTATAATTAATTGATTTATTATTAATTTTATAAAATTAACTACATACAAGTGATGGTGTGCGTGCAAATATGCAAAATACATAAACATGTGTTGGTTAAACATATATACATACATACAAATATAAATTAAATTTAAATACGAAATGAAATAAAAAATTGCAACATGAACAGACAACTTGGAAATGATTTTTTTTTTTTAATAAAATTCTGCTGTTTTGTGTCTCTTGTACGATTTTTTTTTGCGCAACCTACGACAATTTTATTTGGTATATTTGCAAATTTTTTATACAAACAATCAATAATTTTTTTAATTTATTTTTGTGTTATCTAAATAAATTATTGTATTTGTTGTTTCAGAGACATAACAAAAAAACAATGCAAGAAAATATATTTTGGTGGTCTCTGGTGGCGGTGTGTGACAAAATGCTTGATGTTTGTAGGTAAACTACTTACTCGTACATGTACAAAATGTGAACTGTTTAGGGTTTAATCAATTATCCAACAAACTTTCAAAACAACATTTTTATGTTGTTCAAGAATTACATTTTTGAGAATTAAACATTTTTCTTTTACAATTTAATTTTTCTAATTCTCAAAACCAGTATAAATTTAATACCGAGTATATAGAAAATTTTTTTTTATCTCGTACTCGTATACCTTACATACATACACTTTGAGATAATTTTTTTTTTATTTGCTTCATCATGTCTTATTATGGTACATTAAGGAAACATACAAAATGAAATTCTGTCTCTTTTAAAACGAAATTAAATATTTTATTTTATTTATTTCTACGTGATTTTGTAATTTTACACGATAATATTATTTATAATAAATCAAATCAAAGACAATTTTTTACTTTCTTACACACACAAACATAGTATGTAAGTTTATGCATGTCTCGATGGAGTTTAATTTTTTGTTTTGTTTTTGGGAAAATTAACTAAAAGCTGATTAGTATTCGACTAATTATGATAATTTTGTCGTTCTACAAAAAATCGATTTTGATTTAAAAAAAACAAATAATGTTAAATTTAAAATTGAATTGATTAATTGATTTAACCTCGAGACAAAATATATTTTAGTTTTATTTTATTTTAGAAGAAAATTTTTTAATTCTTTGATCATGAAAATGGAATTTTATTAAACATTTTTTGCTTTATACTCTTGTATTTCTTTGATCTCGTTTTAATTTTTTTTTTGGTAAAATACAAAATTTCAAGGTTCTGGTTTTGAATTTTATAGCGTTTCTTGTTTTTTTGTGTGTGCTGATAATCGATTAGAAATCATGTTCGATGATTGATTTTGGTTGGTCTATAAAAGACATGCACAATCAACCTATCTACCAAAAAACCAGATGCGAAATTAATGCGTGAAATTAATTTTTTTTGTTGTGTTGATTATTTATACCAGATTTTCATTAGGTATTTAATCCACTTCAGCTAGGTAGATCGCGCTATACGAAACTTGTAAATAAATCATCCGCAAAAACCAATTGACTACCAATCAAACTACAACTAAAAATAATTTATATTTCTTATTTTATTTTTCTAAATCACGTTTTCAATTATATTCGAACTGTTTTTTTATTATTTCCCAATAAAATAAATAATTAAATATATTATATTGTTTTATGTAGTACGGATACCGGGTGATGGAAAAATATCGTTTTTCTCACGCTGAGTTCATTTGTCATATTTCTCTTCATAAACCATGTCACACGAATGACATTTTTTATGTCAGACAATAAATCCTGCGCGAGCGATAAAACCACCGATATTTTACTGATCACCCAGTGGTAGTAGTTACATATATTTGGTAATACAAAGTGAATGTAATTTTATTAAATCGTATGTCAAAATATTATGTTTAAAAATTAGTTATGTGACAACTATCAATTTTATCTTGATCACAATTAAATCTCGTACGTTTGTAAAAAAATAAAATGTACACACACAATTTTCGATACTGGCTACCGAGCTACCGAACCTGTATCCCATACTTAAACACATGCATATATGATTATCGTCTAGGTATGCATACATTTGAAACATTTTGCTAAATAAATCATGTAAATTTTGCATGTTCGATTTCAATTTTGACATCACGATCTCATAAATGTTACATAAAATTGAGACAAGCATAAATAATTGGAAACTAAAATTTAATTAAAATTTTTGCAGTGCAACACAACTAGATTTTGAAAATTTGATAAATTAGAAGCAACCGCCACACAAACGGAAAAGAGAAACTGTATGCGATCCCACATGACGACTTTCCATAAAAAATAGATTTACAGTCGATAAATTAAACTTGCATCAATCAAATAATTTCGTAATTAATAAATTTATGAAATTTTCTAAATTTGACGCGTCTCTAAAATTTGGAATATAGAGAGACACGTTAATTAATCGTTGTTTTAGCTATTTATTATTGACATATCGCGGCTGCGAGATGTGCGATCATACAAGCAACAAAAATTTATGTTAATTTTAACCAGTTGTGCATTAATTTCTTGGCCGGTTATATAATATCGTTAATTATAATGAATGACAACAACAACATTTATAAAAAATTGATAAAATCTTAATTTCAACATTTATCAGAAATTTCATTCTCGTTTAAAATATAATTTAGTTAATCTGAACCTTGGCAAATTTAATTCATTATGATAAATTTAACGAAATATTTTTCATTACGACACAGTTACATAAAACAAAAATCGCATTAGAAAAGTTATTATTTTCACTATGGGGTATAAGAGACTATTTCACGAACGGTTTTGCGTGTGTAAAATATTCCCCCTCACTACTGAAGGAGGTATGATAGTAAAATTTAGCCTTATCTAGGTTATGAGTTAATTTTTACTTCGACCCATTTCTAAACTGGCAGCACTTTAAAAATGGTCATCATACAAATTTGATAAATTTGCTGTCTCTGATCTATTAGATACTCTATTAGATATCCAGTATTTCCCTATCTACCGTGCGGAAAAGGTAACTTTATTGCACGAGAACGAAAGTTGATTTTTTAATAATAACGTTTTTTTCGTCACGTCTGTAAAAATAAAAATTTTAATCAGCATACAACTAATAGTAAACTAATTCTTAAAATTCCAATAGATGGCTCTTCAGGTTTTTAGGTTATGTTGAAACGTCAAATTTTAATTTTATTTATTAGTGTTTAGTAATACGCGTTGAAGCTAGCAAATTTTGAATTTAAATTTTATAATACAAATAATTCATTAACAATCATTATTTAATTTTTGTAATGCTTGCAAGTCCAGTCCTTGAAACGTGTTTTTCAGAAATTTAATTAGCTGTTCAGCTTTCAGCTTGTTAAAATTTATATTATTAAATCGCACTTTATACCTATTTTTAAACTAAAATCAGCCACTTTTGGACATATTTATTAGCTAAAAAATACTGGTATACAACTATTGAAATTATATATGGTCGTAGGGTGCATATCGTACTATATGAGATGTGGACGTAGGGCGCATGTCGGAGGGAAGGTCTTCATTTTGTTTAAAGAGGCATAGGTAATTTGTTATTTATGTACTTAAAGAGACAGTAGACGTTTAGCATTTTCATCGAGTGACGTATTTGGTGCTAACGGTGAGACAACTCATTAGAAGGCGTTCTGTAAAAGTAGCATTAGTCGGGTAACAACTTCATCATCACCATTTTGCAAGGTCCTCCCAATCAAGTTCATTTAGTTTCTTCAATTTGGACAAACGCTGTTGAATTATGGTTTAATACACTCGAAGTACAGTATTGACAGTTTTGACACCGGAGCTGGCCCGGTCAGTACTAGAGATGGTATAGAAATCCGTGCAACGAACCCGTTTGTGTGTGGTAAAATGAACCTCGATGTCAAGAAGCCTTCTCAGCTCCTACATGAAGTGCGGGCTACCGCCGTAAATGCTTATCCGGTAGAAACACTGCACGTATTGTGGGATACAAAATTACCCACAAATGTACGAACGGTTTTGGCTGGGCTTACAGGAGATTTAGAACAAGTAACGCAATTGACTGACAGAGGTTTGGAAGCCTGTGCAAACCTTTGGAGGTTTCCGGTATGTAGTAAAAATATTCAAAACGGCGAGTCAGCTAACTGTTCTATCGAACTGTTCTATACTCAATCGAAAAATTGGAGAACTGAAATTTGAATTTGCAGGTCTAGATCAAGGAATTAACCGAAATATTGAAACAGCCTGGTTCTGGTGAGATGGTTAGATACTGCTAAGGTATTTGTTGGTACCATTATCATTTTGAGCAACGAAATGCATGCCTGCATATAAATGAGACAAACGTCCTCAATGGGTACTGTCTATACTAATGAATATTATACAGAAGCATCTGGAAAACCCCTTAGATTTCCTCACTTTGTCGAATTTCTGCAGTCTCGGGAAATAATCCCGCCTCGATTGATTATAATTCAGTATCGCTTCTCATTGAGATCAAAGAAATTACACTGGTTTCCTCAACTTTTCCAAATGAAATCATGCCTTCAGTTTTACATGCTATAGAAACTCGTGGTCTCGCAGTCTCTGCTAAAACAAGACGCATTTCTCCGGAATTAGCATAGTTAAGACAGAATTTCTTCTCAGAACTCCAGAATTTCAATTTTTGCAATTATCTGCAGACTCTCTGATAGTGCTTGGGCAAGTCCATTTCATCTGGTCGCGTTACGTACGAGCATACCATCAAATTCCGATTGGAAAATGTAATAACGGTGATCACTGCGCCATTTAACGTCTTTGAGTTCACGGTGATGACGTTTGACCTGCAAAAAATGCGCAAGGTATTAGGCCGACGGCTGAAAGAGATGATGTTATAAAGAATTATTACCTGACACGATTAAGCAGCTCAGGCGATTTTTAGGCATGCTGAATTTTTACAGACGATTTTTGCCACATGCCCGTGATAAACAAGCGGTCACAAATGATTAGCTCAAAGGAACCAGCAAAAATAACAAGCGCAATTAGCTGAGGCTACTATTTCCGTTCTCTCCAAATCTGAAGCTCTCCTAGTTGTTAAAGTCGTAGTTCAAAAAAAAGATTCGAAAAATTATTTGCCGCTTAGTTTTTTCTCGGTCAGATTAACCGGCTCGTGACAGCGTTAAAAGGCGCATATGATCGTGAGTCTTTGGCAGCCGTTTCAGCTCTTAAACACTTTCGGTACCGACTTGAACGAATTGTCTTTACACTGTTTACGGATCATAGACCATTAATATTTGCTTGGAGCAAAACCCGGCTAAGGCGTCCCGAGGCATTTCCATCACTTGGACTTTATAAGGTATCTCGCGCCAGCAATAATTGATTACGAAAAGATGGCTGACGCATAACAATATCTCGAGTTCCAAAAGGTTCCATTACCAATTACCGATAGAAGTATTATCTCTGAAACCTGAACGGATGTAAATCGGCCATAAGTGCCGAACACATTTCGAAAATTAGTTGTCAAGTCAATTCACAACTTGGCTCACCCGGTTTGTTCCGCAACCGCAAAAATGGTTGGTGAGAAATTTATTTGGCCCGCAGTTAACACAGATGCGCGTATAATGGTACAATGCTGTTTAGATTGTGATGCTTGACGCTATTGCGTTACAATGATTGATTGCTTCCTACGATGGTCGAAAGCTGACTCTGTGTTGGTGGGGTGTAAATGAGTGGATTGCTCGTATCGGTGTACCTGAGAAAATTATAACTTATCAAGATTCGCAGTTTTAATCGAAATTATTCTCGGAACTATCCAAATTATTAGGTTTTGAAAGAACGAGATCAACGAGTGGCGATTATGAGCAATAAAAGACCAGAGACTTCGCACGCTGTTTCACGAAGACTTTAATTCCAATTCGTTGTATTTGGTACAACGTTTCGCATTCCTGATTAGTTGGTTGAAGACACAAAAATTTTAAATCTCATTTGCAATTTGTTAACTTTATTAAAGATCACTTCAGAGAGCCACGGCTTCATTCACCTACTCAACAAGTACCTGATAATGGATTTGTTTTTAAAAATTTTAATACATCCCTGGTTCTATTACGTTCTGATGGGGTATGCAAATGTTACCACCATACGAAGGTCCATTATCTTGTAATTTAGCCGTACGAAGAAGAAATTTGTTATTCAAATTAAGAGCAGACAAGTTAGAGTGTCCATACAACGTGACGACATGCTTTTTCGAAAGTTCCGAATCAGCGCCTACACAGATTTATTCACCAGATAGTGTAGAAAAAACAACTGATAATATTACAGTAGTGAAAATGATCTATCAAGTAGTTGTACTTTTCCTGATATGTCTTGTGCGTTGCAGATTGCACATGAAAGAATTATGATTAAACCTAGGATAACTTTCAGTCCTAATGTGCATATTCGACTGCCGCATATAATAAAGTTGACGATCACCACATCATACCCAGATGAGATTTGCATACCACCAGCCCGATACATAGACTCGCTCACTTGTAAAAGTACACTGGCAAGGGAGTGATGTGTCATAGGGTACACATCATACTATAGAAGATGCAGTCGTAGGGCGCACACCGTTCAACACAGTTAAAAGTAAAGAATAATTGACGTGATACTAAGTATTAACGAAACTAAGTATTAACGAAAAGTCCCGAATTTTTGATTAATTTACATTGACTATTATGATTACACACACAAACAATTTATTTTGATCTTTTCCAACAAATTATTTGTAATAGCTTCTAGAATATTTCTTTTTTACCTTTGCGTAAAGTTCAGGAATTTGTTGCATCTTTTGACCTATAGTTGAAATCAGGTCTGATTTAGAATATTTCTGTATTGGGGCCAGTAATCGATTAAACTTTTAATTATGTGCAGGTATATAGGTACTTAACCCACAAGGTTAAGAAAGAATACACAGACCGGTCCAATGGAAACATATTTTCTATTCCAAGTAAAAATCGAGGAACCGCAGTGGAAAACGAACATTAGACAACCGTAGGAAAGAATTAAAATTGTAATCAGCTAAAATGAATTAAATAAGTTGCGCTAAATAAAAAGGCGGCGTAGAATATCATCGGATTTAATGACTTGTCAGTAGCAGTGTTATATAATGGATGTTCTTGAATTCAAAATTTTGTGGCTTATTTGCACGCCTTTTAATTTGAAGCAACAACACACTAACGAAATAAATTAAATGTTAGATGAGGGTTGACAGAAGGTGTCGTTATAGTCGTTATGCAGTTGCTATCATGTTTCTGTCAAATTTATTTCCGAACACTTCGAAAGTTTCAAGTGTTATATGTATATATCTCGTAAATCCTATCATTGCAAAGCATTTGCAGCAATTCTTCCGCCACAATATTATGCATTAATAAATTTAATTTTTTTTAGGGCGATCGCACGCATAATCGAAATGCGTGTCTCACTTCGTTTTTCTGATATGGGGTGTTTTTTATGTTCCGCATGTGACAGTCGATAACATTTTAAGAATTGAGTACTAATTCCGCCATTCCACACTTGATTCTTTCGTCGAGATTCTTTCCTCGTTTCCTCCCCCTTCACCCCCAAACTGTTCTTAGTTTGTTTGGGCGGATTGAGATTAAGTCGGTGCCCCGAAAAACGAAATTTGCAAATTAACCCTATAATCCAAGTTATGTAATGATAGTACCGCAGACAAATTACCGACAATAAATTGTCAGGTTTTGTTAGATCTTTTTTAATTATGCTTAACAGACACATTATATCTGTGTAATACAAAATAATTAACAAATAATAAAAATATTTGATATTTGACATTTTAGTAACAAACATATATTTATCCTCCGAATTACTAATAAGTTTGATATTTCAGCGTCATTAGTAAGACCCATTTTTAGTGAAGTAATCGCGATGATTAGTTTATGTCAATTACGATAGTAATATGAGAATTACTAGTTTAGTATTTGTTATTAGATTCCTTCTATTTTGAGGAAGATCCGAAAGTATTCACTACTAAAGTTAATATATTATAATTCCGGATACCATCGCGCTTATGAAACGATTCAACCGTGGTAAGCAATTTTATATAAATCGCGTATCTTAACTTAATAATTAAACCAACGAGCTATGTTACAAAATCGTACAAAACGAATTCTTTTACCATCATCGCAACGGATTTGAACCAAGCACATTTGACACAATTTCTTAGAATATCAAAAAACCGAAATTCAAGAAAACGTGACAAATTCGATTTAAGACTTTTTTTATTTTAATTATCTCTAAAATTTCGAATCGGATACCAAACATTTTTGGTTTTAAATTTTTTTTTTTTTGTGAATCAAATTTAAATTTAATTCTTGTACACATAACACAATTTAACAACATGAAATAATAAAAGAACCATAGGAAAAAAATTAAGAAATAATCTTCTTTTGAAATTGATCGATTATCGATTTACCAAACGTTATTTGTAAGAACAAATCTTTTTATTTTTTTGGGTTTTCTTAACCACATCAAATCACTTCATTTATATATAGTTTTTGGTACGATTGGATATGTTATAGAGGCATCTTTGAAAATAATAACTCATTAATCTTATTTTGTGGTAATTTTTATATGCTAGAATTAGTTTTTCCGTATGTAAGCTCTAGAAACTTTTGGAAATAAGATTAATAATTCTCATTTTAATTCGTTTTTTTTTTAAATTATTTTATTTGTTAAAGTTAATTAAAGCTATTAATTATGTGATCCTTGTAGTGAACAGTAGATATGTCGAATCGATATGTAGCGTACCGCGTAATCTTATCGGTTGGAAATGTACATATAGCGCAGTAACATCTAAAATCCAATTAAAGAAATTGTCTAAATATTTTTCGACATTTATTAGTCATCTTTTTAGAGTACGAGTACCTAGCTATATATAAAAAAAATTTATTTATAAACATAATGGAGAGCGAAAAAATAGTTTTAAATATTTTATAGTTTTAAATCTCACGACTTGTCATACATTTTTATTACTTCATGAATAATATTAAAACTAAAATAAATAAATCAAATAATATTCAATTAATTTAATAGAGAATTTATGATTTATTGTTATTGTATTTCAAGGATTAGTAAATTTTATTTTTATACATCACGAAATTGATTGATAGAAAGTTTATATAACATGGCTTAAATCTATACTCGTACATAAAGTAGTTATAGACACTCCGCACTATTTCCTCTTATTTGCGCGTATCAAAATAAATACTTTCACTCGACATAATATTATGATTATTTTATTAAATTTGGGGGTCTTTAAACAGCATGAAATATTATTAGATATATTTCACTTTTAATTAAAATTAAATACACTAATTAGATAATGGAGGGGGAGTTTAAAAACTATTAAACATAAAATTTTGTATAACTGCGATGGGAATAAAATCACTAGACCGCGCACCTCGGCCATTAAGTTGAGTGATATAATTGAGTGCGAATAATAAAATAAACCTTTTTTATGTATGTTTGTGTGCACGAAAAAAATTCAAATCAAATTAGGTCATCGAATTCGCGAGTGTGCGCGCGGATTATTGTCTTAAAGACACGTTAACATAATATGTATATAAAAAAAAAACTTTAATTGATTGAGATCAATTTTTCAACGTTTTGTCAATGAATTGAAACTACAAAATTCACTTTGAATTTTTTTATTTTATTTATTTTGTTGCCCAGTTTTATCTTACGCCGATATTTTTTAAGGTTTGGTTCGATTTTATTGATATTTGATTTATCTTATGGTAACCATACTCGTACAAACATAAAAAAAGGTTTTTTTTTCTAAGAACTCGAATATATGACGACGTCTTAATTTAGAAAGAATTTTCTTATTTACCGCAAAATATTTTAATGAGTCTATCTCTCCTAGGTATATGTCGTGTCTAACCGTCTAATTTATTCTAGTTAGAAGAAATACAACTTAATTATATTTAGTGGAATTAATTAATTAAGATTAATATTTGTTTTCCGTTGTTTTATTACAATATTAATTTATTTGGTAAAATATTTAGTATTTTAATAATTATTTCCCTATTAGGCCCTAACCCTATAAACATAATAATAAGAAGTTAATCTTTACTGATATAATTGAAGTAATTATAGAGCTCATCCGTTTCGGGTGTATAAACAAACATATTATTTATATGAACAGGTGAATATATTATAAAAAAAAATTTTTTGGTGCTTTATACAAGTCACTTTCATATTCGTAATACAAATTGATATACCCACAGCAAAATATTCTGACATAAATAACGAATGCAACCGCGTATAAATTCCGTAAAAAGGTAATTATTAATCAACCGGATAAATAAAATAAAAACGTAAACATCATCATACATAACAATGCAGTTGTGCCCTAATCATATTGGCGCATACACAGTGATTGCAATTTATTTACAATTTTATTCCTATTTATTATGTTTCTATGTACAATAAACCGACAGGAAATATGACCAATAATAATAATAATAGTAATAATAATATCTCGTTAAAAATAATTTAACTTCAAAATATGAAAAAAAAAAATTATTAACGTAAGAATGATAGCAACGAAATGTCACTTAAATTGATTTAATACTTTTTTTCATTTATTCTCCAGTACTGCATTATAGGGAAATGCCCCGGAAGTTGTAGAAAGTTACTTACCATCCTAAAATGAGTCAAAATAATATCAATTTAAAACTGCAAAAGCAAATCGTAATTGAGCGAGCTCGATCAGTCGGCCCAAAATTTGGGAACTTCATATTTAGTTATGTATATTTGGAAGGAATGTATGCCACCTGATTATATCGGGAATCGGAATGAAAAAAATGTTGAACGTTTAGCATTCTTCAAAACCATTTCAATTATATAAATATTTGCGAACCAGCACGAACGGAGCATGATTTGTGAAGTTATAACCTAACACTTGTCAAACAGTTCACATCGCGAAATGTGATTAGAGCCAAAATTTTGGTAGTTTCTGGCCATTTTTATCAACATTTCAAAAATATATAGATTTAAGAGATACAGATTTAAGCCTGGTTAGGTTAATATAAGAGAAGGGGCCATTGAACAGTCTAACAAAAATAACCTTGTTCTTATAATCCGAACTTTAGGTTTTTTACGAATTTTAAGCTTTAAGATGTACTGTCCTCGTAGATCTTAAGATCTTGATTAATAAGCAGTGCTAACGATGCATGACTTTAGATGTTTAACTGCTCATTTTAATTGTCCACATATAATGTTTTTGTAACTCAATTTTGTATGTAATTTTTTTGTTTGTAATTAAAATTTTTCTCAAAACTAATCTAAATTTTGGTGGGGAGCGACATTAAAATGGTTTTGACAAAGTTGACCATTTTTGGTGCCTTTAGTAAAATTAAAGTAGTCTGGTAAATTGTTTGTTTTATAAAACAGTTGGTGAAAATTTGGGCAAATAATGATCTAAAAACCGAATTGAACCGAAAATAATCCTTGTATCCGTGAAAAAGTTCAAATTTTTATTTAGCATTTAGTGCTTTAGAAATACTCATTCTTAATACTTTATTCAATATTTCAATCACAAATTTCTCTAACAGACTTCTTAAGGATTCTGTCTCATTCAACTTTGCATTAATATCAACGAGTCTATGAATTGAGCAATGCAAACCCAATGAGCGGTTTAGTTTATTGGAAGATAAAATAATCGATAAATGTCCAAAGATCACTAAAGAACAGAGTAGAGTTCGACGAGAGTAATTATTAGTACCCCGACGATCGACACCACTCACATTACGTAACTAATGAGCCAAATGCGGCTTCGAGGCATACAGAAACCATGCAAGGGATTCCCTTATCAATTAACGTATTGCAGTTAAATCAAATTATATGGCGCCCCGTAACAAGTCTACATTTCCGAATACATTGATTTTTATTAATCATTAAAATGAAGTGGAGATGCAGAAATGATGTCGTAAAAATAATTACATAGATTTGAAATTTATAGTAAAACTCTTGATTAAATATCGGCTTATTGATCTTCTATTATTTTCGTTCGTAATCTGTATTGAACTAATTGCCATATCACTTGAGAGCATATGGATTAGCTGAACTGGTTTAGCAAAATTCCCTCAAGTACCCCATAAAATAAAATTCAATTCAGTTCGACACACACGAAAAATGTAAATCTACTAAGCCCATTTAGCAAATCCGCAATCTGTCCAGCCTATTCGTTTATACAAGATTAACGGAAAATGTAAGATTAATTACTAAGAATAATTACTTGTAGCGATACTTTAGGCGATTCTGGGAAAATAATTCTTCATTTCAAGGTAGCTTCATTTCACAGCGGTTGCTAGGGTTAGTATATTGATTTGCATAAATTCTATGAGACGTTTGAAACTTGTTAATAAATTGTATAGTTCTTATTTAGTTGGTTCACACACTGCATTGAGGCGTTAATTAGTGAGTATACAACAGGAGCCGCACTTAAAGTTATTGCTGCAAACGTGCTGCAAAAACCCCACATTTTAATGTTGTTTATAGGCGGAGAGCGACTCATTTTGTTCTGAATTACAAATTTGAAAAAGCTGGATATACAGTATCGCACATTTTCGCTGCACCATTTTGACTGATTATTGTTTTATTTTATTCCTATAATCAGTGTTGTCTTTACTTTCTCGATGTCGACTATTAAATAAAAACTCAACCATAAAAATACCGGCATTTGTATAAAAGGAGTCTGAATTAAATTTCGAAAACATGGATGTGGTTAGGAAATTGTATATAGACTGCGATTTAGTGAATCTAAAAGTTAAGTGATCCCAACGTTTTGTTCGTTATGATTGTGTTTCAAGAATAAAAGTAAAAAGTACAGATTTAAAACTATATTTAACTAATTTATTTTTAAAACAAACGTTTATCTGCCATGTATGATAAATTTGACGTTGACACACATTTCAATACCGCAACAACCAACAGCGCCACTCTTTTAGTATTTTTTGAATATTGCGAGTAGTTGGTCTAAGCAAAGAGATAAACGAATAACTCACAATTACTTGCTGTAGGGGTTCTGTGCTATAGGGGTTCTGTGCTATCATATAGTTTGAAAATTGTCTGCTAGAATAAGCGATATTAAAAAAGTACTATAAAAAAGTACTAAAACACAGTCAAATTTATAGGGCGATTGAACGCTTAATTTATAAATATAAAATTAAAAATTGTCCAAAATTCACGGTGAAAATAGACTTTACAACTTTAATTAAAGTTTATTCGATTTGTAATGACAATTTAATAAACAAACCTACAATATTGATGAACAAACCTGTAATGTTTTGACATTTCAATACCGCAACAACCATCGGAGACATTTATTTTACTTGTGCTTCACATCACGTATAAAAGCTTTATAAAACCCTCTATACTCGACAGTAGTTAAATATTATTTAAACAAATATTATTTAAATAAGTCGGTCAAGTCATTCCAAGCCATTGTACCGACTTATTTGTGGCGTAATAACAAAAAACGAAACACAATTTCTAAAAAAAATTCTTGACAGGTTGGCCGTTGCCACTAGATTTGAAAATAAAAACAGCATGTCTTACATTTAGCCAAGACACAAATTTGGAGACATTTCTGTGTAGACGTACTTATTTAAATAAGTCTCCTCGCGAGTTGACTTATTTGGATAAGTCGGTGTCCACAAATAAGTCGGCATTCGTAAAACAGCCTTACAGATTAATTTCGAATAATTGTCTCATTTATTAAACAGACGATTTAAATAAGAAAATAGATACTATAATCCACGCAAAAAACTAAATAAACACGCGAATCCTTCTCCAATCATTATCTACTTCATTTACATTGCAACAAACATGAACAGTCAACTATTTATAAACAAACGAGAGTGCAGTTCGGATTAATAAAAATTTATAAAAATAAACAAATCGTTGTTGTGTGACAGATTAGAGCTTCTCAATAATTATTTCAGTCTAAAATCTAAGTTTGATATTAAACCGATAAAATTCTAATGGTAAATTTAATTTTGTAGTGACTACAAGACTGGTACAACTGTTTGGTAAAAGCAATATTTTAATATTTTAAATAATAAATCGGGCATTTGGAAATCGTTTGTGATTGCTTCCACATGCGTTGATTATGAAAAAATATGGTGATGAACTAATTTTCGAGCTTAGCGACTCGATTCGTTTTATTAAAAAATGGCCAGACCCCGTATTTCGTGCGGAAATTAAGAGACGAAACCACAAATTTGTGTATACGTATACGACGTACAATAAACAATTTTGAATATGTGTGCTGTCATTTTTTATACAAGTATGTGTGTTTTTTTGTGATCATAAGCATCAAAATTTATTGAATCGGGCGGAATCGGTTCAACTGGTTAGTGCTTGCACTCCTGTTTTAAGACATTTTCTCATGGCATTGAGATGGGGAATTTGACTTTTCAGCATAAATTTAAACATTTCAGTGTTTCGGGCTTATCGTTAAAGCAAAATCGTTAAAGCAAATGGTTTTTAGCATTTATTTTTTAATTTAGTTTTATTTTTTGAGTGTGAAATGGTATGGCGCGACGTCCGAACACATTTATTCAACACTATTGTGTTCCGGTAATTCCTCTGTCCTGTCATTATTTTTGGATCAAAATATGGGCTCAGGACGCTTTTTATAATTTTCTCATTAGAATTTACCGAAACGTCTTAGTAGTAGTGTACGTAGTCGTTTTAATATACGAGACGTCATAAATTCTCATGATGTTTCTATTCAACCGACAGTAACCGATAATGAACATTTTGGCGCAGTTTCGTGAAAATTGAGACCAACATAATGACAGGAAATAGCAGCACACAGTATTAAAAGTTTATATTATATACTGTATATACGTAAACAAATTCTCATGAGAATCGCATTAGAAAAGCGTGCAAAATCCATACCCAGACACGAGAATACAAAGGACAATATTGATGTTTTTAAAAATATTTAATACTGACGAGATTGATGTTCTGGATAGAGAAAGCAATGAAAATAAATTTAGTGGGGAATCGACGATTATATGGTATTCCACTAGTTATGGTGCAATAAAAGTATTCGGGTTTTAGTTCGAGGATATGTGTGATACAGTTTTCGTAAAGAGAAAGCTGGGACTTAGTGGTTGCAAAATAGACTCCCTCCATATTTCCAAGGGGCAAACCATGTGTTTAGTTTTCATCGTTTCAAAAGCGAGCTCTTCGCGGCGTAGTTACTCCGTGAGCATTGCGTTACTTTGGTGCCAATGATTTTCGTTTTAACAAGACTAGGCAACGGCAATCTTAACCCAGCTAAAAGCCCAGTTTGATCAATCTTGAACAAAAAAATAATAATCTGCGGAAAGCGCTATAACTCAGTAAATTACAGTCAAGGACTGCGCGATCATCGTCGTCAATTTTCGGTAGTTGCCACGTTAATGTATTAAGACCACTGGCTGTTATTTTGGAAAGTACTTGTGATTTCCAAAAGGGTTCCTAGTAAACGGGCTGAAAAAATAAGAAACGATAAAAGCCCCGTAATGGCAATAAAACAAGCGCTAAATAAAATTCAAGAAATAATCAGAAAATTTGGTAAATATAAATGTTATTACTAATTATATTAATATATTGTAATTAATTAAATTTATTGTAGCTCAAGAAATGAGGAAACTAAAATTATTACTAGATTGCAAATTTCATTGAAAATCGTCGGTACTCATATTCAAGCGATCTCTTCAAATTAAAAATGGCATTAGAAGCACTTTAAAAGATATTCACATTTTGTGTAATTATAGTTCTGTTAGGAACATATCGGAAAGCTAATACAATGCAACTCTTGAATGAAAGCTTACATTGTGATTTGATAAATCTGCATAAGGAATTAAACACGGGAAATAAGTGCATCAGTAAAAAGCCAAGTAAAAACAAATTAAAAACGGTTTTATGTTTGAAATCAGTGCGAGGTAACACACCTTTCGTCAAGTAGTGGTATACTACAATTTACTTTCTCAACCGTCAAAATATTAAGATGTTAAGCTTAAATTAATTTGATCGACACTTTTGACATGTACAAAATTTTTGGAAAACTATTTCCAAGACTTTCAAATTTTGTTTTTGTTATTGTTGTTATTGTTGCTGTTCTTGTTCGGCCACCCAAAAATAAAAATCGTGAAGCTTTACTATTTCTCTGAATTCATAGAAAATTACATTTTTATTTTATTTTGTCATTGTCTTATTTCACAATATTATTCAAATTAAATTAAACGAAAATAAAAATAAGAAAAGATAAAAATCACCTCCTCGGCAGTGTTCTAGTTATAGGAAAATAAAAATTGTTTTGTTTTTATTTATAGAAAAACTTTATAACGGTATAAATAACTAGCTATAGCTTCTATTTTAGGTTTGCAATTAAAATTTGAAACGACCTTTCGACATATCGAATTTCTTCACGTTGCTAAATATATAATGTCGTCTTTATATGATACTCGTATACCGTATATCGTTACGTTTTAGCTATGGCATTTATTGTGACTCATGTGCACCAATAATATGTTTCTGACATATAACCAAGTTAGACCGTGCATGTTAACAGAAACACTATTTTTTCAGTTCATTAAACATAACAAAAATTGTCATTTTATATTTTTAATGTGTACGCGGTGCCGCATTATGTAATTTTATCTAGAACAACGTCAAAAATTACAGCACCGTATATTTTTCCATATATATCTTATATAGATATATAGATATTAAGACCTTGTACACAATTCAATAAACGAAACATAACAAATCAATTAAATCAAAATTGTTTATTTATAAGCATATTATAGCCATGCTATATGGAAAACTAGCAAAAACTTAAAATTTTACAACATTGCAAATATTTGTGTAATTCGAATGACGAGGGCGACAATGAAAACATTAAAATTCTGCCTCTTCACAATTTGATTGCGATTTTTTTTTTGTTATTTTGCAGACAATTTTCCTTTCCATTTCCTTCCATCATCAAACGCGCCACTTTCTATATCACGAATTAGTTGTTTTATTTCAAGTTTAAAAATTATTTTTTGTTACGTTTTGCATAAATATGCATACATACGAGTACATACATGCGAGTATGTGGTGACAGTTTTCAAAGGAATTTATTTATATTTTTTTATGTTATTTTAGTTCTTAGATAGATATTGTTTGAAGGAGTGTTGCACATTATTTTATTGTGTTAAATTCGTTGGTAGGCCGATAACATTGCTGTAATGGATAAACATCTAGCCGATTTCGCAAATAGATATTAAGCACACATAAATTGAAATCTTTTGTATATACTTTAGGCGACGAACCCGATTTATAATGGTTTAATTAACACACATACACACCGCTCGCACATTAATTTATGAATCGATAAGATAAACGACAATAGGCTAATTAAAAGCACTTCAGCATCCGTTTAAAATGTTAAATATATTAAAAAAATATCAAGTCGCGACAATATCAATAAAATATTTTAGTTTTGCTACATTGCATTTTTATATACATATGTACATACTCTCATGTGTGTAAAATATACAGTATAAAAAACCCACTTTGGTTATCGTACTCGCTCTTACGTATACCGCTTTGTCATCTATTTCTTATGTGCAATTAAAAAATATAAAATAATTCACACAATTAACAAACAAACTATATCAATTTTTATTTTTTTAATTGAAATATAATTTTTATCTAAGTGGTTTGTAAAATTTCTACATAAATATACGATACATTGAAATGGCTCGCGAGTCGCGAATACATGATATATTGTAACTTGAAATTCTGCATTCCATCTAGAGTTGAGTCTTTTACTTCCATTTCATGTTTTTGTTACATCTTTTCGCAGCTATATATGACAAGATTTGCGCTGCTGCTGTAAATACCGCATGTCATCTGCTTCTGGATAATTATTATAAAGTTTATGCGAGTTTCACCCGAATCGGACGGGTTTCATTCAAAGTGATTGTATTTTATTACTTAAATTTATTTTATTTACTACATAGAAGGAAAGTCAAGTCAAAGGTTTTTCTTATTTTGTATATGTAAATTTTCGTTGTTGCTATTATTTTGTTGAATGGAAATCTTAAATAGAATTAAAAGATATATACACAACAAGAGGAAAAATAAATATTAAGACATTAAAATTGATTCAATAGAAATATAAAACTTTCATTTCCTTAAAATATTTTAATTAAATTTATAACATTTTTTTATTTTGTGACAGCGAATACTTTTGATTTATTGTAGTTTTAAAATGAAATTAAATCATTTAAAAATCACGATTTCATGTGCAATGCAGTAGAGTAGATGAAGATATTATACCTTAGCTTTTACAAACTATTCTCGAAGATGTTACAAAAGTATGCTTGTAAAGTAGGATTTCACTTTAAGTTAAGTTTTCCGCCAGGCGGTTCTCGCATAGAAAGTTTGCAATTAATTATTAGTTAGTACAGAAGCTTACATTTAGGCGCATGATGTATCTTAAAGGAATTTTATTAAATAATTCCTATAACAATAGCAAAATTTACAAAGCCGATACAATACGAACTAATTTTAAAAATTACCTATTTTAGTAATTATATTACTATTAAAAAAATCAGCTCGTTCAAAATGCTAATATGATTTACATATTAGAATTGGCATATCAATTCGAAATTCTGAGAAGATGTGCATATTTGAAATGGCTATGCGCTAAAAGTTGTGATGTTTTACTTATAACGGTCCCAAGAAAATTAAAATGTGATTTCTTAACTTAGCAAGCCCGAAAATAATT
This sequence comes from Nephrotoma guestfalica, assembly GCA_963691935.1. Classification (NCBI taxonomy): domain Eukaryota; kingdom Metazoa; phylum Arthropoda; class Insecta; order Diptera; family Tipulidae; genus Nephrotoma; species Nephrotoma guestfalica. Next base: position 20,228,846 of record OY829913.1, read on the forward strand.
TTTTTAAATGTGACCACCGTTATAAGAAAATGGGATAATTTAGCTAGAACTTAAGACACACCCACATTACTGTGTCAATATTAAACTGGCAGGGAAGATTACTAATGTCAGATTTTGAATATGAAAATTACATTTCCTTGCCATATATCCGGAAGCTAAATCAAACAACACTTCAAAGTTCATGAAATCGAGGTGTTTGATATTTAGGATTGGACTAATTCTGAAGCCCGTATTAAATATAAAGAACCCACCCAGTGTCTTTACTCTATTCGATTTGCATCAAACTAGACGACAGTCTGGGGTTTCTATAGAATTTCTATAATAGAAACACGAATAATTATTTTTGTTGCGTAACTGTACTAGCAGCGGTACTGACGCTTTTAATTATCTCAAAAACTTCGTAACCGATTTTAATAAATGATGACTCAAATGAAAGTTATTTAACGACCTATTTAGCGTTAAAATAGTAAAATAAAATAGTCGATAATGCAGATTGTGTCTTTGCTATTTTATATATTCAACCGACAGAAAATCCGTAAAAGTTGAAACATATTGAATGAGTTTTTGTTCACGAAATTTAGAATAGTATATTCCAGATGGTCCGAAATCTAACTATGTAACACATAATTTAAGAGTGTAATTTCGAATTTTCTCAATTTTTAATGGATAATGGTCTCGCGTTCCGGATTTTTCCAGTTGGTCATGGTGCTTCGAATAGTCATTGTTGGATGATGATGAACGGAATGCCCATTTTATCACTAGGAATTGAAAACATTCGAAATTACACCTCCTAAACCTCCTCATACCTCCTGCTACCATACTACGAAATTTTGCATACATCTATGCTACATCGAATATTCATAGACCAACATATAGACTAAAACTATATCAGACCTCCACATCCGTACTAAGAAATTTTTCGTACATCCATGCTACATCGAATAGTCATTGTTATATTGAGGACCAACAGGAAATTTCTTGGTCGCGGGATTATTTTATCACTACAAGTTGGGCCATTTTAAAATTACTTGAAAATGAGAAACTTGATAATTTCACCCCAAGACACTATACAATGAAATTTTGCGTAAATCGATGTCTCATCGAATAGTTAAAGTTAGATTGATGGCTAACTGGCAAATTTTTAATTTAAAGAGGTGCAAATTTTCAATCATTACGATTTTATTTCGGATGATTTTATAAAACTTTCAAAGACATAATCTGTATTATGGACAATTCGATTTTCACCAAGTTATTTTATTATCTTTTTTATCGACGTTTCTCAATTGTTAAATTATGTTGTTATTTTACATTTTTATTATCAACATTTTACAGTTGACTATTACAACCAAAATGTCCATATTGAAATTTTTCGGCCGGAGCAGTTTTATTAATAATTTGTTTCTGCGTTATCGACAGTTTCGGTTTGCAAAACATAATAAATTTTGCTTATAAAAATTGAACTGAGAAAGTATAAACAAAGGCACTTACAATTAAATACTCATCTTATGATAGATCGAACATTAAAATGTTGATATTAAAGCATCATACCTGTAATTGAACAAAAGAAAAGAAATTAGAAAATATTTACCACTATAAAATTCAAAGCAATAAATCATGGTACGGTGCATTTGCTAGGTAATAACTTCACTAAATCTTCGTAGAAAATGAGCTGCAAGGAGAAAGGTTGCATTTGTAGCAGGGTGTCAATTTTTATTGATTTCTCCAAAACGTTGATTTTAGCTAAATTTAGGAAACCGGTAGATATAAGAAACACAGAGAATTTAAATTAAATGTTTATTTCTTTTAAATAATCTTTAATATTAACATAATTAAGCTCAAACATGCAAATAACCAGACATATAAAACTACATCGATACGCGCTTTTAAGTTATAAGGATTTATAAACGCAACCTTTTAAGATTTACTTGAGAAAGATGAATATGTTGTGGCCAACACCCGACTTTCTTTTATGACAAACGTGCATAACCTGAATACACCACACTTGATTTCTAAAGCGAAAAATAAACTTATCAGAAGCTGCCACTTCCGGTATACACAGTTGTCCGCCACAATGGGAGATGCCGAATTTAATTAAGTTGTTTTTATTAAAACTCGTTATTTCCGGTACCTGGGAAATGTGCAAATTTTATGTGGTTTTGTGATGAATCCATCCTAATCAAAAATAAAACATTCCGTTTGCTTGAGCACCACCAAATGTTGGCTGATAATGCTCAGCTAACAATTTTTCATAAATTGTCGGATGAAGTCATGAAAAATAAAGAAGAAATTGAAAAAAATTTTAGAACGTATTTCTCAGATTGGTCTACCTTCTGTTTCGTCAAGTATACATCTACAACAAAACGTACCAGATCTACAACTGCCACCTTCGCTAAATACGGCACCATATGAACCTCTGTGCTCATCACGTGATATTTCTGCAGGGGTTAGCTTACCCCTAATTCATGTTGCCGTATCTTCTAATACGAGTGCATTAGAAAAATTATTTTCTGTATTGGCTGCATCCAACCGATCTTCCACAGTTACGAGGTTGAGAAAATCGTCTTTGTCTTTGGGTTTATCATCTGCTGAGTCTACAGAAGTCAATCAACCATATATAGGTGCTGTTACATCTGACCTTCCAAATAGCAATTTACCTGTTATTAAATCTGCAAGTCAAGACAATAGTTCTACTTCTGGTATAACAAATAAACCGATTTGTGGTACTAAGTGCTATAATGAAAATGTTGGCGTTAAAACGATTATACCGATGCTTTGGTTACACGTATCGAAATTCAATACCGATCGAAAATGATATTTTATTAAAACCAATAAAAACATAAAAACATGTAAAAACATGTTTTGATACTTATAATTGTAAGGTATTTAAATTAGTGCCTAAATGAAGAGATCTTGGCTCCTTACAATATACACGTTTCAAATTGGGTGTATCTGCTGATTTACGTCATAAGGCTCTTGATCCTAATATTTGGCCAATTGGAGTAAATATTCGGTATCCGGTAAATATTCATTTAATAATGTAAATTTTCGGACAAGATTGCCTCATCATATACGAAGTTTCGGGTTCCTGCTGCAATCAACACATTAATAGATTAAATTACCTTCCATGTAGTGGTATTGCTGTTCCAAGTGACAATCCGCGGCTAAATATGGATTCATGTTTAAATTTCGGCCCCTTAAATTTTCGAAGTTTAGTAAAATATTTTGATGACGTTACAATTTTATTAAATGAGTACAAATTTGACTTCCTTGCGTTAACAGAAACTCTTCTAAGCTGTAAAATTTTAAACAAGTCACTTCGTATCAATAATTATAATATTATCCGTTTTGACCGAATTAACAATACGCGATGGGCTGGAGAAAAAATATTAAAAAAATGTCCTACAGCTCCTTGGTTAAATGTACAGATTTTGGACTTAATGGCGCGTAGAGATTTGGCTCACAAAAAATATAAAAGATCCAATTTAGTAATTGATTTGGAGTCGTTTAAATTTTTTAGAAATAAAACCAATGCGTGCATCAATCAAGTGAAAAATAAGTTTTATTTTGGGGATATGCATAATCCTAAATCAACATGGAACAACTTAAAATTGCTTGGAATTTCATGTTGGTCTACTGAAGGAATTATTACTTTGTCTGCTAATGACATATTAGACGGTATAAGTAACTTTACCGAATTCCGATTATAGTAGTTCCAATGGTTGTACATTTGCATTCGATTGTGTTGATGAGCTGATGGTACGGGATGGTATTAAATCTATTAAATCAGATTCAATGGCATATGATATGATTTACTTTAAAATATTAAAATTATTTATTGTTTAACGAAATCAGTATTTCCTAATTTATGGAAAGTGGCTTCGATTATACCTCTTCCTAAGAAGGATGTTATTTCCACTGTTTCTGACATTCGTCCGATCAGTATTTTGCCTGCCCTTTCTAAAGTTTTGGAAAAAATTATACAAATACAAATGCTTAAGCACTTAATTGTTTAAATTTTTTTTGTAAATTCCAATCGGGTTTCAATTCTGGTCATAGTACTACAACCGTACTTATTCATATAGTTGATGATATTTCTGCTACTATGGATAAGCGAAGCTTATTTGCGATTTTAGTACTATTGGACTTCTCTAAGGCTTTTGACTGTGTTAATCATACACAATTGCTTCAAAAGCTTCAGTTGTATTATAAGTTCTCTAATTCTGCTATTTTATTGCTACATTCATATTTCAATAATCGCAAACAATTTGTATAACATGGTGATGATATTTGCATCCAATGCGATGTTTTTGTTGGTGTTCCTCAAGGATCAATTTTGGGTCCTTTGCTTTTTTCTATTTACATTAATGATCTACCCTGGCATATTTTAAATTGTCATTATAATTTGTATGCTGATGATTTGCAATTATATATTGGCGGTGACTTGTCGAATATATATGAAATTGTGAGATATCTGAATGACGATCTTAACAAGCTGTTTCGCTATGGCCCAAAAATAATGCACTTACCATAAATCCAACTAAAAGTAAAGCATTATTTTTCTCGAAAAATGGCTCCCATGGTATTGTACCTGAACTCTTTTTAAACAATGATACTATTTTATTTGTTCCTAATGTTAATAATCTAGGTCTAATCATGAATTCAAAGTTAACTTGGAATGATCATGTAAGTTCGTTGTGTCAGCGAGTTAATTAAAGTTAATTAAAAAAATTGGTCCAGTTGACCTACGGATAAACTTGGTCTAAAGTTTGGTTATACCAATTTTCTCATATAGTGTTGCAGTATTTTCAAATTGTGGCAGTTCGTCAAAACGTTTGCTTGAAACGTTTGACGTCAAAACGTTTGACTTGAACCGATATTGTTGAAAATTTAGTTTAGAGACTTTTAGTGCATAGTCGTTTTTGATGTGAATGATATAATTTCAAAATATTTTCAAAACACGAAAAAGCTCGCATGGAAGTTGTCTCTTCCGGTCGACCGATTTCGACCAAAATTCACTGAGATCCAACAGTTTGTGGCAAAAGCTTAAGTAAGTAGGAAGTACAGGTTCGAATTATTAAAGAAAAACAGTTTTTTTTGCCAAAAAACGTCATTTTCGCTAAAATGTTGGAGAAATGATCCGGTTCTTTATTGATGCAAATTTAATTTGGAATATTTTAGTTTCTCGTAAATACTTTTAAAATATTTGCAAGAAACTAACAAGCTTATACGGAGGCTTCACTTCCGGTGGACCGAGTTCAGCCAAAAGTCATTGGGATCTCCCAATTTATGAAAAGCTTAAGAAAAGCTTAAGTATGAGTTTCATCCTGGTCCAAAGCACGTAAAACCAAATTTTTAAATATTTTTGTGTTTTATTACAACTTAATGAACAATAATTGTTAAACAATTAGACCTACAGATAAAATTTTCCTGAAAAATTCTTATATACTAAATTAAGTACCGCGAACGACACACGCTTAAATTTTGGAAACTGCTCTAGGCCGATATTATTGAGAAATTAATTTAGAATGGGTTAGTTCTAAATCATTTTTCTTGTAAATGATATATTTTTCAAAATATTTGCAAAAAGCGAAAAAGCTCCTATGTAGGCTGCCACTTTCGGTGGACCGATTTCAGCCAACAATCACTGGACTCTCCCAATTTATGAGAAAAGCTTAAATATGAAGTTTCATCCCCGATCAGTCAATCCGTCTGGACTGAAGAGAAACTACAGACAATGAAAGAAAAAATCAACCTACTAAATGGCACAGTGTTTAAACCTTCCGCGTTAGGATCGGGAGGTACCGGGTTCGAATCTCGATAAGGGCAAGATGCAAAAGGTTCATCATCTGATTACGATCAATGTCAAAGACACGTTAAAATCCCAAAACATAAGCTGACTTTCTTCCATTGAGCATTATGTTAGACTGTCAATTCAATTCTCTATAATCCGGTACTTAATCTGACATTGAATAACATTGATAGTTGTCCGGGAACCATTGCCATTGGGATGCCTCACATAATTTTTGCAATTTTTTGAAAGGTATTTCGTGGTTGTTTTAATATAATTTAAATAACTAAGTTTTCAGGAGATTTGATTGTATGTTGTGGAATTGCAGGAGAATTAAACTAATAAATGTTTACATTATTTAGGAAGCCGGAAAATATTAATTTAAAATTAAATTTCAGGAAATCTACAGATGTGAAATAAAAATATTTTTTTCTCAGGTTGCTGATTTAGAGAAGCAATTGTTGAAGACCAATACCATCGTTATCCATTAAACCAATTAAGCCTTTATAGAATAAGATTAGAATTGTGTTGTGCAGTACGATCGCCAGGTGTCTGAAACCGGGTCGTCAGTCCCAAAAAAAACCTTTCCTATTCTTTCTATTATTATGTGTAAACAGGCTGTAGGAATAGGCCCAATCAATCAATCTGATTACCATCGGTGATAACAATTAACACAACTATGACCCGCTGTCGAAGTGCAGAACTCATGGGCGGTCCCAGCTCCCATGCCAGTAACTATATGGGCTGGCATAAATAATTTTTATTTATTTTTTATTATTTATTATTAATTTTATAAATTAAAATTTGTTTATTTTCGTATTGATATCTTAATTTGGTTTTGTGCTTTTGTGCTTTGTAACTTACAAATTATTTGTTTTAGTTTACAATAAAGTCTTATTTATTTTAGGTTATGTTTTTATAGAAATAATAATTTGTTGGGAGTTCGAATTCATGGGGTATAAAAGTTATTAGATTTATATATTTCAGCACATGCTTGTTACGACACCTTGAAATGTCACAACATTTGTTCCATTACCTTTTCTATTTACGTTTTTGGTTCAATGGTGATTGATGCTCTTTAGTGACGGCATTGCCATCTGTGTTATAACATTACCACTAACATCATTTGTTGAAATGGAAATTGATCTAATTTTATATTTTATGTTTTCTAGAAATATTTTTTTGTTGTGTTTTCTCGTTTCGTTGTGACCAAGTGATACGCGGTATAAATGAGTAAGCGAGTGACGAGTACGAAAAACAAAGGAGAAAACACCAACAAAAAAATATTTCTAGAACTTTAGGTGGTACGGAATATTTTGTTAGTGAGTCGAGTTTGGAATTTTGTCAAGTAGAGACAAGTTAGAAATTTTAATGACAATAGTCAAGTTTTGTTTTATTGTGAAACGTACGAGTAGTTCAGCCATTTTGGGAATTTGATAGAAAATACAGAAAATTACGTATTTTGGATTTATTTTGATTGTTTTTCTATTCATATGTAAATAAATAGTTAATATTGAATAAAAGTGAATTTTGTAAACAAACCAATAAAAATTAAGTGAAACGATTGATAAAAATAATAATACGTTGTTACGTTTTATGTTGTTGTTGTTACAATACACACGCACACGATCCATTTACCATTGGTAATATATACCTCGATTATTTTACACATACGGCGCAAAGAAGCCCAACATTTTCCGGTTGCTGGTGGCCAACCCAAGGCCACCCACCTTTTTTTGGTTTACGGCGCAAAGACGCCCAACAGTAAGGCGGCCTATCGAGGCAATATCTTTACGACGCAATGACACCCAACATTTAACGGTTACGGGTGGCCAACCCTAAGGCCATCCGCATTTTTTGGTTTACGGCGCAAAGACGCCCAATAGTAAGGCGGCCTATCGAGGCAATATCTTTACGGCGCAAAGACGTCCAACATTTTTCGGTTACGGGAGGCAAACCCCAAGGCCATCCGCATTTTTTGGTTTACAGCGCATAGACGCCCAACAGTAAGGCGGCCTATCGGGGTAATATCTTTACGGCGCAATGACGCCCAACATTTTACGGTTACGGGTGGCCAACCTCAAGGCCATCCGCATTTTTTGGTTTACGGCGCAAAGACGCCCAAAAGTACAACCTGGTGGTCAACCTTGAAGGTTACGAGGCACCATTTATTTTTTTTTGTTTTCAACTTTTTTTTTTAAAAATTTCAAATATTTTAATTTAAAATTTTTATTTATTTTAACTGTTTTTTATTTTTCCAAATTTTTATATATTTTCAATTTTTTCAAATTTTCATTATAAATTGTTTGTGATCACGTGCCACAGCGGTTGCTTGGCACGCCCATTGGGTACGACTCCATCTCGTTCTCAATAATTTTTACGGACCGCGTTTTGCGGTCAATTCATTTTTTTTCTTTTGGTTTTCTTTTTCTTCTTTTTCTGCTTTTTTCGTCCCTTTGTTTCTTCTTTGGTTTTTTTGAGAATTTATTTTAATAAAAACAGCTCGGCGTTTTTGCCGCATTCGGATTTATTTTTTTGGCTTTTCTCACCTTTGTTTGGTATTGACCTCATTTTTGTTCGTGTCCCGTTATTAACATAATTTTTTTTTGTATTATTATTATAAAAACTATGAAAAATAAAATGAATTACTAAATTTTTCGGTTTGTTATGATGGAATTGGTGGTCTCATTTAGTGTCGGTTCATAGTTGTAGGCTGGGCTTGTCACTCCCATTCATCCCCTTGGCAGGACATCCACAGGGTCGGAGTGGCGAGTTCAGCGTATGTGTCGTCTATTCGGGGAGACCCGGCCGGTCGTGGACACACCCGGTTATTATTATATTTATCTCTATTCTGGCGTAAATTCAATTTAGATTCAGTTTGTTTAGTTTGCTTTTTATTTTTGTATTCTGTGCCACGGTGTAGGCCAGAAATATGTAAGTCTCAACTTCCCCACGACCCAAAACCCTGAGATCTAGTCGGAAAAATCACCGTGGTAAAGGCCTCTTCATATTTAGATAGAATCTGCGGGTTGGCTTTGTGTCATCCCGTAACATGCTACTGGACTCTTTATCAGTTACTTCTACACAGCTGTTTTACTTCTTAATTTAATTGAAACTAATTGTAACTTGGAAGCATTTCTGCATTTCATACAAACTGTAGTTGTGTTGTTTATTAACAATTGTCAAATATTTATAGTACTAACCTTTCACAAGATATTGCCTAGTATAACATATAATTCCGCCATCTTGTTATGTGTAAAATGGTACACGGTAAGCCCGGCGCCCGGGATCCTTGCATAATCAACCAGTTGCATTTATTCACAACGGCTGATTTCCCTAACCAAATTCCCCGTTTTTGGTAGTTTCAAAGTTACTGATGAATCATTCATGGGATAAATCAGAAAATAATTTTTAAAAATTCCTAAACACAACAATTTTCCACTCGATCGCGTCCACAAAATTGTAATCCATCATCGGTTACAAAATTAATTTCATAACCATAAATAAATAGTTAAGCGCAGATAAAAGAATCAAATGTTTAAAATATATTTTTCTATTGTTGCAAAACTTTCACAAAAAAACGTGAAATTCTTTTAATACAGATAGGTAAGGTATACGAGTACGAGCGTACACAAGACACAACACAATTGCAACAATTTATGTGCGCTAATCTCACACAAATTTTTCATCATTTAACAACAATCGATTATCATTTTTACAACCATTTTTGGGCAAATAGAAATTTGACGACTTTCGAAAAACGTACAAGATATAAAATTAATTTGAACAAAACGACGCGACGTTTTGAAAGGGTTTGATTAATTGTACGATGGTACCGGAGTATCGTGTCCCGCACAAATATTGCGTGATAGTTTACACGTGTAAAGAGCACACCGTGAATTATTATTATTTAAACGAAATACATCAAAAAGGTGTTGCGAATTCGCGTTTTAAAATATAATTTAAAAACACAATAAAGTGAAAGTATCGATGCATAGGTAGGGTTACACCAAAGTTATACCTCAAGGCTGTGATATTGAAATGTTTATAGAGTGCTTAACGTACGTTAATTTTTGATAGATCCTAATCTGTTGAAGGCTATTTACAACACGTATATAACGAAAGGTGACGGGAAATATTTTATGTACATGTTAAAAATCAGTAGGAGATTTTTCCAAACACCGCAATAATTTTCTAACCAAAAAAAACAATTTTTGTTTTGTGAAAGTGGGTTAAATTATTATGAAAAGGTTGATGGATTAATTTTAAACGTGGAGTTCAGGCCGCATGTTAACCCGCCATATACGAGTATATATACAATTACATGATGATTTGTAATCGATACTTAATTTAATTACAAATATATTATTAAAAAATATGTAATTTTATAACAAGACATTTTTATGTGTCTCAAGATATTTTTTTTTTTAAATAAAACAAGATACAAATTTAAATATCACATAAAAATGCATTTTTTGTTTCGATTAATAACGAAGGTGAATATTTAATACGCAGTGGCATGTCACCATGGGGTTTCCATAGAATTTTCTCTTCTTTCTCAATCTATTCTTTGTGTTACATCTTTTTATATATAAATTTTTTTAAAATCCAATTTAATTCTAAAAATTGTTTCTTAGATAAATCATATATAAGAAATAAATTATTAAATGATTAACCTTGGATAAGAAAATAAAATTATATAAATAAATTTGTCAAAGAGATTAGAGATTTTATAATTTTATGTGTTAGAATTAAAATCGTTAATGACACTTTGTTTTATTGTGTTATCTCTGCGCATAATAGATTTTATATTTGAACTCAATAAATCAAGATCTTAATTTACTTAATTATAATCTAACTAGAGAAAGAGACGGCTATATATATGTACATCTAAAGCACATACAAGCAACTAAACGATCGTATAGAGAATAATGAGGTTTGGACTGCTGCTGGCAGTTCGATTTACGAGCTTTTGTAAGGTAAAAACTCGATTATCACCATCAACTTAAAACTTTGCTTTATGCAACTTAAAAGAAATTGAATTCTGCACAAAATTATCAATAATCACGATTTTATTGCAATTTATCAGGAATTTGATTGGATTCGGAATTTTTATTTTTCTTCGTTGCAATAAGATATCCAAAAGGGGACATAAAATATGCAGCTTATACTTCATCTAACATAATCCCCTATCCGGGTTTCTGTATACCAATCTTCTCCAATCAGTTGTTTTCTAATTTCATGAACTCGTCATTACAATTATAACACTCGCTTTTAACAGTGCATTTAGTTAGATTTTAATTGTGAACGAAATAATTGTATTACTCAACATCATTTATCAAAGGAGATAGAAAGATAGCCTGATGTGTATGGTATGAGGGCAACTCCGTTCATAGTGTTACTGCACTGTAAAAAATGAGGGCGCTATGTTGTAAAATTTGAATTGAACACAAATTTATTAAGTAAAATTTTCGGGTTGCCACCGCAACTTTTTACTTTTTATATTTCGTAAAAAAAATATGCGCCATATTATTTCGGTTCCAGGGTTTGGGTGCTTTAGCTTATTTCATAAAACGGTCTCGAATGGAGCTGTAAATGTTTTATTTTTATTATTAATTTATTTTATATAAATTAATAAATTAAAATTATTAAATAGTGCGACATGGTGTAGGCGAGCGTTGAAGATCGGCGTATCAATTGTTGACTGGTTGATGGTTAGAGACGAACTGATTAAACAAAAAATTTATTTTTGCGAAATAATTTTGTTCGTTCTGCTTTGCTTTCGTTTTCGTCGTGTTGCTTTTGTTTTCGTTTTAATGCTCGTAGCAGGGATGATATTGTCGATACTATAGTACATTTTTCGATACTTTGGCTGTATGAAAAGTACTTCAATACTTTCGAGCAATTTCTAGTACTTTAGAGAATATTCAAGAAATGTCACTCGTAAATCGATCGATGAAATCCAATGGATTGCATACCAGAGGTGATCAACAGTTTAATTCAAAGACTTTCCAAACACCTACTTATTTCTGGACACCGACTTATTCAAATAAGTCACCTCGCGAGGTCTCCAAAATGCGTCTTGACTAAATGTAATACATGCAGTTTTTATTTTCAAATCTAGTGGCAACCACCAACATGTCAAGATCTTTCATATAATAGAAATTGTGTTTTGTTTTTCGTTATTACGTTACAAATAAGTTGGTACAATGAATTAGAATGGCTTGACCGACTTATTCAAGATGGCGTCAGAAAAGTCTGTAATAAGTCGGTGTTTGGAAAACACCCTAAGATATTTAATCCATTTTATGATTAAAGCTTAATATTTTAAGCCAAGTGTAAAATTTTGTAAAGGCCTTATGCGAAATGAAAGTATTTGATATAGCACAGCAATAGCCATTTGTTGGTTTAAATGATAGGCCTAAAATCCAGAAAATAAATTTAAAATTTATTAATTCTCGGCAAATATGCTTCTCAAGTAGTTTGTTAATTAAATATTTGTGATGCTTATATAAAACCACGTTAGAGGTAATGACGGGTAATTAAAAATATCTTTAAGTGGTCTCGATTAGTTTAATGCCATTCCGCAAAAAGGTTGGGGCAACGTTTGTCAAAATAGTACAACAAAAATGCCGATTTGTTTAACTTTGCAACTGAGTGCATCTCTTCTATTTTGAAGAGATATTTACGTTCAAATTTTGGTCTTTTGAATTGGAGGCAAATCTAAAGCTCTGTAACGTGGCCTTAACAATTACTAAATTTACTAAATTTCCATTAAAATTGTTGTTCTCGAGATACAGAGGATTCCATTCTAACGGGTGTTTTTTTAGGAGGTTTGTTTTTCCGATAGATGTCGTTTTATTTTATGACAGTTGTTTTGACAGCTCAAAGTGGCATTTCTACTCAGTATTGTTTGGCAAATCATTATGAATAGGTTAACTCCAGAACAACGTTTTCAAATCGTGGAAATTTATTTTCAAAATCAGTGTTCAATTAAAAATGTTTATAGAGCACTTCGTGAATTTTATGGTGCACATAATCGTCCGTCAGAGACCACCATAAAGAACGTAATTACCAAATTTCGGTCTACATTCACTCTTTTGGATGCCAAGCCACCGACAAGAATGAGAAGAGTTCGTACAGAAGAAAATATTGCTTGCGTTGAGGCCAGTGTCGAAGAAAACGACAATTTATCGATTCGTCGTCGTGCTCAGCAAATTGGACTTTGTCCATCGACTTTATGGAAAATTTTACGTAAAGATTTGGGTTTGGTGCCATACAAAATTCAATTGGTGCAAGAATTAAAGCCACACGACCATCGTTTGCGCCGTGAATTCAGTGATTGGTCGTTAAATCAATTGAACGAAGATCCATTTTTTTACCGTAAAATTCTCTTCAGTGATGAGGCGCATTTTTGGTTAAATGGATACGTCAACAAACAAAATTGTCGCATTTGGAGCAAAGATAATCCACACGCCGTTCTAGAATTACCAATGCATCCTGATAAATGTACTGTTTGGTGCGGTCTATGGGCTGGTGGGATCATCGGTCCATATTTCTTTAAAAATGAGGAAGGACGACGCGTTACCGTGAATGGAAATCGATACAGAACCATGTTAAATGAGTTTTTGTTGTCAAATCTTGAAGATATGGATATGAATGAAATGTGGTTTCAACAAGATGGTGCCACTTGCCATACAGCACGTGAAACAATCGACTTATTGAAAGAAACTTTCAACGACAACATTATTTCGAGAAATGGTCCGGTGAATTGGCCTCCGCGTTCGTGCGATTTGACGCCACTCGATTACTTTTTGTGGGGATACGTGAAGTCATTGGTTTATGTGGATAAACCTCAATCGATTGACGCTTTGGAAACCAATATTCAACGTGTCATTGCTGACATACGCCCTCAAATGCTTGAAAAAGTGCTGGAAAATTGGACCTCCAGAATGACATTTGTGAAAAATAGTCGTGGTAGCCATATGCCAGAAATTGTGTTTAAATGTTAAATGCCAAAAAATTATCTACCAAATAAAAAAAAATTTTGGTCATTTCATAATTTTATATGTTTTATTCAAAAAAAAAATCGGCAACCTCTTAAAAAAACACCCTTTATAAGGATAAAATGCTAATCGATGCGGCCGGTAAGAATGGAGTACTATACTCTTGCCTGAGCAAACCCGAATAAGTTTTTGCTGCTGTCTTACTAGTATTAAAAAATAATGGAACAGCAAGTTTGGGATCGTGTTACCTCAGAACCAGCTTTGGCTAGAAGTTTCCTACAATCTTACAGTGAGCTGGCAGACTAGATTTACGGCATTTTAATACTCTTTAACAAGTTTGGAATTAACCATAAGGTTAATCAACGAATTGAACACGGAGTTTACCTTTCAGTTAGTGTATGATGATAGAAGTCACATTTTAAATGTTTAAGTACACAAAGAGTTAAAACCATGATCTTAGCTTAGACCACCGTACAGAGCGTTTCGGAAAGGTCATTCCTATCGATAAGACGATAAGTCTATAGGGTTTTAGGTTAATCATATTAATTTCGGGGATTTTTACCCGATGCCTCACAAGAGCACCATGATAATGCTACCCTTCATTACGTTTTAAACGATAAAGTTACCAGTTATTGCCCTACAAGCAAAATTTTACAAGTCACTGAGTTTTGCAATTATACCTTTAAGGATAATTACCGGCAACCAGGCGACTGGCACGTTAGTTAGCAACGGCAGAGCAAGCGGTTTGTATATAAAATATAACATTTTGGAGGATAATCTCCTTGGTTTTCCAAATGTCCTGCGACATTGCCAGAAATTGGCGGTAGTTTTGTGAAGTTTATAATCGAAGTTTCCTCTCCATGATAGCTAAACATCCAAGATAATTCCGAGATGCCTTACGCAGTCCGATTTAGAGATTGTGCTACCAAAGAGAGTAGGAATAATAAGGCCACCTAAATTTTTACGTCTTGTAAAAACTACCAAATCAGTTTTAGATGAATTTACATGAACTTTTCTCGAAACACCAGTCCTCGCAATGCCTAGAGGTCACTGAATGAATCCAGATAATACGGTTATGTGCTTCCCTGAAACCGTAAGAACAATATATCCGCATTACCTTGAACGATAAACACGGATATCTGAAGTTTAACCAGAAGATCGTCAATAATCAAGAGTCACAACAACGGTAGGAGCTCAACTCCCTGTGAACAGGCTTTGGCAACTTAACATAAACTGAGAAACCATCCAACTCAAATTCAACAATGCGAGACTTAAGCATTCAATCCAATTTACAAGAGAATTATAGATCCAAAATGTGTGACAAGCAGCAGTGATAATGGCAAACGAAGTGTTATCAAACACTCCCACAACGTCCAGGAACGTATCGATGAGACTCTTTATTATTGAGTAAATGTTCAATCCTAGTGACAGAACAAGTTCATGAAGCGCTGTTTCACATGACTTGCCCACACTGCAAGCATATTGTATGTTAATGAGAGGAAATAAATACAAATTAATGTTTCCTAATAAATCTGTCATCGATTCTTTCTAACAGTTTCAAAAATGTCGAGTAAAGCAGAATCCAACGTAGGCTTGCAACTAATGAAACAGTCGATCCTTTAATATAGGATAACTATGCAGTAACAAAGCAGAAAATATTTGTCAGGACCGTGAGACTTATAGAGTGAAAAGAGAACAACCTCCAATGTACAGTATCGTACGTAATCAACTTTTCGACCAAATTCCAGTTAATAAACTCGGGAGCGATAATAGACAGACTGGTTGCGGCAGCATTGAGATCCACGAAGACGCATCCAGGAAAGTGATCCAAGAGGAGAAGCACTCCAACATCCTTTGAAAACGAAGTAAACCTACCATTAGGTAAACGAAGATAAATCAGTCGGCAATTACAATTCTTAATCAGGATTTTATTGAGCTTGGTGACAGCCGACAGATTATTGGTTTCATCAGTAAATTTATTCCAAAAAGATCTTTGAGCAGATGTTAAACTTTTCTTGTACGCCATTTGCGCTGTTAGGAAGTTGTCCCAGTTGATCCGTAGGTTCTACTCCTTTCAATATTTTCTAATTTTCTAGCAGTTTTCCCCTAACCTTTTCAGAGCCGAGTACCAAAACGGTTTTTTTCGAAATTTACAGCCGAGATTCCATTCGAATGAGAAGGTGTCAGAAAATCTATATCATCTATCTTGGTAATGAGATTTGCGGCCAAATCGGTGGTCTCTTCAAATTAAAATATTAAAACGGAGATTTATTTTAAATATTTTCGTTTTTCTAAATTATCTGATCTACAGCATGCCGTGCGCTTTGCCAGACTGAGCAGCTGTTGCTCAAAATGAGCGTGTTATATGTTGTCTAATAAATAAATAAAAGAGATACACGTGTGATCAGAGGACAAAATATCATTCGTAATTCTCCAATTGAGAATTAAATAGATAACCGGCATGGAACACGATCTGATATCAAACATTTCGCGGCGAGCGGAATTAATAAACGTTGGTTCACAGCCACGGTTAAGAATTTCAAGCTCGGCGGGCACAGAAAGTTAAATAAAAAAGTATCCCTACTGTTAGGATTGAAGCTCCTCCAAATGAACAAAAGTTGAAAGTTTCTTCTAAGAAGGAGGGTCAGGAGAGTCATCATACGGTAGAAAATACACAGAAACAACAATCAACTGGGTGTCACTATTGAAAGTCGCAAGAGTGATATTTACAGCCGTATAAAAACCTACGGGCCAGAGTTAATCTTAAAGAGGATCCGTTCCAATACGTATTGCAAAGAATGTCTGGAAGCAATAGTCTCAAACGGATTCTGGTCAACCCGGAAGATAATTTCTTGACGCGTAGCTTCGCATTTTTATCGGACGACCTGTCATCCTTTTGTCTTTCGGCAATTGGGACAATAACGACATTGTTAGAAAGGTAACATCCACCAACTGCGGAATATAGTTACCAGTTTGAATGGAAGATTGCAATCATCGATGTAATTCTGAACGAAAAACCTCAAATTTGGCTTCCTTCACGTATCGCTACTTTTCAAATATGCGCTGGTGAGCGCGGGTTTTTGACTTCCATTTCATGACTAATGCCAGATGGAACTCGGGTATGCATTAGGTGACTATGGTGAGTGAGGTGCCTGGCTTTTCAACTATCCTCTTTTGTATACGTCGGCGATTCTGTTTATCCTAGCGTTTAGTTTCTCGTGGCAAAGGTACTCCTTAGGTGACCTCAGCATTCGACTTAAGCAGAGCCCATTCAGACCTCCTTTGGTGTTTCCCATAAAGCTAAACTTAAATAGAGTAACAGTTTAACAAACTGTGGAGAAAAGTTGAAACAACAGATAAAAAGAGACGTCAATAAAGTAGACAAGCATGAGTGAATTTATTCTTAACAGTGAAACCGACAGCCGCTGTTATCAGTAAAAATGAGGAGTGAAAGTGGAAGTAAATAAATCAATACAAAACAGAAACAGAAAGCACTACGAGTAGACGCAGTAGTTGTTACCAAAAACGGCAAGAAAGTAAAAATGAATAAAATGAACAAAACCTTGTGGCTCTATGCAAATTAAGCAAAAATACTAACTGATCATAAAAAAACCAAAATAAAATTTTTACGGTAAAAAACCGAGATTTTGGTCAGTCACGATCACCTTCCGAATAATTTGAGCACAGATTTTCGAAATAGGAGCAATACATAAATTATTAACAAAATTTAAAAGCTCTTTATAGTTTCTAGAATCTGTCTGAGTGATAGGTACAAAGTACGTGATGCACCAGGTCGATAACTGACAAGCAGACAATTTTTTATGAAACTTTTTAAAATTCGAAATATATTTTATTACTTTTCAATCAGTACAATAGAGTCGATACTAATGTCAGTGTTGGCAAATGTAATATATAAATGGTTAAGGCAGTAAAATATTGTTTCAAGGTCATAT
This sequence comes from Nephrotoma guestfalica, assembly GCA_963691935.1. NCBI lineage: Eukaryota > Metazoa > Arthropoda > Insecta > Diptera > Tipulidae > Nephrotoma > Nephrotoma guestfalica. The sequence continues at coordinate 20,246,593 of OY829913.1, forward strand.
TATTTATTGCCATCTATTGATTAAGGAATAAAACAAAAATAAATTCCATTAAATGTAGATAGCGTTGGTTCCTACGTCTACAAATGGGACGAGAATCCATTGTTTTGATAGTTTCGATTCCGGTTTGTGCACCAGATGTCAGCTACTTTGTTGGAAATCGTCAATACGGTTGTCACGTTAAACAAAACGAACAAACATGTGGTAAATAAAATTAGAATGAAGTATTGTTGAACAAATTTGACGTTGGGCAATGCACACTGGCAGAAATCGCAATAAATTATTGAAAGAGAATACTACAAAAGGTTTCAAAGGCTTTCTTTTGTGAGAACGGTACATCCGATATTTTTTGCTCATAAATTTGTTATTGCGTTGCCTCAGTTTCTCTTAAAACATATCAAGTTAAGTATTTTGTATGGCAAACACCAAAGAAACCCCTACTAATTACTAATTTGGTTTAATAAATTAGTAGCGTGGGCAAAGCGTTCTAGTATTTCATTAATTTTTTTCAGTTTCGTGTATGCCTGCAAAAATAGTTGTAATTTAATGTGTGACCGCATATTTTATTTTACTTAAATTATGAAGAAAAATTTTCCCATCACATATTTGTTGGCAGAATATAATAATAAAACAACACTTTGGTCATCATCATAAAATACGTTGCCGAACATTAAAACTAAAGATTCATAGATTATATAAATAATGTTTAGGTTATTTTATATTTCAGCACTGCCATTTTGAGTTTAAGGCGAACTATTACGGACACTCGTTTAAACGCACCTTAAATGTTGTGAAGCGTTGAGCCAATTCTCTAATAATATGTGCATTACTCGAACTAAGTGACTTCTATTACTACTCGGGAATTTGCCTCGGCCGCCACCTTTTCCCCGTTAGTGTGGTTTTTAACCTGATTTAGTTTGAAAATGAAATTCCGTGATAAAAGTATTGAAATGGATACAATGAATCGTATGTGTTTGGTGCATCGTGCCACCGGAAGATATTTAAGTTGTTATTGAGAACCGAAGGAATTTTTATTCCAGGAGGGTTAAAATAATTTTGATATCTTTATATGCATAAGCTGATATCTATAATAACTTTATATACAAATTACAATTTATAAGAAAATATCAGCTGCAATGAGACCCCAGGGGTCTTCAATCATAAATTATATACTTCATAAAACATATTTTGTTATTTTAATGTGAGTACCACATTTCACATATGTATAAAAAAATAATAAAACTATAAGGGAAAAAAAAAAGATTTTTAAAAAAAAAATCGTTGGTTACTAAAAGTCCTACATAAGCTAATACGAAACTAGAAAAAAATTTCCATACAAAGTTGTGACGATATTTTTGCATTGATTTGATTGTTCGATTGATATACACTCGTATAACAATATTTATCAGTCAGGTTGCATCGTCTTGTTTTATGTTTAAATGCCGTTGACATGACAGAACTTCATCCATACATAAACGTATAAAACAATAATATCAGCCACACACAGTGTGCGCCAAATAAAAAACTGCGAAGACAAATTACTTAGTCACTGTACCAGTCCATAAAGCACCATCGGAGACCACACACGATGCGCGCTCATTGTTGATTCCAAAATGAAATTTCATAATTTATGTGTCAAAATTAATTGATCTACAAAACAACTTATACTAATAATATTATTCCTTATCAACGAAATTTGAATAATTTTGTTGTATTTGTGGTTTACATATACGAAAAGTTTATTTGTTAACGTGAAATAATATTTAAAGCCTCTCTAAATACTGTGCGCACCATCATCTCCACCAAATTTGATGGTCGGCGTCGTCGTCGCCGCGATCATCATCGTTAAAAATAAAATTAAAATCAAAATAAAATAAATAAATAAAACAAATAATAATTTATAGAGACAAGATATCATAAAAAAGTATACAAAAAGAGTTTAGAATCGAGCAACTTTTTTTTCTATTGGATGCGCGACGAATATATGCAAAGAAGTATCCATTTATTTTAACACTTTTTCAGTACCTATTAAGATTGTAACGTATGTATGTGAGAATATTGACCTCCCATGTAGATTTTATTTTATTTATTTTTCCTATTTAAAACATTTTAAGTTTTATAGAGATAGATGATGTGACAATATGGCACTCAACTTGCTGGTATAATTTTGTTTTTGTTCCCACTTAATGCTTTATTTTATGTAAATAGGGGATTCGCCCCCAGGTGCGATATTGCTCCATAGTGTCAAAAAACAACGAACTGACAATCTGAGTGAATAGTCATAGTTTGATTAATGTAGTCATTTTGTTCTGGCCGTCGAAACCAAAGCAACTATGGCATAAGCATCGCGATGCCATTCTAACATATTTATTGCAACATCTATTAAACAACGTTTGGCATTGTGACCTCGGCTTAATGATTTTTCTTATTCAAACATCTTCTTTCTTCTTTCTCGAATACCCTTAGCCAGATGTTTACAAAGGGAAGCATGCAGAGCTTACACAACTAGCACAATATGATTGTTTGTGCAACATTCAGGCTTTTAGCTGGAACCTCAATAAAGTCAGCCAGAACTGGACCATCGTACAATGAGCCCAGTGCGTTTTAGAATATAACTATTAACATATTCGAAAAGCTTGCAAATTAGCACAATGCATTTTTGATGACTGTGCCTAAAGTTTCAGTCGAAACTATATAAAGTATCAAGTGGAACTACGAGTTGCCTTTTATATTTTGGGATTAGAGAACAAAAAACAAATATTTATTTATCCAAAATGGATTTACTGTTTTTCAAAATATTATCCATGAAGATCAATACACTTTTGCACGCGTTTGAGCCAATTTTCAGGATACTTTTTCCACTCCGGTTGAGGTATCTCCAAAACATGCGTTTCATCAGGTGTCGGAAAACGTTGACCTCGCAATTTATTTTTGATTACCGGGAATTAAAAAAATGGTCATTGGGTGCCAAATCAGGACTATACGGCGGATGACCCATTAATTCGATGTTTGTACCACTCAAATATTCAGTTGTTTCTGCCGTTGTGTGAGAACTCTCAGTGCTCCAGCTCTTGGATAATGATCGGTCGTCGACGGTTGGTTTTCCTTATTTCGTCGAATACTTCTACGTTGCACCAATGGCATGTTTTGCAGCACTGCGATCATATTGTTGAGCAGTTTTTTCGGTCAATTGAGTCGTTTTTTGAGCGTTTATCAAATTATGTGTTGAAATGTTCATGCAATATTGAATGTATGTGTTTTGCAGTATCAGTTCATGCACAGCATCAATGTTTTTCGGAACAACAACCGATTTGAACGAACTGCCACCACGATCGAATTCTGTAAATCATCGATAAACACTGATCCTTGATAGTGCTTGATCGCCAAAAGTCGAGTTAAGTTCATCAATGCACCGTTGTTGAGTTAATCCACGTCGAAAGCTGTAAAAAATAATCGCCTGAAAACGTTCATGATTTAGTTTCATTTTTGCACTGAAATGAAATTTTGAAATCACTATGCCGTCTAAAATGTCAAACTTTACGATAAAGAGATCAGTTACCAGGTGGCAGCACTAGGGTTGGCCAATCTGGGTTTATAAAAGCCCATCCTTATAACAAGAAAAGCCGGAACCGCATCACTGTAATCCGGTCCACTGTGCAGTGAGAACGATGCACTCTATATCATTGGACGCTTTCAGGACACCCAACAGTTGGAAACATGTTGAGTAAAATCGCGGATGAAAATGTTTAGCACTCTTATACTAGTGGACCTGAAAATGCCCACTATATCAAAATTAATTTAGGATGGTTGATTCGTTTTAAGATAGTAACTGGGATGGCGTTGGTTCAGTTGAAACTTTTTAAAATGCACAACGACATAGATCGTATCATCGTGCAGCTATTTAGTGGTCTCAGTCATTTTGATTAAGTTTCGGTCTAAGAGCTTAAAAATGTTTTAACCATTAAGCCAATAAGCTGATTGTGAATAGTACTGGTGTCAAATGAGTCTGGGTGGTAGAAATATTTAGTTACGGCTGAAATTTGATTGTTCGGCCAGACCTTTTATTGGTGAGGGCTAGAATGTACTAATTCGGGTTGAGAGATAACGCAATGATCTAGGACGTATTGGGCTGATTATTAGATGATGCACAATAATCTAGATCACACATTCACTGTAATAGCCCGGATAGCTCCTTTACTGACTTATCCTTGTAGTTTTTGGTTGATAAAATTTTATAAAAAAATAAAATAAGGTTGCATATTGAAATATTTTGCTCTAGCTGGCTATTTGTGGGTTTTGTAGGAGTTGGGTAGGTTGCCGCTTTTATAAATCCCGATTATCAAAATTCTACTTTTTTGAATTGTTTATGAATTCGGGCAAAAATTCATAAAAATTAATTGATAGATCTGATTCAAGCTGAATTTAAATTCTAACATGAGCGATTGAAAAAAAATTGGGATTTAGATCAAGATAAATGAATTTAGGCCACTTCTTAACAAATTATGGTCAAATGTGGTTCGTAAACCATTCAGCTATAGGGAATGAAACTAGGGCATTTCTCAACCGATTTTTTCTATGAAATGGAACTATGCCGTTTCTTCCAAATTTTATTTTGTATTGATTGCATTTATTGGTGGAAACCAATAAAATAAAAAGCAGCTGACCGCGGGTCCAAATTTGATTAAAGATTTTTTTGGGGTTTGATACGTACGTTTTATCAATTTCAACAAGTGATTGAACGGTTGGTTTTTTTAATTAAATTTCATATTTACACCATTGATTGATCATGAATTGATGAATCAATATGATAAAATCTAGAACATCATTCAAAATTGATATTAGATTCCCAATCCAGCTTGACCATTCAATTCAGCATGACCTAGAACTTCGTTCAACATTCATTTCAGAATCCATTTCTGCGGATCAAATTTGAAAATAATTGGTAAAAATAGCCAAGTTCCGTAAAGAATGGTTGAATTTCTTTCATCCAAACTTCCCCATACCTTAATCATAATTTGTTAAGAAATGGTCTTGTTACATTCAGCATGGCCAAATTCTAGAACTTCGTCGTAAATTAAAGTCACTACCCCAATCAGAAAATCTATTAGAAGATACTCTGTTCCAAAGAATGAAAAGAGTCTGCGGAGGTTCCTAGGCCTAGTTAGTTATTTCAGAAGATTCGTGGAAGGGTTTGCTATGATAGCGAAACCACTGTCGGATATGTTACGGAAGAATGAGCGGTTTGAGTTTGGGCCAAGCCAGATGATGAGTTTCAACAAATTAAAGGACTGTTTAGTCAACCAACCAGTGTTGAAAATTTACTCAAGTGCAGCTGTGACGGAACTGCATTGTGACGCATCTAAAGTCGGGATAGCATCCATTTCGCAAAAGGACAATGAGGACCAGAAATTTCATCCAGTAGTTTACTACAGCCGAAAAACCTCTCCTACCGAAGAAAAATATTCCAGTTACGAGTTGGAAGCACTATCCATTGTAAAGTCGCTTCAAAAATTTCGAGTATATCTTCTGGGGTTAAAATTTAAGATTGTGACGGATTGTGTGGCATTCAATTCCACAATGAAGAAAAAGGAGCTGGCTTCAAGGACAATTTCACTATGGAACATCGAAGTGCGAATTCCATGAGACATGTAGATGTGCTGAGCAGAGAGTTTCAGCTCATGATAGTAGAGGACAGTATTGTGAAAAAGATTGAGTCGCTACAACATAAAGACGATGGCTTAAAGCCTATATTCGAATTGCTGAAATTAGGTACGTACGAAAATTGTATATGTTCTAATGGAATTTTGTATATGTCGGATGGTGGCCGAGGACTATTGGTGGTCCCTAAATCATTGTACACAGCTATCATACAAAGATGCCATGAACAGGGTAATTTTGGAGCAGAGAAAACTGCGGAGAGTGAAGACGTACATTCAAAAGTGCGTACATTGTATTATGGCAAACCGGAAACGAGGATTGCAGGAAGGTTTTCTATACCCGATACCAAAAGGTGATACCTCATTATCATATCTTTTCATATGGATCATTTAGTACCTTTGGAAAACACTAAGAAGACGTACAAATACATTTTGTCAGTGATCGACGGCTTTTCAAAATTTGTTTGGCTGTATCCTTGTAAGTCGCTCAGCACCCTGGAGGTGATACGAAAATGAAACATTCAAAAAGCTGTGTTTGGTAATCCAAAGCAAATCATTGCTGACAGAGCACCAGCATTTACGTCGGACGAGTTCAAACAGTATTACGAAGAGGAAAGGATAGAACTACATCTAATAACCACGAAAATGCCAAGAGGAAACGGGCAAGTTGAGAGGCTTAATCAGGTCATATTACCAGCGCTATCGAAGATTGTAGGAGATAAACCTGAAGAATGGTTTAAATATACAAGTCGTCTTCAACGATTTCTAAATAACAGTTGTCATCGCAGTATCGGGATGAGTCCCGTCGAAAACATGTTTGGAGTTAAAATGCGCTGCTCTGATGATCTTCGAATAACAGAGGCAATTGAAGAGGAGACATTAGCTACTTATTACGAAGAGCGTAGCGAGCTCAGAGAAAAGGCGAAGCAGCAGATGTTATCAGTGCAGGAAGTCGACATATAAACTACTCAAGCAGGTGAAATCGGTATGCCATAAAAATTAAATGAAAAATTGAAAATTGGGGAGACCGCTGGGAAATGGTATATAGACTTTTCATTACTTAGTGCATGGGCCTACTGTAATCTGCTGATGACGCCTTAGAAGAATCCCAGTGATCCGCATAATCTTAGTCGACATATAAACTACTCAAGCAGGTGAAATCGATATGCCATAAAAATTAAATAAAAAATTGAAAATTGGGGAGACCGCTGCGTAATGGTATATAGACTTTTCATTACTTAGTGCATGGGCCTACTGTAATCTGCTGATGACGCCTTAGAAGAATCCCTGTGATCCTCATAATCTTAGTCGAGATATAAACTACTCAAGCAGGTGAAATCGTTATGCCATACAAATTAAATAAAAAATTTAGAATTGGGGAAATCGCTGGGAAATGGTATATAGACTTTTCATTACTTAATTCATGGGCCTACTGTAATCTGCTGATGACACCTTAGAAGAATCCCTGTGATCTTCATAATCTTAGGCGACATATAAACTACTCAAACAGGTAAAATCGTTATGCCATACAAATTAAATGAAAAATTGAAAATTGGGAAGACCGCTGGGAAATGGTATATAACTTTGCATTACTTAGTACGTGAGCCTACTGTAATCTGCTGATGACGCCTTAGAAGAATCCCTGTGATCTTCATAATCTTAGTCGATATATAAACTACTCAAACAGGTAAAATCGTTATGCCATACAAATTAAATAAAAAATTTAGAATTGGGGAGACCGCTGGGAAATGGTATATAGACTTTTCATGGGCCCTACTGTTATCTGCTGATGACGCCTTAGAAGAATCCCTGTGATCCTCATAATCTTAGCCGACATATAAACTACTCAAGCAGGTGAAATCGGTATGCCATACAAATTAAATGAAAAATGGAAAATTGAGGAGACCACTGGGACATGACATATGTACCGGTTATTACTTCGTACATGGGGCTATTTATCTTAGAAGAATTCGCGTGGCGCTTATAATATTATTCGAAATATAAGCTACTCAAACAGTGAAATCTTCATATTATACGTAATTACGAGTATTCAAAAATTCAGAAATCATGAGGACGTTATATAATATGGCATATGGGCCTATTAGCTTTTAACACTTGAAACTATTTTATTGACTTGATGGCATATTATAACAATCTTTTAAACCAAAGCATGTTTTTCCAAAGCATGTTTTTTTCAAAAAATGTACACTCAAAATTCTTATTAGAAATTAGTTAACAGTGTAACACTAATACAATGATATATTTGTTATTTGTTAAAAACTTCACGCCCGCCCGTATACTAATGGAATAAGTTGTATAAGAATAGGCAGTAGGATAAATAATCTGTGGCCACACGATGAACGGAAAAGCTATACCTCAATACCCCAAATACACGGTTACCAGTACAAATCATGAAATCTAACGATTTGAATAAAAGCTCTTTCATACACACCATCTGTCCGAGGATTAAGAATCTTGAATCGAGAGACAAACAAATAACTTTTTACAAATATATTATGCCAGTTGCATGTAACTATCCCATTAATGAAACCAATATTCACACTATAAAACTGAGTGCTTCCATATAAGCTGTATACGTATATGATGAAGATTTGCACAAACAACAAACAAAAATTCCATCTTACTTATTTTTTACGAAATTTATTGTTCTTTATATTTTTGTTTATTAAAATCTGTGTGAAATACCATTTATATAATGACAACATAAATTTAGTAGCACTTTGGGTTTTATACATGCATGTGTGTATGTAGATACGTGAAGCCAACAGATTCTTATTCTTCATACCGTCATTTCTTAGGGTCTTAAAACGATATCAACATCAAACAACATTATTAAATTTCTTTCAAATCCTTCTTTTATATATAATTTCCATTCATTATTTCCTTTTTATACAAAAAAAAATTTCTTATTAATTTCATCCATTTGTCTTTAAATTAAAAGAAATAAAATTATTATTTTTTTAAGTTCTATAAAGAGAGCGGGAGGGAAGAAGACCTTTGAAGTGATTTAAAATGAAATCACATCAATTTAAAAATATAAAAAAAAAAATTCAGAACCCCTGGAGAGGTTTTTTGAATATGTACTTTTAAACAAAATTCTTTGTCTTATGTCCAACATTCTAAAGATTTTTTTTTAGTTCTAATCAAATGAAATAAAGTAGTTTTGTTGTTTGGATTACAAAATGTAAAAAAAATATTTCTTCTAATTTATTCATATTCACACACTGATGGTTAAAGAAGTAATATCTTAAATGCTGTAGAAGTAGGAGGTGAAGTGTTTAAAGTTTTTTATTCTTTTGTATGGATCGCGTACATCCATCCTAATACACCCTTTTTACGTTGAATCGCAATCAATAGAAAAATGTTTAATGTAGAGTACTTGGTTTCGTGTGCGCAGACAAAAGATTTCATTGTTTGTCTAATTTAAAAGAAATACCACATAAGAAAATCCTTAAGAAATTGCAATATATGACGTATATATTGTGGATTGATTAAAAGTGTTTTATTTTACAGCGAGCACAAGTACACGGTTTGGCTAAGAGTCGCAATATGAACATTTTTTGCATTGTCATAATGATTTAAGTTGACTTGAGATGTCTGCATGTATAAAACTATCTGCACATTTCTCATGAAAGTGTAAAAAATAATGAATTTTCACAAAAATGTGGCCACGCAGCTTCAGCACAACATAAAACTAGTCATAATGATACACATAAAAATCCAATTAGAAAGAGAGTCTTGTTAACCCATTAAAACTTGAATGCACAAAAAAATTTCAAGATTTTCATTAAATTATTAATTTAAGAAATAAAACAATAAATTAAAATAAAAACATGAAAATTTATGATATTTATGATTTGTGATATGATTTTTTGTTGTTTTGTACGATGTTGTATACATGACCATCAACTTTAAGGATATTTTTATTAAAAATTATTTTCAATTTTATTACTTTTGTTGGTCTGGTCTGTCTGTCATACCTTTATAATATTCGTAATCGTAAGACGATATCACATTATATTGTTAGTGCCCATAAGTAACAAAACTATTTTGAAAAATATACGCTTAATGTGTGTTATAAATAAGAATTTAATCATAAATAAAAATAAAATCAGGTTCGTCGTCTATGAAAGACTTGAACACGTATCTATGCTATACACGTAAAAAAATCAATACCTTAACGGACACAACGTCAAATTGTTGTGATTACTTCTACTAGCGTACTTACGTATTTTGGTAAGAAGGGCATTTTGTAATAGTTGCTTATTTTGGTTATCAGGATATAAACGATTGTTTTCAATTTGACGTTTCATAACCGAATTTTGTTTTCGATTCCTAATTTATATGGCGAATTTGTTTCACAAAAAAAATTTGCTCTCAGATCAAAACATTCAATGCTGTTGCGATAAATATGGAAAAAATGTATGTAAAGTGGTTGCGTTGGAAGTCATTTTTTGATCTCAATTTTTCGAATGTTTAACAATTATAAGCAAGATGATGCCAACAGTGGAAGATTGTATCCACGAAACCGTTAAAAACAATTATGGATGTTGCAGAAGCAAATAATGAATTAAAAAGCCACATCTACTGGAATGCCACCATCGCGAATAATTCGAAGAACAACTGTAAATTGCGGTCCAGTATCTCTTATTTTCCTTCCGAATAAAAAATCACAAAATAATAAACCAACGAATTTGTCTAAAACTAACATTCCACAGTACTTGCGATTTCTAGGAGAGAAACTATTTATATTCGCCTAAAACTTGAAAATACTGAAATTATAATGAACTGGACGGCACTGGATAATGGACGGCACTTTTCATGCAGTTCCGACAATTATTGCACAGTTGTTCAGTATTTACGCGAAATATGATAACCAAATAATCCCCAACCAAATTTTTAGCAACAACCAGGATCTCCAAGGCAAATCTCGGAATTGGCGACCATAATTTGCATAGCGTTGAAACCTTTAAATACCTCTGGTCAGTTATAACATTATTAAATGATATGCGGGCAGAAATAAAAAACCGAATTGCTGCCGGGCAACGAGGTCTTACGCCCAATAAAAATTATTGAGATCTAAACAACTATCGCAGTCGTGCAAGCTAGCTCTTTTTAAGACCTGTGCTGGCTTTCAGTAGCGAATGGTTCATGACCTCTAATGATTGTAGATTGTTATCTACCTTCGAAAGGAAGGTCATTCGTTTCATCCGATATCATCGCATTCATCATATCCAATCGAGTTAAATGGCTCGACAGAGGAAGACTCGACTGCCCTGGCGTGATAGCGTTGAACAAGACCTACGCATAATAGGACGTCTAAACTGGATGGAGGACCTAAGTGCATTCGGCAAAATCCCTCCATAAGATGTGAAAGCTAGAGAGAGAAAAAATAATCCCCATCGTGTTTTGTTTAATGAGCAAGAAACCCAAAATGTGTTTTTCGGATTTTTTTTTCGAACTTCTTCGGATACCAGCAGATCCAACATTCCATTGCACCCAAAGCGTATTACCTGCAATTTCATGTAAATTGTTCATGTTGCAGCAATTTTGGTATTCCTCTCAGCCGAATTTAAATTGTGTCTTTCATTTTGGACAAATTATTTGGTGTCAGGTTCAAAAGTCAAAACTAAAAATATTAAATGGAAAGCCTCGCTTTTGTCCCTCCCATCGAAACTAAAAGTTATTTTAAGGAGTTATAAAACCACTTCAAAAAAATTGTAAATTTTTCTATTCTGCATTTTGTGTTTGGGATAATTTTTTTTGTTTTTGGGATTTTATATAGCTGGGATTTGTTTTTTGGGATTCCATATGAATCCCTTTTCTTATTTAGACATCTTCGATATATGCAATTGCGATGTATGCAAGTACAGGCAACGACGTCTAACACTGATCAACTTATGTTACAATTCCAGAATGTGTCAAGCGATACATTGGAATATTGTAAGAAAACACAATTCAATTCCAGACTGTGAACGTAAGTATTTACATTAAAGCATATTACAACAGGCACAGCGAGCTCATTAAAGAAGATGGTAAAACTTAAATTGCGGCGAGGATCAGATTCATTCTGTAAAAGAGTCACACTGCTATCTTTGAAAAATGTTCAAACAGCATTTTGCCGAAGACAGAAATCATTTCGCCATCGAAATCCGTAAAAAATTTGAAATACAGGCACGAAATTTCAAATTTTTGGAAAAATGTGGTAAAAAATGGAAAACAATATAATCGTCGACACCATAATCGTTTCACGGGATACACACATACAGCTCATACAGGTCGAGGTAAAATTTCGTAACGATATTAAAATATGGAGTTGCTACTTATCAGATTGTTCATGTAAAGGGTTAGTGTGCAAGTTCAGTCAACCACTTCCAGCAATGACTACCTTAAGCGATACATTAGGCTATTGCACGAAAACACAAATGATTCTTCAGAGGACACCCAATTCCATTTAACTGTTTAAAGTAAATCAACCAGTGCTTTTTTGCTTTAGTAAAGATCGAAGATGAATTACATCGTCCTTAAGAGTTAGGATACATAAGTTTGATAGATTTTTCTGGAAAGATGCACCCATTGTTTCGTGAAGAAAATTAGCGGATATATTAACGGTTCAGAAAAAATATTTTAAATGGAAAAAGTTTTAACATGCATCAATAAAAATCTCAAAGATGTACTAACCCTATACAATCTTCCTTAAGCATAACCAATTACTAAGAGAAATTTGTAAAACATATTCAATAGTTACGAAAACCATTGGATGCATTGCTAGTCCGAGCCTCCGTTCAATTTTATAATAAAAATACCATTCCGGTGGATTTATTCTTCATAAATTTCCAAACAGAGAAAGGTATTGTGCCTAATCTTCACAGTAGTAGTTTACATTTTAAGACTGCATTATTTGATCCATCAAAATGGCCGAAGACGTAAACCACACTCTGGTCGAATTCATTAAAAATGTATCATTGACATTTCCGATGATCCGCGTGATTGGTCAATTATTGATTCTAGTAAAGTTCCATTGTTACTGGAAGTGGCACACTACTGCTTGGATGAAGCATAGTGCCATATAAGAGGAGGAGGAGGAGAGAGATGATCTCGTTTCCTTCCAATTTTAAAATACTTTTTAAGTTGTTCTGATGCTCTCACCCAAATTTGTACTAACCTAAGCAACGGTTGCTTAACGTCGATGTAGTGAATGAATCATGACCAATTCCAGAAGATCCTTGACAACGCCTTCATACAGACTACGATATATCATATGAAGACCATCACTTCTTGGTTATTGCCTACGCTTACTTGAAATGACCGGAGGCCTACCAGACTAAATCAACATCTACTTTCAGTACAGTCAACATGATCAACAAATAATGCGCCCAATTTGGATTATCGATGACCATTTCATATGATATTTTACGTCAAACGGTATTCAAGCTCCATCCGTAGTCTAACATAAAGGCAGAACGACAAAATGAGATGTTAGAGAGTTTTGAAAATATCTGGAGAGAGGAAAAAGCAGATTGGTCATACTAAAGTCTATATGGCCGTAATCATAACTATAGGCGTCCAACGATAGGCCAACGAGTGCATTGGTAAAGCATTATATTTGAAGCAATTACCATGCCAGAGGAACCACCAATAATTAAAACAGTACCAGCGCTTGAGTCAAATTAATACCAGTGTTTCGCTGGTATTGTTTCATACAAAAGCTTCAGTTCTCCTAACTAACGTACCTAAGGAAAATCAATACGCTCATATTGAAAAAACGCTAATAGAAATAACTCACCCTGTCAGGCGAACATCAATTACAGGCGCCATTTATAAGATTGTACATCGGAGATAGTAAATAGTCCATATGCTACAGCATATTACGCACCTCACAAAAAATAATTAGTAACAAACGACGTGCTTGCGAAAATGTTCAACAAGATGCATAAAACATCACAGCACCACATTGTCCCTCTCTTCAAGTGCAACTCCGATGAACGTAGCAAACGTAGTTAGGACAAACAATAAGCCAACTTTTGGTATATCATACGCATTCAACAATCTGATTCTGGAAACAGCCAGTTGAGTTAGCGATCGATCAGCTGTCAATCAAAGTCACGACTATTCGAGACGATAGAACTATCCCAATACACCTTTGGGATATGTTTTGTTGCAACAAAAAATATCCCAAAGGTGTAAAAATCATTTAATTAATTTTGAGGTTCGTTAAAACCGTAGAAGAGGCAGTCAATTTTCGAATGAAAAAGAACTTCAACAAATTCTACTCGTTGAGCTCGAAAAAAAATTTAATATGTTTCCCATTGCAAATTTTTAGGGTTCGCCGCATCCAAAACTTAAATTTACAACTGTTCCAATATTGGAGACGTGTTTCAGAAAATCTAATGAAAGGGCTTTAACCAATAATGTTTCAAATCCTCGAATCCTATCTTACACACTAGCGTAACTATAGGTAGTCGCAAATCCACAAACTGTGGATAACATTTGCAGTCCAAACTAGTACACTAAATTGAGTGAGAAGGCAGAGGCAAGGCAAGTTCGATTAAAAATATCAACTTGATGGATGGAACCTTAGGCATTTTAAATTTACATGAACGTCACGGCAGAAATCAAATTAAGCCATATTATGAGTCATTTGACATGATTGCAAGAGTGGCAGATAACCGAGAGAGGAGACGACTATCACAATGTGCTAGAGGTAGAGAAAAAATTGCCACCCTCTAGCGTCAGTTCAACAAGTTTCAATTTGAATTGAACTATTAGAAGAAGGAAGTGAAAAGCCTTTATGTAATGAGGTTGAGTATGAGGGATCCGTAGTGTACATTAAAAGGGCCAATAATATCGAGAGTAAAAATTACAAATTTGTTTCTCTCAACCATTCCAATTAAGGTATAAAGGATTGTTTCCAGATTAATGGGTAGTTAATCTTAAGAATTAATCATATGCTCATATCGACCGATCTAAATAGGAAAGATACTAGAACGTATCATCTGCTAACATCTCCACACAAATATGGATCCAGCAAAACCCATTCAATGACCACTATAAACTTGGTGCTAAACTCAGTTATAAAATCAATACATAGAAGGCAGTAGATGGAAAGAAGGTCTTCTCTAAACGAAATAGAGCTCCACAAAGCCAAACCCCCTAGGCAAATTAAGGGAAAGGCAGAGCAAATGTGTACGGGACCCATTACCATTATGTAAGATCGAACTGAAGTGAGCTGCGTAAGAAACCGAGGGGTTAATAACTATCTCGTAAATCAATCTCCTAGAAAGCACGAGGAAACCAGAAAAATTTGGAGGCGTCGGTAGCATAAATAAAGATCGGCAAAATTTCACACGATGTAATCTTAATTGCGGAACTACCTCCGTATAAACCGAAAAACAGATTATCTTGCAACGAATATTTTTTACGACCATAGCAAAATCAATTTCAATCTTATAAAAAAAAAACTATCAATGATCAATATAAAATGATGACTAATTTATTGGAACATGATCACCTTAACCACAACAACAAAAAACACACATATCTATTAAAAATGGCCGCCACAAAACAAAATGATCGCATCAATTAATAAATCTCTTTCTTATATTCTAAATCACATTTGTCAACTCGCACATATACAAAGAATGAAAAACACTTATCGTTCCAACGGATCTAATCAAATAAATTAAAAGACGAAATTCTAAGCAGAGTATCAAATTCTTTTATAATTTATATTTATCTACAAGACAACATTATACGTTAACATCGTTCCATGGGCTTTACATGCTAAATATATTAGGTACAAGTAAAGATATATAGGGTGGTTCACAATAACCGTAATTTTAATTATAACCGAAAAATGGTTCAAAAACTTTGTTCAAATAAGCTTTAGAGGTAAAAATCTCAAGATTATATTTCTAATCTCAACTTTTATTGTTGATGTTTTATGTACTTTTAAAATTTTGATATTTTAATGGCTAAGATAACCATCTTATAACTTGAGCTTTAATTCTCTTTATTTAACTTGAAGAACTAGGAAATTTTGAATCAGGTGTACCGAATAATTTAAATCAATTCTGAATATTTGTTTGTGTTAATTATACTTTCACAATTGGTAGCACGACAATTCATCGCAAAATAACAACTCACCAAAAAGCCAACCATCGAAAAGTAAATTATCTGCAGTTAGACCTGCAATCCAAAGAAAATGATTATTTATCGTAAACAGATCTCACCGAAAACAGCAATTGACAACAGGAGAAATATTGACAGTATGTTTGATTGTTGATTGACGTTGGAGGGGAATTTAGAGATTGTTAGAACAAACGTAATCACGAAATATTTTTCTAAATACTTACCATCGCCCCGATACATGCAACGGCCTGGAATAACAATCATAAATTTGAGCACACAAACCCATTTAGAAATTGGATCTATCAGTTTCAAATAAATGCGCGAAATAACTAGTACCACAAGTTTAGGTACAATCGAATCTACTCGTTGCTCTTCCAATCGTATAGAAATGTCTTACGTTGCCGCAGAAGATCATTTTGCGATTATGAAAATCTAACGTAACGCTAATTTGACCTAAAACATATTCACAATGTAGGACATTATCAGAGAACCGTCGGGGCTCCGACTGAAAAAAAGGATGGAACAATGTTTTATTCAAAATTAGAAGAACCCGGGTATAAGGGTTCTGTCAAAAAAATCACAAGCAGACAACATTATCCTTGGAGTTAGATATCAAGGATGATATTTACTGAGGTTATTTGTTGACTGATCGCCGTACTAATTTACTTGACCAAAGAACACTACCACAATTTCGGGTATTAATTTTCACTGGAAGTGAAACTAATTCAAACTGAATTTAAATTTAAACACGATCAAGAGCACGGTCAGAAGGTTATAAGCAGCAAGTCGCATCATCAATAAATTATTTAGTTTGCTCGAATTAAAACAAAATTATTTAATGAATTTTGTTAACTCTCTCATACCCCTGATCTACTGTACATGCCGAAAATTTCGGTGAACACAATGTTGTGAGTAAATTCTCGATCGTTCTTCAGAAATCGAACGCCAAAAAGCTACGTAGAGCCATGACTATGACCGAAAACAGGTAGCTGCAGGTTAATTCGCACCATGACATATTTTTGTCATGAGACTTGATCACTTGATACAGCAAGCAAACATAACGATTGTATCTTTCTTGAGCAGTAGTGTAAGGAGGCATTCCTGAAGAAGTTTGTTCATGTACAAATTCCAAAGAAAGTTTAATGCATTGTTTGGATCATTGGAAAGGGCGCTCGCTATCAGCACTATATTATCGAGCTATTAAAGCTTGAGCGTTTGTTGCAGCGACGATTACTCATTTGGATTGAGTCGAGAATGTTAATTTCCACAAACTGCTGCTTTTGATTATATGGATTGCGAGTATAAATGCGAATTTCACAAAACCATTCCGATTTCGTCTGCTGTTCGGTCGTTATTGGGCCGATTGTTGAAGTGGCGATTTTCACGAAACACTAAGCCGACTTGAGGTGGTGGAAATGCAGTTGCAACTGCTGCTGTGCTGTCACGTACCTCTGCCTCGCTAATCATTGATAAGTTTGGGTGAGACAATTGTGTTGGCAAGAAATCGATCAATTTGATCCAGAATTACAGGTGGCAATTTGTGTTTGCCATTTGTTGGTTGGGTACACTTGCAGCCTTTGGTTCACTACCGGAAATGTTTACAATTTCTGCTGATTGTTTGTAATAGATAGATCTGAAAGCAGGTGTCGTCAGAAATATGAGTATGCTACCTCATTATCATTGATGTCGATAGGCTTTTGAATCTTCAATTTTCCTTTGCGGCAGCATTGAGTGAAAAAGCTATCCGATTGACAAATAACAATCATAACACCACAGATGTGAGGATTGTCACTTTTATCTTCGAAGTTGATAGCTTCCTCTCAGATTACTTTTCAAAGCTGAATTTTAAGCCCTTCGGACTTGGGCATCCTACAAGAAAAAATTTTTGATCGATGAGTGCTTTGAGCGTGATGTACAATTTTTAGTACTTCTGAGAAAATTCAAGATATCACTCGATTCGATTATAAGACAACCTTTGCAGTCGAAAAGAGTAACAAAAAGTATTGCTTTGTTGGGTTTCTTTTATAAATTACGGTGTTCCACAGCTCTAATTCAAAGGCGAAGATATTTAATCCGTTTTATGAATAAAGATACTAACGTAAAAGCCTGTCAAAGCCGGTGGACAAGGCAGTGTCAATTCAAAACGACGAAATTTAAACATCGATTTTGAGGAGATATTTACATTTAAATTTGATTCTCTCGAATTGAACACAAAGCCCTGTACCATGGTCTGAATGTTACTAAATATAGTAACTTTTCGTTAAAATTGTTGTTACCGGGACCAGAAAGCCTCTAACGGAAGCATGGTATGCTCTAATTAACGATATGCTCTAATTAAGGTTTCAAGTTTAAGAGATTAATAATTTTGGCTCATAGCAAAGCAGGATTAAATTTACGTGGCGAGATTTTTCGATTCCAATGCTTAGTTGCGGCCCTAGGCTCCCTAGGCTCTTCATTTGACTTGTCTCTTCCTACCTTAGCTTGAAGTAATAAGAAGGTGTAATTGCCAAACGAGGAAGGTGAAGACCAGTAAACCGATAAATGCAGTTTAATTCCTCACTTTTTTTGGAAATTTTTCAAGAATAGCATAAGTGGCTCTCAATAGTTAAAATCCCTTAAGTCCCTTAGTTAATTTGAAATTTGCTTATAAATTTGCTGATTACTGGTGCAGTCGGTAAAGGTGCAGAAAGTAATTTCAAGCTGAATTCATACTATGTTTCTCAAAAAATTTAGCACTTTTGTTTTTTTTTGATAAAATCATCCCTTAAAGATACTCGATGTGACAGAAAGACAAATTTTACTGAGAGTACTAAAAGATAGTAAAGTGAAAATAATACTTATGTAATGTAAGAAACAAATATTTCGGTCAATATTAAGCTGTCACTTATAAAAAGATGAAAACGAGCAAAAATTGATGAATATGCTGGTATTTAATTATTCGTATATTTAAAAACTAAAACCTAACCTAAAAAATAATTCCTCGAAATCCACCAAATGGAGTATTGTCAGAAAAGAAATGAATCGTCGAATTTAGTTCAACTATCGGAAGCAAGAGTGGAAATTGCTACAGTACAAGAGACGCTTCATTGGCAACATTCGGCCGAATCGATTGAAAACCAGTCTATACTTTTTTAGACTGACGAGAATATTACATTTAGGACATTTATGTGAACTCGGTATTTCCGGTGATCTGTCATTTTCAGCAAATTGTCATACCAGAGTTCAAAAATGTCAGTTCACAACAATTCGGTCGACAATTCACCGAAAATGGCGGTTCGGTCGATAATGCAGATAGCGTCTTTGCTATGTTAGTTGAAGTTATACTTTCTCCCCGAAAATAATGTCCTTTATATATTTTTTTTGTATATCAAAGGGAAAATGTTCGTCTGAAACCATTAAAACTAAGTTTAGTATTGAGGTTTAATATATCGCTACCGGCAAAAATTTTAAAGGCAAAAACTTTAAAATTTGCCGCTATATTATTTTTAAGTGTGTAGTTTGGAAGCTAGGGTTTTCTCTGTTTATCAATCATCAATATTAATTAAATAGTTTTAAAAGAAATCACTTTCATCTAGAAATATATTTATATTAAAATATGTAGCCAAGACACTATCTGCATTATCGATTTTTCGATTAAGTTTAACCGAATTTAATCAGTTTACATTTAGTCAGGTTACACATTTTATTTTTTTATTTCTAGATTTTGATTTAGTTGTCTAGCGATTTCTTAACCGATTTAGAGCTTTCTCATTCGGTCGATGGAATTGGATTATTTCTTCAAATGGACTCGATAGGTAAAATAATGTCCAAATCTTTTTCAAATTAGTTTAGCCATAATTCAGCATTTGTAGTTGCAATTTTGATAAAGAAAAAATATAATTGGTATATGGATCCCACTCGTCAAAACCAGATACTACGCTGTAGTATTTTAATTTAAACTCTGCTGTTCCCTTAAAGTATTTCCCAAACTTGGGTCTACGACCTTACAGCCACACTGAACAATTTAAAAAATGATTCTGATTACTCTTTATGCAAGTAGTTCTAGAACATGAACAATTGAACGAACTAAGCAATATCTTAACGGATCATGATGAAATTGTGTATGGTCGGTGAAAATGGAGATTCCAATTAGGTAATTTATTATCCAATTACGATGAAATTATTTATGGTGAAGAACGAAGCCAGTGTGCATACAAACGTTATTCGAAAAAGATTCTTTGACGAAGTTTCGGAATATGACCAGCTGAGACAGACCTAGGTGATTTCTTAATAAATTATCATGAAATTTGGTAAGGTGGATGGAAATGGGATTGAACAATTATTTTTGAAACATGTTTTGTTGTATGACCAACAGACACGCGATGTTACGTGTATTAATCAGTAAATGGGTCAAACGTTAGTTTTTCGAGTTTATGAAATGCGAGGTTCAGGAAAACTGGCGACTGACCCGGGCCAACACACAACACTGGGGAGCAAAATTAGATTGATTTACACTTGGAATATAACTGTTTCGAATAGTCAGCTGCCACGTAATTCAATTTATTAGTAACAACACTGGCCACTAATTGGTACAATGAAAACCAACCTGGCCCGTGATAATGACATAAAAAACAGCAGCAACTATAAAACAATTTAAAGATCGTTCTCCATCGATACATTGAAGGTTGCGTAGTGACGAGTCAGTCCAGTTCGGCCCATCGGTTTATTTTTTCTGGCTTGAGCAATTTTAATAAAAATTGGTGGGAGGGATTTTAGAGTGTGTGAATTGATTTTAACAAGTTATAATTTCAAAATTAGGGGATTATAAAATTGGGTGAAGAGCCGTTTGCCAGGAATCAATTGAGAAGGACCCTCATTTCAGGAAGAACCAATCATATTGAAATTTGGTATGGTAAACGGAAATGGAATTCTAAACTAATTTTGGAGGTATTTGTGAAATATGGCCAACTGGGATGGACTGGCCAATTAACGACCCTAATGAAATTAATAAAATTAATTAAAATTAATTAATTTTTCGATCACGATGAAATTGAGAGCGGTGGATGGAAGTGAGATTCTGAAATTATTTTTGATGAAGGTTTTAATTATGGTTCATTCGAACGAAATTGGGCTTATTTGGTGAGCTGGAGAAATTCCAGCACCATATATGGCCCAAGATTCTTATTGATAGTTTTTCTATACGATTTTTGTAGTTGCTTTTCCTTCTGTTTAGTTCGATTCTTACTAAGCGAATTTGGAGTTCTAAAAATTAATTCAAGATGTTGCTCGAGGGCTTTGAAAATCGGCCAATTTGAATTTGGGCCATTTTAACGAACTGTACTACTAACTAAACATGTTCTTAGTTCCGGGATATAAAAGTCATACAAACAGAAAACGGATTCCAACATGATTTAACTATGTGGTATTGGAAAATAGCCAATTTTACTACGGAACAACAATTTGTATGCTAAAAATGGGTTCCATTAATATTAGTCTCTAATATTAATTCATATTAATGGATAGTTGATTATAATTCTAGAAAATAACTAATTTGAATGCAACTAAGCAGCCCTTTATCTTAGTGAAATTGTCCAGGCTTGTACGGGGCTGTTGAACTAAGTAGTTTCTTAATTGATAACGATGGAACTACGATAATATGATAAAAATGATTCCAATATGAGTTTCGAAACTGGTTATCACTTCAATTCTCCCTCCATTAAAGCTATTGTCAAACGAGGATGCAAAATTTAATAACCTTTATCTGATTCTTCCACTTCCAAATTAAACCACATAAAAGATCCAAAAATGTTGTTGTTTGAGAACAAGAGAACAGGTTATGAAAAAATAAATTTAATCATTCAGGTTAAACAAAAAAAAAAATAAACATAAACTCAATCAATGTGTGGTTTTCTCGTCATTTAATCCTGTCAGACCCAGAAGAATATTTTTTTACTTTGGCAATGGAATAAATCAACTTTTGAAGGCTTTGTTGAATAATTTACCAACACTCTCAAAAGTTTTAGTTTTAGGAAGGTTTTAGGATATATTTCATTACTGTTGGTTTTAATTCATTCGATTCAATGAATTGTAATCTTCATTTACCACTCTCACGCTGTTTCTTGAGCATGATTGACTTTATTGACTGGTAAACTATCTGTGGGGCCTTCTGCTAATAAATGAGACACCAAAACAAATTTTTTGCGCACTAGTGATTCGATAAAAATTAGATCCCGATTCCCTTTGTATTTAGAGGTTTACATATTTAAGTTGGCAACACTGTTTTGTTTGACAACCGATTTGACAGCTGACATTTGCTTTGTCATTAGTTTTGATTTGCCATTTCATAATGAATAGACTCGCGCTAATCATGGTTCTGTTCGCCAAACTCATCGTGCATTACGTACATTTTACGGTCGTCATAATCGTCCATCAGTGCAGGTAATTCGGTTAACTATGGATCGTTTTCGCACCACGTATACTCAAAATGGTAATACGCATCCAGTAAGACGTCAAACTTCGTTCTCAGCAACTGGAGATGTATCCACCCACTTTATGGAAGATTTTATCTAAAGGATCTTGGTGCAGGAATTAGAACCATCCAATCATCACACACGCCGCCAATTCGGCCAATGAGCTGAAGCGCAAATTGAGATTGATGTTCATTTTCCAACAAAATTTTGTTCAGCGATGAAGCTCACTTTTGGTTGAATGGGTACGTTAATAAACAGAATTGTCGGATTTGGAGCGAAGATAATCCACAAGCCTTTGCCAAAACACCATGTGGAGAGAAAATCACTGTTTACTCAAAGTAATTTACTCAAAGAAGGATTTGATGAAAGGCTAATTTCACGTAACCTGTTAATTGGCCACCGATATACGGCCGCAATTGCAGCGAAAATCATATTCAAGCTAGTTTTACTGATATTCAAAATGTTTTTCTTTGTTCTATTTTAATTTAAAATTGTGAACCTTCAAAGAACATCCTTTATATTCATGAATCGATATCTTTTTGACATCCTCGTGATGCTTTAAAAAAAAATAACAAATTAAGACTCCAATTAAAAATTATGGAAAACATCGGAATCATACCGCCGCCATATTGGGATTGATGAATTACACTGTTAATTTATCTCGAATAAAAATATGTCAAATGTGTAGAAAAATTTTCTGAACGAAGGTTCTTAGAGTAATTTTTTAATCTGGGCCAATGATAGGCAAAAACCACAATTTATCATTTTTTTTCTAGAAAATTTCCCTAAATGATAGGTTTATCCTGTCTTTATGGTGGCCGGAAAAACCTATTTCTAAAAATATGCGTAGATAGTGATACTGTTCCTAATAAGTTGATGGTGAGCACTTAGATCCGATATTTTGAGTTAAATAAAATTGATGTTATTTCATACCATTTATTGATAGATGTCACTAAACAACAAAAACTTAGATATTTGATATTTGTTTCTTAATTGTAAAATAAATTGTGATTTGATAAGCGACAATAAAATTACAAATTACAATCAAATATCAAGCACAGTTCGCTTATCGAATCAATTGCTCAAATTGCTTAAAATATTTAACAGTGTAGTGTAAGGAGTGTTACTAACACAAATTTTATATTTGTTATTGTTGAAATTGGACTATTTCCTTAGTTAAAAATGTTTCCGTTGGGAGCACACAGTGCAAGTAATCAATTCGGATCTAAAGTTCCTGACAGTTATTCTGCAACACTCTGTACATATTTATATCTCGGTATTTAGTATCTAATTCTCCCGCAAAAAAAACTAATACATAAAATAAGAAAACCTAACCAAACATATGTAATTGAAAATAAAGTTGTAACATAAAAAAGCGAAAAAAAAATTATTTTTCAATTCCTACATTTAGTATTTATCTGCGAGCAGAGCGCGATGATGATTGAACATTATTTACAGCATTTATACATAAACATAAGCAGCGAGTTTCTTATTTGTACGTAAAATAGAAATGAATGAAATGAAATAATGCTAAATAAGCACAAATCAATTGTTGAATGCACAAAAAAAAAAAAATGCAGCAAAAAGCACATAACAAAAGTACGTGCGTGATAAAATATGCATATGTTGATTGCATGTGCAATTCGATATTTAAAATAAAAAAAAAATTGTTTTTTATTATTACATTTTCAAATTGAGACAAGATTTTTTTTTTATATATATTTTTCGTCTTAAGCGCACATTTTCCTCCAAGGACTTTGTGCATTTCTTTGCGCGTTCCTGCTCTACAAAGGTATAAAATAAATACACAACGCAACGGATGGGGACATGTTTTCTCTGTTATTTATTTTAATTCTTAATTTATTTGATTTTTAAAACTTGAAACAATTTTTTATTTGTCATCTTAATTTTTTATTATATAAAACTTAGTTTATTCAACTTAATTCATAATATAAGAAATACAAGAGAGACGTGAAAAACTGTTCAAGGAAATGTTAAATTCTAGAGTGAAAAATTGATTACAGTTTAGTGTGAATTTCTCACTTGTTGATGGGTTAAGGTTATAAAAGAGCATTGAACTAATTTCGTATCAGGGTTTCCAATCTGCAGCAGATTTTAAAAACAAATTTTTTTTGATGACAATCTGCCTGACAAATTTTTTAATCCCGTTGCCAAAACAATAAAAATGTAATATCGTAATGTTCAATGCTTATTAAAAATTAATTTAAATTATTATGGGAAATATTTTATATTTCTTTTGAAGAAGATAAAGAATTTCTTTAATTTAAATTTTTCGGTTTTATTTTACTCGGTCACTGTAGTGTATAAGTAAAATTGATATGTGAAACGAATAAGCCTCGCAAGATGGGTTAATTCCAGTGTCTACCAGAAAACAAAAATAACAAACGTGACAAATTTGTGATGAATAATGTTTTGTTAATTATTAAACCTCCCAAATACACGGACACGGGATGGATGCTGATTTGTTCAG
This sequence comes from Nephrotoma guestfalica, assembly GCA_963691935.1. NCBI lineage: Eukaryota > Metazoa > Arthropoda > Insecta > Diptera > Tipulidae > Nephrotoma > Nephrotoma guestfalica. Next base: position 20,271,339 of record OY829913.1, read on the forward strand.
AAAAACTGTTTCACTTGTACTTGATATTGTTTTAATTCTATACCTCCTAACAATGCACAATAAAAATAATAAAAATAAAAAAAATTAAATTAAAATTACAGTAGAACTTGGTAAACTTCCTTTTAATTTACAAAATCAAATTAATTTCATTGAATTGTTTATATCCGCAAGGTTTTCTGATTTTCTTTCCAAGATATCTTCAGCCATGCTTTTTAATGCTGTTTTCTGCCAAAGCACTAATATAATATTAATAATAATTATTATAATTATAATAATCATAATAAAATATAATAAATTATTTTTGCATCAGATATATCAGTACCTGCATATACATAATGGAGTTGGTTTGATCTTGACTATTTCTTCGGTTAGTATGCTGATGCAAATGCATTTTATATTTTGATAGCTGCTGGGTTCAAAACATAATCATATACGTAAATATAATATATACACATGTAAGAAGACACACAAGTAAGTAAAGTATAATAATAATTGAAGAAGACAAAAATATTAACATATAATAAAGTAAAAGAATATTACATGTTTACGTATGTACACGAGATACGAAAGATTCGATCGTGAATGCCTTTTGGGCTACGTTACATTTTAAAATGCATTTTCGTGATATTATTGCGATGGGTACTGAAGATTTTGCCTAAAAATAAATCGGATACTATATATGTTTAAGTAAGGTCGTAATTAAGGACGGTGACTTAACCCGTAATTCAGGTACAGTAATTTAAAAAGAATTCAGAGTTATCAAAGCCGCCAATTTGGGCGCAAATAGTTTGAAAACTAATATAACGATTAGACTAGCAGAACCTAACCACGTGAGCTTTGGTATGTCACCTGATGATTTATGTTTGGTCAAACGACATAATGAATGATAATCATCATACGCCAATATATACAGTCCGATACAGCTAATTAAATCTAATGAATGCGATTTTCAAAATGTGGTTGACCACAAAAACAAACAAATGAGTTATGTTCTAGTTTTGCTCACCAAATAAAATGTTTTGCACCAAAAATAATGAAATCTGGACCGGAACCTCCAAAAGCGAATTCAAATAATAGTGTTATGTCATATTTTTGAGCACCAACTAAAAAATTTTACCCACCCGTAAATTTCTGTAAAACTATTTAGTTAAATTGCTAGAATGGTCAAAAATGAGTCGGTCAATGAAAATCTTAAATACCGAATAGTTTATTGATGTATTCTGCCCACCAATAATTATTTTTGTCCACCACACTTTTATGTCAAAAAAGTAACGGGAATTACCGAATAATCCAGTCATCAAAACATTTTTCAAACGCATTTTCCGGAATCGACTTCTGTTGTCGCCGCGAATTTTCTTTTATATCGGGTTTTCCAATAGGGAGATAAAAATTTTGTATTTTAATACGAACGCACCATTGTAAATTTTTCTTGATATGTCAACGTCAAAATGTCAGTCAAGATTAACGTTTTTATCAATTCTGAGTCGGTCGCAACTTTAAGAGCGCGTATTCCAATTTTCGGTCGTAATAATCGTCCCCCTAGAAAGGCTGTGCGTGCTATAGTAGACACGTTCGAATCAAAATATTCACTATTGGATGTTTCTGAGGCAGTTAGACAACACACCGGTCGAAGTACCGAAAATATCGGAGCAGTAAGTGCTTCAGTTCACAGGAATTGGGAATCTCTCAAACCACATTGTGCCGAATTTTAAAGATCTTGAAATACACCCTTCTAAAATCAAATTAACTCAAGAACTGAAGCCTGATCATTATTTGAAGCGTTCAAACTTCTCCAATTGGACTCTGCTAAAGTTTGAAGAAAATACTGAATTTCATCGAAAAATCATCTTTAGCGATGAAGCTCATTTTTGGCTTAATGGCATTGTTGGGCAGCAACAAATCCACATGTGCTTCAAGAAACTCCATTACAAGTACAAAAAGTGACTGTGTGGTGTGGATTTCATGCCGGAGTTGTGATTGAACGGTCAATGGAGGTCGTTGTCGTACTATGTTGGAAGACTATTTTTGGCCAGAATTACATGAACCTAGAGTGATATGTAGTTCCAACAAGATGGCGTCACATGCCACACAGCTGGTCAAATAATTGATTAATGGAAGGGGAAGTTCGGTGACCGTGTAATCTCGAGAAATGGTCTTGTCGAATGGCCTCCTCGCTCTTCGATTTAACCCCGCTGAATTTCTTTTTATGAGGTTACGTTAAGTCGTTAGTGTATACCAATAAGCCAATAACGTTAGAGGAGCTCAGGAAAGAGATATCAACGAGATCGAATTACATAGAAAATGTAACATGTGTACTGCATCTGGAATAAATTCCAGCCCAATATTTCAATTATTCTGTGTTTTATTTAAATACAAAATTGTTATGTCCTTATTGAAAAAACCGTTTACTTCTATTGACTGAAAGTGGATGCCTCGCCGTGGTAATTTGTGGTTGTTCGATAATATTTGTTTAGTTTTTGACCAGAAATTCGTTCACAATGATAGCGGTGCGAAATGGTGTGTTGTCGTGATACAAAATCCATGAGTTTTCTTTCCACAAACCTGAAATTTTTCGGCGAATTTGCTCTCTCAAATGTCGCATAACGATAATATTCTTTATTTGCCGTCAGACATGAATTCTGAGTGCACAAGACCGCGATAATCGAAGAAAACAGACAATATTACCTTGACTTCCGATCGGTTTTGACGTGATTTTTTCGGTTTTGGTTCAGTTGGAAAGCGCCGTCCCGAAGCTTGTTGACTGGTTTGCATGTCAAACTCGTAAACCCTTGTCTTATCACCGCGATTGAGTTTTTGAAGAAAATTCAGGTCTTTCAACTAGTCGAATAGCAACGCGTTTCATATCCAAACAATCGTCTACAATGGTACGAATTTAATCGTGAGACACAGAAAGTTCAGCGGCCATCTCTCTCAAACCAAAACGGCGATTTTCCATCACCATTTCCTTCACTTTATTGATGTTAAGTTCAATTGGGGACCCTGACGCCCGACCAGAGCGAGGCAAATCTTTCATCACATATCGTCCGCTTTTTAATGCACTGTGCTACTCATATGCATGTGTTTTTGATAAAGTCAACACACCTTGAGGTCACACTCAAACTTCATGTCAAGACAGCTGTGTCAATTTAGAGACAGAAAAAAATTTTACAATCCCTTTAAGCGTCAAAAGCCCGTTAAAAGCATGATCATTTCTCGTTACTTTCTTGACAGAATGTATGTCATAAAATTGTCTATATTATGTTGATGAATTTTGGTCACCCAATAATGAATTTTACCCACCCCTTCAATGCAACGAACTTATGTTGGAGTTTTTTTCAAATCTTTTATATTAAATCTTAAGGATATTCGTAAACATCTTAGAATAGTTTGCCATGTTTATAATGTCATGTTTATAATGAAACGGGTTTAATCAGATCAAGAATGCAAAAACTTTAACTCTAACATTGCCAACTATCCGTATGAAGTTGAAAATTCAATAGACTAGTGTTCCACGACAGTTCTTTGAAATGTAATTCACCGAAACCCTAATTTATCGAAAAAGAAAATTAATTAGGAGATGATTATTAGCAAATAAGCTAATTTGAATGCAAGGAATAAGGCCAATTTGAATAAAATTAAACCATTTCCCTACCGAGTTGATGAAACATCGTCATAGGATGAAAATGAAATTCCAATAAAACCTCCTTATGTAGTTATGGTCAAGTTTAAATTTAAGCTTGATTTGACCGGAACAGGATGCAACAGAGGTCTTTCATCATCCAATTACGATCGGTGATGGAAAGGAACACAAATATGACCTCCTGTCGGAGTTCATGGGCCGACCAATTCACTCCATGCCAGTACTATAGGCTGTAAATTGGTTTCCAATATTAATAATTCTGATGGTCTCGCTTGACGGAGAATACCCCACCCACGGGTAAGCCCAGGGACCTGTGCATCATTCAATAAACCAATCCCTACATCTCATGAGATGTAGCATTCTTATCCTGAATGAAAATTGCTTATAATCGTAATGATCATGCTCATGATCTTAATCTCTAATAGAGATTAAAATTAGATTGTAAGAAAAATGCCAATTGGTGGACGCTAGTAAAAAGCGATCACTCATTCAAAAAATTAATATTTGTAAGATATAGCAGTTTAAATACCACTAGAGCGAATATTTACAAAAGCAAAAAAGACTCATAACCACCACCCCTTGACAAGGATTAAATTTACCTGATTCATGTAACAGATTTTTACAAGTACGAGATCAATCTGTGGAAAAATAGCTTTGTTATATTTAAATTCCATTTTCCAGAACTATATTTGGAAGTCATGTTGGAATTCCAGTTTCATCATAAAAACCGAGTTCCATACTCGTTGATTGGCTTATTAACTTGATTCCTTCATTCGAACTTTGAAACCTTCATTCGAGACTTAAGAATACACAAGTTTTATCCCATTCAATAAAAAAATGACCGCCATTATTCAAATTGACTTTGTTCCAATTCCAAACCAAGCGAGCCATATACAATAGGAATCACAACACATCTCAATCGTGGCAATCGCGTCCTGCTAATAAATAGACAATTTTTCTCACTAATTTGAGCCAAAACCAGTTGAGCCGAAGAACCTGGGCTTGACTTGGGAGTCCACTAAACGAATCTTCGCAATTTTGAAGGTTATCGCTTCGAATCGTTCAAACAAAATTAAAGTACGAAATACGAGCTTTCGATGAAATTGATATTTCGGTGAATTGTCATTTTCGAAATAGAAATAGAAAAAATTTAACACTGTTATTAAGAAACCGAATACTTTCCGCTTAATACACAGACAAAACCCTTATTGATTTAGCGAATTATTTTATCAGACTACTAAAATTGTAAATTAGTTATCTAAATAAAAATACGTAAGAGAATTTTTTCAATAAGTTAAATCTTTTTAAATTTTCATTTATGATGATTTTGGTCTTGTTCATAGGATTTGAAAAATGTTCTAATTAAAATTTTAAAAGACTTGCAATTTTTTCTTATTATTGAAAATTTATTCCAAACCATGGTTTTAAATCCTTTATGGCACAGTTGAATTGCAGCTTCGAATGCAAAGCTTGATCTACTAATGTCTCCAACTGTTTTAACCAATTCCAATTTCCCCACAGAAACTTGTTACAAGCACATAGCCTCCGTAAGTTCGTGCGAAATTTTTAATTTTATTTTTCTTTATTGTAGGGTAGGGACCCAGACATATTTGGAGAGGTTGCAATTTTTATTTGACGGTAAATGTTTTAACAGTCATGTTGCAATTTTTATAAAGCTGCAAGGCTTTGACGTCACTCATAATTTCCAATTTAAAAAAATTGATTTTAGGTGCCTTACACACTCGATGGTGGTGTCGATGGTAAGAATCCATTTCTTTTTAATTTAAAGGCTCTTAGAAAGGACAACATTTCTTTCACCACTCTTATTGAAATTTATCCGCGGCAGTTTATGAAAAAATTAAAATATGTAGACGTACCATCCCTCTCCGAAAGAGAGGGAGGGGGAAGTAGCATAAAGAGAAAATACCTAACAACATGATCACCGCATCAAGCAACCATTTCCAAGTTAATAAAATTTGAGTGACCGAATAGGAACGCAAAGAAGAATGAAATGGAAACATCTGCATTAATCCCTCAAAACAACTGATCATCGACAATGTTATTTTGACGAGCTCTTCATATCCTGTTCAGTGGGAGCTGACTACAATTATTCCAATTCCTAAAATTAGCAATCCTTCTCTATCCAAGGCGTTTGAATTGGTAGTAAAAACCAAATTAATTCTCATATCGATAACTTTGCTTAGTATTTTGCATCGGGTTCTAGAAGGTTCCACGGTACTACCACAGCTTTACTGAATGTTTGTGATGATATTCGTTGTAGTATAGTCAAAGTGAAATAACTTGTCTTACTGTGTTGGACTTTTCTAAAGCGTTCGATTCAATTAATCACCAAATTTTGTTTAATAAGCTGCTAAATCGGGTTTAGGGCGTATTTCGGCTAGTTTTCAGGCAGTCTTTTATGACAATTTTTTTTCTTTTCTTTCTTTCTCAGGGATCGGTTCTTGGTCCTGTACTATTCTTTATTTAAAATATTGACGTTGTTTTTCAAACTCCCGTAATGTTGATATTAAGTGTGTCATCCCTTGGCCAATCATGTGGAAATTAGGCATGCTGGATGGAACTGATGTTTTAAAATGATTTTTGGAAGAAATTCTGTAAGATGGCCACCTGGGACGGAACTCAATCATTTCATAACCGATAGTGATGGAGTTACGTTTGTTGGATGGAAATTGGATTATAAAATGAATTTTTGGAATATGGCCATCGGGAACAGAACACGCCAAAAAATTATAAGCAACCCTATATACGGTATATACGGTTAGTTAGTCCCTTGAGAATCCTGTTTTCATATTATGAGAATAAATAATACAAGGTTTGAATTATATCGACCTATGAGTGACATTAACATATAACAGGAGATAGTTTTCTCTAATTCATTGTGTAAGCGGTCTTGTGATTTGTCCAGGAACACTTTAAATTTTCTGGCAACCGGTCCTAGAGATAAATCCAAGTAGTACCGTATACCACCAGATAATTTCTTATATCATGAACAGGAGCTAGTTCTCTATAATTATTGGTGTAATATCGTAGTAGATTGACACAAAAGCGGAATAAAATGTTTTAAGCGTAACCTAGAAAGAAACATGGTCCTCTCAAATTCAGATTTATGTATCAATGGACACTTTCTGATGAAGTGGTCACCTAACAGTTGACAACATATTGAGTAAAATCAGCGCCAACGAAATGAAAATAATGAACTTTTTGAAATAAAATTAACGTTGACTTTACTAATCACGATCACACCAGTTGGGACACCTGAAAGCACTAAATATGATCTTATTATAAGTCAACAAACGTTCAGGTAAAAGTTTGAATCTTCATTGGCAAAATAGGCATCTACGGTGGCAATAACTGCCTGCGATAGCCAAAGGCCAAACCTGCTGAACCTACGTTGACAGGTCCTTCAAATCAAACTGCTTTTTCAGAATTTTGTGTGAGCGTCGTTTTGATGAAAAATCAACTTCTACACTTCCACGAGGGGCGTTTTTCAGTAAATGATTCATCCAGATAGTTTAATATCAAATGTACAAGACAACTTCATCGTTTTTGCAGCTTTTTTAGACCTATCGCCTTCCAGGCCAAAGAAAACGTCATCACCTTTAGTAGATTCAATTGAAAATAGTATCTCGATTCCAAATGATAGGGCGGCCCTGTAAACGTTGTTTAACTCGATTTTAGTTTGTGTAGCTGTATAGTGTTTCAAAGACCTTAATCCCAGATACACAGTACAGTAAAGAAGTGGTTCTCTCTGTACAAAAGCATCGAAAAATTACTGTAAAACAACAACTAAGCGTCAACATACCCAATCCCATAATAGTTAGTCAATAAATGGTTGAGTTTCGTCCCAGGTGACCATATTCCAGAAATTTTTCCAAAAATCAAAAGAATCAGTGTATATGAGATCAATGTACATGAAATCAATATCCCGAAGACCAGGGCTGGAATGTTGTATCATCACTATTTTCGACTATCAATTTAATGTCTCATTTTTTACGAGTAGAATGGCAGTCTATTTCACTTCCACAATTATGCATTTTCTAATGTGTTCCCATGCTCGGTCTTCACTCGCCTAATTTTATCATGACGCTAGAATTGCATGACAAAATATATTTGTATTGAATCTGATCATGCGCAATACACCATGACAAACAAAAAATGTATTAAAATTGCTGATGTTTCTGTCATGACACTGTGGCAAAATGAGTAGAAAATTTGTATTTTACTCTCATCGAACCAAAATACAGAACAACTTTTCAACGTAGGAAAGAAATAGCAGATCACTATTTCTTTTCTACAATTTCTACGACTACTAGATTAATCGACTCTACTTATCACTAAATAATTGTTTCGTAAAGGTCACAATTATGTCAAGTGGTTGAAATCGAGATATAAAATCCATAACTGTTTACGCGAAATAGAATGTTAATTGATTCCTGAAAATTAACAGGAACAGCATCCCAGCCAAGAGTCTTGTTTAAAAGCTTCCGACAAGAGAGTAAGCCAGACACTAAATAGGCGTGAAAAAAATAATTATTACCCATAAAAATTAAACTAAAGGACGTATTAAACTCTAATAGGCCATCAAGTAATTCCAATTTATTTGGATTGAATCAACCTAGAGAAATTCCGATCAAGAAAATTTTTTAGCTTTATAAAATTTATAAAACATGGCAGTAAAAAAATTTAATTATCTGGTTCAGTGTAAAACATCGTACAATTTGGAAGCACCATAACCATAATTATGGTTATAAAGTGTTTGCGGATGCAAGCTTCATAATAATTTTATTTTATTTTAATTGAAGATACATGCGTTTTGAATAATAAATTTAGTTTTATTAGCATATATTGCAACGGTTAAAAATTATTTTAAAATTGCAACCGTAGTTTAACTGTCGCACATTTTTAATGTCCCTTCTGCCGAATAACATGTTTTTTACGTAACTAACCGAAATGTTGGTGGGGCCAATGATGTGGGTCGAACTCGTAATAGTTGCACACCATAAAAATAGAATGTTAATTCAATTCCCAATACGATTTATATTGATTGACAGCCCAATACGATCTTTAACCTCAAATTCATACCGGAAGAGAAATCATATCAATTTTAATTACTACTTACAACCATTCCGTGTTCATAAACTTTAAATGACGTCATATAAATATGCATGTTACATACCTGAAATTAAAAGAAAAGAACATAAATCTTAGATATTTCTGTGTCGTATAATCTAATTAAATTATTTATGATTTACTCGATTAATAATAAACAGCAATACGATTTTTCCTACTTTGTTAAGATATGATTTTCGCATATATAAGAAAAGCGCGCGCGCGATGAAATTAAAACTCTATTAAGATTAATGTGAATTACTGGTGTCATGTTGGAGCAAAAAGAATAAATTTATATTTGTAACCCTAGAATGGGCAGGTGATAAAAGCTGTTCGTAAATGCGGTACACAATAAGACGTGCGCTCCTTACCTCGAATATTACGTGTTGGTGTTTGTGTGATAAATAAACGTATTTTATATTAATTGATTTATTGCTAAGGTATTATTATAATTTATTTGTGCGAATTTCATGTGATGATTGTGCAAAAAATTACAAAATGAAATTTAGCGGAAATTTAATTTTTTTTTGCCTTTTTTTTAATATTCAAATGAGGTATGAAAATATTTTTGCATACACGTCGTTTTATTAATTCAGTCAGAGCTTAATTACAATTTATAACATTTTTTTGTGCATACCATGTTGTATATTATAGAACATTAGATAAAGGCAGCCGTATTTAGTCCTGTGGGGTGTTAACAACTAGTTAAATTAAACAAATTCTCCATCGACGTAATTTATACTCGTCGTAGGTTTTACACCAAGAAAATAAATCAAGAAAATTAAGGCCGGTAAAGCTCTCGATTATCGAGGTTGGTCTTATGATCTCTAGGCAGTATTCACACCAAACTGGCAATTAAATAAAAAATTATTTTGAGTAAAATAAAAATAGAACAAATCTAAGAGTTTTTTAATGTTAAAGAAAATTTGAAGCTAAATTTTATAAGAAATGCAAAAATAATTATTATTAACATGAGGAGTAACCGTAAATTAAAAACTGGAAACAAGTTAAAATTTGCATAGTGGTTGGTGTGGCGTATCTCTCGCTCTAGCTCTCTCTCGTTCTCTTTGCATACGTTTTCGGTCGAATTAGTAAAACTCCGAAGAATTTTCAATAATAGTCGAGCGGAGAATCACACACTTTGAAAGTCAGCATTCGATTATTCAGACACAAAGCGCACCAACAATTTACCGATTGGTTCATCGTTTTCGGTAACAAGGAACTGTCTGTGATCTTCCGCGTGCTGGAAAACCTCGTGCAGTTCGAAATAAAGTGAACATTGCTCGAATGCAAGCAAGAATTGCAAGTATTACGAGTTAAAACCAAATGATGCACAAATACGCATTCGATATAGTCGCCGTGAGTAAAAAAAATTGTAGAATTTGCGGCACCCAAAATCCAAGAGTAATTGTTGCAGATCAAATGCATCCGATCAAATAACTTCAAACAGGATCATTGGACCATATTTTTTCGAAAACGACGAACAAGTTGCGGTTAATGTGAATGGCATTCCATACCGAGCAATATTTGAAAATTTGTTAAGGCCAGCAATATGACGCCACAACTCACACAGCTCGTCCAACTATGGCTTTCCTGTGCGAAATTTTTGGCGATTGAATAATATCGCGTTTTTATGATTTTAACTGACCACCGCGTTCGCCTGATTTAACGACACCCAATATGCCAATAAGCCAAGAACCATCCAACAGCTTAACGCCAATATACGAGAAGAAGTGATGGCGCTGTGACCTGAAATTCTAACAAAAGTTATGCAAAATGCTCTGGAAAGAGCACTTTGGCTGCATCGTATCTGATGAATTTTTAGTGTGAGTGTGAGTGAATCCCTGGATGGTTTAGATTCACCCAGTAGGTGGCACTGCGATCGGGTTCTAGGATTTTTTTTGTCGAAATTAATTTTTCATTTTTTCTGATATGCACAGAACATATAACCCCAAAATTTCACCCCTCACCATCCCCTAATATTTTATAAAATGAAAAAAATCATAAGTTCCTGAATAATTGACTTTCTGAGAATAATTGGTGGCGCTGATATCCAATTCTGTGGTATTTGACTTGTCCATCAATACAATCGCAAGTCAGTTGCGTCGTAGTTTAGCATTTTTTTGACATTTCTGTTCGCTGTGTTTCGATATTTAATGTATCACATTTGCGTGCATATTTATTTACAAAACATACTGAAACAACGTTTTAAACCATAAATGAAGTGTACGTCAACAGGGTTCGGGCAATTTCATCAAATACATTTGGAAATACGTTCATTAGAGCAGCGATATGGCTGTATTTGCTGTTCAAAATTTAAATGATAACAACGAAATAACACGTTATCAAATGGGCCGATACGTTAGCTGTTTGGCGCATTTTAAGTTTTCTCAAATAAAAACAGTCAAAAATGTGGGACCCATGAAGGCGAGGTGTTCCAGTCCAAGCATAGTTATGGGAGATACATAGGGCCGATTATATCAAGACTGGACTGAAGTAGATATCGCGAATTGAATTTGCTGAAAAATGATAACATTAGGATCTCACACTTGCAGATGCAGTAATGAGTTCCTGCCCCATCAAAATCGCCAATTATTCGCCATACCGTTGTTGACGGCGTCTTTTCTGTCGCAAGCTTCTGTTCTCTGGGACACATATAAAGATTCAATTAGCACAATGTTCTGCATCGCTTTCGGACCGCTGATCAAGATCCTAATTTCGATTTTTCACCAGAAATATATAACGAGGCGTTCACACAAATTGAGGATATTTGCATTCTCATTTCGAATATCCAACTCATTCATTCGGTATGCCGTTGTCTAACCGCCCAGCAACAGGCATCATTAACAGCGATGTTCAGTGCGACCAACAGTGCAATGTGGCCTCCTTGACTACTTTTGTTGCAAATAATGAGCAACTGTTCACTGCTGAACAAAAGAACATTTACGATCGACTTAATTTGTCAATTGCAGCACAACAAGGCGGATTTTGATTTCGGACACACCAGGTGGCACTGGCAAAACGTTCCTCATCTCACTAATACTTGCGCGCATTCTATCAAACAATTATATTTCGTTAGCAATTGCTTCATCATGCATTGCAGCGATTTTGCTTGATGGTAGCTGTGACAACTGACTACCAAGTCAGTTCGGTCGAAGTACCAAAAATATTGCAGCTGTAAATGCTTCAGTTCAAAAACAGTCAAATCAGGCGATTCCACGCCATTCACAGGAATTGGGAATCTCAACCTTACAAGCATCTTAACCATTTAAAGCGACGAAACTTCCCCGATTGGGCTCTTCTAAAGTTTGAAGAAAAGCCTGAATTTCCTCGAAAAATTATCGTATGCGTTATTGGACAGCAACAAACCAACATGTGCTTCACGAGACTCCATTACAATCATAAAAGTGACCATGTGGTGTGAATTTCATGCCAAACCAATGTTACGGCCAATGGAGTTCGCTATCGTGTCATGTTAGAAGACTATTTTTCGCCAGAATTAGATAGACTTGACATGAGTGATATGTGGTTCCAACCAAATGGTGCAACATGCCACACAGCTGGTCAAACAATCTCGAATGGGTTCCAACCAATGGTCGAATGGCCATCTCGCTCATACGATTTAACTTCGTTGGATTTCTTTTTATCGGATTTCGTTAAGTCGTTGGTTTATGTCAACACAGTAATAACGTTAGAGGAGCTCAGGAACAATATCGAACTCGAAATTGCCAATGTTCCGGCCCCGAATGATGGAAAATTCAAATAATCGACGCTGCAAATGTGCTCGCGGTGGTCGATATGAACGAGATCAAACTCCATAATTAAACGTAGTTTGTGTACTGCACCTGGAAGGAATTTCAGTCCAATATCTCAATTATTCTGTGTTTTATTTAAATACAAAATTGTTATGTTTGGAAGACCCAACATCTTTGTATCTTTGTATCATTGTATCTTTGTATCTTTGTATCTTTGTATCTTTGTATCTTTGTATCTTTGTATCTTTGTATCTTTGTATCTTTGTATCTTTGTATCTTTGTATCTTTGTATCTTTGTATCTTTGTATCTTTGTATCTTTGTATCTTTGTATCTTTGTATCTTTGTATCTTTGTATCTTTGTATCTTTGTATCTTTGTATCTTTGTATCTTTGTATCTTTGTATCTTTGTATCTTTGTATCTTTGTATCTTTGTATCTTTGTATCTTTGTATCTTTGTATCTTTGTATCTTTGTATCTTTGTATCTTTGTATCTGTATATCTTTGTATCTTTGTATCTTTGTGTCTCTGTATCTTTGTGTCTTTGTATCCTTGTATCGTTGTATCCTTGTATCCTTGTATCTTTGTATCTTTGTATCTCGATATCTCTGTATTTTTGTATCTTTGTATCTTTGTATCTTTGTATCTTTCTGTCTTTGTATCTTTGTATCTTTGTATCTTTGTATTTTTGCATCTTTGCATCTTTGTATCTTTGTATCTTTGTATCTTTGTATCTTTGTATCTTTGTATCTTTGTATCTTTGTATCTTTGTATCTTTGTATCTTTGTATCTTTGTATCTTTGTATCTTTGTATCTTTGTATCTTTGTATCTTTGTATCTTTGTATCTTTGTATCTTTGTATCTTTGTATCTTTGTATCTGTATATCTTTGTATCTTTGTATCTTTGCATCTTTGTGTCTCTGTATCTTTGTGTCTTTGTATCCTTGTATCGTTGTATCCTTGTATCCTTGTATCTTTGTATCTTTGTATCTCGATATCTCTGTATTTTTGTATCTTTGTATCTTTGTATCTTTGTATCTTTCTGTCTTTGTATCTTTGTATCTTTGTATCTTTGTATTTTTGTATCTTTGTATCTTTGTATCTTTGTATCTTTGTATCTTTGTATCTTTGTATCTTTGTATCTTTGTGTCATTGTATCTTTGTATCTTTGAGCTGAGAGCTCGAAAAGTAAAAATAAAACCCGAGCTCAGCCCAAAATGATGAATGGTGTAAAAATACAAAGTTACTAAGACACTAAGACACAAAACACAAAGATGCACAGATATACAGATACAAGGATACAAAGATACAAATATAATATTTGTTAAAATTGCTGAACCGAGGTTTTCTAGTATCATAAACCCAATGTGATGGATATTGCGTTCGATGAGATTTGATTATGGGGTCCTCCTGTAAGACACGGTTTCCGTAATTGAATTTTATTATTCGCTCAAACATTTATGAAAATAGCTGAGATGGGATTTCCAAGTACCTGGAATTCTTTTTCTAATATTTTATTTCTCTTCTCTACTTGATTCCTTAAAGTAGGGTTTTAGTACCGTGAATTGATTGTAACGGTTTCTAAATGCCGGAACATAGAACCAGGGGTTCTTCAATGGGGTCTTTCAATTTGTCCACACACCTTTAATTTTTAACAACTCTGATATAAATTCCTGAAAGGTGATGTTCAAGTACCAGCAATCAATTTCAATGAGTCCTGGTTATAAAGTTAAAATAAAAATTTTTGATAATAATTGGTAAGAGGAGAGTTCGAAGGCCAGAGAGTGACTACAATGAATACGGATCACTTTTTTCCGGTTAGTCGGGCTTAATAAAAAATGGTAAAGCACCGTTTTTGTAGTGCCAGGAGGTGATTGCAACGACTCCTGATATCCTGTAAATTCATTTATTCCGCCATGTTTTACCTTGTTGCAGGATCTTGCGAATTGTTGCAACATTTTGTGTAATGTTCCAACATATTACAGTTTTTCGGTAATTTGTCGTTTTACTACGAGGGCAGTTTGATAAATCAGTGCCGTTTTGAATTTCCCGCGCAGTAACTTTAAATGCAACACGACTCCCGTCATTACCATATATTACTAGACTAAAGTCAAGTTTTAAGCAAGCTGCGTCATTTAGTTTGTGTTTGATAGCTATTGAAAGCAGAGAACCTCATGAATTTGAACGAAAATATAAAAACGCGAATCATTATATTTTGCGTAAAAAACCATCACCGAATCCAGGGAAAAACTTGATAAATAATATGGGGACTCTGCACCATCAATTTCAATGGTAAAGAAATGCTTTATTGAGTGGCTGGGTGCCACGATTGCTCATACTCGGCCAAAAGCGCAACTGTGTGATGACTTCAAAGAAGTGTTTGGTGATGTTCAGCCGCAATCCTAACGAGTTTTCGAGCCGTATTGTAACTGTGGACGAAATATGGATCCATCACAATACACCAGAGATCAAAGAACAATCAAAACAGTGGGTCTCTCCGGGTGAACGTGCACCAAAGAAGGTCAAGATCGGTATGTCGGCCAACTAGGTCTGGTCACAGTTTTTTGGGATGTACGCGGTGTTATTCTGGGTAAAGGGTAAAACGATCACCGCCAGCGAGTATTATTCTGAGCCAAACCTGAAGAAAAGGCTGGGTATAGTAAACGAGTTGGGTCATCACTGAAACAAACGCCTATTTTGAGGGCCTTGAGAAACCCTATTATTTGGAAGGAATAAAAAAATTGGAAAAACGCTAGACTAAATGTATCGAGTTTAAAGGAGACTATGTTGTGAAATAAAACGCTTTTTTGCCGAAAAAATATCTTTCATTCAAAAAGTCACTGACTTATCAAACTGCCCGCGTATGAATCTTTGTATTTAGGGTTTCGGAAATGTTTGAGTAACCTGTTTCAGTGGCCATCATATTGCATCTTATTCCACAGCGGTGGAAATAGCGGTAAGTCATTTCTCTATTAGTATGGGAGAGAATTCAGATTATAATGAAGACAATGAGATGCTTAAAACTTGAAAACGACTAGACCAAATTGGATACTTCCTTCTGCGGGTTTGTTCGTAATTTCTACGCGAAGGTTTAGAAAAAAAGAAAATTCAGAAAAACCCAAAAGAAAAACCAGAAAATCGAAAACCCCTAAAATCGAACAAAATATGAAAATCAAAATTTGGATTTTGTATGGAGATTTTTTATGGGGCAAGAAGTGCAGTGGTTAAAGCTTCGACAGTTGGACCTGGGGGTACTGGGATCGATTTCTTCCAATTTTCTATTTTATCTTTTATTTCTCTCTTTCTATCTTCTATCTACATCTCTATATACAAAAATTGATCGTGGTTTATTCGGATGCTTAAAACTTGATTTTGTTCAATGTCAAGGTAAATGATCATGAATAACGCAAAATATTTATTTTCTATTTATAAACAAAAAACAGCTGATGATCCAGTTTAATATACTTTAAAATAAAATCAAATTATGTCGAGTACATGATAACAAAAATGTAATAGATTAGTATATTCAGCATAATGAGTTGATTTTGTACAATTTTGATGGGATTTTAATGCGCGGAATATAGGAGTGAGAGTTGACAAAATTACGCCAGACCAAATTAATGACATCATTTCCGCCGAAATTCCTGATCCTGAGATAGATCCAGAGTTGCACGAAGTGGTGAAGACCAATATGCTCCAAAGACCATGCGGACAACACAACCCCACTTCGGTTTGCATGTCCGACAATAAATGCACAAAACGATATCCACGTACTTTTATTTCTGAAACCCAAACTGGAAACGACAATCGAGCGAATATCGTGGTTGACAACACATGGATCGTACCACCATTGAGTATTGCAGTTCGGTAAAATCGATTAAATATGGATGTTTGCAAATACGTCACCAAAGGAAACGATATGGCGGTTATTGGCATTGAACGAGATGAAATCAACAAGTTTCAAATGGGTCGATATGTGAACTGCATCGAAGTGTGTACCTGGCAGTGTTCATTTGGAGAATGACCAAAGAGTGTATTTCAGTGCAGAGAACGCAGCACAGCGAGTGGATAGACCACCAGCAACAACATTAACAAGCATGTCAACAGTTACAATTGCTTGAACACGACAATCACTAGAATCAAACGCTAGACAATGAAATAGCTTCTTCGCCTGCCAATCAAGTTTGTATACTTTTCGATATGATCATTTCGACATGTCACTTTCGAGTCGCGACAGGGAATTTCGAATTGCAAACCAAGGATGACATCTACAATGAAGCGTTAGTGCTGATTGGAGATTTTTGTTTGCTTATGAGTGGTAAACTATTGAATGAAGTTCATATGCCAGCGCGAAATCGTCAAACTAGAGATGTATTGAATCGTTGATTGGAACGCGAGCGTGCTTACGACACGACAACAAAAGTACAAACAAATATTCCACTGTTGAATAAACAGCAAAAGAGTGCGTATGATCAACTTATGAAGGCTGTCGATGATGGAAACGGTGGACTATTTTTGTTTGCAACATTTCAAAGTAATCAGCCATGGCAAAAGTGTTGAAAAATTGTAAATTGATCATATGGGTAGAAGCACTCAATCGAACATTGAAAGATTTGCCTAACAATAATCATTGATTTGGTGGCGTGATGATACTGTTGGCGGGCGACTTCCGACAAACACTTCCAGTGATTCCGAAATCAACAGAGGCGGATGAATTAAATTCAAGTCATCGTATTTGTGGCGATACGTGAAAATAATTCCATTAAGTATGAATATGTTCTTTCAACAGGATAGAACCGCAGAAGTTTTCTCCAAAGAACTGTTGAGAATCGGAAATGAACAAATTCTTGTAGATACTTCAAATGGTTTAATATCGATTCCATCTGAAATTTGCCAATTCACTTCAACGAAAGATGAACTCATCACTAATGTATATCCGACCATTGGTTAAAATTATCGTAACTACGGTTGGTTGAGCGTACGCGCAATTTTAGCAGCGAAAAATATTGATGTCAATGACTGGAAGTGGAATTATTTGGATTTGCCTGGCATGCCGCCTCATCTTTTGCGTCTTAAAGTTAGATCTGTCATCATTATGTTACGAAATCTTCATACCCCGAAACTGTGCAATGAAACCCGACTGATTGTGACGAAGCTAATGAACAATATGAAGTGGCAAGGATTTTCAAAAGGTCGTTCAAGGGAGAAGAAAGCTTAATTCCGCGAATTCTCCTGACTTCAACCGATTTGCCGTTCCAGTTCAAACGCGTTCAGTTCCCAGTGAAACTTGCATTTGCGATGACCATAAATAAGTCACAAGGGCAGTCGCAGGAAGTGTGCGGCATAAATCTGGAAGTGTAATGCTTTTCACACGGTCAACTAAATGTGGAGTGTTCCCGAGTTGGGAAACCATTCGCACTCTTCGTTTATGCTCCAGAGCAGAAAACAAAAAATGTAGTGTATCATGCAGCCTTAAATTGAATACAGTCATTGTTCTATTTTTTTTTTTTAGATTTCAATAAAACGAATAGAATTCAATGACTTGATTTTATTCTATTTTCGTCAAATATTGGACTGAACGAAGTCCGTCGGGTCAGCTTTTCCTATAAATATAGGACAATGAATTCAATTAAATTCGAAAAGTGTTTCATTCAATCTATAATTGAAATTATATTGTTGCGTCGTCAAATTTCACAAATTTCAGTTGAAATCAAACGAAGCTTGCCGGGCCAGCTAGTTTAGTATAAATTTTGGAAATGAGCAGACTGTCAGTTAGACAGTTAATTTTTATATACTGGTACAAAACACAAAAATTAAAAAGTTATTGTTCAAGTTTTGAGTCTAAAACGAATTTAATTGCCAGTACAAAAATAGTTTAGAATTTATGAACTGAAATGATGTGAACAATAAATAAATTCCAACCTTATTGTCGCTCTCAAACTTTATGTACCCTTATGAACCTACATGATGTAAATTTCTAAATTATCAAGACAAAAAAAAATAAGAAAATGATTTCGGTTTATTTATATAATTTTATGTGCTGGAGTTAGAGTTTCATTACTTGTTTAATGTTCTGTAATTTTTTTTTTATTTTTTTTTTCGTTAAATTATTTTTATCATTTTCCTTAAGATTGAGTTGCGATCACGAGCACAATGTTTTATTCATTTCAGATTATAATAATAATAATATTATTATTTTTTAATAAGAAATAAGTAAACGAAATGAAAACCTTCATATTTGATTCTTGTGTATATGTACATAGAATTTTATTTTGTAAGTATATAATGCAAGTGGGTAGAAGAAGGAGTCGATTTTTATCTCTTTGGTTTAATAAAACAAAAAAAAAAATTAAAAACCTTAAGAAAACAAGAACTTTTTGTATTTCGTATTCGGATTTTATTTATAATGTAGGTGGTTTATTATTGTAAATAAAAAGAGATTTTTTTACGAGTTTTATCTATTTGTAGACTCTGCACAGAAATTATAATTTCATTGTAATTTCGAAAAATTGTTGAGCAATAAAATTTGGCGGTAAAAGCGCGGCGGGCGCGCTCTTCGCCCGTTTTACAAAATAAAGGTCATTATTACAAAGTCCATCTCTGGTTGTGTTCGGTAATAAATAAAATTGAACTAATAAAAAATAAGATTATAACAGAAGAATATTAAAAAATTAAATATTTTGTAAAGGAACGCAGAAGATAATTTTTTTGGATAATTTATTTGATTATTTAATTTTTTAGATAAAAATCTGGGTGCGTTTCAATAAATTTTAGAAAATTATTGCCACTAAAAAATCTTTTAATAAAAATAAATAAACGTAATCTCTCTTATATTTATTTAAATGTAAGAAAGTCATAAGAACGATAAAAAGAAATGTATAATACACAAGCATTAATTTTGATGATCCTTTTTGTTCATAATTATAAGAATTTAATATTTTTAAAAAAAAAAAAATTATTACGTTAATTAATTATAATTGGTGTATATTGAAATATTATGGTAAAAAATGTAATATTTGGTTTGCAATCAAGATAACACGCGAATACAGCCAATTAATTTAACTAACCGGTAGCGCGCGAAAACGAGTCAATTTCCTTGCATATTTTCTACTCTTGAAAATCGTTATATATCAATTCCGTCTAAACGCGAAATCATTAAAATAAATAATAATCCATACGAATGGTTATGAAATATGAGCAACATTGTAAAACAATCAACACTATCATAAATCACTTTTCCAGCAAAAAATAAATAAAAAATGAAAATTTTTTGAACGGTATTAAGATTTTTCTTTTACATGAGCGCATATATAAAGTGGAACATCCAATTTAAAACAAAAATACACATAGAAAACTAAAAATTTCACGAAATAATCAAAAACCTAGCTGTAAAACTATAAAAATCTATTTATTTAAAATAATATTCTATTATTTTGTAATCAATATTTCAAATCTTATTCTCTCACAATATATCAAAAAAAAACATTTTAAAAAAATCTTTCAGGAAGAACTCGTACTCGTACTCGGTATATAAAAAATATTAAGTCGTCTATTAAAAATATAAAATAAATGTATTAATTT
This sequence comes from Nephrotoma guestfalica, assembly GCA_963691935.1. NCBI lineage: Eukaryota > Metazoa > Arthropoda > Insecta > Diptera > Tipulidae > Nephrotoma > Nephrotoma guestfalica. Next base: position 20,291,443 of record OY829913.1, read on the forward strand.
ATTATAAATCGATTTTCGTGTGAATTTAATAATAGCGCACAGTAATCACAATAAAAAATTCAATTATTTTAATGACCCGTTTTTATCCCGAGACAGCAACTACGAGTACCTACGAGTATTTATTTGCATTGTTATTTCGGTGTGCAATGCAGGCAGGCAACAACCAAATCCACAAGAGTTATAAATTGTTATGTGCAAGATTAATCATCGTGAATATACTTAAAACATTTATTTTTATGTTTGCTGATTTATTGGGTTGGTTCATAAGTTCAAGAAATATTTCTAAATGGAGCTGCATATTTCATTGATTTATGGGAAGTTTCACAATATATTTAACGTTCGACTATTTGTTACACATTCATACGACTAACAAACTTATGTAATTTGTAATACGCATTTCTAGTTTTTTAATTAGGTTCAAATTAAAGTTCAACTGCCTTTGACGAGCTTAGCGTTGAAGCCAATAAATTTCAGATGTGTGTGGAGCTGGCCCGAAAAACACCTTTTCAATTTTGGTGTGTTTCTTTGCTAATCTCAATACCATCCCGAAAAAAAAATTTCGTCTATGTATCTACGAAATTTGGATTAATTAATATGAGAAAGCTAAAAATATCCCGAAAAGTTACTAAATTGGTAATGCGATATTATACAGATAACAATTGTAATATTTAAAGGTAATTATCTAGGGTGATTTCTCCTGGATTCCAGCAATTAAATGTTGAATTTAACCGATTTTTTCAAATTGTAAATTTAACCCATTTTAGACTTGAAATCTATGCCGAGATTGTGCTTTATATCAGACCTTTATATTCACCGTTCAAACTTGACCTATTGGCGTTATATCTGAGATGAGTGGACCTATTTTTTGAGCAAATAACCTCGAGAGGGATATCTCCTGGATTCCAGCAATTAAATGTTGAATTTAACCGATTTTTCAAATTGTAAATTTAACCCATTTTAGACTTGAAATCTATGCCGAGATTGTGCTTTATATCAGACCTTTATATTCACCGTTCAGACTTGACCTATTGGCGTTATATCTGAGACTGGTGGACCTAACTTTTGAGCAAATAATCTCGAGCGAGGTATCTCCTGGATTCCAGCAATTAAATGTTGAATTTAACCCATTTTACAAATTGTTAATTTAACCCATTTTAGACTTGAAATCTATGCCGAGATTGTGCTTTATATCAGACCTTTATATTCACCGTTCAGACTTGAGCTATTGGCGTTATATCTGAGATGGATGGACCTAACTTTTGAGCAAACAATTTCGTAAGGAATATCTCCTGGATTCCAGGAATAAAATTTTTAATTTAACCGATTTTTCATATAAAATGGAAAAGTTCAATACAACCAGAGTAACACACGGATAAAGATGAGGCTCTAGTATTGAATATTTGGAAATGGACTGCGTTTATTGTAGGCACAAAGTATGCTAACGTTTAAGCCCAAATTCCCGATGTATGCTTATATGGTTTTTGTAAACGTGCTGATATGTAATCGCGATATGCCACTAATACGATTTTCCGCCATGATTTACAATGTAACACAATTTTTTTAAATATTACAATTGCTATCAGTATAATATCGCATTACCAATTTAGTAACTTTTCGGGATTATTTTAGCTTTCTCATATTAATTAATCCAAATTTCGTAGATACATAGACGAAATTTTTTTTTTTGGGATGGTATTGAGATTAGCAAAGAAACACACCAAAATTGAAAAGGTATTTTTCGGGCTGGTTTTTCGGGCCAGCTTCACATACATTAATTACAAGCCATTAAACACAAAGCCTCCAACACTCGTAATGAATGGCTGACGAATTGTTTAGTTTTGAAATTATGTTCCACATCACATTCCCTAAAGGCGTCTTCACGAAGCGGGATTATTTTTAATCCAACACTTTAGCCAATCAAATCTCTATATTCAACTCAGTAGCGCCCAATTTAATCCAGGTTTAGTTGAAATATTTCCATCTTTTGAGCAAATAATCTTGGTCGTACCATGAATTTTTTTTATTTGTTTTTTTTTAACATTATAGTTTTCAATTAATTGAAGAATTTAGCCTACCTTTGGGTATTACCGATCACAACTTAATTAGTCGCAAGATTAGGTTAGGCACTTAGGTAGTAATGTGGATTATTCTAACGAAACTTGAGATTCAGTTTATTGTGAAGCTGACTGCAACTTAGCCGCAACTTAGAAAAATTTCTTGACATTCTTAAATCGCATACCGCTTCTTCCAGCCACGAACGAACTCACACCTTTTACGTCAAATAAAAAAGCTTTTCGGAGAAACTGAAGTGTAATCCATTCAATGGTAGGCTACAAAGAATAATTATTACGAAACTAAATTTTCCTCAGTAGGTAATAACTCTAAGAAAACTTGGAAACTAATTGATGAGATTCTATGTAGGAAAAAACTTAGGCCGAAGCCCAAAAACCCGCATTAAAAAATTAAACACAGATTTGGTTGTTTCTGGTTAGTTAGCCATTTCCAATGAATTTAATAACTTCTTTATAAATGCTACATCCAGCACATTCTCCATGTTAAACAATACCATATTGTCCGCCAATCTCCAGGAGTTCTCAAGATATACAACGGGTTCTTCCAATTGTTATATGACATCTTGCGTTTTTTAACCAATACAATCGGTTGAACTTAACAAACCATCCAAAGGTATTGATGAGATTGACAATTTTTTAGAATAGTTCTTTGTATTTGTCAGATATTTTTAGATATCTGTTTAATTTGACCCTGGATAGGAGATCTTTCCAGACTTATTTAAACTAGCCCTGGTAATACCGCTTTATAATAAAGAAGATGAGTTGAGCTTAATAACTATAGGCCCATAGCTCTTTTATGTATCATGAAAATCATAGGGGTTCATAGGGGTGAGTGGCGTCATACTAGATTGGTTTGTTAGTTATCTTAAAAATCGTCGTCAAGTGGTTAAAGTGGAAAGCTCTATCAGTGACCCAGGTAGCTTGAGTTGTGGTGTTCCTCAGTGCTCTGTGCTTGGACCCCCGCTATTTCTTATTTACTTTAATTCAGTGTTGTGCCGTATTGTCTACACCGCGTAGATGATTAATATTCTAGACAATTAAAAAAATGACGTCGACAATTAGAAAATGTAGAAAATGTCAAAAATGATCGTTTCTATTAGTTGAACGATTTCGGCTTCATGGAGCTTCATTTCTAACTCACATTTGAAAAATTTCAACTCAAGTTTTTATGCTTGGCAATGACGTAGTCCTCTGTTTATAATATGTGTTGCTATGCTCGGAAAACGGTATCATAAAAAAAAGGAAGGACCTATGCTATAAAATGTATGGCTACACGCTAAACAAAATCATCACCACGCAATAAAATGTTAAAGCACAAATTCATGAATGGATAAAAACGGCTATCACACAGTACAAATTTAATTTCGATAAAATCGATCAAATATCCCCAATATTTTTATGAACCTTGTAAATCCAAAGTGCACAAATATTTGATTGTACACACAGCCAATTCGTGTGGCCGCCATATGTGTATGCCACTCTTTTGCTTAAGAAAGAGATGTTAAACTTGGATGATGAAGGTTGATACAGTAACATTTTCAAAGACCCGCACATAGACTTTGAATATTGAATTGCTTTTAGATCCGCAAATTTAGCCTCATAAGACGTTATGGTTATCGAACTATTATTCCATTTTATAATTTCTTTCCGATTTTCCGGTTTCCTTGACTAACTACTCGAAGTGGATTACAACTGTGTTGTATCTATGGTATATTAAACCAGGGATTAAACACCTGCGAGATTAAAGTAAGCAAACTACCGGTGTATGCTTATTTACCGATATGCAAATCACGCGAGTTACTGATTCTACGGCGTTTACCAAGTGATATACGAGAAACAATTTTTGAACAAAATTCAGCAAATGAGAAAGAGAAAAATAACGAGAAAGAGAAAAACGAAAATTTCCACTAAAAAAATCTTCACAAAACTGAAAAATTTCCTGATTCTTCATTGGTTTTGTAAAAATTTTTCATGTTATATATTATTCTATACCAAAGTATTAACTTGTCACCAGCGCTAAAGCGATGGATTTGTGAACTACAGCGCTGATAATAAATTTGTTACTTTTCCAAAACCTCTCAACCATGATTGTTTTATGCGCCACATGATTTTATTAGAACGAACTAAATGTAATTCTTTCCAGCGCCACAACGGTAGTTTTGAGTACAAGCTTGCTTCAATTTATTTTTTAATTTTACTGCCAAATAGAAGACGTACGGCTGTAAGACCGATTTAAGTTACCATCTGGCATTGCTCCATGTCAGCCTATAGTACTGGACATAGAAAATGGACGGCCCATGAGTTTAGGACCATTCTTCAAAACCTTTCAATGATATATATGCGTAACCAAAGAAACAATTTACAACCAGTGCCAAAACTCTGAATTTGGGAAATAAATTGTTGATAAAAAATTTGCCTTTGTCCAAAATCTAAAAACGATAAGCCGCATGATCATATCAGAACGAGAAAAAAATTATTTGTAATCAGCGCCAAAACGGTGTATTTATCAACTAAATGGCTAATACAAAAATTGTATTTTTTTTTCCAAGACCTTTCAAATGATATGCTACATGATTATAGGAATGAGAAAAATTGTAACTGCTTCCAGCACTACAACTGTAGTTTAAATACTAAGGTGTTTCAGAAAATTGTACGGCATTATTCAAGACTGTTTCAATGATATACGACAAGTTTAATCCAAAGATAACCAAAGTTTAATCGAAATTCTTGTCTGATGGGAAAATGTAAAGCAATGTCGTGGTTTTTTGGTGATTTCCTATGGCAGGTACCGCCCCCTTGAGATAGATATCCGACAACTTTTCAATGCACCGAAATAAAAATAAAAGAAGATTGGCGTAAAATATTCGAATCATATGTATAAGCCGTTCTTGAGATATCATCGGTACAGACATCCGTTTATCCATCCATCCACACAGAGGGAAGATAGATAGAATTTTTTGGAATTTTTTGATCAGGAACCTTTAAGCCTCGAGAAAATTGGTTTTGGACCAGGGTCATTTTTATCATTTTTATCAGGATTTAAATAGCTTGACCTTGGCAGACCGAAGTTAAAACAACAAAATAAGTAATAATCTCCATTGTCAACAAATATTCTACATACTCTACGCATTGTCGACATTTTCTACGCCAAATGAATTATCTACGCTATTTTATACACCAGCATGTCGACAATTCCGAATTACGCGTAGACACACAACACTGCTTTAATTCCATTTTCGAAACCAATTTGCTGGGTCAGACCACCTCGTTCACCGACGACAGGGAGTTCATCCATTTGATTGCAATCTTAGTAAATGATTCTATTACCATCGGGTGCGATAAATCTAGAGTTATGCATTTTACACGACCTAACGTAGGAATTGTCCCAAATACGTTGACGTTTCATAGCTACACATGCAACAGAAATCGATGCTCTCCACCGTGCTTTCAACTTCTAGGCGTGAATGAGTTTAAATAATTGGGCCAATTGTTGACTCGTAGTTAAATTGGGATTCCCACCTTTATAAAGTCAGGCAAAGCGTTATCGCTGCTGTTTATAAATTTTACAATCTGAAACCGTTCTGCTCTCAAGAAACATTTATGTATGGCATCTCTAGTTGGTGTTGAATTTATTTTTCACATATTGAAGATCTCTATATTGGACAGAAACGGATTTCTAAATTAATATATAACCGTTCTGTAAGGACCAACACAGTTCCACTTTTCCGTGAGCTCAAGCTTCTATCATTAAGATATTTATACGTTTTTAAAGTTTTGAGAAATTTTGGTGATACAAACATGGATGGCGTTAAATTCCATCAGGGTTATGCACCACGTCATAAATCTGCCCGCACAATGGCATGGTTTCGATAAAATGACATTGAGGTTCTGGAGTGGCCTGCCCAGTCCCCGGACCTGAACCCCGTATAACATTTATAGCGTTTATTAAAACGCAGAGTCAGGCGCCATGCAATAAATAACAAAGAAAACCTAAAACGCTGTCTGCACCAAGAATGGAGACCATACGTCGTTGCAGAATGTAAAAATCCTGTTAGCTTAACCCAAAAGAATTTCTGCCGTAGTTAGGGCAAAGGGCGGACCCACAAAATATTAATTTTATATAAATAAAAAGTAATGCGAACCTATAAAAATTGTTTCAATTTATTTCAAATTTATTTCAAGTACTCAATAATTTTGGCCAAGGCTGTAATAATTTAATTTAATTGATTTTTTTATTTATATAAAAATGTATATATATAGTTTTTAATACGTCAAGGCAGTATATCAACTTCATTTATATATTTTTTAATTTTATCCGGAATTACAGATGCAGTTCTGTTTGGATTATTTGACCCTACCCGTTGAACATCCAACGTTGAACAGCATGCCTATGCTGCCGTAGCCTTAATTATTCCAACCACGCTAATTTTACTCACTAAAATGGGCCTTCTGTAAATACACCACCTACTGGCTAATATGCCAAGCGAATTTTCAACCAAACCTCGCGCTCATTATAAATGGTAATAGTATGCGCTTTTATCTCGGAGTAATATTAAGTGAAGTAAAAATCACATTCCACTGCATAATATCCGATTGGCGTGAGGTAAAGTCGCAGAACAGACTATACTAAACGAATGCAACTTCAATCGTAAATCGAGCTTAAACAGTCAAGAGGCGACACGTCCATTTAGTATGCAATTACAGAAATTTGCTAAAATTGCATCAGAATTTAACGATATAAAAGATTATGGACGAGAAATGTGGAAGATCACATGCTCGACGTTTCACTGTTCCCGAAAAATAAAGATCCACTACGAATTTAGTCAGCCCGGACATGCCGATTTGCCGCAAAAGAAGAGAAATGCCATAAAACGAACCGACATAATAGTTCGAAACATGAAATAAATTAAAATTCAATATAAACGACAAATTCGGAACTCAATCGAATCGTACTGAAAGGCGGTTTACAGTATGACGTGATGTTGTAGTATTAACGAACAGCACCTCGATATAGCACCAACATGTGATAATTTCTTATATACAATTATCAGCACAGTCGGACAGTTTACATATCAAAAACGTAAATTACAAACAAATTGAGAGAAATGATTGGGACTCGTATTTACTCGTATTTACTCAAACTAAACTTCATTTTTCTCAATTCTAATTTTAATTTTATTGTGTGAAAAACTATTTTTCCAAAATTTCTCAATTTGAGAACAATTTTCTCAATTTTGAGAATTTGGTTTTAATCACATCAGGAGGAATTTATAGCAACAATTAGCATTTAGGATTTAGATTACATATAATATCTGGCTAAAATTAAATTTAGTATTTCTCTTCAGAAGAAAATAAATTTTAATGTTAGAAAAATATGCAAAATATGAGAATATCAGTTTTATTTAGCAAAAATGTATATGCCAATGAAGTTTATCCTGAATTACGACTAAATTTAAAAAATGAAGTTTAGAAATATTAAGTTTATACTATACTTCAAATTAAAGCAAACTGTGAAGATGGATTAGTGATGTGCAAACATTTAGGCGATTTTAACAGAATGCTAGTTTTTCAAAAAAAACTCATTTCCAAATTACTATTTATGCCCAATTTGACTAAAATAATTACCGCAAAATTGTAGAGAAGTTATGTTACGCATAAAGTAACTAAACGTAGTTCACAGAACTCGGATACCAAATATGACATTCTTTTGAAGTACGGAATTTCTTAGAAATTGATTAGAAGAAAATTGATATCTCAAAACTTTCACCTAACGGCAAACTTGTCTCTGTAATAATTTGATAGGCCCATATGTGTACTCTACCTTTTGCCAAACCGATTAAAATCTTAATGGATTGACGATGATTATGGATAGATTGATGATTTTAAGAAAATTCATATCTCAAAATTTTCACCGATCAGCAAACTTGTACCATACTATTTTGGTAGACCCATATATGTTTCACTAGAATGCCATTTTAGGTATGTGAGCCTCATTAGAATTTTAATTGCGTTGACACAAGTAGAGTGCACATGGGTCTACCAAAATATCATACTGACATGTTCACTGATCGTTCAAAATTTTGTGATTCGGAAAATATTTCAGCATATTTAACTAATTCTATATAATTTAATTTTGAGTTATATTGTTAATTTTTTAATTAATTTTGATATTTATTAACATCAATAATTATATGAAAATTTTATCGTTTTTAAATTAATTAAATAAATATTTAAATAATTATTATTTGATTTCGCCTAAATGGCAGCTTAATCCAATACACTCTTAATAATTTTTGGTTTTGTTGATTTAGGATTAACTTCAATTATGGGTAAATTTTATATATATTCCATCCTGATCATCAGAAGGGTTACAGTAAAAATAAAAACTTCCACAATCTATTACATGATGAATAATGTAATTCACAATCTAACATATCACGGTAGGTAGGGAAAAAGTTATATTTGGTTTTTTATGTCTCTTGTGTTTTTCTTGCTTTGTTTTATATAAGTAGATCGCTTTGGACTGTACAAAGAAACAGAAGTGTAATACAAAACAGGCAGCGTGTTTTATTTAATTATAACTTTTATCAGGTTAAGGGCCCAGTCGCGATATATATTGAATAAATATGGCAGAGGAAATTCGTTTTCGATTTGGTCAGTTCGACGGAAATAATTTCAATAATTGGAAGAATTAATAATCGCACAAAAATCAGGAGAAAGTGAAATTCATACTAAAAATGAGCGAAAGTGCAAATCAATTATGATTCAGTATATTGCTGATAGTCACTTAGAGTATGTTAAGGACAAAAATCGAGCGAAATAAATTTTTGACGCTTTGGTAGCCATTTTCGAACGGAAAAGTGTGGCTGGACAATTGTATTTGCGAAGGAAGTTGATGACAATGAAATACAGTGATAATGATGAAATCGAAAACCACGTTCTGGTTTTCTGGTCTTTCTGGTGACTGCTTTGGCAACAATGGATCAAAATCATTTAAATATTGAATTTGTTGAAAGTCGGTTGTTGGATGAATTCAACAAGAGGAAGAATTTTGAAAAGAAGTGATAGAAGAGAATGGTGTGGCAATGAACGGTATGAAATTCCGATATAACTGCTTTAAATGTCGAGAGATTAGTCACAAGAAATCAGAATACACCGTTAACATAAAATCAATTAATAATAGAACGCACATTTCGTCAACTGTTACGAATGATGAAATTTCATTTTGTGTGACAACGATAGAAGAAAATAAGATTGATAACAGTGTACGTAGCGGTGAAAATAGTGTTATATGCAGTGCGAATATGGCGAACAGTAATTATATCAGGTGGTGTATGGATTCTGGTGCAACAGATCATATGATAAGTGATGCAAGTGTTTTTATGATTATCATGTTTTGATTGATCCAATTAAACGAACGGTGTTTTATTAACTCCATTAAAAGTCGAAAATAATACTGGAACTGTAATTGCAAATGGATTAGAAACGTCATGTATAATTAAAGCAGTATTGTTCGTAAAGGATTGTGATATACATAATAAAAAGTAAAAGTGAAGTATTTGATATGTTTGAAAAATATGCAGCATTTTGGCGGTGGAACAAAAATTTCGAAACTTAGGGTGGACAATGGTGGTGAATACTCATCCGAAAAGTTTAAAGAATATTGTTCACAGTTGGGAATTCAAATCGAGTATACAGTGCCGCATACACCGGAACTGAATGGTGTTGCGGAAAGATTAAACAGAACAATTATAGAAAAGGCAAGGACAATGATTTGTGATGCAAAATTGGATAAGGAATTTGGGAGCGCGGCTGTCTTAACTTCTGCATGTTTACTTAACAGAAGTCCGACGCACGCGTCAAAAGGTGATCGTGATTGTTGCACACCGGCCGAATTATGATATGGAAAAAAACCAAACTTATCAATTATAAAAATGTTTGGTTGTGTGGCATACGTCCATATTCCATAGCAGGAATATTATGATGGGATATGCAATCAACGAATATAGACTGTGGAATCCAATTCAAGGAAAAATTATTACGGCTAGGGACGTTGTGTTTAGGGAAGATATACAGCGTATAGTTAACAATCGGGAAACCATCAAATGAAAAATTGTGCAACGAATCAAATGATGTCGAGGAAGATGATGGTGAATTGGAAAACAAATGTGGAAATGCGGTGAGGTTCGAGAATTCGGAGACAACCTGTTGGGTTCAAAACTACGAAATGTCCTCAAATCTAAACTTGCTTTAAACGCAGAAAGTTATGTAGCAAATGATCCGAAAACATTGGAGGAGGCAAAAGCACGTAGCGATTGGCCCCAATGGCAAAATGCAATTTATTAAGAACTAACATCATTGAAGAAGAACAATGCCTGCAAATTGACAGAATTACCAAGTGATCGATGCGCAAAACAATGTAAATGGGTATTCAAAATAAAAATCAATGAAAATGGTGGTATTGATAAATATAAAGCTAGACTTCTGGCAAAGGGTTTTCACAGAAAATTGGTTTCTAAGTTGAGTAAGTTACGTGTTTTGCTTGCAGTTACGAATCAGGAAGAATTGTTGATTCATCAAATTTATGTAAAAACAGCTTTCTTGAATGGAAATTAGAAAGAGGAAATATTCATGAATCAACCGGAGGGTTATTCGGATGGGGGACTGGTCTGTAGATTGAACAAAGCTTTGTATGGATTGAAGCAAGCATCGAGAATTTGGAATGAGCGTTTCCATGATTTCATGGTTAGATTGGGGTTTCGGCGAACGAACTCGGATTCGTGTTTATATGAAAAATCGTCATATGAAACAAAAATTTTTTTATTGTTGTACGTGGATCAACCTCATTCTAATTTGTAACAGTGCAAATGAAATTAATTTGGTGAAGGAGAAATTATCAAACGAAATATTTTCTGGGATTCAATGTAGAACGTGATAAGAAAAATGGAATTATGAAATTGAGTCAAAAGCAGCATCTGCTCAATGTGCTAAGGGAGTTTAGCATGGAAGAATGCAAGCAAATTTCAACACCTATGGAAGTGAATCTCAATCTAAAAAGAGATAGTGATCAACGTACAACGAAGCCATACAGAGAGTTAATCGGGTGGCTTAACTATGTTGCAATGACTACGAGGCCAGACTTAGCAGCGTCTGTTGGATATTTCAGTCGATTTCAAAATTGTGCTACAGATGAACATTTCATGTATTTAAAAAGAATATTAAAATATATCAAAGGGACAATCGATGTTGATCTAGTGTATGCAAGAACAAGTTTTGCGGATGCGGATTGGGCAGGTGATAGTCATGATCGAAAGTCGACGAGCGGATTCGTTTTCAAAGTGTTTGATTCAACGGTGTCATGGACTTCAAGAAAGCAAATAACGGTTAGTTTATCATGGATAGAGGCAGAATATGTGGCATTGAGTCAGGCGGCGTATGTGGCAGTGTGGTTACGACTTTTATTAACGGAATTGTGTTATCGTAATTTTGATCCGATCACCATTTATGAAGACAATCAGTCATGCATAAAAATTGCTGAAGAACCGAGGATCATAAGCGTATGAAGCACATTGATGTTAAACATAACTTTATTCGGGAGGTAATTGGAGGTGAAAAAATTGTAGGTAGCTGATATCATGACGAAGAGTTTGAATTGCAAGCAGTTTATTGTCTTAAGAAAAGAGTTACGATTGAGGAGGGCTGTTGAATAATGTAATTAACAATCTAACATATCACGGTTGATAGGGAACAAGTTGTATTTGGTTTTTTATGTCTCTTGTGTTTTATTTAATTATAACGTTTGTCATTACAAACAGCCTGCAATTTCAATTTTATTTTTACATTTAGGAAATTTCTCGAATTAAGACTATTTGGAACATTATATTTGTAAACTGTAAATTTAATATTTTTTCTACATCGACAAGAAATTTGTCAATTTAATATTTCTCTCTGCAAGAAAAGAAAATTTTAATGGAAGAAAAATGAGCTTGATCTAAGAATATCAGTTTCAATTTCAGAATTTTTTTTCCTTCAATATATTTAATTGAACACATAAGTATGATTTTATCGGATCAACTAATTTGATTAAGAAAGCATACGTAAATTTATGTTAAATTACTAGTAATAATAAATCATATTTATATTAAATACCTGTCACATTTAAAAAAAATATATTTAATTTAATAATCACAATAGCAATAAATAAAATACTTGGCTTTAATAAAAAAAAATTAATCTCGAAATGTAATCATAGTATTAAGCGATATTTCCGCGATTCAATGAGGAATGGCGCGCATTTATGTTTTAATATATTTTATACTTAATATAGAGATATAAAACTCTGTGTCGTGCTTATAAATTAATTGGAATTATAAAATGTTATGTAAACGAATGAAAATATATAGATTTTAAATTTTTTTTTACATTTCTAACAAGACATTATACACGTAAATTACCGCGTGTTTAACACTCTATTTTGAAAGTTGGTTAATTATATATGCCGAGGTACGTATTATGGTACAGAGATATTGATGAAGTGTAATTGATATATTTAAGTGAAATTTTAAAAAATAAGTTCAGGGTGACCAGATTACTACCGATGCTTTGATACGTACAAATGATCGCCTATTTCATTTTATAACATTTTTTCTTTTTTTTAATTTGAAATATGACATTTCTGGATTTTTATGCCTTAAGTTTTTTACGAGCTTTGAAAAATTTCTTATTGTGGTTTGGTTCACAGACCGAATTTTATGACTTTATATATTTTTTTTTTTTTTTGCGTTTCTTTTTAATGGATTCTAATTCCTTTTTCCTTTTTTATTACAATTCGTAGAAATTAACATTTAAAGTATTAAATTTTTTTTTGTGTAAAGTAAAAAATTACCATACCGATAACTCGCGAATAGCTCCACCATATAAATTCATGTATGTACGTACTTTTTGTTTGTAAACGAGAGAAGAGACAAATTTCTTATGACATTATGATCTTTTTTTTATGTTGGTCTCTAGTTAGTTACGTACGTAATACTTTATGTACAACTAAGAAAATATTTCATGGTCGAGTATTTTTTCTTTATGAGATTTGGTTTTTATGGATTTTAAGATGGTGTATAAAATTGGCTTGAAATCGTTAAAAAAATTGATTCAATTTTACCAGTATTAAGCGATTATAATTTGAAGCGTTTTTTTAGCTCAGGATACAATCAGCTATAAAATTAATTATCTCTCAAGTATTTTTTTTTATTATTGATAATTTGTTGGTTGATTTATACACGGTTAACAGTATCATACTTAAAAGTGCAATTGAACGAATTCTAACTATGGATGATACCTGTGCACTCGAACCTTTCTATCTAAAATAATAATGATCGTGAAATCGGCGCCCTCGGCATTACGTATATAATGTCAAATTACTAACAAAATATTTTTTAACTTCTGTTGTATCGAATATTAGATGATTATTATGTACAGTTATGTTGATTGAAGATTTCATATTTTTACCATAAAAATAGTTAAATATTTTGGGTTGGGAATCTAATGATGATTTTGTGAATTTTAATAAACACTTAATTTAATTTGATTAAATTTGAACATATTATTGAGTTCAATCCAATGTACAGTAACTAGTAATTATGGTTTCTAAATCATTTGTGCTACAAAAAATAATGTTGGCACCCAAAACAGGGTTTAACAAATCTTACTACCATGCTTTTGTGTGCTTAAAAAAAATTAATACAAACAATTTGTTGTCGTAACTGGTCAATCCGGTGTGCTATAAAACACTAATTTATTCAAACCGAATCATAAAAAAATCCGGAATTCAAATCAATATAAAATAAGAATTCGTCGGCCCACAATGAAGTAGTATACAGAATTAAAAAGATTTTTATTATTATTTATTTTAGTTTGTATTTTATCAATTCACATCTCGCGAGAATAATTAGCAACAGTTAATTAAGTAATTACCCGGAGTTGTCCGGAAAATAACGATGAGTTTATATCTTAATAATCAGCGCTGGGTGCGCGCACGCCTACGCGCTACTTTTATTTTTTGGAGTACGTATCAAATTTTATCCGACATGAGATCAAAACAATTATGACACACCATGACCATCACAATGAAGATGGCGCTTAAGAATAATTAAAATCAATTTGTTTATGTATATCAAGATAATTTGCATATTGTTTAACTATAATTAAAATATTTTTTTTGATAAACAATTTTGATAATTAATATCATCAATTAAGGTGCCTAATTATAATTAATTACGGATTTAAATATAAAATAACATACCAAAAAAAAAATTACCACATCTTCCATTTTTAAAAAACAAATTTAAATTCTTAAATATTAGTCAGCCATGTCACATAGTGCATAGAGATATATACGAGAGTTAAGAAGACGAAGAAATGAAAATCAAAAGACACGAGAACTTGTCTTAATATGACGAAAAAATGTCGTTTCTTCTGTCTCACACATATTATTTAATACACATTTTGGTTGGTCATCATCATCGTCATCATTATTATTATTATGATCACCAAAACATAACATAAAATAAATATAAGATAACAAAAGTTTTTACCATCGTCGACGCCGCAATGATTTCGTTTTGGTTTCTTAATTTTTTTTTTTTCCGTAAGCAGTTTGATTACACTTTACATTTTTTTTTTTTTTTTTCGAAAAAAGATTAGCGCGAGTTTACCAGAACACAATAAAAAAAATATTGTCTTGCAGTGTGCGTATAAAAAGAAAAATTTTAAAAATTATTTTTATGACGAAAAGGCGGAGCTTGAATAATTTAGCGTCTTTAAACCACATGTGAGTAGATACAACAACAACAAGTACGAAAAACGTCTTTACGAAGTTTGGCTAATTGCTGCTCGTCCAATAATAATATATTTATTAAAGCCAAAAACAAAACAAAAAAATGTTTAAGACTTGTTTTCGTTCGCTACAGAATTGAGAATGGATTTCCTTAAAATAACCACCAAAAAAATAATTTAACCATTTATGTCTTGTTATAACTTATATATAGTAATGTGTGAACGACTGTGTGTATGTGTGTGTGTTAAAAATATTTTATAAACAAAAACTAGAGAGATTATACTATTTTGATTGTTTCTGTTAGAAAAGAACAAGGTGTGAAGAAAATTTAAATATTTTTTAAATAAATCAAATGGGAAACGTTTATTATATGGTTATGAAATTCTTGGCATTTAAAATTTTTGTATACCTAACCTATAATACACAATTATATAATTTTCTATGAATAATGCCAACACTTTAATGGTTGACTGTAAGTGTGGACACACGGACAACATGGAGAAAACGTAGCTATGCATAATCGAAACATAAATCTTTTGTACGAAAACGCTGTGAGCTGGGCCGGCGGTTCTTACACTTTACAACTTAATAAAATAAAGTGCGATTTTTTAATTAGTTCTAACCTCGCCGCCAGTTGGTTCTAGGGTATTGAAAAAAAATCAATTTTCACAGTTAAAATCTTAAAAAATGTGCAAATATTAACAAACAATTGCGGTAACAATACGTCATTAACTTCAAGTAACTGAACCACCCAGTTGCAGACAATTCGCGATCGTGCGTCACCGGAGTGAACTGTTTAACATTTATCGATACAAATTAACATTTTTTATAAAAATATAGTTACAAAATTTAACAAAAAATGTAACAGGGGTAAAATGATAGATTTTACTATAGACATCTCTAGAATTATATTACGCTAATGGCCATCAATCATCCATATTTTCGATCGTAAACCTTTTTTATACTGTAAAAAAATTTGAGAGTTTTTTAGACTGAATATTTATTTTTTTTTACTGTAATTAGTTTTAATATAATTAAAATAATTCAAAACCATAAAGATTTATTACACTATTTTCGATATTTTTTAAATTCTTTACGAATTAACTCACATAGATTTAAATTGGAAAAATTAATTAATAAAACAAAACTCTAAATTATTTAGTTAAAGTTGCTTATTTATTTTGTAATTCTTCGTAAACAAAATGTATACCAAAATTTTTGCCAAAACAGTGGCATGTATTTTGGAAAATGTTAAATAGTTCACTCTGGTGGTTAACTACGAGTACTTAATTAATTCTATAAATCACCACCTAGACCTAATGAACCGCAAGCTGATGACTGCGCAGTGATCAAACTACTAAAATATTGAAAATATTTTGAACTTACATACAAAGTATAATCACAACCCCTTCCTAACCGCACCGCGAGTGTTATTATATTTGACGCATACAAGCGATTTCTATATGGAATTTTGATAAAAAAAAATTCATATAGAAATCGTATTTAAGGCAAATTAGGAAATTAATAATTCTTAGATACGTTAAATTATTATTATTACGTCTAAATTAAGTATAATATGAATGCCACCCCGAAAATAATTATTCGTGGTTTTAATTCTAAACAAATTTTATCCAAAAACCAAAAACTTTCAACTAACAATTAATTAATTTATATTTCTATAAAAAACGTATGTTTCAGATAATAATTAAATAATCTGATTCCCTCACACAAAATGCTATATTTATGATAAAACTTCATTCAAATGACAATAATTCAACCCCCATTACAAGAACGTTTCCAATTTATTTGTTTGGCCTTGTGTGTTTTCCAAACACCGACTTATTACAGGCTCATTGACATATTTGACGCCAAACGATTTATTTGTGACGTAGCAACAAAAACAAAACGCAATTTCTATTACATGGAAGAAAATAAATTCTTGACATGTTGGTCGTTGCCACTAGATTTGAAAATGAAAACTGCATGTATTACATCATAGAGCAAAATGTACATAAGAGGACTCATGTAGTGTAATTTTTTTTTTCTGTTCCGAGATTAATTTATTGTACTATTGGCAATCACTATAAGCCTAACAAGAACAATGAACTATAAAATAACTATGCCGATATGTTTATAAGATACGTATATATGGATTAAATATATCAAAACTATAAAATAAGATTAACCTTGGAAGAGAAATTGGCTTATAAAATTTGTACTACTTGATTCCTCTTATATATTAATTCCTCCATGATTACATTTAGTCAAGACACAATTTTGGAGACATTTCTGTGTAGAAGCACTTATTCAAATAAGTCTCCTCGCGAAGTGACTTATTTGAATAAGTTGGAGTCCACAAATAAGACGGTGTTTGGAACACAGCCTATTGAACTAAAACGTATTTTTCCTGCCCCTTCATCCAAAAGCGACACCTAATCAGTTCAAACATTAAAACCAAATGCATATCAATCTAGTTACAAAAATCGAACACATCTCAGACAAAACTCTTTTTTGAAAACGAATATTGACTAAATTATGCAATCTAAATTGAGTGTAAGGCTGTTTTCTAAACACCGACTTATTCAAATAAGCCACCTCGCGAGGAAACTTATTTGAATAAGTACGTCTACGCAGAAATGTCTCCAAAATGTGTCTTGACTAAACGTAATCATCGAGGAATAAATATATAAGAGGAATCAAGTAGTGCAAATTTTATAAGCCAATTTCTCCGAGGTTAATCTTATTTTACAGTTTTGATATATTTAATCCATATATATTTTATAGTTCATTGTTCATTGTTCTTGTTAGTAAATAGTAAATAGATTAACCTCGGAATGTTTACATGAGTCCTCTTATGTTTATTTTGCTTTATGAAGTAATACATGCAGTTTTCATTTTCAAATCTAATGGCAACGACCACCTTGTCAAGAACTTTTTTCTTCCATATAATAGAAATTGCGTTTTGTTTTTGTTATCACGTCACCAATAAGTCAGTAGAATGATTTGGAATGACTTGACCGACTTATTCAAGATGGCGTCAAATAAGTCAATAAGTCTGTAATAAGTCGGTGTTTGGAAAACACCATAAGACATAAATAGTATCAAGCAGTACTGCTTGGTATTCTAGGTGCGTTGGGTGACCCATTTCGAGAAAATACGACTTTCATTTCATAGATTTCGGACATTTACGATGTTCGGGCTTTTACCTGAGTTACATATTTCAATATGTTTCTATACACAAATACCCGGAAATGTAATTAACTTCAAGTTCAATGTTTACAAATTAGTCTAAAAGATGCATCACAGTAAGATACTGCGAAAGATCAAATTATGCTTTTATTCAGCATGGGTCATGTATGAAAGTTGTGTATTTTATTTAGGAAACGTAGATCAGTTTACTATAAAATCCATTCAATCTACATATATACATTTTGGTGGCGCTGGTATCGCTTTCAAGTCAGATTCCTTAATTTTTTTTTTCAACATAACCTTAAAAAAATTTCATTCATTCAAATTAATTAATAATAGTAAGTATGAAATGAATTGTGCTAAGATGACAGAAAGCCCATCTCATCCAAATTGGTACGAACTTATGTCTTTATTGCGATTTTCAAATTTGATTCACCTGAACACTTCAATTCGCCGAGGATATAACTTGGTAGTATGACTTTCACAGCAAATATTGTCAGTACCAAATCGAAAATTGACAATTAATTTACAACTACGACTAAATTGTTAATTATGGTATTTTTAAACCACAATTAATTATCAATAATTAGTCGTGGATATCGACGACTAAAATCGGTAATTCTATTAATATTTAACTCCGGATTTTCCATTCCAAATTTCGAAGAAATGGTTTTTAATAATCAAACGCTAATTATACGAGTATTATAAATAACTGACCTTTCTTCTTGTATTTAACATTTTATGGGATTTAAATAAACAAAGACAATAAAATAAATTGATAAGTTTGAGTATCATTTTGGGTTAAGTGTACTAAATTTATATAATTATAAGTGACAGGTCGGAGTCTGCGGTTGTGATGGAATATTTTATTTATCAACTTGGTTGTACTCACACATGGTCTATGGTTACCTATTAATAACGGGAGTATAGAACTTTAAGATGACAATACTTTTTTCAGGAACAGCCATTTTGACAGCTGACAGATGATTTTCGGTTAGTTTGGTGTGCCATCATAATGAATAGACTCACGCAAGAGAAACGTTCGCGAATTGTTCAAATTTACTTTGAAAATAATGGTTCAATTCGTGAAACTCATAGTGCGCTACGTCCACGGTCGACATAATTGTTCATCAGAGCAGTTAATTCGATTAACTATGATTTGATTTCGCACCATGATTACTCTCAATGATAAGGGATTTTGCGTAAGGATCTTGGTTTCCAAAAATTGGAACCATACGTCCATCGTTCGCGCCGCCAATTCGATAAATGGGTCAAATGTAGCATTTGGAGTGAAGATAATCCACGAACATTTGTTCAAAAACCAGTACATCCACAAAAAGTTACCTTTAGGTGTGCTTTATGGGCCAAAGAAACCATCAGATCATATATGTTTTCAAAATGATGCTGGTGAAAACGTTACAGTCATCTGAGACCGGTTTAAAGACATGATTACTAATTTTTTGTGCCTCAATTGAACCGTACTGACATCAGAGACATGTCACTTGCCTACGCTGATAAGCCAAAGACTATTGAACACTTGGAAGCCGACATTCGACGCGTTATTGCCGAAATACGACCAGAAATGCTGCGATGAATGATCGAAAATTGGACCTCCAGATTATTATTTTATTAGGCATAAATTTATCTCAATCTCTTATTTTTCTGCCTTTTATTTAAATTCACAGTTCTACACCTCGAAATGAGACACCCTTTATATGTATATATTTTTAGAATCAGGCTTTAATAGAAAACATCAATGCCAAGATTCATGTTAACCGTTTATGTGGAACTATGTTTAAATTTAAAAACCAAGGAAAATAAAACAATTATATAATTAATTAAGGTTAACTTATGGGCCAAAATAATAACGAGTTTGGCTAAATTAAACTAAGAGTAAACTTGAAAAACCAACAACAAAAAACTAATAACATTTTATTAGCCATAATAACCCCTCTCAACATTATCGTTCTACTGGTAATTTAGTTCAGATTATAATTATAGTCCGCGATCATGTTTTGGTTTATTTTATATAAGCAAGTGGAGCAAAATTCTAAACCCCCTAAAATTTTCAAAAATCTAAAATATTTATTTTATTGGCTTAAAAAAATCATCTTGTTGCGTTTTTTGCTTTAATTTTGTGGACAATTCAGATTTTTCGGTTCACATGTCGATAATGCAGGGTTTAATCATATTTGTCAATGAAGTAGTGGTTATGCTTGTCAAAATGTCTGCGTAAATGTCGTTAACAAAGCTTTTATTAACCCGAACCTTTCTATAACTTCAGCAGCATGCATTTAAATTCTTTAGGTAAAACCAAACCAATAAACAAAAAGAAAAGACACTCCCAACCCCGTGTGACGTACCACAACCATATGTACTACGACGTTATGTCTAGATCTATGCAAATGGCAAAATATCAATAGCATTATATCATCAAAAATCAAAAAGTACGAAATTTGATCCGCAACCATTGGACTTTCACCAACCCCAATTTGAAACTATGTAGGAGGTATTTTATACGGCCTTCAGTTAATTATTCTAGGAGGGTGACCGCAGAACAAGGGTATCGAAAGATATCTGGATGTTCCTTCTCACACTAAAGTTGAACCAATCATTTCTTTAGATCTTATAGAGAACGATGTTTTGTTCGTCAGACATTAAAATTAAGACAATAGTTCCGAAATATTAGCCTTATTTATTCAAATTTAGTTTTTTAAATTACCGTTTGGTATGGTGTTTTTGTACAGATTTGTTTAATTTGTTCCTAAATGAGGTATCGACGAAAACCTTGATTATCTGTGACATTTGAGATAATTGGAATTATTCGGGAAACAGGGATTGCGGTTAAATATTAATAAATTCTGGATTATGGCCATGATAAGTGGCTATGCTTCGACCAATGATGTTGGAACTTGAGTTCTTAAACGAAATTTTAGAGTTTTGAAGGCAATGCTTGCAATTGTTTCTAAATTTAATTTTTACTGAAGTTATGAAATATGGTTTCATAGAATAGCACCTTCCCATTTTTAATGATGGTGGTTCATTACGTACGGTGGAATTGACATTTTAAATTGAATTTTTGTAATCTTTTGGAACATGTTCCAGCAACGAACACCACTTTCCTACCAATTTTGACAAACCTTAACATGCATCTTGAAAATCAGTTTATAAAATTAATTTCGGTGATTTATTGAAGTCCTGATAAAAATGACCCTGGTCCAAAACCACGTTTCTCAATAGTTTGTCCGAACCGTATATATCACTTTAGTTCTCAAATCTACCGATTTGGCGCTGGTATCTGATTTTTTATTTATTACTACTAAAAACTATCATTGTGGCGCTGGAAGCAGTTACAATTTCTACCATTCCTCTATAACCATGTAGCATATCATTTGAGAGGTCTTGGAAAAGTACTAATTTTGTTATCAACGCTTTAGTTCCCAAATCCGACGTTGAAGCTGAATACCCAATTATTATAAAATATATACGTGTCGCGTATCACTGAAAACATCATCAAGAATGTCACCAATTTAGGTGATGTAACATAGCACTCAAAACTGTTTGTTTATCATTTGAAAGGTTTGAAGGAATATCACAAATATAGATGAAGCACCTTAGAACTCCAAATTACCAATAGTGTTGCTGATAACAGACACATTTCACTTATTCTGGTTTTGGACGAAGTAAAAATTTTGTTATCAGCAATTTATTTCACAAATTCACCGTTTTGGCATTGTTGGAAAATTATTCCTTTGGTGTAGAATATATACCTGTCGCATATCATTGAAAAGGTCTTGAAGAAAGTCATAAATTTAGTTGAATATGATAAATTGTCTTACCAAAACGACCGTTGAGGCGCTGGAGTCAGTAAATTGTGCTCTTTACAATACGATCATGTGGCATATCGTTTGAAAGATCATTGACCAAGCAACAATTTTGTTTATAATTTTAGTTTACAAATTCTCCGCTTTGGCGCTGGTTACAAAAATAATATAATGTAACATTTTTAAAAACCAGTGGTTACAAAATCCATCAGAATATTTTTCTGAGTCGTTTTGTGAAGAATTTTTTAATGGAAATTTTTGATTTTCATTTGTGTGAATTTTCCAGGTTTGTACAATGGTAATTATTTTCATAGAAAAGTTTATATATTATGACAAACAAGACAAAACTGTTATGATTTTGATGATGGCGATAAACAAGTTTTTTTAAAATCTATTATGATCGTATATTGATGAGTCTTTCTGATTCATTTTGCTATGAATTATCTAATTATAAATTTGTGGTTTCCAAATATACCATGAATTCCGAGTTAGTGAATTTTTAGACCAATGTTCTGATTACCTCGTGAGATTTCAATCTCTAGCACTTCCAAATGAGTTTTGGTTGTCCGAAATAATTTAATTTCCTTTAAAACTATCAGCTAGCATGGTCTAACAACCAATTAATCTTAGACACTTTTGTATTTATTTTATTATTATTCGCTTTTAGGTTTGACATTTCTGGTCATGTTCTAAAATAACTGCTGCTCCGCTGCATTAGAGCCGTTAAGTGATTGCAGGGCTTCTCGAGATAACATCTTTTATTAAAAAGCTCACCCCGTGAATGCACCACCAAAATATATTATTTGGACAAAATTTTGTATTTGAAACGGAAATTTTACTAAATATCTGAGATAGGAAAAACTAGATGGAGGTATCTGGCAAATTTCAAATTGATAACAGCAGACTGTTCTGAAGCAAACCAATGATGGAACGAATTGGAAGTTATCAAAACAGATTATAACAAAATTCTGTATGTGTCATGGAATTAAAATTCTAAAATAATTTTTGTAACTGATGGTGGAAAAATTCAATATGAGGAAGGTGGAATTGACATTTTTGTAGAGTTAATAATTTTACAGCCAAAAAATTGGTTTCAAGTCGAAATTTTATAGAATTCTGGATTATGATTTTTAGTGAAACCGGAATCTTGCTTATTGGTACTTGCCTATTTTCAAACTGAGTATGATGAAACTTATTACGTAAGATGCCAGAAACCATAACAGACCAAAACAATTCGGATGAAATCAATTGTAGTTTCATCGATAAAACATTTGAATAGCAATTTTATAGTTTTTAGAAACGAAAATATTCATTTAAAATTAAATTCGATGGTACTTCAAAAGAGAAATACTATGTATTGTATAAATGTTAAGTGGGTAATTGTAGTAGTCAGCCCGATTAGAAGGTCGGTTATATATTCATAAATTTTGTAATTATTTCCCAAAAATTATTATTTTCGAATTGAAAGTACATTATAATTAATAAGGACCTTGAATACGCGGTTAAAATGAAATGAAATACCTAGAGTTGGTACCTAAATGCCAACGACCTCGTTCGCAAAGTAATTAACATATCCAGATGAATTATTTACATATATCACATGAATTTATATATACAAATGTTAGAAATATTTTACAAAAGTAAAAAATTGGGTTTGACTGCGATCATCCCACATCGTGTACGTGCAATATTTTATAAGAATTTTTCTTTTTTTACAAAATATGTATACTCTTCTTCCCTTGTCTTGGAATGATATAATGGCATGCTTATTTATTAAATAAATAACACTATATAATTAAAGTATTTATTTAAATTTTATATTTATTTATTTATTTTTTATAGGATATAAATGTATGCTGCTCTATACAAAAGATTTGAAGCGACGAACCCTTTTTGATGTCATTAAAATGATTTTTTATTTATTTATGTGACTAAGATAAGTGAACATATATCCTATACAAGGTGGGTTAAATATTTCGCATGTACTAGCCAGTTTGAAACTGTACCTCAGCGCACGCCCTTCTCATCTCATTATATCGCATTACTATGTATTGTTACTCCATTTACAAACAAAATCAAATTCTAACAACCATGCAACTACAAGGTAAAGAAAAATCTATATAATTTTCTTTCAACATAATTCCTGTTTCTTGTTTGTTATATAAGATTAAAAAAAAACTTGTAAAATGATGTTATACTTGAAGATTTTCTTTGATTTCTTCATCTTTTACCCTGTGTGCGTTCAAACACCGTATATATACGATAATGTAATTTGAAATTTGAAGAAAAAAAAACAGGTACACACCCTTTTTTAGCGCAGCGCGGAACATAGAAAGTCTAATCGGGAAAAGATCAATAATTTGTATGTAAAACATAAATAAAAGTGATTGTAGATTTTAAGATATTTTGGTGGCTTGCCACGAATTTGATGCTGACGATGATGGATTATATGAAAAACTAAAAGTATTTAGGTTTTTGTTAATTTAATTCGAATTAAATAACGATGAAAGTGTTAAGATAATTGTTTATTGGGTTAATTGCGCAATGAACTATGTAGATATTTTGCGACTCCATTCCACCACAAAACAATCATTTATCTATCTGGCGTACAGCTCTAGTTTCGAGATCGTAACAATTTTAATAAATACCAAACGTTTGTTTTTGTTGTTGTCTGATAAACGATTTATAAAATCATAAGAATCATAAAAGTAATCAAAAATTCCTTTACGAAAAGAATTTAAACCATTCTTCAATTCTTTTCAATAATCATCATCATGATCATTTAAAAGTAAAACAAAAAAAAATTATTGAAAATTATCAATTCTCAGAATATTTGAAAATATTTAAAAAATGTTATTTTGGTTGAATTCGAAAAACTCTAAAAAATCGATCATAACTTTTTTTTTATGTATGTAAGTTGGTTTCGTCGTCTTCTCAAGACGCTGCTATCGTATATATGTACGTATCCTTTTGAACCACAGAAACAAAAAATCGTGAAAAAATTTTAAAGGCCGTTTTAATTAGAATTTTAAATTTTCCAAAATAAAATTACGTGGTTCTAATAAATTATGAAGACCGCGATGATCATTGTGATCAGTAAAAATGCACAAACACTTACTTGTATGTAGACCATATATAACGCATAGGTATTAAATACAATCGTTGTTTACCTGAAAATAAAAATAAATAAAAAAAATCTTTGATTAGCGCACTCACATCAATTAATCAATAATATTTTATTTGTGGGAATATCGTTTATAAAGGTTTCAACTCTTTTTAAGTCTAAAAAATGTGATTTTTAAATGAAATGTTATCTTGAGACGGCAACAAATATAAATACAAAAACAAACAAAAACCGATAAAAGGGGCTTTATTTATATTTGTAATTTATAAACATTAAATATTTGCTTTTTCACAATTTGCATGCACATTTTTACACATCGCACAGGCCGACAAATAATCTCTAGTTATTTAGTGTAAGCATGCGAATTTTGTTTGTCGGCTACGTATATGAATCATAATATGCTTTCGACCCAGACAAATTTTACTAGATACTCTAATTGGTTTTGTATAAATATCCATATCCAAAAACGCTTAAAATGTAGATCATGAAAATTTTTGTACAAACTCCCCTGATTTGATCCTCTACCTCCAATCATTGTGTTTAGCTTGTTCAAAATGTGTTCGCGAGATATGCCAAAAACACGCTCCTTGAAATGCTTAAAATACTTTTGAAAGATCAATTTTCTGCAACTCTTACGATCTCCTATGAAAACTGTTACAACCGAAATAGCACACCTCTTTTTTAGTAAAGTAAGAGGAAACGTACTAATTTTAATATTTTTTTTAAATTTAGTTGTAGTGTTGGACCACAGATGTCACTATATTGAACAAAAATCATTTCGGCATCAGTGGGCGATTTTTAAAACTGAGGCAGATACATGAAATTTATCAATTTAAAAAATTGTTAATTTTTTAATCAAATAATTAATTTTACGAGGTTTTTAAAATAGTTACAAAACACTTACGTATTTAGCTTCAATTATAAATACAATAATATTAAAATTAAAAATTTTGTAATTTAGATGTTCATTTATTTCGTCTCAAGGCTGGCATACTCAAGCGGAGGCCTGCTAAGAATCGTCATATAAAGTGACTACAGATTAGAGGTCCAATAAAGTTAGCCGAATTTTGAATTTGCGCTGTTAACAATATTTGTGCGCAGACGTCTAAATAAATCTTGATTTTGTCTCTGTTTCAAATAAGTCTCGATCAAATACCCCAATTCTTTCATAGAGATTAGAATTGTATATGATCCGTTGACAATGTTTGGCTACCGAACAACAAAAACACCTTGAAATGAATGATTTTTTGATAAAATTTGCCGATGTTGAAAGCAATTAATGTAAAAAATGTAGTTCGCATCGGGCTTAAGATAGTTGTGAGAGAAATTTTGACTCAACAAATTTGCTAATGGTAACTGATAATTGTTGGGTCATATTTTACTTTAAGGTAGTTGAATAACCGTCGGGGTTCAGGGGTTCATCAAGGTAATCACCTTGGATTTAGAATTAGATCGGATTGTATTATGCTGATACAATCAATTGTATTTATCCGACCATAAATTGTAATGCTGGGCTAATAAAGATGAAATATATTCCTCGGCTCACCAACAAGAGGAATAAAAACACTCTAAAACTGAGGTATTCCAAAATTCTTTCCAGATGATAAAAGAAAACATTTTCATACATTTTTGATTAAAAAATGTTACAGAGTTGCGAGTTAAGGCCACATATTTAGTATCATAAGAAAGAATCACTACGAACTATAGGAAATATTCGTTAAACGGGTCGATCTAAACAAGACTAACTGATGATTTTGGCAGTTGAAAATGCCGAAAATGGGACAAAAATGTCGCTAAATTTAAGATAAGATGTAGTTTTGAAAAATTTGCTTAGCTGTCTTACTTCGACAATCTTCGTGCTACTATGTGCAGCCATTTTTGACATTTCGCAACATCGCATCATTTGTATTTGTACTCCTGTATTTATGTTACTCTATTTAACAAATTGTAAGTTTGTTAAGAAACGGACGAGGACCAATTTAGAAAGGCCACTCAGAGAGGGATTAAACAGTTCGAACTTTTAAATTCACTTTCAAAATCTAAATTACAGAAAGAAGCAGAACTTCATAAGAAACTGAATTAACCCGGGATTCAGTTATTTTAGTGTAAGTAATTACATTTTTACAAAAAAAAACAGTAATATTTTAATTAGTTGCATTTTGTGATGAAATTTAGGTCATACATCCCTGGTATATGTGAAGTGATTTGGGATGAATTAAAAACGAGTTATTTGGCCCCACCAAAGGAAAACGAATGGGAAAAAATTGCCGAAGATTGCAATTTTTTCCAATCGCCATATAATACAGCAATTATTTATTTTCTGCCGTTGATGTTGGGGCATATGGGAGTCGAAGTAATGGTGGCATTTAAAACAAAGCGTTTTTCGCATGCTATTGTCCAATTCGATTATAGATTTTCGTTAATTTATTTTAAAAAATTTATTGCTCCCATGTCCAGGACGATTATTAATAAGGGATAAATAAATATTTAACAAAAGCTTGTCACGAGCCAGAGTTAGAATAGAAAATTCGTTTGGTATCCTTACTGCAAAGCTAAGAGTATTGGCAGATGCTCTAGTCATGTTTCCAGAAAATACAGAGAAAATTGCTCGAGCTACCATCGTTCTCCGCAGGTTTATTAAGCTCCAAGATTCGGTAAACTATGTGCTTAATACAATTGTAAATGAAAAAAATCATTCAGGAGTTGTTTTGCCGGTATAGTTTCTCATGGGCCACTTTCAAAATATCCATCAGCAGCTCTAAAAAATCTTGTCGTGGTAGACCTACACCATCACACTGCTCTGTCATAGCATGAAAAATTATTCACGCCGATGTCCTTTGTTCGTCGGGTTCTCCAGGTGTGCTAAAATCATTTTTTCTAACTTTATTAAATCCGGCATTTCGTCGGCGTTTATGCCGAAATAGTCGTAGTTGAGTCTGACTCTACCCTAACTACCTCTCGTTTGTATGTTTTTACGAAATAAACCAATAAAACTTTTGAAACAACCAAATACAATTAAATACAAAATCTCAATTTTTTGTACCGGGTTACATAAATAATGAATTAAGGTTATGTCCAAATCGTGTACTGCACACACTCGCAAATTTGTACCGCACACCGGGTGAATTTTATACATTCTACGTGTTTTGTGTATATTTCAATAAAAATAAAAATTAATATAAATTAATCTTATATGTTGGTAATATTTTTTTTTTTTGTATTTCAATAAGCAAAAAATAATAATTTTCTTACAGAAACAGTTGATAAGATTTTATTTATATTTTTTTGTAAGTTAAACAATTTTTTTTTGTTGCAATGGTGGGAGAATGTATAAAGTGCTTCATTTTTCTTCAGACAGACGGTCGGACAAAAAGGAAGAGATACTAAGTATATATCTTTTGTATACACATAAAAAATAATAAATATTTAATTTTATTATAACTATTAATATCCTTCTAAAATCAATTAAGTTTAAGATAAAATGTCATTGGAAATTTATTATTTTGTTATTTGCCCGCGCGAGATTAATCCAATGTATAAATAAGAATTGAGCTTATTATTATTTATTTAAATAACATTTAATTGTTCTAAATAATGTACGTGGAGACGTATACGTACGAGTACTTGGATATACCTAAGAATAACTAGTTTTGTACGGATTTAAATATTTATCAGTATTTAGTTTGCTTCTATTTATTTTTTATATTTTTAATTTATTACAATTACTTACTAGATTTTTTTATTTATAAAATATTACTATCAATTGTTTTTATCTTAAAGTGACAATATTGTTTGTAGAATTATTTATTTTATTTATTCGATTTATTCTATTTTGGGTTGAATACTGTCTAGAGAAGATCGTAATTTGGTGTAATGTAATCATTTAAGCACTTCTTTTATTAAAGTTTGAGAGTACAAACAAATTGTTTATCAATTGCAAACTAGTAAATTTAAATAATGGGTAACATAGCATTCGTTTCCTTAATTAGAAAATTATTTCAAACCCCATGTCATCCAGCCAGTTTCATAACGTTCTAATGAATTCTACCTACCCTAATGGTGTTTTGGGCTTTTATCACCCAATAATTCCTTAAGTACTTTCGGCCAGTACGTAATACTAAGTATCCGTAAACTTGCGGATTAGGTAGGCCAGATTTATATCTGACTTCATTAGCATTAGAAAGCCGAAGAAAAAATTTTGCAATCTCGTTTAATATTGCGTCTCATACAGTTCTGTAGAATTCATTAGGTCTAAATCGGATTTTATTGTAATCCATTGCCATTAAAAAGTATTCGATTTATTAATTAAGATCCTGTTGATTAATGGATCTTAATTATATATTTAATAAGACAAATGGAACTTTCAAATTTACCTAAGTAGTCTTAATATCACTGTTAAGGTTTTTTCCTAATTTGTATATAAAAACACCTAAATGTTGACAGTTCACTATACAATTAATTAGTATAAACTTAGCATCACTATAAAGGCGTGGAAAGTTTCTCCTAAGCTAATCCTAATGTCAAAATTTATTTAATTTCAGATTGTTGAATTTGTTATAAATAAAATAAATACAATTAATTTAAACTTATCACGATTTTATTTGGTTCAGGTAAAATTTGGGACTAATTAAAATTTTAAAAACATTTTAGAATAAAAATAAAATATTCATAAAATAAATTGAGTACGAATTGAATTTATAATTTTTGTACATCTCCTTATTTGGCAATTAAAGCAACCGTCAATTTTACCGAACAAGTGGTGCAGTGGTTAACGCTTCGGTACTTGGACCGGGAGGTACTGGGTTCAAATCCCATCAGAGGCTGGCTGCAAAGCGAATTGTCGTCATCGGTTACGATCGGTGATGTTAATAAACATAACTAAGACCCTCTGTTGGAGTGCAGAATTCAGTGCCGACCCATCGTTATGTCAATGTACAGGTTGACATGGCGCTTGCAATGCGCAGATGGTAACTGTAATAGTGTGTATGGGTGGTGTGTGCGTGAATAAAAAGGAGGGTATTAATTAACTTTCAAAGGACATTAAATCCATTGGACAATTTATACTTTCTATAAAAAAACAAATTAAAAAAAATTAAAAAAAAATGCTACAAGTTTTAAATAAATACAAAGTTTTATATTCACACAATCTGTTCTAAAACTGGCTGAAGAGCTGGAACATTTTCTAAACTTTACACACTTCGCCCAATATATTCTTCATTATTCAGTATAGTGGCATCTATGATCCAACATCCCAACTATATTCGTACATAACATTTTTAAATTAAATTTGAATGACCTGTGGATTATTTATACTTTTGAATAAAAATTATTTTGAGCAAAAAAATCAAATTAACTTGACGTGTAATGTAAACGAATTTTATACTACCTATATACGTGGTAAATAAAAAAAAGAGGAACATGTACTAACGATTCTTGAATTTTTTTGATGTAATTGCGTCTTTACGTGCTTTTTTATATCATGATCAAATTGTTGCTAGAATTTATTTAAATTTTCATATCTTTTGTCGATTAACTTGTAAAATGGTCAACTACAGCTGCGTATCAAATAACATACTTTGTAAGAAACTTTTTGAGTCCAATCAATAAAATGCTCGTTAATAACCACTCAATGCAGTTCAGTACAATACTAATTTTATCAACTTCCCTTAAATTACGGCTAGAAAATAAAAATAATATACGAATAAGCATGATGATAAATGATTATAATTTTTAATTTCCACCTAGTTTGATCAAAATGGCCCAATTAAATGTTTTGCATTTTTCGATGACGTCAAATGCCAAAAACAAGAGATTTATCGCAGTCGGATTTTTGTGGGGAACGCTAAGATCTGTGTCTACACCAACAAACTCACAGCCCGTATAACGCTCGCAATTCACGAATTCACAATTTATTGAAAGATAGAAAATTTATATTTCGGGTGTCGACCACAATTCAAAAAATGCTAAGTACCTTACAAATTTTCTAATTTTTTATTTTATTTTTAGTCGAATTAAGAATTTTAGTGTTTTGTTTCCATATTTTGTCAATTTACGCAGCAACACACTAACAATAAACAAATAAAAATGATAGTAATTAGGCAAAAGGTGTCACTATAGTCGTTCTGGATTTATGATATTTTTATTTATCAAACTAATGTCCGCACAGTACAAAACTTTCAAATATATTCGCCTTTGAACGGTAAGTATCTGACATCCAGTCAATATTTTTGTAATACACCCAAGGTGATAACTTCATATTTGGTATTTCAAACTTTGATGGGAATACTAGCGAAAAACATTTCAGTAAAATTGAAAACATTTACGGTTAAAAGTTATAAGCCATGGCAGACAAATAAACCCTCTGGAGTTTTGGACTGTGATATCTTTGAAAATGGAGCTATCGAATGAAGCTATTTTTAGAAGAGTTTCAGGCAAAAAGTGCTTCATGTTAATTTTGGATTTCGTACTTCTTTAAAGTACGGTGAGAGGTGTGTTGTTTGCACGAAACAATACAATTAGATTAGCACGTATTATAAATCCAACCCGAGGGTATATTGCAACTCCTGTATTTAATGAAAATGGAGAAGGGATGCGGCTTTTGGGTCATCCATCTTTTTCCGTTGCAAGGATAAGCGCCATTCCAAACAAAGTCACATACGCAGCTCACAGAAGTGTGTTTGCCCACCCCGTATCACTGAGGACGCTTGACAGAAAGATTTTATTATTTGCTTTTTACTTTATTACTACTCAAAACTAGTTGGAAAAGTTAAGTAATCACTATCATTAGCATATAGGCAGTGTCTCTGTAAACTTATTTAATATTTGAAAACATTGTGGTTAGAGTATGCTAAAATTTCAAATAGTCTTAATTCCGGATTTCGAATTTGATAATTGAAACCCGGGATATCCCAAAAATATTTTATTATTTCAAGACTTCAATGGACTTGTTAGAAACGATAGGATGAAGACTATCCCAACTGTGAACCAACGGAGGAATGCATGATTTGGTGTTTCAACTCCTGTGGACGTATATAACTATAATTTGATGGCGAAAGGAAGAACGAAGATAGGCATATTTATCATCTTTTTTTGTCTGTTTCAACGAGATCAACCGCGCTTCTTGGAATGCATATACACGCATGAAGCAACCGTATTTTAATACGTGTAACCTAAACGAATTTTAGTTTTAGTTTCTGTAATAACTTGCCAATTGGACATGCGCCGTAGCACAGCTATTGTAACACTTTCGCCGGAAAAAAAACAAAAATAATATCATTTGATGACACTTAAAGGTTGTGGTGAAAAACACAAACAGTTTGAGTTTGCGTTTGAGATGACCGTGAAAAAAAAGGTTCAAAATTTGTAAATGGCGGTCGACTAAAGGTACTTTCAAGCGGTCTGATTGAACGACCGACTTATCGATCAACCACAAAATAAATAAACCGGATTAAGCTAGTTGAGTGACACAACCAACAAAATTTAGTTACGCTATAAGTCCTCACGCTACCTGGTTTATACTTTGCACATGACCAAGGTAGAAAGAGGCGGTCTTTCAAATCAACTAACTATCAACGATCTTTCAATTAAACCATGTGCAGAGACTTCAGAGAATCTAAAACTGCATACAAATTTAAAACTTTCAAGATTGTTGAGCCAAAATACATAAATAGAATTTTAGTCCAAATGAAGAACTTAGTACAGCACACATGGCAAACATTCTAAATGAATCAAGCCTCAATGTTAAAATCTAGATGACTCCACCGCTATTCTTGAAAAACAAATATTTAACGCCGAAGTGGCTTTCTACGAAAAGTGTAACTACTAAATAAAACGTAGCAATGAAATAGTGTAAATAGCTATTTGGTTTAAATATTATGAAAATTTTAGGCATTAGCTTGAGTTTAATAGAAAAATGTAATCTTGAAATGTTAATAACTTATGCTACACTATTGGTAATGTAAAAAACTTAATAAATATTACCATGTGTGTATGTCGTCTAATATAGTATTTTTTACGAATATTTGGACTTTTGTAATATTCCACAACTTTAAAACTTGCGTGGAACAGAACAGTTCGATTCGTCTACTATTAGAAAATGTAGCATAAATCATTTTAAACATTTAAATAGTACATTTTTTAGTAACCGGAAGCGAATATTGTTATTTACACTTTTTTAATAGTTACACTTATTTGTGTAGCTACACTAAGCCGATTCTAAAAATTTCAGATCTGTTACTGAATAAGCTTTCCAAAACAGCTAATAACATTACAATAAAAGAAACTGGGCTTGCTGCTCTACACAAATGTTTTAGTGTAGTATAATAGTTAATAAATTTAATAAATTATTAGAATGATATGTGTAGCATATTTCATTTAAACATTTAGAGGTTACATTTTATTTAAATCGAGGTTATGGAGTAGAATTGTTTTGGTAATATTTAAACCAAATACACCTAATGTATATTTTGTATACATTTTTCAGCGAAGGTTATCTTTTTTTCATTTTTTGATAGCTACACTTTTTTGTGTAGCTCCACTTTTTTGTGTAGCTACACTTTTCGATAAAAAGTTCGTAATTATGTGAAGATTTTCCAGGAAAAACAAATTTCTTTTGTTGACGAATTAGAAGTCTTTGAACAACTTTACGAGACATTGACTTCTCTGTATGAAAGACGCACACAATTTGTGTATCACCCAGCACCATTTTTAAAGATTGATGAATAGAATCTGGTAACGGTGAATGTGGTTTCTTAAAAAAAAAACTAAATCTTATTTAATATAGAACACAAGAATCTTATATATTTTTTCCTACATACATAATCAATTACATCTTTGTATAAATCTTCCACACATTTACTCCGCATCTTCCAAGCAGAAAGAAAATCACGAAGACGTAAATATTTTTTTCGGTTTGATTAATGATTCCTCATTCTCAATCAAAAAACTATTGAATTTATTTATAATATTATTATTATTATTTTTGGTATGTAGTTAGTAACATTGAGTACAGTCACAAACACTAATAAGAATATGTTGAAATGGCGCCAGAGTAGAATTTTCATAATTAAATTAATAATAAAATAATCAGGTGGTTTCTGTTCGCGTCTGAGTTCCAACGAAAAAAAAAAAAACTTTTTTATGATTAAACGTAACCCACTCACACTCGCCTGAGTTAACACACTTGATATGTAGATCTTGATAGATTTATACGCCGTGGTGTAATTTAAAAACTACATAAATAATAATAATAATAATAATAATAATTGTAATAATAAATAAAAATGGAAATCGTGAACAATTTTAATGATTTAGTTTTACAAACCAACAAAACCATTTATACCAATATTAAATAAAAAGTAAATCTAATATTTCATGTAACCTTCACTATTTCAATTATGCGATAGTTTAATTTATTTATAATTAATTATTTATAATTTAAATTTCATTATATTATGCAAATAAATTGATAATTTTTTTATGGAATTCATGGTACATAACAAATTGAATGATTGATGGTCCCATACAAAAGAAATAGAAAAAAAAAGTTTTTAATGATGATCTAATAGTTAGGGAATTAATATCAAAGTATTTTAAATATAAATTAGTGTCGGTCTCTTATTTATTTACTTTTAACTGTTTAAAACGTACTCGTCGTCGTTTTTATATACTTACACAAAAAATAAATTAATTTCAACCTTTTAATCTACTTAAGATAATTATTATTATTATTTTTCTTTTATGAAGGATATTCAATCAAAATGAGATTTAAAAATGTTTTTTTGGGGTTTAATGTCTGTTTGCGTAAGGTAATTGACTTGACAAAATCTTGTTGGTAATATTGGGATGATGCATAAGTTTACGAGTAATTATATAAATAAAATGTTTTTTCTTGTTCGGTAGGTGCAGTACTCTATTCGCGATTTCCATTTACAAGAGGGATAGTCCAACAAGAGGGAGCTAAGTTCAAGGTTCAAGTTAATTCGCGGTACTGTCTATATTCCGGGTGGTTCATTTAAGTAAATATCTCGAAAAATAGGGAAATTTTGAAAAAAATGTCTCAAACGGAAATTTAATATTACGGAGAATTAACAAAACTAGAAAATTTCAAAAAAAGTTAATTGAAATAATTAAAATTTGTATGTTCACTTAGGCCGTCTTCTTAAAAGTTACCTTAGTGAAGATACAATAACGCGAGTGAAGAATGCTTACACTGTTATTCCAGCAGATACACTTTTTGCTGTATAAAAGCATTTGAAAAGTGAACCAAAAAGTACATCTCACCATGTTTCGTAAATTCTTGGTGACTCACTTTAAAACTAGCATTTTGGAATAAATCAACATGCCTGAATATCTCATATGCGACCTAATTTTAGTGCACGTAAAGCACAAGTTTAACGTTACTGTTACTGTTACTGTTAAGCCTTTCTACTCTAAAAAGGTACCTGCACATTTTTAAATAAATAAAACATAAATTTGACTGAGATTACTGCTCCATCAAATTTTATTTTGAAGTTTATACTTAGCAGTAATGGTTAATGTTTGAGGAATCAAATCGATTGTCAGATTTATCATGTCTCTTTCTGATGTGCAAACATCTTTTCGCACACCCTACACAATTGGGGCATTCAAGTTACAGTTTCGTTTAAAAATTTAGCACTGTGACTAAAGTTAAATTTTACGAATTAACATGGAAATCAATTTTTATTTCTTCCGTTGCAGTAAAATGCAAGCGGCGGCAAATTCAGCTCACTGCTTATCAGTTATTCGACGATTGCATTGTAATTGCTGCACAAATTATGAGAATCGATTTCTATGGAAGTTGCTATAGAACTAATATTCAGTGTAGAACTAATAAGATTATGAAAAATTAGATGAAAATACTATTGATGTATGAACTTGCTTGTAGCACATAAAGGAAATACTCGTATAAGTACCGGAAAATATTCGGACCTAATTTTCTATTTCTATTTTCTTATAACCCTAAATTTCATCATAATCGTTTCGAAAATTAATTTTTTCCATTTAAAGACTATTTCCAGTAAAAGCATCGGAACATCATAATCCCATTTTCATCATAGGAATGAAATTATTCAAAAAGGAGCTTTTCTAGAGCCCATCCAGAACTTATAGTTCGTACTATCAATTTTTATTAAGATCGTTTAAATCGAGAAAAATGAAGAAAAAGAGAATCTGCGCAAGGTTATGGACGTTTCTTAAAATATGAACGAACTCCTTACGACAAACTGTAAACAAAATTATTCGAGATGAAACTTATTTTAAATGGAACATGGGTCTCATCGAATAATTCTCTAAGCCCCTCACTCCTTAAGGCCCCATCAGGAATTTTTCATAAATTTTTAGAAAGAACCCGAGCTCCTCTGGTCACCCCTAAACAAACTTTTACAAATTATTCTCGCTATTATTTTGTAATTAACAAAATAAACATTTTTTGGCTGAATTAATAGAATTAATTAAATATTTGAGGTTAAATAAGATTCCATTTCTATCTATATTATAATTATTTTAAAAATCGCTGCCAATGAACTAATAGTTCATGTGGAAGAGACAACAATGGGGGTCTATATGAAATAACGGTCATAGAAATTTTTAATTTTGTTTTTTAATTCCGCTATCTAACCGAAAAAAAAATATTTCATTTAAATCAATTGTTTCATTTAATTTCTGTGGCGTTCTGCGAACCACGTGTTTTGACATTTAAAAAATCAAAAATATTAAACATCGTGCTACTTGAAAAATAAACGCGATCTGGCGATTCAAAATTACAGGCACGTGGTATGAGCATCACCTGGCAGTAATTTCGAAGCGCAAGACCGCGTTTATCTTTCAAATTAAAATCACGGTACGATGTTCAATATTTTTCACTTTTTTTTAATAATTGAATTAGTTTTTTTGGTGAAAGACTAAATATTACCGAACTTATTGAACACCGCCCGTATTAGCTAGTGTCAAAACGATCATAGAAAACTTATTGATTTCAAAAATGACACTTGTCCTTAGTAAATTGGCGGAGATTATATAAGCATAGTAAAGATTTTCGTCATTTGTTTTTTACGCAAATATAGCGATGAACTTAACTAACCAACTGTGCCCGCCATCTTGATTAAAAGTTCTAAAGGAATATTTAGAAAATAACAAAACATTTTATTTTCATAATGTCATAATAGTTGCTTTCCAATCGGTCACCGCAACTACTTGTAAGTGCGAAAAATGTGTATTGTGTAAATTGTTGATTGGAAAGCACAAAAAGTGACACAAGAAAAACATAACCTACAAATGTCTAGTTTATTTGTTTACTTGTTGAATTTTATTACCGCTTCACATATGACATTCAATTATATTTTTGGCAGAAAAATACTAAACACAATCACCTAGCGGTCAAATTTATCGTAACTGCTTTCGATTACTCATATAATAAAAAGATAGAACAGGATAGGAACTAAGTGTAAATTGTATTGATAAAAAAATGAATAAAATATTCATTAAATTTCAAATATGATTGTAGTAGACCTTTGATTTTACAAGGTGATCAAAAATCATTACTATAAAAATAATATTTCTTGATAGATTTGGTTCACTTGTAAACCAAAATAAATCTAGAAGCCTTTGCTTTCTCCAGTTTCTCCTAAAAAATAATTTTTTTATGTTGATATTCTCTATCGATAAATTGTGTGCTTGGTTCCTATCCAGTTGCGAGTAGTTATTTTAGCAAAGACAAAAACCTTACATGCTTATAAGTACTTGCGGTGGTCGATTGGTAAGCAACTAATATTAACCTTTTTAATTTTTGTGCTGTAAAAGAAGCAGGCTTTGCGAGTTATAAGACGTCAAAGTTTTAAAGGTCCACAAATTAGGTTCATATATTTATACAATTTTCTGTATTATTAGTGCATTGCTGCGTTAACATGAAAAATGTGAAAACAAGTACTAAAAAGTAAATCATCGAATATCTGACTTTTGTTATCTTTATGATTTGTAATCTATCTAAACATAATTTTTTTAATACATTTTTGTATTCGACCTGTGTAAAATAAACTAGAAAACAGAGTACTAATTCCTATAGTATACTTTTATTATGTTATAAGTATTTGACACTATTTAAGTTTTCCTTTGGAGATAGAAAATTTGGAAAAAATTTCTTCGTAGCATTTTTATCAAAACGGTATTTTCTCACATTTTCATAAAATTATCTCATTTATTTCAACTAATGGGAGGTTGGTTGGAGTTTTGTAAGAAATATCCTATTTTTCTAATTCGAACAAATTAAACTAAGTTTATGTAGGTTACCCAAACAGCGAGCCAGAAAAATGATTTTCGAAAACATTGAACCTCGAAGTCACAGATTTTTGTTGTTTGTAGTGACCTGAACTACTCCGATATTATACAGAACTATACAGAACAACGATATTACAAGAAAACTATACAACTTTTATGATGGATTTTTTCGGTTAAACGTAGATTACTATTAAATCTAAATTATTTAATTAAAAAATAAATAAATTTTAAATTTTAACTTGGACAAATTTGAAAAAAGCTATCGCGAACTCAACCCGATTGTTTTTCAGAAAAACGCTGCTATAGGTGAAAATCGCATATACGCTTTTTAATAGAATTGATAAGTTTGCGAGCGGTTTGGTGGAAATCGACTAATGCGAAGTGGCAGTTACCTTAGGAGATTCACGAATTTGGCAAATATTGTGCTGGATTGGCCCAGAGAAATAGTTCTTATTTTTTATATTTAAGCTGTTTGCATATTGATCGGAGTGAACAATGCTAATAAAGCTTACCAAATCAATCAAATAGATATGGTCGTCTGCGTAAACGACTTCTGATTTTTGATAATATTGTGCTTAACTGATAGAGGAATTAATAGTTTCTTGCCAATTCCGCGAATTTCTGAGGAAAACCGGCCAACCAGAAGTGGCAGTTTTTTAGATTGCTTGACATTCAACACAAATAATGTAACCTGGAACAGCATGAAAAAATAACAGTGGCTTGCCGATAAATATAAAATTTTATAAAATGTTATAAAATTTTAAGGAAATACACTTAGATGGTTTAGTATCAATCAAATTTTTGATAAAATGACTGCATCAACACAAGTCACGTTCTTAATTCATAAAACACAACATAAAAATAAATTTCAATTCATAAACATATGGGAGTAACATAGCGTCTAAGGTCAAAATTCCCAATAATTTGATAAAATTGCTTGCGCACTAAAATGTGTTGGAACGCATCATAATTTTGAACAAATGATGCTTGGAAATAAGCGTAATAGTAGCGTTTAATAATATTGATAAAGAGGTTTACAAATATTTCGTTTATATAACTTCCTGAAAATCTTCTACCTCCGTTTCGCCATTAATAAGCACTTCCCGTCAATTTCATCAAATTTGAATATCATCCCAATCGACAAGTAAAGCTTGAATGTTAATTTTTATCAATTAAAAGCTTCCTGTAGTTATAATTTTTGTACGTCATCGCTCAATACAAATATACCTCGGGACCTAGAAAATATACCGGGGTAAGATTAGTTAGTTTTATTTCAAAAATATGAAATATTCCTTCTGGAAGGAGTAGCTATTACGATGTAAAATAAATTTGTTGGAAGACTCCCAACAAGATTGAGTGAAACAAAGCTGATAAAAGTAAAAACTTTAGTCTAAGCTTGAAGAGTGATAAGACCTAGCTTAAAATGGCAGAAGAGTTACGTAAACAAGCAAATTCTTAGTTACGTTTGAAAACAAGCAACCCCGATAAGGGAGCAGGTGACAAAATTTTTAAATTTAATGAAAACAAATGTTGATCTTAATTGAATCTTAATTAAAATGCAACAAGATACACCAAAGCGTTCGAACGATCTGTCGAATTATATTTAACCCGTTGTAATACATTTAAAGGAAGAAACTAGGTTACAGCTTTAACGGAGCCATTTTTATAGAGAAAACGAAGCTTATAGAGAACCGCCACGAAACCTTGTTAAAAAATGACTAGGATTCTGTGAGTCCAGAAACAAAGTGTCTAAAAAAAGCACATTAATACAGCTCTGGAACTGTTTTGATAAAGTTTTATGTTTTTTCATTTTGATTTTTTTTCAATTAAGGGTTATTAACGCAAATTCAACAATTTTATTTCGTATCGTATTAAAACAGAATTAATATCGGTTTAGTTAAATACATAAAAATGTTTTTTCCTTTACGACAGGTCAGTCATAAAACCAACTCATCT
Source organism: Nephrotoma guestfalica (assembly GCA_963691935.1). NCBI lineage: Eukaryota > Metazoa > Arthropoda > Insecta > Diptera > Tipulidae > Nephrotoma > Nephrotoma guestfalica. Next base: position 20,331,730 of record OY829913.1, read on the forward strand.
TTATTTATACAGGGTGGCCGGGTTTTGGAGCTAATCCTTTTCTAAGTGACTTCTTGCTTCATTCTGAAAAAAGTGGTATGGGATGAGGAGTTCATATTTGATATCCTCCTAGTACTGCACAGGTGTTGAAAAAATAAATTGGAAGTTATAATTTGGAGGTTATAACTACTATAACTCAGAGGGATAAAAAGTGGATCCTTCACACGATTTTTTTTTAAGATTGAACCAAGGAATCTACTGGATACAGTAAATAAGTATAAAATCATCCTGTAAGTTCACAGTACAAAGACTCCTAATTCGTCAGCATATCAAACAATAGAATTCCTTTAATGAGAGAACACACAACATGTAATCGGCAAACAATAATTTATGTACCGCATCCTCCTAGTTGTTCGATTTTCGCGACTTATTTATGTATAAACCGAGTATGCCATCTTACACATTTCTCATATCTATAAGTTTAAAGTGCGTGTCTGTGTCTTATACACATTGCTTTATTTTTAGTTGGTTGGTTGTGTATACATAGCTATATTGTGTTGCTGTTGTATTTTATCCAATTCGATGTGAATATTGACCGGCATAAAGAAATAAATAAAATAAAACCGTATCTTCTTCATATCTGTTGACTACACTAAAAGCGCATTAGTATATACCTCATGGATAATTGATACGGAATTCCTCATTATTTTCGGCCTTGTCTTATGACAAAAACAAAATAAGAAAACTACAAGAAAATAACAAACAAAATATCGTTGGAGGATTTTCTTTTTTAGTTGTTATTATTGGTTTCAATAAAACAACTTTTAATCGAAATTTTTTGTACAAAGTTTTTTTTTTTTTGCTTAAAGGATTTATCGATATATAAGACATTAAAAAATATCTTTTCTTTTATGTCACACGACTTTTTAAATTTTTAATTTGAATTTGAACAATAACGAAAAATGTTTTTTTTTGCGTGTACACCAAACAACCGATTAAAATGCTTTTAACGTAAAATTAACCTATTTGGCACCTAGTTCTGCAATTTCTAAGCAAATTTAGTCAAATTTATCAACTTCCTGATTTGATCGAAAAATGTACAAACAAATTGAAAAATATCTATAAAAGCAAACACAGAATCTCCCTAATATATCGTCCTGAGAATGGTAATTAAAATAATTCGTTTATCGTTTTTCGGCTATCAAACACAATAAATAAAAATTGAAATCATCAATTAGCATATTACGAAATTTATGCATAAAAAAGTAGATCGATCCGCGTACGTAAGGAACAAATAAAATCTCGCGGTATAGTTGTATGTTAATTTAAGTTATATTTAAAGCTTTTTATAATTTATTAAATCATTTCATCTTTAAGGTATTTTTTCTGGTTTCTGGAGCTCTTAATGCACCAAATTTTTTTATTTTTTGTTTATCGAAATATGAATGCGTGCGCTTTTTAGCTTTTAATTTTTGTTATTTTTATTTTGGATACATTTGGGTATATGTAAGATTAAGTATATCCACAAGAGGATATTGGGAAAAAATTAAATTTCGATATTCTTTGTATTTCTGTGTATGTTGGATTGAAAATTTTTCTGATTACATTGGCGTCCAATTCATTCATGTAAGTGTGGGTTGGGAATATCTCTTTACTTATCGGTTCCATAAGAGACGGTTGAGAATAAAAATGAAAAATAACGTTTGGGTTTTTGTTTGGTTTTAATCAAATTATATAAAATATATTATATACTTTAAAATAAAATGAAAGGTTAAATGTAAAGTTTTGGTAATATCACGAATTACATATACGAGAACATACGTTCTCCGTTTCAAGAAATTTCACAATGAGTATTTCAGCAACAATCAGCATGGGAAAGTACTCCAGAAATAAAATCAAGGCTAAAAGGAAATAACTATCTAATAGAAAATCAACTAAATCTAGAAAAAAGCGGCACCAAACTAGAGCTCTACAAGACAAAAAAAGACTAAACAATCTTACTCAACAATTAACAAGAGAAATTCAGAAACTAACAAATGAGTCAGTTAATTTCTACTTAAGTAAGTTGACGAATAAACGTATTACAGGTTATTCGCTCTGGAAAGCAACTAAAACTCTCAAAAGGCCAATAATGCCGATTCATCCTATCAGGAAAATGGATGGAACATCGGCAAAGAAAAACAAAGAAAAAGCTGAAGGCTAGTCATCATCTTGAAAATATATTTCAACCGCATGAATGTCAATTACGAGAAGCATTGAATGAAAACATAATAAAAATTCTCGAAGATGTCACACCTACACCACCTACTGAAGTAACAAACGAAATTAAAAACAATTTAAACTTAAAGAAAGCACCGGGGTCTGATCTGATTACCGGAGAAATAATGAAGCAGCTACCGAGAAAAGGTACGGTAAAGTTAACTACAAATATGTGCCAAAACTTTGGAAAGTGGCTGAGGTTATCATGATTCCCAAACCAGTAAAACCGCCACATCTAATAATATCATATAGGCCTATATCGATGCTGCCAATAATGTCTAAGCTCTTTCAAAAGCTACTATTAAAAAGACTCAAACTAATAGTTGAAAAAATAATAATCTAATTCCAAATCACCAATTTGGTTTCCACAGTGAGCACTTAACTATTGATCAAGGGAACAAAGTTTGTTCCGCAGTATTCCTTGATGCAGCGCAAACCTCTGACAAGGTTTGACACAAAGGTTTAATCTACAAACTTAAATTAATCCTACCTAAACTGTGCAGCATAATACTGTAATCGTATATAACGGAAAGATATTTCAGGCTTAAGCAAGAAGATGAGCTTAAGAGAATAAGAGCAGGAGTTCCACAAGGAAGTGTACTTTTGAAACTTACAAATTGGTCCGAAGATTTTCAGATTTCGGCTATCGTCATTGTCATTTCATACAGAAGATGCAAAATTTGTTTGGGATCAATTGGACTCACCTAAAGAATAAAAGTAAAACTTGCGACATTTTGATATTTATATATACTTCTTATCAGTTGAATATGTTTCTTCAGTTTTTTGTTTATAATGTCGAAAACCGATACTTCAATATTTTAATTTACAGCACAGAAATTAAAAAATGATGAGTGAAATACGAGTATGTAGTCCAGTAAAGCATTTCGTCGTGTTTAATTACACGGTGCTAGCAGAGAAAATCTGATAGAAAACTCGCAATATTCAAGATTTCCAAAATAGTCAGATATAAAAAACCTTTATTTGACAGCTCTGATAACTTCAAAAATCCCAAAAGAATTTATGAACTACTCAGTATGCTCAATATTGTTTCAATCTGTAGAAAAACTAGCTCTAATGGATCAAGTCACACCGTCAAATTTTTCTATAATTCTTTCGGAAAACATGATCAGTGCAGCAACAGCCTGCTTTTTCTTCGTTTCTTATCTCTTCACCCAACAAATGAAATTGTAAATAGGGGATTTTTTGCAGTACGTTTGCACCAATAATTTTATGTGCAGCATAATTGAACTCTCCAAGTGGAGATTCGCAATAATATATTTTCCCCATATATACTCCATGTCTGGGGGCAATGTCCGCATAACTAGATTGCATGCGATATTTTGACGTTTCTTGAGTAGGACATCACCATTACATTTTGTGGTAAAGGCGGAATTTCATTATTGCGAGTTTTTTTTGCAAAAAAAAGCAGAAAGAGATAAAATTAAAAATCCCTATGTGTGTGAGCGACACAGCAGTAAAAAAAATTTAAACTTAAAATTTGTGTTGTTGTTGCGGTTTGGTTGTCATAAACATAAATAAAAAATATAAAACGAAGTATTTTTATGGCTGGTTGCCAAATGAATGAAAATTTTGGTTTAATAATATTTTTATTTAATTTATTGGTTATAATTTTGAACAGTTGACAAAATTCATGTACAAATGTCAAAATAATCCGTCTTTGTCATGCTAATCGTATATTTTTTGATTTGTTGTCTCTTTTTGATATGGAATTCCCATTAAACATTTTTGGGTACGTACCCTAACGAGTGAAATTATAGCGCGGAATTCCGTGACCTAAACGCATAACGAAAATGATTATACTCGTAGTGTAAATTGTATTTCTGCTGCGATTCATTTGTATTTTTCGTTCGAGACATACGGAAACTCTGTATTCATGTTGACGCGGCTTTTCAACCTGACATACTTATCACATCTGCTTTCTCTTTCCACATAAATTTTCAAAGATGGAGTCTGGTGAGGTAAAATAACCAGAATTTGACATTTAGAAATCATTCCTTTATTCTTCTACAATTTTAAAACACAAAAAATTAATCTAGTTCTGCAGACATTGCACGCAGACCTAGTACACAAATGGCGAATAAATATTCTTACGAGACCCCACTTTCAATTTGGTCGAATATTAACTATTCCTATAACTAAATGGTAATTGCAGGGGGAGAGGACGATAGGAACAGAAAGTGTGGAATTGTGGTGAACAAGTAAAAACGCGCGCATAATTAGCAATATGGGGAGAAACAAGAAAAAGCAAGATCATCTTCGTCAAGTGAATATCTCATTATCGGAGACATATTTTTCTAGAATGATTGATTTTTCTCGTCGACCTTCGAAAAGGAACTCCAAAAAATGCGTTTAACAACTGTAAACTCTGTTTTGAATAGACCCCACGTGATTTTTAAAGATAGGAAAATTGAGAATGAAGTATTAAGGTTGAGAAGTATTAAGGTTGAAAGAGAGAACGACACATGACGGTACAGAGGAAACCAAAGTTGTCAAATCTACTTATTTCCGTTACATCTTACGTTACAATCAAGAATTTCCCCGTGAGAGTAATTATTTGTGCGTTACATTTTTGGATTACTAGAAATTGGTGGATTAGGAAAAGTGAATGAACTCTCTATAATCCAGTAATGTATGGAAGGGATCCAGGATGCTGAATCAAATGAACAAATTTTATATGGAGCACCGGACTTAAAGGATTTTAAAATTTATTTAATTATATGAAAAAATTGTCCTTAAAAAATCCAGTTCAAACTCGATGATGACCACTGACAAACATGCAACACAAATCAAACATCCAGTATAACATCCAATGTATGAGACCTGCTATCCTCTGCTATCAGAGGAACGTGCAATACAATGCTTTAAATTTATGGAGATTTACCACAAATCCACAAAGTGTGATAACAATGAGGCAAAGCAGACCGTTGCTGCAGAAATCCGTTTGCATTAATAGATGGCGGTAGCGATTGTTAATTTGATTTCTGAAAATAAATTCAAGATTGGGGCAGATTGGGACATTATCTGGTGTCGGAACAAAAACACGGTTGTCACCGTAGGGGTTACAGGTAGCACGAGTATAAATTTTTGAATGACTGGAGAAAGGTGTAATACAAAAGAGTTCATCTGATTATGCGATTCGTGTGGCGCTGGCAACAAAAAAGATGGTTTTTGTTGCTAACCATTTGGTAGTTAGAGATCGTTACGCGCGACCATTGATACAAGAATGTTTCACATCACAAAGAGTCTATCTATACTACCAAAGGTCTATCAATACTGGCTTTGTCGTTTTTAATATATGAAAGTGCCGTTTGGCTTTTGTAATTCATCTGCAGTTTTTATAAATTCTGTATTTCACATTCATAGCCCGTGATACCAGAAAATAGTGAGCATGCATACAAATTGGGTTGGTACATAAATCGAAAAAATTGTAAATTTTTGTTCAAAAAAATAAATTATCTGGGTTACGAAATTGAAGAAGGACGACTAGTGAAACGAGGTAACGAAAAGTTGAAGTCCATCATAAAATTGTCAATTCCAAAAAGCAAATTAAAAGTTTTTTTGGGCTGTTAGACTTGTCGGAGAAGGGATTAACTTTTCAGCCAGTGTTAAAGTTATATGCCGTGAATGCAAAGACAGAACTTCACAATGGCGCGTACAATGTAGATTTGGGAGGCATTGTGTTGCAAAAGAGAGCGTAGCATTCATACTTTAATCCCGTTTTATATTTTCTCTAAAAACATTAGCATGCGAAGAGCGATACGACAGTTATCAATTAGAGATTCTAGCAATTGTAAAGCCCTTGAACCAGTTTCGTACTTATTTTCTCTGATTAAATTTTCGAATTGTTACCGTTTTACCGTCACTTTGATAGCGGGATGTCGTTACGACTGCAGGAGTTTCCGCATCATCTAACACGTCGTAAACAACGTCAAAGACCTAAAGACAATGTCAACTACTTGTAGAAAACGTCGACAACTACTTGTAATTCATGCTAGTAGTGATTGTATGATCCACATATTTTGAACTTCTGTTTTCGGAGATTTTAGTTAAGTAACTTTTACTTTGTGATTCACACCGATTTTTTCGACTGAATTACCGACTAAATTCGACTGAATTACCGACTAGTTCTCACTCTATCCATAAAACGTGCTGTGCCTATTATTTAATCCTAGTTAGTTTAAATTAGAATTTATCAATTAATAATCAGGAACATTTTAGTTACTGAACAATAGAGAATCGGTACCAGTTATTGTACGAACTAACCACCAATTTATTTAATTGGAAATTTAAACAAATAAATATCAATTTTCCCAATTCACCGACCAACTAAATTGATGATTATTTCACACCAGTTATTGATAGATGTCACTAATATCCAAATACCAAAAAGTGCCTCACATTTAGTTTTTAACTGCAAACATCACATTCACATTCATCAACTTCACATTCATCAATCGCTAAAAAGAAGTATTGTGGAGATTAAAAAAATTTCAATTAAAATGGCCATTTTTGTTATACATCAGACAAGGTTTTCTTTGTGCCATCTGTGAAGTATTGGTGTGAACCAAACATCAATTAAGCTAGTCGGAAACTCAGACAAGCAAATCATTGCCAGAAATAGTATAAATACAGTTTTTTTTCTATACAAATTAGCAAATCGAAAAAATGTTCATTTGAAAATCATAATTAAGAATTGCTAACTGTGTGTGTGTTCATTTATTAACCGTGCACGATTATTATATTGCCCAGATAGAGCTGTGCTCACCGTAGATCAAGTAATACTGGTATAGGGATGTGGAAATTGCCATTGAGCATGTACTCACTATAATGCCTAGTTTAACAAAAAAAAATTTAATTGCTTTCTTTTATACCCAATGAGAGTTTAACTTGGTGGCCGGAGCATTCAATGATCGTCGATTAAGAGTAGCTCCATTATTTTTCCGTGGCCTGATGCCACTTTGTACTTTTGCTTTCAACCTCGTGGCTTATAAATCGAATTTTTTTTATAATTACACGGTCGGTGTTAGAGTGGATCATGTATGCTCATTGGCGCAAATAGATGTACATAAGCCTGGCATTCCGGATTACCAGCTCACTAATAGCTATGAGGAGAAACACTGTATGATACAACCAGCACACCTAACGAATTAATACACATACATACCCAGGGTTAAACATGCCGAATTGCACTAATCTGATTGGTTGGCAGGATGTGATGTGGAAATCGTGTTCAGCAAGATTCACAAAACATTCACTGTAATTTCAAATTGTATATGGTATGTGATAGTCGACAGATTTATCATAAAAAACTTGTTTTTAAAATTAGAGTCAGTTAATTTACGTTAATATCACTCCACTTAGTTTAGGTCAGCGAATGAGTCGGTGCACGAATGAGTTATGTTATTTTTTATATCTACCACAAGCGACTTAAAAAAAACTGAACTAGAATTTTTCCCCGGCTGTTATACTTGACTAGTTTACCTTGTGACAAATTTCCTAAGAACCCTAATGGTGCAGAGCCGATGTACCTACCTATCTTTTGGGTAAACAGGTGCTTTATTTATTAAAATAGTCTATAAACGCAGTCTGCAAAACCCATCTCATAAAATATGCGGACGCTAACAAACCTTTAAAATTCCGTTGAAGCCAAACCTTAAAATTGTTTCCGTCCCCACGCTTTTAAGAAATACGTACAGTAGCACTTTTAATTCCTAACCTCTAAAGCACACTCAAAAGAGTAGTGGCACATGTATAAATACAAACAAAATGTCACAAAATCTTTATTAAGAAGCAACTGATGACCTAAAACTAAAAGTTTTATTCAAATGTCGTAATCAATATTCTGAACTGTGAGTATAAAATACGTATGTATGAATGAATTAAAATTAATATGTTACAAACCAACAAAAAAAAGAGTCCCCATCACTTATATATCTGAGCGCACATACGATATCATCGTTCGATAATGTCAGCTAAAAGGGTGGTAAATCACCGGTGCACACAAAACACAATCGAATATCTTACATAATCCGTACAAGGCATCACCCATTGAAACATTTTTGTGTATTTTTTTGGTTTTGGCGTTTTTTTTTTATTTTGGTTAATTCAATTGAAATCGTCCTCGGATCTTCTTTTATTTATATTTACTTATTTTTTGCTTTTTAGTTTGTTATGGTTTACATTTGTCTTCTTGAAACATTATTTTGTTGTTGGTGGTACGCGAATAAATCACGAAATCAAAATACAACAATATGTATATAAAACACGTACAGCACTGAAATTTCGTAAAGAAAAGTTTTTTTTTTTTTGTTGGGCGCTCTTTTTTGTATGAGGAAATGAGCCAAGCAAAAAAAAATTTAAAAATACGGGAAAAAATATTTAAATAAAATTTGGGTTATATGTCATGTCAAGATTTAAAAGATTGTAAATTTTACTTTTTTTACCATGTGCAAGTAACTCAAGCTTTTTATTTTCTAAGCGAGATGACAATATAAAGTATATGGTGAACAAGTGTGATCTCTCGTACTATTTGCATATTTTCACCAACGGTTAATTTATTTTGATTTATTTTGATCACACAGAAAAATTTATTGAACTTAAAATTGTGGGGCTGTGGATTATGTCTAAGGCTGAATGATCCATTATTTGATCAACTGGTCTATCGATCTCAGGTCTATTTTCCTCTGGTAGTGCCATCTGGAGATATTTTAAAGATGAAAATGTATGGCTTGAAGTAAAACATCGGTGACAAAGCAAGCTGACTGGCGGCTTATTGTGAATAAAGAAATCTTTATCCTCTTTTCAAATCGTAAAAAACCTCATTTCAAATGGTCTCCAATCGTTCCAAATTGACTCAAATCATTCAAAATCGTATCAAATTATCTCAAATCTTTCCAAACTGTGCAACTCATTCCAAAACTTCTTAAATTGTCTCATATCGAATCGTCTCAAATTGTAATAAAATCGTTCCAAATTACAACAAATCGTTCTAGTGTGGCTTTAACGGCATAATTTAAATGTTTCACAAAGAATATCTGAGCTTCTTTTACTTTTAAACGTTGGAATCATTTTCACTTTTACCGTGGTTGTGAAATGCAACATTTTGAATTAAAATTTAGCAAATATTGGCAAAGGTTTGGATATCTTTTCTCTTTTGAAATTGATAAAATAACATAAAAATTATTTATTAATTAATTTTTTTTGATCCGATTACAATTTGTAAGCCTGTTCGAATCAATTTTCTATATACAATGCTATAAATAATTGCAGTTCCATTTAAATTAAAATAGTTATTGCCAAATTGAATGAAATCATCATTCCAAATCGTCTCAAATTGTTCCAAATTGTCTCAAATTGTGATTTCCGCGTAAAACAATCATAAAATTCAAAATTTCTCGATCCAATAATTAATTAAACCGTTAAACCAAATTAAACCATTTCCTTCTTTTTGAAGAATTCGGACGCGTAATTCAAGGAGCTAATTTGACTTGCCATAAATTAGTTATTTAGTTCAACATACTCGTACTCGTACCATAAAAAAACAACAAACGATTTTTTCTTTATCATTTCTCTTAAAAAATATTTCACATAGATTTTAACAAATTTCCAACTCGGAAATTGTTATTCAATAAAATCAAAGATCAGGCATTTTAAATGTAACCAAGAAAATATAAATCAAAATTCTCCTAACTGTCGGCAAATAAACAAATTTAAACTTTATTTCGATTTGTGACGTCCTTCCATGGGTTTTGTTGAAAGGTTTTCCACTTATCAATATTTTTGATTAACATTCAAACCTTAGATAAAATTTCTTTTGTATACCAAGTAGTTATGATTGGAATAATTGGACCAGATATTGCAAAATACGGTATTGATGAAAGATGACAATATTGCCCAGGCACTCTTTCAAAGTACAATACCCTATGCATTAGACAAAATGTTTAGAAGACAAAGATTCCTGTCCATCTTCTGCAACAAGAAACGTTCGAAGAAATATTCCTTCATTTCAACGAGTATGTATGAAAGATTAAGAGAAACTTAAGGCTTAAATGTCGTGTTTGCTACAACAAAGTATAATGCTGGAAGGATCATTTATCATTTTTCTTTTGTAACGGTAACATTTTTACTTAGCAAGGTATCTAACAATTAAAAAAATTATCAATATTCTGATGTAGTGTAAAACGTCCTTTACTAAAACAAAAATAACGAATTTGTTTTAGTACAGTAATTTTTACAACATAAACATAAATCAAAATATAATTTGTAAAACGTCCAAATCGCTCTAGCATAAGAGAAGCATAATTGTTCTGAGTAATTTTTAATTTTATTTGTACTTAAGCAAATTAATTAATAATCAAAGTGTAAATAAATTCATCAAAATGGTTTTTGTTTTTAAAAATGATGAAAAATTAAATTAAATGCCATTTTGTTGTTTTTAGCGCAAATGGGTAACGAAAATCCAAAAACGCAAAATTGAAAGTAAATACTAAAAAATTAAAGTCGTCTTTTGAGGCGATCCAAGTCTGAAGCCAATTTTCAATTGCTTCGAAAGAAGTGAACCGGTCACCTGCCAAATCGTGTTGAGAATACAGCGTTTCCAAATATTTGTTTACGACTTTTGCAAAGTGAGACGGGCCATGCAGAAGAATAACTTTATCATACCTTTCCTCATATTCCGGTCGTTTTTCTCGTAATGCACGGCTCAAACGAATTAATTGCAGTCTGTACCGCTCGCCCGTAATGGAATTGCCAGGTTGTAGCAGCTCGTAGTACACAACGCCTCTTTGGTTCCACCAGCATAACCTTCGAACCATGAATGTTCGTCTTTATCGTAGAAGATCCACTTCTCGTCACCAGTCACTATCCGATGTAAAAAAACCCTTTCTTGTTTACCTTTGAAGCAGCTGCTCGCAAGAAAGAAATCGCCTTTTCACGTCCCTTGGTTTCAATTCATAAGAGACCCAATTGCCTTGCTTTTGAATCATGCCCATAGACTTCAATCGTACGGAAACTGTTTGTTGAGTCATCCCCAAAGTACCAACAAGCTCTTCTTGCGTTTGAGTCGAATCTTCATCGAACAATGCCTCTTAGTCATCGTCTACGAATTTTTTTGGCTGTCCCAAGCAAGGCTTATCTTCAACACTAAAATCATTATTTTTTAAGCGTCAAAACCATTCTCTACATGATCCACAAGTATTCGATGTGCTTTCCAATTAAAAAAAAAGTTAACACTTCCCGCAAATGCTGTTTGGTTATCACAAATTCCGACATATTCAACACTGTAAAAAACACGTTTTTGTGTAAACATTGCGTAAACATGTTAACGACAGATATCTAATCTGTCTGAAAGAACGGAAATCAGCTGTCACTATAAAAAAGATATTATAGTCAGAGCCACTTTTTGAAAACGGACCGAATTAATTTGTATTCCCAATATCCTTAAGCGTACAGCATTGTTCAATTTACAAAAACAATTGCATTTGTTGAAAAAAAAAATTTTAGAAAATCTAATCGAAATTTTAGTACTAAAGGTTTGTACTAAAACATTAAAAGTGATATTTCAAGCGATGTAATCGATGTAAATATTATTATATTTGTGAAATAAAATTGACATATTGAAACACAATCATTCCTAAGCCTCGCAAACTATTATCGCAGGTTTTCCCCAAAATTTTCTGAAATAGATGAACCTCTAACAAAGTTAACACGTAAATGAATCCCATTCATATTTACCGAACAATGCGAACACGCATTGCAAACTTTTAAGAACTGCTTAATCAATCCACCAATAATAAAATATCCAGATCTAACCAGGCCCTTCACACTCTACAGACACCAGTGACTACGGTTTAGGAGCAATTCTAGGTAAATCAGAACGCACCTATTCAACCAAAAAAAAGGAAATGTTAGTCATCTAATGAGCAGTCATAATAAGTTAGCCATTTAAAAAAATTCAGTTGAAAGTTAAATCAGTTAAAAGAAGTTAATTAAAAGTTAGTCAATAAAACATTTTTCAAGTTTTGAACTCGCCACTCAGCCTAGAGTACTCAGGGGGCTTCGGCTGTCTCTGTGTACACCTAGGTAAAACCAAGATAGCCGCGTCCTGGTCGCGGGGGGCGGATACTGCTTCGACAGTAGCAAAGTGTTACAGGGGTATAAATTGGCTAAAACAAACAATGAGTACAACAAATACGGAATTTAATACCCCAGGTGGTACAGCAGCAGATATGCTGCCAAACCCACATTGTTCGGAGGCAGGCCCAACAGATTCTGGGGTGAGCCAGTCATTTTTTAACCCATTTGGAAGAAAGTTTCAAACTATCAAAATTTCAAACTATCAGAAAGACAATCAAGAACTCAAAAAAGCAGTTGAAACACGTACAGAACTTGGGACGACACCTAGCCCAACAGTCGATGATGACATTAATCCATTCCATACGGATGAAGAAGAATTAGAAAAAGAAACAAATTGGATATTGAACCGGAATAAAAGACCAAGCAAGAAAAGGAAAGCGCACTCACCAGAAATGGCAGTAACTTTACAATCAAATTCAAAAAAGGTTTCTAGAAACCAGTAAATCATCAAGAAACAACTAGATCCTCAACCAATAAATGTCGTCGGGATATCAAATTTCTCCACTATACAATCGATTATGAAATCGATTACGGTAGCCGAGTACAAACTCGTATCTCTAAACAAACAATGGCGTCTGGAAAATTAATGTTGTAGACTCTGAAGCTTATAGAGCTTTGGTTACAAAGCTTATTTCAGGCATCAGTGGTTTACCTATGATGATAAGAATGATCGCCCAATCAAAGTTATGGCTAGAGGTCTTCACCCAACCTGTGCAAAATAGGAAATTATTGAGGATCTCAACCAAAAGGGTTATCAAATAGAAAATGCCGTAAACATCATTAAGAAAGAAAAAATCGAAACTGAACAAAGAGTTCAAATTAACAAAAGAGGGCTTCCACTATTTATGCTCACTTTTAATAACAAACACAAAAAGTGGAAGATGAGAGTTAAAATAGAGTCATTGAAAAAAAAATAGCAGATTATTACCGCAGTGCAAAAAATGTCAAGGTTTTAATCATACGCAGAAATATTGCCAAAGAGAGACTAGATGTGTGAAATATGCCGGAAAGCGCCATGCCCAAGTATACCCGGTTAGTAAAATTATTGCTGCAAAATGTGTCAATTGCAATAAGTCACATCCCGCAAACTACCGGGGATGTGAGATAGCTAAGGAGCTAGAAATAAAACGCGAAAACAAAGTCCAGGAATATCGGTACAAGAATATCAAACTTCCACCAAAGAGAAACCTAAACCTCATGCTAGTAAAACGGGAGAAACAAAACAAAACTACTCGCAAGTAGTCATGACAAAACCAGTTATTTCGGAGGGCACTACTGAAGGTACAGCAGTGCTCCAAAAGAGACTAAAAAGCATGGAAGCTCTTAACATTCATCTAGCTAAACAAGAGAAATGCCTTCAAGCTCTAAGCAACAGGTTAGATAAGCAAGACTCTCTAAATGAAATGAAATCCATGCTCTATTAAAATGATGCAAACAACAACAAATAAAACATTAAGAATAGTAACCTGGAATGCAAATGGGCTAATGCAACATATTCCAGAATTAGAAATTTTCTTAAATCGGACTAGTATCGGAAATCCATTTTAATTCAACTTCATATCTTAATATATATGGATACAGATGTTACCACGCCATTCATCCAGCAGGAACGGCAAGAGGAGGATCGTCGGTGGTTATAAAAGAAAACATCAAACACTTTATAGATCTTAAAATTGAAGAGGAACAAAGAATATAGTATATCGTCAATATATTGCCCGCCAAGATATAATTTAATAAACCAAGACTATTGCGCGTTATTTAAATCACTTGGATCAAGTTTCATAATCGGAGGTGATTTTTATACAAAAAACACCTACTGGGGATCAAGAGTAACCTCTAAAAAAGGAAGAGAGCTGCTTGCAGCAGGAAGACTATGCAATTGCGATTTTTCATTCTGGGGATCAACAAACTTATTGGCCTACGGATAGAAACAAAATACCCGATATCATTGGCTTCTTCATCACTAAAGCTCTAGACAAAAACTACATATACCTAGAAAGCAGCGGGTGGATTATATCGAATCACACGCCTGTTATTATGACAATCTGCAACGATTGTTAAAATAACTAGTCCACCTTCGCTAACGAACAAAAATACCTGCTGGGAGAAATTCCAGAAACTTGTTAAGGATAATATCGATCTTCAATTGCCAATTAAAATCCCGATACAGCTAGAAGAAGAACTAAAACAAGTCAACAACAGTATACAAGAAGCGGCGTGGAGTAGTACTCAGTAGAAATTAGGTAGATATTAGGGAACTGGTTGCAGCAAAACGAAAAGCAAGAAAGGCCTGGCAAAGAAGTCGAGTGTCAAAATATAAAACAACTCTACATTTTGTATCCAATAAACTAAAGTTGCTAATTAAAGAAATCAAAAACGAATCCATTAATAAATACTTGAATGGCCTTACTGGGGAAAAAGACACCGAGTACTCCCTTTGGAGAGCGATAAGCAATAAGTCTAAACTACAAATTCCACCAGTAAAAAATGAAGATGGCACATGGGCTATAAGAGCAAAGCAAAACGCTTCGTTGTTTGCAACCCACCTCGAGAACACGTTTCAGCCTCTGCCTAGACAAACTCCAGAGGAAATAATACCACTAGTAAATAAAATGGATAACTGCAATATATCTCCTGTCACATTACTAGAATTAAAAGAGGAAATCAATCTTAACCTAAATACAAAGAAATCTCCAGGATATGACTTAATTACAGGACAAATAGTTAAAGCTCTTCCTGAAAAAGGACTACGTAAACTACTCCAAAACACGTTCCAAGTCAATAGAAAGTAGCAGAAGTAATTATGATACCTAAACCAAACAAACCACTTAATGACACAAGTTCGTATAGGCCGATTTCCTTACTCCCAATAATTTCAAAATTCCTAAAGAGACTCAAACCAATAATAGTAGAAAGAAATCGTATTCCTCTAGAACAAGTACACCGATTACAAACATAATTGAAGACGTACTTGAAAAAAAGAAAGTATATTCAAGCGTCTTCTTGGATGTAGCACAGGCCTTTGACAGAGTATGGCATTAAGGCTTGGAATATAAACTACAAAGAGACTTGCCAAAGCAGTTTTATGAAACTCTAAAATCTTACATATCTAACCGACACTTTCGAGTTAAATTAGATGGCGAATACTCAGAAATAAAGAAAATTCAGCAGCGGTACCACAAGGTAGCATTCTGGGACCAACTTTATATGTTCTATACGGCCATATTTAGCAGTTGCTAATAGCATAGAAGCAAATTGCAAAGAGCTACTAATATTGTCAGTACCTGGACCAAGAGATGGCGAATAACACTTAATGGAACAAAATCTGTTCACGTAAACTTTACCAACAAGAAGGTCAACTGGATACCAGTAGAACTGAACTCTCACCAAACTCCCTATGCGAACACGGCAAAATATCTAGGCATGACTCTAAGAGCATGTGAAAAAGAAAAAAGAAGAGTTAAACATCAAATACAGAAAGATGGATTAGCTCTTAGGAAGAAATTCTGAACTAACTCTACATAATAAATTGCTACTATACCGGCAAATCCTAAAACCTGTGTGGACTTACGGTATTCAGCTCTGGGGCTGTACAAAGAAAACCAATGTCAATATCATCCAGTCATTCCAAAGCAAAGTCCTTCGTGGAATAGTTAATGCACCGTGGTACATAAGAAATGACAACCTCCATAGAGATCTGAAGATGGATTTCGTTAGTGAAGAAATAAGCAAACACGCGAGAAATCACGTGCAACGTATTAGTCTACACCAAAATGCTGAGCTACGTCGTATGTTGGATCAAACCCAGTAAGACAGCTGCGAAGGAAGAACCCACATGATCTTCAAGATCCAATCGGGATCGACTAAAAATATAATAAAATTGTAAAGGGGACTAGCCAAAGGGGTACAACCCTCCAAACAAGAATATAAATTATGAAAGATAAATTACTAGCTGATTTGTACATCAGTTGTAATAAATAAATATATTAAAAATGAAAAGGTTTCAAACTCAACCCTAGTTGAGTAACAAGTTAAAGAAATCACTGTTTAAGTGTTCAATAATTAAAGTGTAAAAATGATTACAGCTCAATCTTTAAAAAATATTACAATATTAATAAAATCACGTGATATGTAAACAACATTTCAACTTACCAACTTTGAAAACAAAGACTAAATCCGAAAATTAGTGAAACTTTTAGTACATCAGATTTCATTAAATATTGAGCCACCATAAGCTTTGCGACATTGAATTTCCAAAAAAAACTACATAACTTTTAAAACTAAACAAGTCCTTACCTTTACCACCATAAAAAGGTGAGATGGCCAAGGGAATAGGTCTCTTTCTTGCAAAATTTTTTAGCATCGGAAAGCGTGTTTTTCGTATGTTTAGAGAATCAAAAAATAATTGAATGAAATGAAACAAATATGGAATCATTACTGATTCTCATTTGATATTGAACCAGAAGAAGCGCTCAGGTCATAACTTTTCTTAACGTAAGAAATCACGATATTTTAGATAATACTCGTATAGTATATAAAAGGATAATGAAGAATGGTTTAAAGAAAACATATTTTTTAACAATTTTTTTTGTTATCGGTTATACAATGATCGACCTCTTTTCTTTTATTAAGTTTATTTATTTTTTGCGAATTTGTTGTTGGCTGCTTTTCAATTGATACAAGTTTTCTTTACAGAAATAAACCAACAAAAAAGGTCAATAACTTATTATGGAGTATATTCAGGATTTTTGTGCTGCAATAATTATAATCTTCTTTGGATAACAACAAGAAAACGGAAAATTAAGAATACGGTATTTAAGAAAATATATATGGAAGACTGATAAGATTTGAAATTGAATGGGTTGCAGTTTTGTTTGACAATTGATATTCTCATATATAAATCTATAGCCAAACAATGTTTGATTAATCTTTTGGTGCGCAAACAACATTTCGCCCTCTCGATCAGGGGATACGTACGCGTATTATATACACAAACTGGGTGTGGTAACTTTTATATTTTTTCGTTCTTACTTTTAATTTTCGTATTTTTATTTCTTGCGCCTAGCAGCAATAAAACATTTATATTTTTTGAAAATTTTCCTTATAGTTCACCACCATACACGTATATGTTCATATATATATATATATATATATATATATATATATATATATATATATAAACTGTATGCGGTTTTCATGAATACCAAAAAAATTTTAATATTCGATCGATATTCTTAATTTTTTATGTTAAGTTGTCTGTTGTGTATTTGCAAAAAAATAAAAAAAATTTAACAACATTTTAGATTTAATTTTATGTAATACGTATACAACACAACCAACGAAATTAAGATAAAAGATCTTTAAAAAAGAGGAAGCCTAGGGCGCATAGAATTTTGATTTTTTCCTTAAGTTTTTTTTTTTTTTTTTTGGACAATATCTCAATAAATAATGGGAACCCATAAATAATAATCTTGATACTTAATTTTTCTTATTGCAGCACCAAACATTTTTTGGCGTTTGATGCATGCAAACCTCGACAACAACAAAACAAATTCTCGTACGAAACAGAAAAAAGGATGTAACAATTTATGTATTGTACACAAGAAACATTGTTTGCGCGGTATTTTTGTAAATAATTTTTTAAAATTTACTTAAATCTCTAATCTATCAAAAAAATTAATAATAACAAAACAAATTTTGTTTTTTGTTTGTTAATCAATAGGGGGTTAAGTACTCTTTAGAGATATTAAGCGTTTCGCCTTGAATTTATTTTTTTACCATTTTTTATCCAATGATCGATTATTGACAATAATTTTAAATTTTTTACTTTTTAATTCAAATGACTTTGATTTATGTTAAATCATTTTATGTACAAAACGATGAACTTGATTTTGAAGAGTTGCTTCTATAAAGAAGTGTTTTGAGATAAATAATATGATCGTCAATTTTTGGGTTGCGTATTACCCCATACTGAATATTATAAACATATATTGTGAGTGATTTGTGTGAAACATAAAA
The DNA here is from genome assembly GCA_963691935.1 of Nephrotoma guestfalica. Classification (NCBI taxonomy): domain Eukaryota; kingdom Metazoa; phylum Arthropoda; class Insecta; order Diptera; family Tipulidae; genus Nephrotoma; species Nephrotoma guestfalica. The sequence continues at coordinate 20,350,141 of OY829913.1, forward strand.
TATTCGACGGTTGTGTAATGAATATACACGACGTTTATGTCGTTCAATCAATCAAAAGATTATTATGTAAGTAAAATTTTGGGTATACAATGAGCATAGAGTAACATACAAGAGTAGTAAAGTGGCACAAAACATAAAATGTGTAAATCGTAGTGGCATTTTGTACAGCATACTTGGGCTCACTGGTCTTGTGATACCGACACATTCACTTGGTCACTCGAAAACCACACTCACTTACACCATATTTCTGTATACCATTCGCGCGTTGCGAGATCCATGACAACCTGACGTGAAAGATCGGTTGGCGCCGAGATCTGCACTCCACCGAAGAGTCTTAATTGTGTCTAAGACACTGACTGCAACTTACATCATAGGTACTTTCAAACTGGTATTGTGTAATTTTAAATCCTTTAAAGTTAGATATTAAGTAACAATCATTCCCTAATGCATGTCTAACTATGTATGGACTTTGGTATAAACTTTTTATGTATTCCTACAGACAGTATTAACCTTCCTGATGCACACTAGGTCACAGCAGATTTTATTTTTCTTGACGAAATATTGTTTGTTGTAGCTCTCACCAAAAACAAAAATTTCATCACCTAAATCGACCCTGTTTTCTAAAATTGTCGCAAGGGCAACGCTAAGTGAACTTAGAGTTAGTATTATTTCAAGTAAATTCAACATTAAATAAAACCTGATCCCAATAAATATTTTTAGATTTGTCGACCAATTTTGAAATCATCGCTGTTAAAACGCGGTAATATACTCGGCTTGTCACCAATTTATATGGTCGGCTATCATTAGTGTTTAAAACAATTAGTTGTTCATTTTGTCAAGGGTCCGTTCGTTGCGTAAATCTTAACGAGCTGGCTTATCAAGAAGCCTCTAATAATCAGCGTGTACTAATTAGACTAAAGGCTTTTATTTTTTTGGAGTGTTAGGCAAATATAGTTCTGCTTTGCCACTTGCAATATTATACAAAGTGAATTTTGGGCAATTTTATATATAGCTACGTACTTTGTTCACTAGTTCGGGAAACCAATAGTTTCTCCGTACTCATGTGACCGATTGGTTTTTAATTAATCTTGAGGCTCTTCAAAATTAGGTTCCAAACTTTTCAAAATAGTGAGATTATGCTTTAACTGCTGAGGGCATCTACATGACTCATTTTTCACCTTATCGATGCTCCAATTTTGCGGCACTAGATGGAAAACCTCTTTAGATATACCAAAATGCTCTTAAATTGTTGCCGTTGCTATCAATATATATAACGTAATAGTATTATAATCTACTAGTTGTTGTCAAATTCTAGTAACGTGTTTTTGAAAAGCACTGGGCCCATTTTGAACCATTGATAATTAACACAAATAGCATATGTTTCTTCTTCATACCATCGCTGGAGAACAGTATTGTGAAACACTAGGTATACCTAATAATTCCCTGTACTTGCAAATATAATAATATTTTTTTGAGTGCAAATATTTCTGCGAATGAAGATCCTGTTGAATTGTATTCCAGAAGTAGGCGTTTACGCGTCATCTACTATTTTTTACGTGATCGACGGGACAACGTCGACAATCCTTTTTCTAATGTAACATTTATATGCCATATTCTTATTTGCAGTGGAATCGTATTATTTTTGGAAAAGGCAAATGTTACATTAGAAAAAGGATATTTTGAAAACACAGCAAATCAAACTGTTAGAGGTTTGAAATGTTGTGAAATTGTCAGTTTACACATTTTAACACGATATTCATGATATTTAAACTTCCATTGCCAAGATTATTTAAACATTGTTCAAAAATCAAAAAATATAAAAACTGTGCCCTGTGGTGGTCGACAGAAGTCTTCCATCGCGATAAATACACAAATAATAGAGTACTGAATCCAGCCTAAAAGTACCTTCTGCTCTAAGCGATTTTCAAGCCAAATTAATTTAAGTCAGATAGGACCCACATCAAAATAAATGCTATTTCGAAATTTTAATTAACGCATTCTTGCTCGGCAGAGATTAGGCAGCAAATAATTCTTATTAATCCTGGAACTTGGGACAGTAAAAAGTGGCGCTAAATAAATAAATTGTAAATAATTATTGGATCGTTTTGAACATCCAATTCAAGTGTAAGTACGGTCAATTTTTCGTATATCATAGTTTCAAAATCAAATGCATACTTCAAACCACGGTTGGCTCTATCTGAGCGCTCTAGCTTGGAGTAACTAATTTAACGGCAAATCATAAATCAACTGTTGTAATGGAATATCGCCTTTTCCGAGACATTAATCCTCAAACTCCCGCTATTAAAACTGCTAGACAAATCGCAACTAAGGATTGGGTTTGAAAAATCTTACGTCTCCTAAAATTTTTCGGTGTTTTGAATTTTCCGAGAAATTTTAAATTGACGTTAACTGTAAGAACTGTTTTTACAACAATGCATACATATTAAAAATTTCTATTTTCTCAGAGATTACTGAATTTTTGTAAATTTAGTGGATGTTTAGACCACATTACTAGTCTTCGCGTCCAATTCAATAGAACAAAATTTCAATGTAAATGTCTCTTTAAAGCTCAAAACAGAACAAGAGCGAAGGCGGCGAGCGAAATCGCTTGTCATATTACAAAACACCGCAAACATGCATAATACAAACACAACCATCGACGTTAGCGACGACGATTTTTTCGTCGAAACAAATTTAGAGCCTATTTCTATTTTTATCGCTGGCGAAACAAGGTTGCCAATTGTTTTTTTATATTATTTAAGTTGGTAATCCTATAACTGTCATATTATTGGCCATTTTTCTCAATCGTTTTCCATTTATTTCATTTCTATGCTTCGTCGAGAAAATCTGTTATGGTTTCTCATAATTTTAGTGGCGTAACACATCAACGTCATGTGCCAAAAACACAAAACATAAACAATTTTTATAATTTGTCGTGGTTATGTCGTTTGTGATTGTTTTTCATCGCTATACGCTGACACGATATCACAGCGATATTTTTTATTTATTCGTCGACGCTCGTCGTTGTCGCTCTTGTTCTGTTTTGAGTTTAAAACGGATGGCTAATATTGAGGGATTTAACCGTTTTGTATTAACACTGTATGTGCTGACATTTTTACACAATTAAATATTACATTCTTTATAAATAATTAACTGGTGTCCAGGTATATATAATAAATTTGGCATTATTGACTGACAAGAAATGTTCAACCAACATTACATTAATGTTTGGCATCTTACTTTTCGTATTACTATTAACCTATTATTGATTCTAGAAAAATTTTACTGGATTAATTAATTTTTGTGTTTGTCGCTACAATCAAAACACAAGATAATAATTTTTTTCGGCTTTCCACAGTCCTGTGACAAATGGTCTTGACGTTACGTTGATTTGGTGCTCCATCGATTTATTTTTAGAGTTTCAACTGATCGATTCTCATCTGTCAATCTTCACAATTTAAATAAAACCTATTATTTTGAAGCAAAACTCTGTAAGCGAGCTAGGAATGCCGTACAATTGAACCAGTCAAATAATTCGTCGAATACGTCTTCATCGCGCACGCGTAGTTTATTGGCTTCGCTATTATTAGCTTGCCCTGATAATAGATTACGAAATCCTCATTCGACTTTCATTTTCTGTTTTTAATTTGTAATTTCAATAATTCCCGATTTCGTCTTATATTAGAGAGAATTTTTTCTAATTCACTGTAAAATAAATCAAAACATTTCCCGACAGACACAAACTTACTACAAACATTTAACGGCGATAATTTGCGCTTTGAATACCTCAAAATTACTCGAACCATAAAAATGAACTACTGATTTTGAAATACCTAGTTCATTATGGGAACTCTTCGTTTTGTGATATATTTTTTTAAAGCACATCACGTTACAATCAAAATTGTATTGTTTCAACAATTGATTTTGCATTCACACTATCCACTGCTTCCGATATTTCTGTACTATTACTGAAACTTGCAATTGACTGGTTTATGATCATGCGTTTCGACCTCAATCTCTTTAATTTTTATAACTATAAGCTTACTTCACACCAAATTTATAAGCCAGAAAAATGAAACACGGTGTTCTCTTAATTTAATTTCTCTAAAATTGTTTGTTTCAAAATCTTATCAACCGAACCCCTACAAACCCTTTTCTTCAAATATATTTAACTTGAAAAAGATGCCAAAATATTAATAATAAAATACACCGATAACCTTCATGTATTAACACGTGAGTAAACATCCAGCAATTTTACCTGTTTGTGAGGTTGGTTACGTTAAACTTTTTACGATGGTTGTAATTACAATTTTGCAGTTTGTATGAATTTCTAATGTTAAAACCTATAAAGCTCCTAAAAACTTCTAAAATCAATTTAATAAAAAAAACAAAAAATGGTGGATTTGGCATCAAAAATAATCTCTTATTAAATTAAATTTGAAATATGAAAAAAATTACTCTATTATTAATCGATTAACAAAACTTTGTATCCTGGTAGTTTTACTTGGATTTATTTGAATTTGAAAGGAGCCATTTTCAACCAAACTCCATATAAAGAAAATCTAACTACAACATTTTGACAATCTTCACTAGCGACTCCCCAGTTTACAATTTTGTACTAAACATTATGTTTAAAAAAAATAGTTAAGAAAACCGTTGTCTAAAAAATTTGGACAAATTTCCAACCACTAACGCCACTTTTGCCCATTCCTAGAACTAAAATTTATTTTTCCCAATTTTCGATGGTAGAAAGTAATTTTCCTTCCATACGGGCATCAAGACTATACGATATTACGTTTTTAAGTATATTTTCCACATAACAATATTTATTTCTCTCTAGGAGCCATATGGCCACATTATAGCAAATTTTTATTATTAATTAGGCTGCTAAATGAGGCAGCGAAAATTAAAAATGTTTGATCCGCATGCTAAACCAACAAAAACGCTTGAAAATATGTCTCCTTCATTTTTTTCCACATAAAAATTCCCCTGCGAGTTAAAATATTTTTATCTTTGCGCTACTTGGTCCGCAGACAACCAACCTACAGATATAAAAAATGTTGCTTAAAAATGTAAATGAACAACATTTTTGCTATTTTATGACCACTATTTGTCAATCAAATTTATTTCTTGTGTTTGGCTTTTGTTCGCCAAATTTTCATAAATGAAAGGAATAAAAATGCCTAATTTGATTTGGAAATCTTATTTATTGATGGCGCGAATATGGAATAATTGTAATACAAATATTGTATCGTCTAGACCAACTTCGGTACTGTACAGATCGTTAAAATGCAATCAAAATGTTTTCTGGCGCCGTCAACGTTTCTAATATTTGCAAGAAGTTTTCCTTCAATAATCGGTACGGTAATAGCTTTGTCTCTTCATATTTCTGTTGTTTCACAACTCGAAAGATACGAGCAGCTTTTATGCCAAATTATTCACCAATTGTGTTCTCAATACACGCACAGGTTTATTGTGTATAAGTCCCGCTTTCATGGCCGACATATTGACCGACATATTGACCAGATTTTCTAATCATATCAGCATTTTTGGAATTTCTACGTAATTTGTACGTACGGACAGTAATTTCTACGTACGGAGTTGAATTTGATTGCTAAAACGTTAGAAACCGGTAAAAATCATCTAAATTTCTCGATGTATTACTACTTACGATTTGTCAAGCTCCTGTGCTCCATCTCTTGTAAAATGTATTTGAAGCATTCGGGGCGGAATGGGCGGATGGAAGCGTTCAAATTTTGAACATACCTAAAGGGTGGTTAAATTTTAAGGGCCGATGTTGATTTTGAATAAAACACAAATTATATATTTAGGAAATTATTGTCAATTCTTTTTATTATGATAATATGGTATGGTTCAATTATGTATAGAACAAAATATCGGCCAAATGGCCGCCGAGACCTCCACCCGATGGTTCAAATTTTCGATGACGCTTAGGCATAATTGAGGTTCTATGCCGTTAATGTGCCGAATTATCTCATCCTTTAGCTCTTGAATTGTTGCTGGCTTATCGACGTACACCTTTTCTTTCAAATAACCCCATAGAGAGAAGTCCAACGGTGTCAAATCACATGATCTTGGCGGCCAATTGACATCGCCACCACGTGAGATAACACGGCCATTGAATTTGTCGCGCAAAAGAGCCATTGTTTCGTTAGCTGTGTGGCAAGTGGCACCGTCCTGTTGAAACCACATATCGTCCACATCCATATCTTCCAATTCGGGCCATAAAAAGTTCGTTATCATCTCACGATAGCGAACACCATTCACAGTAACTGCCTGACCGGCCTCATTTTGGAAAAAATACAGCCCGATGATGCCGCCACCCCATAAACCGCACCAAACAGTCACTCTTTGTGGATGCATTGGTTTTTCGACAATCACTCTTGGATTATGATTCGCCCAAATGCGGCAATTCTGCTTATTGACGAATCCACTGCGGTGAAAATGTGCCTCATCACTGAAGATGATTTTCTTCGAAAATTGATCATCCACTGTTGCCATTTCTTGCCACCATTCTGACCATTGACGACGTTTGGAATGGTCAAGAGGCTTTAGTTCTTGAGTCAATTGCACCTTATAAGCGTGTAAATGCAAGTCTTTATGCATAATGTTCATCAACGACGAGCGTGAGAGGTGCAATTGTTGGGCACGACGACGAGTTGAGGTGGACGGCTCTTCAGCCACACTATCGCGAACAGCAGAAATATTTTCTGCTGTACGAGCTGTACGCGCATGCACTGGTGTTTTAAAATCTCCTACAGACCCGGTTTGCTCAAATTTTTGCACGATTTTTCCGATTGTACGCACATTTGGACGATTAAATTGACCGAAAAAATCACGAAGTGCACGATATGCATTTTGATATGAACGCCCATTTTCATAATATGCCTGAATAACTTTAACGCGTTGCTCGATTGAGTATCTTTCCATGGTTCAAATTGAGTTAGTCTGAAATTGAGAAATGTCAAATTAAATGCAGAAAAAAACTTGACGTTTAGGTGTGGTTCACATTTAACGTCGGCCCTTAAAATTTAACCACCCTTTATATATCTCAGAATTTGGTATCTTCATATTTCTGCAGCTCGAGTAATACAGCGATCACGTGAAACGTGAAATGTGTCCATGTTTAAAATGTTTGAAAAATATGGCTTGACTAATAATTGTTAAATAAAAATACGCAAAAAATCTTTCGATGTTTCGATTGAATTGGTGTATTTTTGACACAAATACAACAACAATTCCATTTGGCTAAAGCAAAACTTGGTAAAACTAGAGCAATTAAAAATTTTACTTAATGACGAAAATTTCAACCGAATGTAGAAAACGTCAAAAAATGTAGACGAATTTTATTGAGCAAAAACTACTAGATACTAACTTCAGACTGTGAGTAAAATGACACAGTCGTGCAGCAGTCTTTACGTGCAGAAATATGAAACGTTTATGAAAAGAAAAACAATTTCAATATTGTTTAGTAAAGGGCGATTCACACTACATCAGAATATTGAGAACATTTTTGCGAATATATTTGATTGAATTAGGTTAAGCTACAAATATTAAAACAAAACTAAAACTAAAAAAGAACTATTAGTGGGTCTATTTTTAATTTAGCCCGAGTGGGCAGTATGCTTTCAAAAAATTCAGTGTTTTTTTATTCAACCTGAGTAGTTTTACTCTGCACACTGCGTTTTAATTTGTGAACTGGGTTTGCACCGTGTATACTCGGGGTGGTCTGCCTGCTCGGAATGAATTAAACAATAGACCCAAATAGTATCTAATAATCATAGAAAACAGTTTCCTTACTTTTGCATAACATTTGTCCAATTGAAACCCTCAAGCGCATTATGAGCAAATGGAAATAATAGATTTGCTTTCTAAAAGTGACGGTTTTGGTTTGCATAGTCTAGACTATAAATCAGCATACTTTGATGATATATTCCGATTTCATTTCAAAATAATTTGTATGTAAAGTAGTAAAAATGAAACATAGCGTCACATTTTCAATATACCGAAGTTACTACTCTTGCATATTACTGTGTGGTGAGATACGATGAACTGGCAACAAGATAAACCTAATTAACAGTTTTGATGTAACATAAAGAATACGTAAAAGCTTTTAATTGTAATCGGTTTTCATATAATGAAAACCGCATATATGTTTTATTACTAAAAGGCGTCCTCGAAAATAAAATAACTGTTTGGTAAAAATAAAACAATTCATTACAATACTTGAGTGAAACCTCGTACGTATAAATATTTTATTACTTACAGTTTGTTAATAAAATTTAAGCTGCCGATTTATAAAACAAATTAATTAGGAATTTTTCCTTCAAATTTATCTGGTGTTATAGGTTATACGAGTATCTTAATTAAAAAAAATTAATTCAATTTAATCGAATTTACCATAATTTCAGGAGATTAAAATATAAATATTTCTACATTGTATATATGTAGTTGGATTTGTAGAATTTTATTTAAAAAAAAAAATTATTTTATAGTGACAAAATTAACATTTGCAGCAACACTTACTACATTTGATATTTTTATCTTATAAGACGACCGCGAACAAACGATCGCACGAATAATTTTTTTAATTATGTGCCAGCATCTTCCATATATTGATTGAAATTTTATAAAAATATATATTCCAGGCGATTCACAGTCGTAAATAGTAACCGGTTTTAAAATCCAATATCATCACAACACGAATCACTAAAAATCAATTATTCAAATTTTTTGGGGCGCTGATCTGATCTCTTGAAGATCTAAATATACTTTTTCGGAATTTGTTAAACATATTAGAATTTTGTACACAACGGATCATTTCATGCCTATTCGGATTCTTACCTCTGCATTTTATACCTTACAATACTCGTGTCTAGGTATTTTGAAATGCATTTTTTTTTATATATGATCATTTAGAAGAAAATTGTATATTACAAAATAGTGTATTATTGTTTAAGAAATTTAAATTTATCTATTTCAAATTTACAAAAAAAATGTGAAAGTAGATTACAATCAGATAAACAGGCGTATTGTATTTTGTTTTAGTAGGGAAGTAAAGCTGTCTTAAAATATCGATATTATTGAATTATTGTTTATTGAACGAGTTTCACAAGAGGAGAGATTTAAAAACTCCTAACTGCAATTAAAATCCACTATAGCAATCAAACCTGTGTAATACGTAATAAGTTTGTGTATAATTGTTGTAGTCGACGTTGTGCTACTAAGGAATTAAGGAAAATTAAATAAACATTTATATTACAGCAGTTGGCATGACAATCTGTTGACAATCAATTTGGTCAATCCTACTGCTGAAATCTATCGCTTAGGCGTCATTCCAACGCAGACACTTGAAGAGTTAAGTAAAAGTGATTGTTATGAGTACATAACCTCTATACATAATTAAGAAAACATAATAGATGGAAGGTAAGGTGGAAAATGATAGGCAATTCTTCAATAATACAACCCCATTGATACTTTTAATTTTACCAACGCGTCTGAAAATTTGGCAAAATGTAGACAAAGGGTTGAACATATTTAAAAAAATTTAAAAACACGTAAAATGTCTTGAAGAAATTCGAAAGACATTTATCAAAATTCAAAAACCCTGTCAGTAGAGTTGTTCAAATTTAAATATTTATTACGGAAGAGAGTTAATTTGTTGGTTCATGTGAAACGTCAAAAGATCAAGATCGTTTGCAAATAAAGTCCAATTCCTGAGTGCAGGTCAAGCGCATGCATTATTGATTCGTAGATTTATCTGAAAAAATTATAAACAAAAATGAAATATTTTGAAAACAGTAGGCAAACTTTGTTGCATACAACCTTAAAATTCAATTAACGAAATGCATATCTCTAATTCAGTAAGTAAACTTGGGAAAAAATAATAGAACCAAGAAAAAAGAGGAAATCGAATTTATTTAAATTTGTAATAAGGCTCTAAAAATACAGGCTTGTTTATAAATAAGTCGGTTTTGCGAAAATCACCTCCCAAAAATTATAAATTTACCCACATATTTGGATGGTTTCTCCCGATATTTTTAAAAATAGAAAATAGAATCAAAAATTTTATAAAAATAATAGAAATAACGACAAGCATTCATGTTAGAACTAGAAAATAAGAAATTAAAATTTGAAATTTAAATATTTCGACTTGTTAAGGTGTATGAGCTTGTTTCGAAGTGAAATTCGTTAGAAATTGAATTCCCATTTTTATGGGGTAAGGCTAATCATGTTTAGGTGATACTATACAGTGTCCATTAATAATACACGTCACTATTGATTAGACGAGTTAGCATGCACATTCTTTTTTATATAACGCCAACAGTCTCATATTTTGAGTTGTTTTAAATTTTTGGGGGAATTAAAAATTTTAATATTGCGTTTCCACATTTTTAAATTCACGCAGCAACATACTAACAATACAAAAACATAAATGATTCATAGTTCAGTAAATAGGCAACAGGTATCACTATAGTCGGTACTGCAGAATGAGAATAACAATAGGAATATTTCAGCCGAAAAATGTCGATAAAAAAGACCAAATTCATTAGCCAACCGAAAAATTACCGGTAATTCAAATTTGGTTATAACAATTCACATGCAAATTTGCCAGCCGAAAAATTTTGATAAACGACTTTTATTACAATAGCCATGCAATAGTCAGGCTTAACTGATAATATTTTTGGGAGATAATTTTACAACGATTTGATTATAAAAACTGAGTAACTCTAGAGAAATGAATGTGTGTTTAGCCGATAAAATTGTTTGCTATTCGAGATTTTGCCAGGCACCGATCTTATTATATCATTTTTATGGTAAATAACCCTAAATAGAATTCAATTGAAGATCACCTCATTAAATTCACCCCCAACTTAAAATTAATTTCTGCCTAGGGTCATGGACGACCAAATTGGCACGGTCAGATTTCTATTTAAATCTAAAATTAAAATGTTATCACCATAATTTGATATGATGACACCCAAAATCAATAATCAAATTCTACAGAGGGTTATGGGCTAAAAATTAGTAGTCAGATCGGTAAAATCGTACTTCATCTTTAGGTAAATTGATCAAAATATAGTCTGAACTATTGAAAAAAAAACTACGGGCAAAAATATCACAAGTAAAAGAAGCGAGACTCAACGTTGTAATCAACTACACAACGGATTCAAAAAATAACTGTGTGCCATGCACCAAGAACTGAATCTTTCTAGTACAGTTTCAAAAAGATGAAGTTCTCCGTCTCCATAAGCTCCATAAAGCTTGCGATATAGCTTTTCTAGCTTCTTGAGACGAACTTGGAGCGCAATGGTGGTTGTGAACTCGATAAGGTTGATAGAACACAACTATACAAAGGAGTTCTCGAATACCGCGTTCGCCTTAAATCAACGATGTTGCAGTTAAAGGAAGAAGAATCGAAAAATCCGCCATTCTTATTCTCTGTTTCGACATGCAATTAAAGATCCAATACCCAACGAGTAATAATGTTTTTTATCTACCCATTTTACTAGCAATAAGACCGTGCATCGTGCAATATGAAATGAGGCAGAGCGATGGAAAGAACCGGCATGACACAGTTGCTCAACCACTCGTAAACCATGTAAGCTAATAAATTTTTAAAATTACTTAACACTATATATAATGTAACATGAAAATAAGTTGTTTTGTGTTTTTATATACAACAACATATGTAGAATCGTATGTAAAATAAAAAAAGGACGAATAACGTTGGTTTCATAAAATGTCACACAGACGTTTTTTGTTATATAAAGAGTTGCATAAGCAGCACAAAATAAATTTGGGGCTGAATCTGAAGTGTTTATTTGATTATATTGAAACGTAAATTTGAACTAACAATAGATACAGATTACTGTAAACAGTTAATATGAATAATTGGCATGCTTAAACAAAGAATTATATATGATGTTGCACATGCGAATGTTTGTTAAAATAAGACAAAACTATTTATTATAAAGTTTACCATGCAACAAAATATGTTAGTAGCGTATCTGGCAAACTGTTTGTTCTAGATTAGCCTTAGTTACTAAAATATTTAGTTTAAACGGAACCTATGGCCGAATTAACTTAACATTTCGGTTTATTCAAATGCTCATTTCAAAATTTTTGAATTAATGTCGCGGATGCTACTGTACCTGTCAAATTAGAAATTTTATTTACCAAGAATGGCGATTTATTCATTATACCTGACCAAGTTTAGTTTATTAAATACCCAAGTTATGCACTTGCAGCATGTTTTGCTGCATAGGGACTGTATCAAATAGTTTTGTAACATCTCAGCAAACATACTCACGTGCAACATCATATATAATTCTTTTATAACTTTATTTCAGCATGCCGTACTTTTTTTATTCATAGAAGCTGACCAAAATTATTTGTATATATTGCTAGGCCAAATTTACTTTTAAATATAATCAAATAAATGCTTTAGACTCAGCCGCAAATTTATTTTGTGTTGCTTGTGCAACACTACTTTATATATCACATACACCTTCCGTAAGAAGGTGCTGCATGCGCAGCATTATAAATTAATCAATTTTAACGATTTTAATAAATTTTCAGGACTGACCGCTTGTTGGGTTTAGCTGGCTAGCGATGGAAGAAAATATCAAAAGTGTATCATACTATAGAAACATTCCAGAAAACCGATGACTTGGTCTCACAGAGTTTCAAAAATAATATAAACAGTTTATAAATCAAGCGGCCTAATTTATTAATTTTGTTTAAGTTGTTTGAAATAGTAGTGTATTGTGAGTCTCGAAAAAATTGTTAAATTCTGAAAAGTAACCAATATTTTGGATGACCACATCATCCGCTCTTGAAACATAATGATCCAATAATCGTGACTATTTAAAGCATTGTTAGAGGCCTATATCTATTGATAATATCGAGCATCTCTTTTATTTGTTTAACTTACTCGAAGATATTTTGTCTTTTAACTATTTCAAAGGCCATGTTACCAAATTTTGTGAATCTACGGTATTTTATATTATCTCCGCGGGTGGCGCTTTCTTACTTTTACAAACGTCATTATGTTCGTCATTATATGAGAACGCAAAGAAGCTAAAATCGAATTTCAAACTTTTCCTGTCTCAAACCCCAGTTTGATTCAAAATTAGAGTAACCGCAAACCGATTTCTTTAGAACAGTTCCCAACCCCGATAATACATAGACAATTAATGTGCAATACACATTCTTATACAAATCGTGCTTTTATCGCACACACAGGACAACACAAAATATGTTTTTTCTCTGTTAAATAAATGTTTGCTTTGAGTAAACAGATCATTTAACTGAACATAATTTTTGAGAAAAGATTTTTTTTTTTTTTTGGGTAAAACATAAAAATAAAATACGAAACATCTTTTAATTTTTATAACTAGAAAGAATTAAAAGTAAATAATCAATTCTTAATCTTCGAAAACGAAATTGAAAAATAAATAACAAACACAAGTAGAGGTAGTACATCATCGTGCGAGGAAATTACACAAGAAAATGGAAACCATTAACAAGAAGAAGTGAAAATTTTAACACAAGCCGGAGTTAAAAAATAAATTGGATATTTGTTTTGTGTTGAGGGAAGTGGTCGTTTGGTACGGACATGGACACCAATATATGTAGTATAGCGTATCATTTATGAATTTTTAATGAAGGAAATATAAATTTGTCTTGTGTATGACAAATGTATGTCACGTTAATAACATTTTTTTGTCGCACATGTCTCTTAATAGGTGTCGTATAGGTAGCATGTATTCTCTATAAATTTCTAATCTAAACAGGAAAATTTGACATCAATTATATTTTATTTGAAATCTGTCACCTACTAAAGACAACAAATCAAACTAAACTGTCAATCGTTTATAAACTTAAGTATTTCATTCCGTTGATATTTTTTTTAATAGGAATAATAACAATATTCAATAAGATTGTGTGTGCCAGTCATAATTTATAAAAATTAAAAATAGAAAATTAAATGCATCCTCCCTTCGTATATAATGATCATAATCATGATCATAAGAAATTGTGGGTTGAATATATTTTTAATATTATTTCATTTCCCATAAATTTATTTGTATTCAATTATATTAAATCCCTCTCATCTTATGCCAAGATAATATAAAATTACATAAATTTTGTATTTTTCAACCAAGACACGATTTTGTGTATGGATATGCTCACTTAACTTATAATTACCGCTACACCATACATATATAATCGATCGGGATGAAATGAAGGAGACAAATGACTTTATGTCATCCTGTTCTGTGGCATATACGCCGTCCAATCAAAACGAAGTGTGTACACCATAATCAATTCAAAATGGTTTCCAGCATTGAACAAATTACTTTAACATTCATTACCGTTGGCTGTCGTGTTAAATTTTAATATATATTTTATTTTTTACTTTTTATAAATTATGTAAAATTGGCATCGCAACGAATAAGAAAAGAATTTTCAATGTCAAAAATATTAAGTTTAAGATCCCCGAAGCGCTGAAAATATGTTTGATATGATCATCGTGAGAAGTACCAATGCATAACGCATGTAGGGCGCGAATATTTCCGGTGCACGCATTTTAAAATTTTCCGTTTCAGACGCATATCTGGTTCGAGCTACCTGTTCGGCGCGCATAAAATATTTTGATTGAAATTATATCCATTTATTTACGAGAACCATATTTTTCGGTCAATTTAAATTTTTAACACCAACCCGCGAAACACAACAAAAATCCTTTCTTCCATTTAATTTCGATAATTTTGGAAGATAACACAACTTTTTTATTTTTAATAAAATAAAACATCTTGAATATTTATTTTTTGTTTGCATACCATCATCTTTGAATTTTTTATTTTTATTTTTTATATCTTTTAATTTATATTCTTTTTCAATCGTAACACACCAGCTTAAGCACACCAAAGAGCACAAATAAAGTAAAAAAAAATAAAAAATTGTGAACAGAACAAGTGCCATCAAAATTAATGTCGTTGACATTTTAGTCATTTCTTCTTATATTTTATTATTTTTTTCGTCTTATATACGAGGTATGTATATAAGATTCAATAAAAATTGCCAATTATTCACACTTTAGATATTTGCTTATTTCTTCAAAGAAATGGTTGTTGGTGTACAACATGTAGATATTAAAATATAAAAAAAAATTGTAATGAATTTTGTCTTCTTAAAAGTTGTTTCGATCGCAATACATAAAGAAACACTTCTTGTCTTATCTATTGGCACAGCAAAGAAATATATTTTGTCGTTTGCTATTGCAGTTGCAGGCACAACAGCAAAACCTATTGAATTTTTATTGCACAAAAAAGATTATTTATCGGTTAGGAAGTGGCTGCGCGCGCGATAGTCGATCGATAAACTTTTGAATTTTATGTGAGCTTGGTGTATCACATTTATACATGAAAGTGTGATTTGAGTTGCATGTAATTGTTTATAATAAAAATTAAGCGTTAAATTATTTATTTTGATTTGCTGGTTAGATTTGCATCGCTGGTGGTACAAATTTGTGTTGCAGTAGTGAATATAAATGAAATATCAGCATTTATTTTGCACGCTTTCAATTTCAATTCAAGTTTCACTCAACAGGAAAAAGTAAACTTAAAAATTTTTAGATTGCATTTGGTTGCAATTTATTTCGCAGTTTAAGTTGTTATCAGGCTGTGAATTTAGAGAGCCAAGAAAGCGTGCTTCACTTATTTATCAACGAGATAGAAAATTACTAGTTTTAAAAGTAATAAAACAAATAAAATAAGAAAAATATTTCGTAACTTCGGAAATGATTCGTAGATGGCAGCAGCTTCAATTTTGACGGAACTTAAATATTTGTATTGCTTGTTTTTTAATTAACGAATTTAAACTTGTATGTCCAGAACTTGAGCAAGCAGTCGCTGTCAAAATTTCCCCGTGTCTTTTTAGTCAACCTGGGCAATTTTACTCTGCACACTGCGTTTTTCTTTTTGCACTGTGCTTACGCCGAGTGTACTCGGTTCGTCAAATTTTACTCTGAAATGAATGTTAGTGTATGAAGAGTGTGCAAGCTAAAAACCAATTTAATACTCTATACACCCCGAATTATTTGACCCTCACTCGGTGTATACAATACACCGGCTTTTTTGCCGGCTCAATAGTAAAATCCAAACTTATTTATATTTTGCCGATCATAGTATCGGTAAAAGCAAACTCGTTTAGTAAGTCAATATCCCTAAAATCACAGCACGAATGATTAATGTCAATGAGAAATAATATAAATGCTATCAAGTTGCATGAACCGTTCATCAAAAATTATGTTGCAATTATACTCGTAGCTTCTGATGCAAATCAGTAAGTATATTATTTAATAATAAAATAATCGTATTATAGTTAAAACTACACTCATCCCTCGATTTACACAATACTCGAATTACGCGATTACGATTAACCATATTTAAATAAAAGTTCTAATATTAAAAAAGTACTAATATTTGGATGTTCCATGTGCTTTAAACGCTGTCATTTTTGTATTTTGTTCCATAAGACGCACTCAGGAAATGTCAAAATCGAAAATGGATGGAATGGAAAATTCCCTTTATTACAAGATTATGTGATGATTATACAACAAGTATTATGTTGTTTTTTCATAAGAACTGAAC
The DNA here is from genome assembly GCA_963691935.1 of Nephrotoma guestfalica. Taxonomy (NCBI): domain Eukaryota; kingdom Metazoa; phylum Arthropoda; class Insecta; order Diptera; family Tipulidae; genus Nephrotoma; species Nephrotoma guestfalica. The sequence goes on from OY829913.1 coordinate 20,366,823, forward strand.
AAAATTTTTTTATTTCTTATTATAACCTCTAAATTTAAAAAAATTATGTAATTTATATCAGTAAATTTTACAATATGTAAATTTCTTTTTAACTAAAGAAAATAAATCTTACCAAACGATTTTAGATAGATTGAAATCGAGGCGTGGATCAACTCTTGTAGCAAAAGAGTATGATTTGAATGCGACGACAGTAAGAACAATGAAGCGGATGGAAGATTCTATTTGTAAAACTATGACGAGTGGTACAACAGTCAGTACAAAATTTTCAACTAAAAAATCAGATAGGGAATATCCGTGCAAATGAGCCAAAACTATTCAAGATAATTCTTACGAGCCTGGTCAAGTATTTAATGCCGATGAAACCGGGCTGTTTTGGAAGAAACCGCCTAAAAGAATTTATCTATCGAAAAATTAAAGATCTGCCACTGGATTTAAAGCAGCAAAATAACAGGTAAATAACACATTTTGGATGGCTTGCACTTTATTTGAAGGTTGGTTTCACCAGTGCTTCGTTCCCGAAGTGAAAAGTTATTTGAGGAAAAACCGTCATTTTAAAGTGTATTTGCTGTTAGATAATTCGCCAAGTTATACAATAAATTTACAGCATCCAAATGTTAAAATTAAGTTTTTACTTAACCGTCCTCTAGACTAGGGCATAATTTCTACTATTGAGGCATATTATATTAGAAGACTTTTGCCAAGATTTTAGAAAAATTAGATGATAATGCACTCCTTACTATTCGTGAGGTGCGGAAAAATTGTATTATTTTCAATTGTGTGGCACATGTTGATTTGGCAGTGGTCGAAATCAAAAATACTACTCTTAATACATGCTGAAAGATCATCTGGCCAGATGCTCTATTCAAACATCAACGATCTGGCTCATTCTCTTGAGGAAGACGGATTCGAAGAATTTGGTCGATGTAGAGGAATTGTTTGAAGATAAGGAAATGGCGAATGCCGAGCAACTGTAGGAGCTAGAGAGAGGTGTTTGATGACGTAGTGGAAATTAAATCCGATAGCGAAGAAACCGTAGACTTATTTAAACCAAAACTAATTGGAGAGGGTCTGCAGTTAGGCAGAAGTTTGCAAACGTTCTTTATATGAACATAGATTAAATAAATCACCGCCATTGATGAAACGTCTATCAGTGATTGCGATAGTTATGTAAAAAACGTGCCACAGAAAACTCCTGGGGTCCTGGATTTTGAAAGCTCTTTCAATATTAAGCACAAAGAATTTAACAGTTGCAGTTGGATTGCAATAAATTTATAAATTTAATGAATAAAACTTAGATTAGTTTTGAATAAAATAAAATTTAGACTTTTCTATGTATGTATGAATTTCCCTTAGGTTGTTTAACTCAATTTACATGGTTCTAAGTGTAGCGGAACCTATCTGAAAATAAGCTGTTTCATTTAATTGTGTTTTGAAAATTTAAAAAAGTGAAAAATATTGAGCATCGTACCGTGATTTTAAATCGCGATCAGGTAGTACGAGTACCGCTTGCCGGTAGACTAAATAGTGAAATAAAATTTCTATTACCGTCATTTCATATAGATTTACCGAAATTAATAAAAAAATTGCATACGGGATCAAATATTTCCTAAACCATATTCCAATGGACGAGACTTTCAGGTAAATCAAAAGGTTCAGATCAAAGAAAATTATAAATTCGAAGATATTTTGCTTCTGGATTACCAGTTACATTATAAGGATTCACAGATGTTAATACAAATTTAGTCTTATATGGATGTATTCAAGCACGCCTATGGTTGACTTATTACCGGCGAGATTGATCAACCGTGCGGTATAAAACGCACTCATTCAACTACCATTGTCTTTCGGTCATAAAAACATTATTAGCGAATTTTATACGTAAAAATAAACTAATGAGATTTCAAAAGTCGTGTGTGTTTCAATTTGAGGACATGGGCTGTTTTCCAAATGGATACTTATTTGTGGAACCTAACTTATTCAAATAAGTTGGCTGGCGAGGTGACTCATTTTTTTTTTTTTCTAGCAGGAAAATCTATATCCGTTGCCAATTTTTTGTTGTTATCTATATGTCAACTTGTTGATGTTTTAGAATTTTGATTACATTTTAAAAAATGGCTAAATGGATCGTCGATTTCAACTTCCAGGTCGTCTATTTCATATACTGTACTTGGTCCTAACTGTACAATATTAATATCGCCATTAAATTAGTAAAGCTCATCATCAAGCTTTAACAACAACAAAACTCTGATTGGACCACGTTTTGCAAATGTAAATACTAAAAACACGCAAATATAACGGATAACAATTACTACTGATGATTACAACTGTGATTTTAGACAACTATCTTACATAAAACTACAACTTTTAAATTATGCCGATATACCACTTTTTAATCGTTTCGTGAGCGCGGGTGATATTGTTTTGGAGATCTTCGACAAACACAAAAATATTCGCGATTATCACTGACCACGAATTCAATTTTAATTTTTACGATCGCGATCTTCAAATATTAGTGTCACACCGCAAACGCGATTGATAAATTTCACCAAACTTCATTCGACATAACATTTTCATTCTGCCTGGTTTCATTTATTTGAAATCTGTCACAGTATTTAGAAGGTGCAACAGCTAAAGTTTACTAAAAATTGAAAAACTTCTAATGACAGTTGAAATAAAATTCCTAACACACTTACACATTCGTCGTCTCTTTTATCATTTCACAGTTATTGAGTTTTACAACTAGATTGCGATTACCAAGTTATGAAACGCAGTAATCCTATTTTGCCAAAATCGTGTGCTAACAGTATGAAAATATAACTACGTAACCTCGAATTCGCAATTAGCTAATTTGTGTCTGTCGAAGGTATTAGGGTCATACGTTTACTATTACTCTCAAGTTTCTCTCAAATAATATGTTTATTGGTGGTCTCAGCAGGGTTCAAATTGAAGTTAAAATGCTTTTGAACATTGGCTATGGTGAGAAAGCCTAACAGGAACTTCGGACGGCTTTGGAAAGTTGGACAACTTTTTTTGGGCTTTGAAAGAATTGTGCGGCCATTTTCCTAAATATATAGACGTTGTTGAGCAAAATGTTGAACCGATCTCTTTGGTAATTCAACACAATCCGTGAAAATCGGGCAAACATTTGAATTCCCACTACCTAAAAAAGTAAAATTGAGAGAGGCCCTTTCCGACCCAGAATAGACAAGAGCTCTTGTTTTAATAATCATGCTAGATGGATGATTACTTTTTGTGTTGTGATGCTTTTCGATCTTATTGAATCGGTGATCAAGTTTTTTTTAAATTTTGATCCGTCTGATTCTTGTAATAACCATTTTAACTAATTAGCCTTAGTGTTTCCATTTCCCTCCTCCGTTTAACATCCCATCCGTGGTCTGACAAGAATACGAAATTACTTAGGAGAATAACGGAAGGAAAATGACCTAGGGGTATAGTGGGGGTAATGTTGGTATGGGATTTCGATTTGTGGGATTTTGATAATCCGGGATTTATCCGTTAATCGTATAATGGATACCACTATATTTTGTCAATGTTTGGCCAATTTAGCAGAAGGCTAAAAGTTAGTAAAGATTTTCTCAACAAAATGCACAGCATAATTAACACACAGCATAACAAAACTAAGTGACAATGTTAAACAAACTCTTCAAGAACCGTGTGTTTGAGCCACTTAGAATTTACAGAAAACTGTAACTACTGGGGACCAGGGCACGCGTCAAGCAACCATTGCTGTAATTAATACCAATTTGAGCAGCAGTTCTGGGAACTGACTAGGGTTCAATGAGCTGATCATTCATTAATCCGAAGTATAAACTGATCATCGAAAACTCATATGAGACAGCCATATTCCTTAATGGGATGTAGCGCCAGTGAAGAAAAATTTAAAGAAAAATGTTAGAGAACTTTACAGAAAAACTTTAAACAGTTCTAATTATTCGATCATTATTTCTTTGGAATGCTGACACCCGGAACGAAATATTTACATTTTTTTGTCTAGTTTGTATCTCTGATGATTATTGGCTTAACCTTAAATTCAGAAAGCACAGCGGTTTTAACAATAGTTTCGAGAGACCAAAAACTATGAAAAAGTACAAAATTATTCTTTGAATTCTGATAAAAAAGTTTTATAAATTATTTCAACTATATTAAGTAATTATACCATATAACTACAGAGGCGGTACTCTTAATTCATTTAGGAAGTAAAATATTTTTAAACCAAATCTTGATGATCACTAAACCCATAAATTTGGGCATAAAATTAAAAATTAAGGATAAGCCATCCATCATCCTCATAAACGTCTAGAACTACATGTGGAACGGTCGACTTGTAAACCATCAGATTTTCCTTGATTTATTCTTAATATGAGAATATTTATTCTCATTTTGAAACCGTTTATTCTCACTGTAAAACTTTTCCCAATATAGTATCAAAATTGTAGTATAGGAAGGTAATTATTTCTAAATTCTAATCCATAACGAAGACCAGACATGTGTGATAAATCTCTGTAAAATATATCTGAGCACGTACATATTTTATATCAGGTAGTTAATACCCATCGTCAAATCAATTAACTAAAATGTCATAAATTAAAAAATTAAATTGAAAAGAAAACGAATTCTAATTTTTCCATACACATAATTTTTCCTGTCGTCTTGATTAAACACCGATAAATTATAAGATATGACAATGACGCATGTTTTCGCTATAGAGGATTCTGCATATGCTACAAGTTTAAGGAACTCTTCACTAATACTTATACAAATACCCATAAAAATAAAGTGTCAACTATTTTAAATTATTTTAAGATAAATATTATTTTGTTATATGATATTAGTACATTTTATATCTTTAATATCTTTTACTTATATAGCTCCGTCCGAGTAATGTAAGAAGTGGAAATTCACTAAATTGATTTATTATCGTAATTTCGCTCTAAGAAGTATCAAGTTTGTATTTTTTTCTAAAAAAAAAAGTTAAATAACAAATTATATTATTGAATTGCTTAATAAATTAAATTATAGTTTTTTTTATTATATTGCAATAATAGTAATGATAGTAATAATAAATAGTAAAAAAAATAAAATAAATAAACATTTGTATTAACACTGAAATGTGACACATTCAATTGATCTTATCTTCGCGCGAGTCGAGTACGATCTCAAGTGCGTTTGCTTAAGAAGATTTTTTTTTTGTATTATAAGCGTTTTTTCCTCCAATGTATAGATCGTAATTTTACATTGAGATAATTTATTGATATGCAATAGTTGAATTGGTTGACGCCAGAATTGTATGCACGTTCGGATAGAAATCTTTCGTTTTAAATTTAAGATCAAGTAATGAACGGATCGCTCCCCCCGCGTGCTCGCTTTAACACCATTATTAATTGCACTCCTTCTTAAGTGACAAGGTTACAACAATAATACAAGTGTATGTATGTATAAATAAATGAAAGAAAATCACCCTTTGGATACAGACATTTAATTTTTCTCAGACAAGCATTAAATTTAACATGACTGATTTGTCTGAACATAAAATTTACAAAAAAAAAAATATATTTTTGTGTGTTAAGTTGTAAAAAAAGCGAAAATTGTATTTTTGTTTTCTAAACATGTATCGTCACTTTTTGGTGAACTCATGCTTTGGGCAACACAAAAGTGATAAAAAATAAATAACAATCATGATCATTAGTGATCAAAATGGTGCGGCGCTGTAACAAACTAAAATGGAGATTGTGTCGCCGCCATCTTGGTTACCGTGCGTGTGTTACACATAATAATCTATGCAAATTGTTGCCCTTTTGTATATTATCATTCTTCGAAATGACAAAAACCCATCATAATTTTGTCTTTTCAGTTTCTTAATAAAAGTATTAACAAAGTTTTTAAAAATAAAAAAAAAACAAAAAAATATTTTTCTCATAAAATGTTTTGTTGTTAAAGAAAAGAAAATGGAATTTGTAGTTTCTTCTTAATTCATTTTAATGATCGAATTCTCTTTTTCTTTCCGCTGCTCCGTTTTGTTGTTAGTGCTGTTGTATTTGTACAATAAAAATAAAAAATTGCTTTTTTTATTAATTATAAAAATGTTGGAATTTTAGTTTTATTGTTTTTGTTCTGTTATCTCCAACACAGCCCTCCATTGCCGTCGCTCCACTGTATCTGAATTTCAGAATCATTAAAACCACTGTACCCACAAGTATTATAACAACGCTGTACAATGCATAGCATGTTCATACGTCACCTAAATTATAAAATGTCATGGTTGCACAACCGAACGTGCACGTCCATATTAAATTCACATAAAAATCCAAATTTCCAAATTTATAACCGCGTCAAAATAACCCAAAAAAAAAAATTATAATAAATGTGAGTAAGTAAATGCAACGATTTTTCTGTTTCAAAAAATAAAAAAATTAAAATTTCATTCACAGACCATCATAAATCAGTTTTGGAATGAGAACCAAACACAAAATTTAACAACCAACAACATTTATTATCGTCCAAAAGTTTAACTAAGAATTCAACACTTTGGATAATCACGCGCATAACATATTGATTATCCAAAAAATTGCTGTCTCACACCATAAATCTAAAATATTATGTCGACTTACCTTAGTACTAGATGTCCTTGGAACGCCACCAATAGCGATCGCGTAAACCTCCACCTCGAACGTATCCACACCGGATTCTCTATCCAATTCAGCGGCCGTCGATAAAATTCCTAATTTCGTATCGACATCGAATAGCCGATCAACTTGGCGGCCATCTCCCGTCACATTCGTTACATAGTATTCAATATCGGCAGCCGAATTTAGCCGAGCCGTAACCGTTAAAATACTTGTACCGGACGGTTCATTTTCGTATACACTACCAAATAAGTCACGTGACTCAAACACTGGCCCATTATTTGCCGAACTACTCGATATTATTGTTACATACGCATCAGAAGATTTACGTTCACTTTGTACCGCCTCATCGGTAGCTTTAACCGCTAATTTATATCGTGCTTCTGGGCTAGCGATCGTTTTACGTAATGATATTGCACCAGAACTTCGATGTAACTTAAATAAATCGCTATTTCCGCTAACCATTTCGTATGTAACTAAACCATTAGTGCTCGAGTCCAGATCTCGAGCAAACACATTCATTATTATAGATCCATCACGACCCGGTGATACCCGAATATCTTTTAATGGTAGGACGGCCGCATTCATTGAAACAAACACTGGTGCATTATCGTTAACATCCTCGACAATTACGGTTACTAATTTTTCGGCAGATAATTGTTTTTGCGGTGGTTCAGCTTGATCGGTCGCCACCACAGTTAACCGAAATGTATCGATCGATTCGCGATCAATCGGACGAAGTGTATGGATCACGCCTGTCTTCTCATTAATTCCAAAGTGTCGTTCACCATTTTCCGGATTTTGATGTGAAATCGCGTACGTCACTTTTCCATTCATCCCAGAATCGGGATCTTCCGCTGTCACCGTTACAATTGGCCTATTAATCGGAATACCTTCACGAATTTGGCGTACGATCGCGGTATTTGGAAAACTTGGTGGATTATCGTTCGAGTCGATTACGTTTACGATAAATGAGATAGTGGTTGAAAGGCGCGGATTACCACCATCCGAAGCGGTTATATTTAGTGTGTAGGAAACAGTATCTTCATAATCGAGTGGCTTATGTAGATATAGGGCACCACTAATTGGTTCGATATGAAATGTATCACGTCGATTGCCAGCCGCTATTGAAAATGTTATCTGACTATTTGCACCCAAATCGGAATCGGTGGCACGAAACTTTATTAGTTCCGTCCCGATTGGAGTTGTTTCGTCTACCGATATTTGTGAATTTGTCTGTGTAAATTCCGGAGCATCATCATTTTCATCCAGTACTTCTATACTAACCGTTGTTGTGGCACTTAATCGACTCTCTATTGCAGCATCATGTGCCACGATCATTAATTTATAAGACGCGATCGTTTCTCTATCTAATTGTTTAGCGAGCGTTATTTGTCCAGTTGCATCATCGATTGCAAACCGATTATCTATATTACCATCCGCAATATAATAAAACACATCACCATTAAGTCCTTCATCTGCATCGATCGTATAAACCCGGATTAATTGTGTCCCTATCGTTGATCCTTCAGATATTTGTACTTTGTAGGGCGCTCGTAAAAACTGCGGTGCATTATCGTTAACATCCGTAATTATAATTTTCACTTTCACCTTATCTTTGAGCCGAACTATACCATTATCGGTTACGATCGCTTCGAGATTTAAAAAATTTTGTCCCGTTTGCTGAACCAATGCTTCACGATCAAATTCGTGTAATGTTTTAATAAATCCGTTTCGTGGATCGATCGTAAAATCTGTTTGAACATCCGAAAGTAGAAATATTAGTTCCGCATTTCGACCGACGTCACGATCGACGGCCGTAAGTTTTCCTACAAACGAATCGGCCGGCTCATTTTCCGGAATAGTAAACGTAAACGTAGAATTTGTAAACTCCGGACTATTATCATTTTCATCGATAACATGAATTATTACGGGTACAATTGAACTGCGCGGTGGTGCGCCATGATCTGTACACGCGATTGTTAGTGAATAGTAGTCTCGTTCCTCGCGATCTAGTGAACTTTTCACAAATAGGTAACCATCTGGGAATATACCAAATTTTCCTTCACCGTTACCCTCCGTTATTGCATACGAAATTCGTCCGTTTAATCCTAGATCGGCATCGGATGCGGCAAGTGCAAAAAATCGGGCATTTACTGGAGTTGACTCAACCAAAGATGTTTCGTATGATGTATGATCAAAAACTGGTGTATGATCATTAACGTCTTCAATAGTGATTGATATTGAATTTTTCGATGATAAAGGCGGATCACCACCGTCAGTTGCCAAAATTTCAACATGCAAAACGGTGCCTGGCTCAGCTCGAATCGGCCGATTTAAATAAAGGACTCCAGTCGCCTCCGAGAGCCGAAATTGATCATCCGGATTATAAGCTAGACTATACGTTACTCTACTGTTAACTCCAGAGTCCTTATCCCGTGCTCGCGATAAATAAATTTCATATCCAACAGCTGCATTTTCTGGCAGCCGTATTTCATCCCGGTCACGTGAAAATATCGGTGGATTGTCATTTAAGTCCAAAATCGAGATGTTAACAACAGTTTTGCCATAAGCAAGTCCGCTACGGCCGACTACAGTCAATGAAAACATAATTTTTGCCTCGCGATCAATTTTTATCGCCGTTGTAATAATTCCGGATCTCTCATCTATTTTAAAATATCCCTGTGGATCGCCGAACGTGATCGAGTAGTCGATCGGATTTGATTTCCTGGTGCGTATTTGTACTTGTCCAACCTCACGTTTCACAAACTCTCCTTCGGTACCATGATCTTCTTTGATCTTAAATTCATAACCGCCAAACATATCAAATTCCAATTCCTCAAGTTTCGATTCTTTAATAATTTCGATGATGGCATCTTTGTCTGATCGACGATCGCCACGATCCTTAGACGAAACTATTAATTTATGTAAAGGTTTTTGAGATGATCGCAGATTTCCGCGTAGCGTAATTATTCCAGTCCAGTTATCGACGACAAATAAACCATCACCTCCACTTTCGAGATTATACGTAATTATAGCGTTATCACCTTCATCGCGATCGGTCGCTGAAACCTTTAACAATGAAGTCCCGACCGGAGTTTCTTCAGAGACCGGAAGAAAATATTGTTTTGGATAAAATTCCGGACTGTTATCGTTTACATCCTGCACGCTTAGAAATACGGTTGCTGTCGATGACTGAGGCGGTAGACCTTGATCGCGCGCAATGACATGAATCTCGTATTGGGATATCGTTTCACGATCAAGTTTGGTTTTAGTTGTTAGTTGTCCTGTCAACGAGTCGAGGGCAAACACGCCTGGATATTTTTGTTGAATTCCACTTTGTAACGAATAAGTAACACTTCCGTTGGTGCCTTGATCATGATCTGCCGCAGTTAACATCGCGACTAGCGTATGCGGCGGCGTATTTTCACTCAGCGTAACGTTAATATGTTGTTGTGAAAATTGTGGTGCCTCATCATTTTCGTCAAGAATTGTAACCTTTAGTTGTGTGTAGGCCCATTTAGGATTTGGTCCGCCGTCTCGTGCTGATATGCTTAATTCTACGGTGCCCTGAACCTCACGATCGAGTACAGCTTGTGTTGTAATTAGTCCCGAGAGTGAATCAATTGTGAACCATTGATTAGTGTTGCCCGATACAAAATCATAAAAAATTTGTGCATTGACGCCGGTGTCTTCGTCGGTTGCAGTTATGCTTGATACGTAGGTGCCCGGTGGCGCTAATTCACTTAATACCGCGGAGTATTCTGATTTTTCAAAAACCGGTTCGTGATCATTAACATCGTTGACGTGGATGATTAAATATGCGGTTGCGGTTCGTGGAGGTGTTCCTTTATCCGTCGCTACAATTGTTAAATTATATTTTCCGATTTCCTCCCGATCTAGAATGTCGTTTACACGTACTATGTCGAAATTGGGTGAATTTTCAAGTCGAAAATGGAACAATTCGTTACCGGAAATAATTTTAATACTCGTTTCGCCGTTGAGCCCCTCGTCCATATCAACTACAGATACGGCGGCAACAACCGATCCATTAGCTGCATTTTCATCAACTGTGGCAAAACTTCCGGTTGGTGGAAAATATTGAAATCGTATCACCGGATCATGATCGTTCGTGTCGACTAAATTTACGGTGACGTACGTTCGACCATCTTGTCGAGGTGTCCCGTGATCTCGGGCAAATACCGTAAAAACACAACTTTTCGGACAACTTCCTCCGGGCCGTGATAAGGTCGGACAATTTTGTTGGGGGCACGTTAATTGCTCAGTCGTTGATATCACACCCGTCTCAGGGTCTACTGTAAATTGATGTTCTGTGTCTGAGAGGTAGTACGTAATTTTACTGTTATCGCCTAAATCACTGTCCGATGCCATAACTTGGAGGACAGGTGTACCCGGCGGTACACTTTCATTCAGCGATACAATATAATCGCTGTGATCAAATATTGGTGGATTATCGTTTACGTCTAATACGGTAACGTTCACTTGAAGATATCCATTTTTGGGAGGTGTTCCACCATCCCGAGCCGATATATTTAGTACATAAAAACCTCGTGTTTCCCGATCTAATTTCCCAGTTGTTTCTAGGTGTAAATACGATACGTCACCACTAGGATTTGTAGTAACCGCCAGTCTAAATTTCTCATCATGATTACCATCAACAATTCGATAATCATCGGTCACACTGTTAATACCGATGTCACGATCCGTTGCTGCATCCAGCAACAGTCTCGTACCCGAAATTGCACTTTCCGAAAACGATACAGCTATACTTGGTTCAGGAAACTCTGGTGCATTATCATTAATATCTAAGACGGTAATTCGTACCTCGATCGGATACGTCGGTTGACTGGATAGCACAACCAAGTCATATCGATCGCGTACCATTTCACGATCTAAAATCGCATTCGTTTTAATTTCACCCGTATTTGTGTCTAGTGTGAATTCTCTAGGCGGCTCATTAAACCGATATGTAAAACCAGGTTTTATTGGTACATAACCAACGATCGTACCCCTTGGTTCCCCCTCCAGCACCTCTAACTGTAGCGTTGTATCGACGGCACGCGATTGCATTTGTGAACTATATCCATCGCTTGATGAACGTCGACGTGGTATTACGACATGGCCTGGACCCGGGCCCGGCCCATGTGCATTACATACCAATATAAATGTACTAATTGTTATACATAACCATAATGCGTTATTGACACTCTGCATTTTACAAAATACCGATTTTATACAATTACGCGGTAGACGTCGCGACGAGAGCGTCATGATTTTAAAAAAATTATATTTGCAATAATAAATAATAAATTAAAATTAAAATCCATTTTATTTAAACATTGTCGGTACATTAATTACATTTAATTTTTAATTTACACATTTTTCTAATTTAAATTATTGCCATTAAATTCACACGCGACACTTTTTTATTTTTTATATACCGAACGCGCGAGAAAACGATTAAATTTAGTATTACCCGATTTAAATTTATTGTTGCTTTATTTAATTAATAATATATTATTGAGAGTTGGTTTCTGAAATTAAAATAAAACAAAAGTTTAATTAATTTTCGCTATTTATTATTTTAAAAAAACATATTTGGCAGTGATTGACGATGATGAATGTACACAGTAGATGTTGCTAACTTCATTTTAATTGAAAAACTGTCATTACGGTAGTGTGTTGTTGTTGTTTTAATAGTAGTACAAAAGTGAGAGTTTTGGTAATTAGCAATAATTGTTTAGTAAATTTTGTGCCTAAATATGGTTAGTAACCCAATGAGCAAAATAATACTATAAAATAAAGAGAAATTATTGCGAACTTATTACGATCCGAAATAATAATTACTTAACAAATAAAACTGACATTGAAATAGGTAAACATTAATTGTGATGTTCCCATCATCCATAAACGTACATGTACAGAACGAAATGAACTTTTCGTACAAATTTATTGACAATACAATTGAATAAAAACGACATATCGAAGATGTTAAATTTGGATATACATACCCAACTGGATGGAATGACAAGGTACAGTTTGGTATGTTAAAAGTACATTGACGTGTTAATTGCGCGCGCGAATTACTACGATCTATTGTTTTTGTTTTATGCATCTGTTACAGATTTAATTTGCCGGCTAATCAAACAAGTAGAAAATAAAATTTTAATTGCACGATATGTATTAGAAGTATTTACGGGCGCCCGATTTAATACAGTGGGCGGTCTTATATGCCACGTGACATATGTATGGAAATATACAATTTATTCGTTCAGCATTTCAGATCAAGGATATCAAAATTACGTAAATTCTACAAAATTTGTAAATTTTCAGATGAATGAGCATAATATATTATTCTTTATCTAATTCGATTTTCGACACTTTTATACAAATTTAATCATATAAAGTGTCACTCTTGTGATCAGTTGACCTGAAATTTGAATTGTATTATGCAAGCGCAAATGTGCTAAGGGGTGGTTCACACATCAACGATTTATTGATGACTTAGTAGAAATCTGATTTTCTAACTTCATAAAATTCTGTTTCAAATTTATTTAAATATTACTGTTATTAAATTTATGGTTACCCTGCACTTTAACTCAATTAAATATTTATATGTAATTTTATATAAAATTACAAATATCTAATCTTCGAAAAAAAAGCATTCCAATATTATTTTTCTTATGATCTGTCTTATATATTATATCATTTCTTATTTACCATACCATTGAATAACAACTGAACCTACAAAATTTACAATTTTTTTTTGACCGCAACGCAACTTTTTATTTACCATTTAAACCGTTTTTATTATTATTGTTATTTTTCATTTATAAGATTGAAAGAGAATTAAAAGTTTAACAGAAAAAAAACTTAAAAGTTTACATAAGACGAAGAGAATTTTTATTTCAGCCATACTACATACCATTTTAAGTTCAGATAGATAAAATAACAGCAACAAAAGAGATTGAATTAAAACTAACAAAAATAAAACAAAAATGACAAGTAAAAAAAACTAAAAATGTAAAAACAGTTCTTTAAGATCTCTTAAAGAAAATAAAATGAGATAAAACCATGGCTGTGTGTAGGTAGATTTTTTATAACATAAAAAACTTTTAATAAAATAAAGTTCCATTCGCCGCAAGCAAGATTTCGCGCGCATACATACGACTGCATGCTTTAAGAGCGACTGTGTTAAAGAGAAACTCTCCCGTTTCCATAATAACAATCATCATAATGATCACTTCACAATGACGATGATGATCATCATCGTTGAAGAATATATGTAGTATAACAAAAAAATCATAACTTGTTTCTGGTGTCATAAATGTATTGGTATATCTTTAATATTATCATTGTTATTATTATTATATTCTCTCGTCTCTTATTACTATTTGATGTCTTTGAAGAAAAAACATAAGAAAACATGTTCCAAATAGATTTTCATTTATATTATTTTTCCATCATCTTCTACGACGTTTTCGTCTTCATCACCATTTTGTTTGTTATGTTGTTTATTTACATTTAAATGTTTTTAAATAATATCGTACTTAAAAAAATATTATTTTGAGGTTAGGTTTGTACAAAATACTGTGGTAGAACAAACAGAATGAGTGAAAAGAGAGTAATAAATGGTCATGTGTATATTAGCATTGCACATGGAAAATGTCGTGTTTTGTTTTTTTTTGTAAATTGCTGGCTGAATAATGTGTATATGCGAAATGTTTTCAAAATCAACTGATCAAAACACACAGGAGATAATAAAGTTCTACTAAACGATCGATAGAAATTATTTTTTTGGTCAAAATATATAAATTTTGCGCAGTATGCGAAAATTCGTAAAGTTTGATTTTAATATCAAATCGGAGGCAGCGCTTACTTAGTGCTCTACAGATAGTACATGTTAAAAACAACTGCATTGCTTAGAAAAAATATTGAAATTTTCACCACACGATTTTTAACCACGTGTAAAACAAAATTTAGGGACTTGTAAATACTTTCAATTCGAATTCGTCGAGTAATGCTGCTTTAATTTAAAATAATACTTCTCGGCTACAAAAGCATGACCGAAATTTGTATAAAGTTTGAGGCCCAGGATGTATGAAATCGAGCAATTAGTTACAAGATGAATTATCTAACATCAGTGATTTAAACGCAATATAAACGACCCATTTTAAGATGAATTGTCACTTGATGAGTGACCAAGAATTTTTACTTGGGAGCCCCGAAATTTTTAATAAGAATGAAAGAAATTCAATAAAATTGTGAAATCAGAATTTTAAACCCATCCAATTAAACGTCACAAAGTTCCCCAACTTGTACACCCGTGTTTATATTTTAACGGTAGTACAGTGTAACGTTTTGCATTGATTTTTTCCATGCACTAGGCCAAATTTTATTAAGATATAGTCGTCGGAAGGAGTTGCCTATGTTCAAATATTGTGAAAAGGAAGGACAAAATCAATATTTTAGTTCTATTTGGATTTTCTGATTCTAAATCAGAATAAATTCAAATTAGAATTTGATAAATCGAAAAGAATTCATTTATAGATCGAAATTGTTTAGATTATTGTACAAAATGTATTAGGAGGGGGTCCACATGTGTGATTTGACTAGGGCTCCGAAATATAATAAACGCCTTTCTTTTTAAAGTAAAAATTCAGAAATTTACGTGTGAGTCGCTACTTAACAATTTAAGTAAACTACAAATATCCCTCCTATCGAGCCACGTTCCTATTAAAATTGTAGTAATTGTTACACACAATAAAGCTCAACGTAGCTAACGCTTCTAGTGAAGATCAAATTATACTAATTCTGGCCAAATTTAGCCTACCTTGCAGACTTCAAATGTGGCGACTAACAGGCGAAATGAAGTTTTTAGCTTGTTATGCTCGACAAAGGAACCCGGGAATCTATCCATTAAAATCATTTTTAGAAATGTGTGTGTTAGAAATATGTAATTCTAATAGGGGATTAAAATGAAATGACAAATTCAATGAAAGGACCGACTGAACGGACTCCAGCAGACCTCCTACCTGAATATTAAACAAAGTTCGAATGGAATCAAAATGTAGGGTGTGCAGTACGACGAGTGATATAAAAGAATTATCACCTTAGGTGTGAAACTGGTTGAAATTTAAAAATGGTTTTGGTCTGGAAAAATGTTATAAATAAATACAAATTATTATTTTAGGAACAAGTGTCCGACATGAGATTCTCAAAATTTTGAGAGTATTAGTTTATTTGTAAATAAATTAGTTCCCCATTTGTACCTTAAAGTATCAGAACTTTAAACATATTCCACCGCTAACGATTATTTTTAATTGTCTGTAGATTCCGTAGATTTATTTTCGTTCGTATTCACCATTTTACTACACACACTACAATTTACAGCACTAAATTATTTAGATTAGCAAAAGTACAGGGTGACGCGAAAGGGCCGTTCTAGTATGAATGTTTCATAACTTTTTTTAATTAAGTTATTTTTTCAGAATTTTGTAAAATAGACTTGGGAAATTTATAATGGAACAATACACAGCAGAACAAGAATTAAAATAATTGAATTTTATTATGAACACCAACAGTTGTTCATATTGACGCAGCGTGCTTATCGACGGTATTTTAATAAGCGTTTTGTATCATCTAGACCAACAATGAACCGTCTGGTTGTAAATTTCCAGCAACAAGGTGTCGTAACGAACCTCTCAGGTTCCGGAAAACGACGTACGATACACACGGATGATAATATTCAACGTGTATTGGAGAAGATTCAGCTTGTGCTTGAATTAAGAACGACAGACTATCAAAAATGAACTTGATTTTGCCATTTCGCCTCGAGAAAAACTTAAAGAAAATCCCGATTTCATTCACAATTTGATAATGAGCTGTGAAGCCCATTTTCAATTAAATGGCTTCGTAAACAAACAATATTGTAGGTTTTGGATAACAGAAAATCCAAGATTACACCCACTTAAGTGTACTGTTTGGTGCAGAATACCGTCTGAAAAGAACTTTGACCCATATTTCTTCGAAAATGTAGTCGGCGCAACAGTTACCGTCAATGGTGCTCAATATCGACCGATGTTGGAAAATTTTTTAAGGTCAGCTATCCAGTGCCAACAAGATGGAGCTACACCCCAAACTGAAAGGGACACAATGGCTCTGTTACGAGACATCTTTAGCGGGCAAATAATTTCGAAAAAAGCAATCACAGTTAGCCGCCGCGTTCACCTGATTTAACCGCTCCCAACAGTCTTCCTTGGGATCATTTGAAAGAAAGAGGGTACGTCGATAAACCAGTGACCATACCAGAACTAAAAAACAATAATCAAAATGCAATCCAAGGCATAACACCTAAAATTTTCATAAAAGTTTTGGAAAATTTGTTAACATACGAATGTGTGAAGCAGAAAATGGCAATCACTTGCGGTATCATTTTTCACGTTTCAGTTAAGTTTCGAAAACATTCACTAGAACGGTCTTTTTGCGCCACGCTGTGCAAAGAGCAGAAAGCTCGAAAAGGAATCTTCGGTTAAATGTATCACAAATCACAAGCAATTAAGCCTACAAGATATTGGATACCAGAAACATACACAAATAAAGTCAATTACGAAGATTATTTCCACGGAACAAAGCCGCACAGCATGTATTTACTAGAGCAAACTTGAGACGTGGCTGATCCCAGGTAATGGAAAAATATCGTGTCGTATTTTTTATAACTAACCATTAAATTTCAATCCAACTGGTTAATCCAGATAATGCATTTCCTCATCTGAAAACGTACTTCTTCCGGGGGAGAGCTGAATTAGAATGCAATAAGACAAGCTAATTTACAATTACCTGCAACCTGCCGAGCCCCAAGTTGGCTCTAACTAATTCACGTCACGCGGATTTGCATCTTAGGAATAATAGCAGGAATAGCATAACTTCTAAAACAAATGTCCACATGTGCTTAATGGCGACAAAATCTTAAGCCGTTTTGGAGATACGATTTACCAAATAAACATTTTTAACGTATCATTTGTTTGGCTATTTTTTAGCCGGAGCGAAGAAAATTAAAAGTGGTTATATAGTTAGAGTTGATTTTCTTTATCTTGAATCGTGGCTTAATTTTACCAAATTTGTGAAATTAATTCATCAAAATACTGGTTATTTTACATAGTTATGAATCGCAGTCAAAAATTGTTACTTAAGCCACTAGAAATAAATGTCGCTGAAAAAATGGATGATTTTTTAAGAAAACTTAAATCATCCAATGGATTTAATGTTCTTTTAATTAATACTCTCATTTTCCATTCACGCACACACCACTCTTTCACCAATTCACACGAATGCAGTATACCACCTACACGTTGCAAGCTCCATGTCAACCTGAACATGCTCATGGACGGTCGGTCGGCGCTAAATTTTGCACTCCAACAGAGTGTCATAGTTGTGCCTATTAACATCACAGATCGTAATCGATGATAAAATTTTACTTTTCCACCCTGCCTCTGATAGGATTAGAACCCAGTACCTTCTGGCCCAACTGTTAAAGCTTTAACCACTTTACCATTTGTCCGGTTAATCATTGAGTTCAATTTAAAAGTCTAAGATGCCCACGCATTCAAGTACATCAAAATTAATGATCAAAATAACATTAAAATAACGGGTATTTCAAGGTCAACCCAAGGTTAAATAATTATAATTAGTTCATTTATTTCATCAAACCTCACAACTACTGTACGGATGGATGCCCATTATAATACTTAGGAACACTAAATCTAAGAGGCAAAAGAAAAAATCCGAATTGTTTATATGAAGCAATACATAAATCGCACAATAGGCAGTTTTTTTTATTATCTCTGTAATCTGTGCTAGGGCCAAGGCTCTCCCAACTCTTTCGCGGTTTGCTTTTTCCATCCTTACTTTTACGCCAGTTTTAGCCAATTCGAGGATGTACTGCTGGAGCTTGATACCAGCCTATACTGGCATGGAAGATGGGTCGGCCCATGAGTTTTTCACTGCGACAGGAGGTCATAGATGTGTTCCATTTCATCACAGTAATCTGTTGATGAAAATTCCCATCCAGCCCCTATCGGGATTCGAACCCGGTGCCTCCCGATCCAAACGCCAAAGCTTTAACCACTGTGCGGTTTGATCGGTCGATATAGGCAATTGAAAATACACTGTAAAAATCTATAAAGGAGCTTTTCGGTTACGTGTCAATTTATAACAATTAATTACCAAAAACTAATGACCAACTCGTAATCAGCATTTACCGGTACCTTATTCAGGCACCGTTTAGCATTATGGCTTCAATTTAATATCGAGAGCGAAATAGTTTATAGGACGACGAAATATCGTTACCATACTGCAAAAGGTTTTGATAATTCTCGTTTCACAATACTGAACTGCATTGAAATGGGATGATTTAAAGGAGTTTCTGAAAAATTGATAAAAGCAAGAAAATAAGATCATAACATCATTACGAAAACTACTGTTTCCCGATTAACGGTTTTTAAAACAATTCATCAAAATCATCTTGATCAGGACTTTGAAATTATTAAACAATGAAATGTATAATTATTTGACATAGATATGTTCCACAAACCCATGCAAAAAATCATTGAATCATTGACTCGTTGCTGGTTCTGGTTCAATGTGAGCAAGTGCGGTTGTATTGTCATAAAATGTTGACAGGTATCGTTTGAAGGCTAGTATTTTCTAACAATCATGAATTGCTCACTAGATGCACCATCTGCGTGTCAGCCTGGGGACTTATTGAGTGACGTACTACCTTAACTAGAAGCTGAGATAAGATCTTTATTGGTAAATAATTAATTCAGAAAAGTAATAAGCTTCTCTGCTTATTAAGGCCAATCTTTCAAAATTTGGAAGCAAATAAAATTTAAAAGTCGTTAAAAAAGTATAAACATTTTTTTAAGTGGTGTGAGCAAATGCTCTGCCCCTCATAGTCACTAAAATGGCCCATTGCCGCAGCAAATCCTTAAGCTCGCTCTTCACTCAAGTATCTTTGCCATGACAAAACAATGTCACGACTAAATATTAAATTTGCACCCACAACTACTCGTATTAATACGTTCTTGTATGTAAAATCGTTTTGTTTTTTCTAAAATACTCAATTGAGACTAAAATTGAATGTTAATCTCGTTTTGTCACAGTGTCGTGACAAAAACGTAAACAATTTTTTTGAAATTATCTTTTTGTCAAAGTGTAATGTGTATGTGCAGGCAGATTCAATACAGTTACATTTTGTCAAAAAGACGGAGCATTATGGAACATTTAGTCCAAAATTTCAGATATCTTAATCTTGGAAAAGAGAGACAGGAACATAACCACCCTTTTTTGAATATTCGGTTTTTCGATGAATTGTTGTAAGAAGAATTGTTTTCGCACAAAATAGTTTGTGTTCTCTGAATTTGTTTCTAACAATAATACTTGTGGCTGTGTTAAATTGTGGTGCACATGATTTTTAAGTTACCATCCGAGTTATGCCAAAACATTATCGTGGAACGGAACAATATTCGTGAATAACGTGCATTATACGATAAAGTCCTTTTAAATGCGGCTGAATCCCTGACTTCAACCCTGATTCCAAAACTATTAAAACATACAGCACCTTCTGCAAGTACTAACATTTCTCGAAAGCAATTCTTCATCTTCTACTGATACTGGCACTTTCACCATAAATACAATATTAATAAAAGCAATGTTTACAAAATGTCTAGTTGACATCTGACAACTAGGTAAAAAATCAAATATAATACGCATAGTTATTGTGGACGAGACGCTTAATGCCTTTTTTCCGATGTAACTGAAGGCAATCAACAGTCATTACTTTCAAATCTTTTAAAATGGTCAAATCTTAATATTCCGATGGTTGTGCAGGTAAAATACATTTAGAAATTTACCTCATTATTTACATGTAAACACTTACATTTTTTACAAGCAAATATTTAATTAGAAAATGTAAAAATATGGCACCGACTTCTTTAAAAATACCCGAAACGAAGAACTAATTCTGTCTTTTTTGGTCTGTCATTATTATTGGTGATTTACCATTATTTACGTAAAATATGTAAACAGAAACATAATTTCAGACAATTTGCATAATAAACACTGTCGAGTAAACAATTATGTATACAATGTAATGTCTATTTAGACAATGTAATAAATGCAACAAAGTGTAGACAAAATAATCTACAAAGCAATTATATTTTCGTAAACTACATTTTTTCATTGATTTTAATTTTATTACTAATTATAACATTTGTCTACATAATCTACATAATAGATTTCGCGTAGATAGGCGTGTAATTAACCCTTGTAGATTACACCGCCATACACTGATTAGCGTACAATTTTCAAGATGGACTAAGATTTATTTGGCCTTTAATTTGACTGGGGGTGATGACAGGCAATAATGACTTGAGAGGGAACCGCTAAGTAATTGACCAGAGGTAATGCGAGGTGTAATGGTTAGAGGTAATGACTACAGGTAAATCTCCTATCCTGTTTACTATAAAATAGAAAGTTTCATCACTGAGCGAACAGAACGAGATATACTTGTCGAGGCTTAGCCTTACAATTAAGGGGCAAATTAATGTTAGATGACCAAGGTGATTTGACCATTCAGTTTAAACGAAGGCTACGATATAAAATTGTGTGTACCACACATTTCAAGATCAGTGGATTTGGAAATGTGTAAACTATTTTGACTATTTGGTATCTTCAATTGTAAAAATCAAAAATCTGTGGCATGCCAGGAAAAAAGCTGATTTATTAATTTCTTTATTAGTACATTATGAACACTGCCTCAGTTCGATCGGCAACATTTTAATAAGCGCAGCGGTAGTAGTAGCGTTCATATGGAATCCTGATTGTACTGAATTAAAAAGACTTAAATATTGCGAGCAGATGAATAGATTTCATCCTGAAACGGAATTATTAAAGCATTGAACCATCTCTGGGTATTAAGCTTGAACCAAGGAAATATAATAAAAGTAAAATTTGTTTTCTGAGATATTAAAAAGCTGTGAGCCTATATGTTGCCTATATGTTGGAGAATCTTAAAAATGATCAAAATTCAATTATTTAGCTCTTCAAATCAAGCAGCAAGGTAGATTCGATCCAAGGAGGCCAACAAGCATCAGCCAAGGGGATGGATAAAATATAGTGTTACTTAAGTTCAAGCTGAGATTTGAGTGAAAAATATCTTACTCTGATCCCTATTGACAAGGAATAAATGCGGGAAGCTTATTAAAATTAGTATTACCAGAGCCTAGGTTCTGATCAAGTGACCAATGACAAATACTTTTTTTGTGACTTCGTACTAAAATTGTAACTGCAATAAAATGACAATTTAGTTGTGAGTTCTAAAAAGTGATACTGATGAGATCACTTTTTCAAAATGTCACGAAAAATTTTGCGACAAATAGTACAAAATTGTCACCTATTTAGTTTTTCGTGACTTTAAATTTTGTTATAAAATTGGTGTGAATACAATTTTTAAACCGTTTTTTATTGAATTAAATCGAAATTACAAAATTCAAAACGGAATTATTTTAATTTTAAAAAAATGTGTATAATGGATTATTGCAAATTTTTCACCATTTTCACGTAATAGTTGTGTGTTTTGGCGAAATATGTTAAAAGTTGAGTGCAATTCAGCAATGCAACTGTAACTACTACAAACAGCAGTTTGTAGTAGTGAAAAATTTCTGTGGCAAAATTTTGATCTACCAGTAAAAAAACGTCATGAAAAATTGGCACTTTATCAGAATCTACCCTCCGGAGATCCTTGAAAGTTTCAGCTTGTATCTTTTCAATTTTCTTACTTATCTTTTATTAGAATTATCGCTAATATTAAGTTCTGCCAGAATAAACAAGTCTGATTTAGTCGAATTTACAACTGTAATGCTACCCACAAATTCCTTTGCTAATAAGTTTCACTCTGCTTAGTACACCACACACACACAAATTTGCAATAGAACTTGATGAAAATTAAAATTGATTTCGCATCAATATTCAATTAAAAACTTCCGTAAAGTTTAAAAAGCTAACTTCAATTCAATATTTTGATAAACCAATTTTGTTTACATTTTATTAATCAATAAATTTTTCCCATTTTAGTGAAAAATTTTAGAACGTATAAATGACCTTAATGACCCTTAAAATTGGCTAAATAATAATCAGTAATGAAGTTTGCAACCATAAAAATTTTGTTATACTAAAACTATCCCTCTTCCGTCAGTTTCGCATTTAATTTTTTTTACGAACTATGTTGTACCTACTCTAAATACAAACCAAGAATTGTTTGGAATTCGCAAAAATTCAGTTAAAAAAATAGATTTCAAAATGTTTTATTAGTCTAATTTGTATTGCAGGTTAGTCAAAAAATTAAGCAAATCGAATTTTTCAGTTAATGCCAGTGACGTAGGAAATGCGGTTATGCCTATGAAATGTAGATTCGATATGAAACCAATGCAAAACGGAACAGATGGGTGACGTTTAACACTGCACAATTGAACACACCACAACGATCCACAATTTCCTTGTTTTTGCAAGTTCGTAGAACCGCAAGTTTATAATAATTGTCACTGATTTATGTAAAATTAAATTTGTATTAAAATATTGGGTGTACAAATGTATTTCCGACCTTTTTAATAATAAAATACATAAGTTTGTATAGAAAATAAAAGAATGTTTTATTCAAAGTATGCTGCCTTGGAAGCTATAACCTCCGCCCATCGTTCAGGTAATAAACGGATTCCCCGAAGAAAGAAGCCTGGTTGTTTCGAGGCGATCCAGTCATCGACCCATTTTTTGACGTTTCTCGTTATATGAAGTGAAGTGCTGCTGTATCAGGACTGCTTGCATCGACCGGAACAAGTGGCAATCAGAGCGAGCAATGTCTGCTGAATACAGCGGGTAGGGTAGAGTTTCCCAGTTCTGCTTGTCCAAGTAGTTTTTGACAGTTATAGCAACATCTGCCAGGCCTAGCGTTGTCATGTTGCAAAATAATCTTACCGTGCCTTTTCTCCCATTCCGGTCGTTTCGCAGCTAGAGCTTGCTTTAAAGCCATCAGTTGTCGTCGATAATCTTGTCCCGTAATGGTTTCACGCTTGTTCAGCAGCTCACAAAAAACGATACCCTTCATATCCCACCAAATACAAAGCACCACCTTCGAACCATGGATGACCATGGACACCTGGCTTGACCCACGCTGGTTTTCACTTTGGATTGTCATAATGGATCCATTTTTCATCCCCAGTGATGATCCGATGCAAAAACCCCTTCCTTTGTTGTTGTTGAAGCAACAATTCGCACCTGCTTTTCCGACGTTCCAGGTCCGGTTCTTTTAATTTGTGTGGCAACCAATTTCTCAGCTTATGAACCAATCCCATTGCATGTATACGTTGCGAAACACATTGTTGGGTAATATTCAATTGTTCTGCCAATTGTATTTCGGTCTGACAAGGATCCACATCAACGAATTCGGTTTCTTCAAATTTTCTTGGTCCGCCTTTGTATCTTACGTCAAAATCACCAACTTTGAATCGTTGAAACCACTCGTTGCATGTTGTATTCGATGGAGCATGTTCACCGTAAACTTCCACAAGCAAACGATTTGTTTCCGCTGTACTTTTCTTCAACAAAAAATAATGAAGTAAGAATTCCCGCAAATGCTGTTTTTGGCACAAAATTCGACATTTTCAATCACATGAAAATAATTGTTGTTTACGCTTTGAACAAATGCCACTAGTAATTATTCAAGCTTGACATCTAACCTCCAAAAAACATGTATTGCCCGATTGAATAATATGCAAGTAGTGATACCAACGACACCTCTATAAAAAGGTCGGAAATACATTTGTACACCCAATATAAAAATGAGAGAAAATAAAATTTTGAGAAATAGCAGTTTGTGGCCATTGAACTTTATATTGATAACAGTTCCTTTTTTGCACCAAAACAATTAATGATATCAAAACGGGGGCATTGTCGCTTGATGATTGTCGCTTTGTTTGCATTTCACTCTGTAGGTTATTAAATACCAAATAAATTAAATGATTGAATTTAATTACGAAAATGTTACTGGAATTATTTATATCGCAAATAATAAAAGCAATAATTTTAGTATTATTCGATAGATGGCGCACGGTAAACCATAATATGTAAACTAAATGTGACCTTTAACTTTTGCGACATAAACGTCTGGTAGGTAACTACCTCAATAATTACTAATTGGTGTCTTACAAAACGAAAAATGTCGTGTGAGAAAAGCCTACTTTCTCGATAAATACAGAAAATTCCTATTTCACAAGGCCGTGGTCATTTTTATGCTTGGTTAGCAAACATACTCGTACGACAAATTAAAACATTTTCTGAATTTTAAAATTTAATCTCAGTTTAAAAAAAAAACAGTCAACAGTAAGTATTTATTTGTTGTAATTGGATTATGTATTAAAAAAAATATTGTGTCGATATACTCTCGTACCTAGCTACTTATATTTTACTTTTCAAAGAAAAATATTTTTATTAAAATTCACATCATGTAACCAAGATTTTGTCGTTTCAATTTGAAATTGAAAATAAAATAAGAAATTGTTTAAATTAAATATTATACATATATCTATTGGAATGGGAAACTATTATAAAATCTATTTGCATATGGCGCATTTTGACGTAGGTAAAACATACATTCTTACGTATGTAAATGTTAAAAGTCATTTTTGATCAACGATCTCACAGGCAATGGTGCCATGTTTTCGATATACATCGTATACCCAAAAACTAATAAAAAATTCTGAGAAATAAATTTGCCCAAGTGACGATCGGCTCTACAATATCAAATTTTAAAACACCAAACTAATCAAAATCAATCCATCAACCCGCAATACGACGATAATATACGAAAAACAATCTGGAAAATTATGCATGAATAAATTTCAATTTTGGTCCCTTCTTCATAATATTTAACATGTTCAAAACACAAAAAAAACATATTCCAAGAATGCGTGTTCTTAAAGGTAAGCAACCAAAAATAAAAAAAAGGATCTCATCATTTTTTCTTAGCCCAAATTTTTATACGAGTTCGAAGTTCCAACTCAAACAAGATCATCCAAGTTGTACACATATATGTATGTATGCATAACAATAGAAACTAACACACACAAAATTTTAAATTCCTTGAATCCATCTCACTCTGGTCTGAAGATTCTAAACAACAAACTTGTTACGAGCAATACCATTATATTATTTTCTATTCACCAGATATTCTTGTTTTTTTAATGTCTTAACACACAACACCTTAACGATAGTTTAGAAATACATCCATACATACTCGTATACGTTACACACATCCATATATCGTCAAACATAGTTTTTTATTAGTTTTAGTGTTTTTATATACAAAACATAATAAAAAATTAAAATTCTTAACAACAAAATCTTTAAATTATAAATAAAATAAAAATTAAATGAGAGAACTTAACTATAAAGAAAGAATTCTTCATGCACGTCCTATAGTGGTGTTGGTGTTATTTTGAATAATAAAGTTTTCTATATCTTTCCATATTTTAATGATGATTGTGTAATTCATTGTGAAAAGAAAATTTTTTCTTCTTAATTTTTTTGATTGTTCAAAATATAAATACTGGATAATAAATTGAATAATTATTGATACATTCCTGGATGATGACTTCGTGATTCAAAATAAACTATGAGATTACGTGTATTCGATGGTGCGTCTACGAGCTTTTTGGGGGATATATGATTATCGATTATTTATAGGATTTGTTTGTACATATAAGCTTTTGTTGATGCTTAATTTTCGTCTGGTGTGTGTATCAAAATGTGATCGTAATGCTCGAGCGGTCTCTTATGATTTAAAAAAAAACAGCCGGGTAAAAATAATTTTAACTATTGATAAACAATTGCTTATGCAGCGTGTAGGAATTCTATGCTGATATTATTCAGCAGCCAGCTGAAAGTAAGAGATTACGGCACTCGCCAAAAGGGGCAGCACTATCATAAAAGAGACTTTAACCCCGATTCTAGAATTAAGACTCGCAAGGGTCCAAAGACTTAATTGGTATTCTAGCAAAGCCGTCTTAAAACTGATTTGGTGAGACTCTCAAAATACTATTGGAAACCTGTCAAATTTGATTTACGAGATTTATTTTTAGGAAGTAGCAAGTTATTTACAACTAATTACCTTAATATTTAACAAATTTCGTTTGAAAAGAATACGTTTCAACAGAATACAAAAAGTGTCATAATTAAGACTAAACTCTATACAAAAACAAAATGTTTTATTTAAGTTCATTTGTAAGTCAGTGAGGTGCTTCAGAATCGGGGTGTTTATCTCTGTAAAACCTTAAAAGTGTCTGCTAAATAATTAAATTTTAGAATCTTTCAAAATTTGCCGGAACTCGTCTATTTATTAACGAATTATTATAAAATGTGGTTTGCTTAGTACTGAATAGGAAGTTCTGGACAAACTTCTAGTTAAGTTCTGGAAAATATTCTGGAACCTATTCATGGTGGACGAAACTCCGCATTTTAATTTATAAAAATGTGTTAGCATTGTTTTATTGCGATTTTAACATAAACTTTAGATGAGGTTTTCGAATCTGTCCATGCTGGACCAAATTCCGCCTTTTCGCAACCAGAGATGAAAATTTTTATTTTCTACGAATTCCTGATTGAATTTGAATTCAAGCATAAATTTTAAAAGAAGTTCTAGGAGTTTAGGAAACAGTCCATATTGGGCGCTGTTAATCTCATTTACAATTAAATATGAAATTTGATACATCTGGAATTTGTATAGAAAACTTTCGAATCTACAAGAGCAGTTTGGAGAGATCTATCGTTTAGACTCGCTCTAAAATGTTTTGAGATTTTGCGGCTATATAATTTATAAGATTCCGGTTCTATCAGTTTCAGTCGTTGTTTCCTCAAAATCATGGATACTACTCCAGAAAAGCCGCACAAGTTGTTGGTTTATTGCAAGAAGGACGCAATCAACGAGAAGCCGCTCTTCGGCTAAACATGAACCAATCCGCTTTCGCTAGAGTATCCAGAAGGTTTCAGGAAACTCGTACCTTCATACGGAGAACACATACCAGCCGGTATCGTGTACATCTGAGAAGGACGATCAATTTATGGTCCTAATTTCACTGTGAAATCGCCATCTCACGAACGGCGATGTGCAGCAAGAGATAAGACAAGTTCGGGATGGAGCTGTTAGTCACTGGTCAGTAAGAACACGCTTGAAAGAGCCCAACCTCACTCCAAGACGGCTCGCTAGAGGTCTAAAATTGATAGCACGCCACCGCAAAGAGCGACTAGAATTTTCTCGCGAACGCATCAATTGGAGCATCGAGCAGTGGAGACAGTCTCGTTCGCTTGAGAAAAATACAGATCTTGTTTTCGTACCTGATGGAGGTCGTAGAGGAGGTCTGACAGCTGAAAGATATATCGAGGACATTCTCTTGGATCATGTAGTGTGGATGACAATGCTCGGTGTCACACGAGGATATGATGTGGCCAGCCCTCAGTCCAGACATGAATCCAATTAAGCATTTATGGGACGAACTAAAACGTAGGGTCCGCGCCAGAAATCCGGTACTATCTAACATCAGTAACCTCAAGGTTGCATTAGATGAGGAGTAGGGTGCGATCACCCAAGTCTTTATCAAAACTTTAATAAGGTCAATGGGAAACCACATGCGAACGTTGTAGATACAAGGGGGTCGAGTCGATTTAGAAGCTCGCGAGTTTATATGTACGGTTGTTTTTCTAATAGGTCAAATCATAGTGGTATACATGGAAAATTTGGAAAAGATTTGGCGTTCAGAATTTTTAAGATTTTGCAGATTTATAAAATCTTCAGTTTCTGGCCAATATCTCAATTTACACTGGTAATCAATCGGTTCTGTTGTTTTTCTAATAGCTAAGGTCTTATTGAATCTACATGTGAAAATTGGAGATAATTTATAAATTTTTGTCCATTGTTCTCACGACCACTGTTGCACGGTGTGTAATATTCGGGTGAATGGATAAAAGCAAAAGACGGAGCTGTTTTGCACAACGTTTCGGAAAATCTTTAATTCAAGTATCAAGTACGATAAATCTCGAAGTATAAATAAAAAATTAAGAAGAAGATGATCAGGGAGGAAGATCATCAATTCACGTTAGTAAATTAAAAAAACATAAAAGAAAGCATAAATCAACAAGGGTTGCCATTGCCCCTTCTTTTCGTTTGACGTACTTTATATGGTGGTATAGAAGAGTGAATTCTCTTACTGTCAACTTTAAAGTAGACAACATTAGGATGCGCTCTTAGGTATAAGACCTCCACTAGTTCTTTGTTGGCGTATTTAGTAAAGATGTCAGTCTTCATTGACTGATAAAATAGCTTTTCTAAACGGCCTAGTGGGGGAAGCTTGACTACAATTGCTGGAATATCGTCGGGTTCAATTGGTTCGTTTGAGATAAGTTCCCTTACAAATTTGGAAACTACTCTAAAACGAAAAACTATTTTGGGCTTAGTTGTGTCAACTTTAGGGAGAATTAAAAAATTGAATTTTTTTTTTTTCAACAAAAATTTGTTCAAACTTTTTGAACCAGATCAGCAATGGTTCAAAAGAATCAAGTCTTTGAACTAAAATTGTCACAAACCTAACGGCTATATTCTATTTCCGCCCTAGTTGTTGTGGCGTTTGTTCTATTTCTAGCTACTCGAAGGCATCTGAGGGTCAATTGACATACTTTAAACGAAACTGCTGACTGTCATGTTCCATTAACCCATTTATTAATAAGTAATAAGTTAAGAAGCTTCATATACTTCATTTTTGAAAAACCAAGTCGAACAGTTAAATGAATTAAAGAATTCATTCATCCCAGTTAGCATTTTGAAAATGTCCATCCCTTCCGAGCCAATAGAAATATTCCCATAAATTTAACTAACGCGCAATTGGCCTTTGGTTGATCGTGGTGATTTCAATTAAATTTGGAATTGTTTGGAACAAGAAGTTTACTTCTACTTTTCCCAATTTTTCGAAATGTAGGAAACATTAATTTTAATTATCTGTCCGCTATTTAAAAATTTTCAAATTGTATTAACATATTTTTTTTAATCAAAAAACTTAACACAAGAATAATTATGAGTTGAATTTAACGATTCGGATAATCCGTATCCGATATTCGCGAATAATTGACTACAAAATAGTATTTCGTTGTTCGCTGTTATACAACACTTTACGCTTTCATATCAATACCTATTTAAAATTCAACATGAACTAATTAGTTATATAACCAACACCCTGTATATAGCATAAACTTCTTTTTTTAGAAGATACCGAAAGCGGGCAGTAATCATTTCATACTTTCGCCTCTTAGTAATAATTTAAATTTACCATCAGCTATCAAGAGCTTCTATCAACATCGATAGTCAGATGATTTTTTGTAATAGTTTAGCCATCGCGGGTCAGATAACTGACTACGTCAGGTTACTGACAAGTTAAAGGTACCTACTGAAATATTTAAACCGTTGAAGTAGGGTGCGAGTTTTTTCGAAATTCTAACTGCATTGCCGAAATTCCTCATTCCTGAAACTTTTTTAGAAAACCTATACGAGATCAAAACCCCTCCTCTGCCTCTTTGTAAACATATCGACTATAACTGTTCCAAGTGTCTGAACTTGCTTTAAAATTAATTTTTCATTTTTTTAGGGGCGAAATCATATTTTTCTTAAAATTTAGAAACGAAGAAGAAAGATTATTTAGGTCACTCCCAATCCAACCGGCAGAACTTTAACGAATGTGCCACTTCTTAGGTATTAAACTAATCTCATCTACTAATTATAAATTTGAAACAATGCTCGAAAAATTATATGGTAGTTGAAGTGGTTGCCTGAGGGACACATTAGCTTAAAAAATATGTAATAGGCAGAACCTATATAAGATGTTATTATCGAAAAGAGAAACTAACATGGAACTTCAATTTTAAGTATCTTATTTATGTATTTGACAGTTTTTAAAATATGTTTGTTTTATAATTTAAATTTCACGGTATAAGCGAAGGTCACAAAACAAAACTGACTATATTTCATTAATACAACGTTAAGGTAGTAATAGTTAGTTGTAGTATTACAGTAAGTAATAGTTTAGCAATATAGAAAGAAAATATTCTGAAATAGGAATTGATCGGGAACTACGGTGATTATGCCTTCTGACTTGAAAACATCATACAACTAAAACTATATTATTTTGAAAATGCAAATGCGTCGATATACAAATTATCGTCAAATATTAGCCGTGTAACTAAAATATGTGATCACCAAACGATTCCACCAATTTTTTGAAAAAAAACGTCTCTCTATTTTGCCACAAACAGTAAAGTGACAAATTTATCACAAAAATTGATAAAATATTTGTCACAAAATATTGTTGAAAATTTGTCGATTTTTTGTTGATATTTATTTTATACATTTTTGATATTTTTTTCGTTATCTAACAACAATAAGTGCGTATTATTTTATATTAGTGTAGACAAATAACTTTTTGATAGAAGAACCTGTGGTCCTTGATAATCCTACGTTTTTACAAAAACATTTTACAAAAAATATCATATTTTTTATCACATTTTGCCATGGAACGCTCTCATTTATCACAAGAAAAAACAAGTTTTTTTTTATTCTAGATGCCAAAATTTTTATACATATCTTGTTTTGAATTTTTCTTATTTTCATTAATTTCAAAGCTATACCTGGCCATTAATTCGTGAATTATTCTAGCAAAATAATAGGGCGGTAAAACTTTGTTGTTAAAAATAAAGCCACTAAGAAACTTTTATGTGGTTTTGGATTTTTTTGTTATCTAAGATGATTAAGATTTGACATAAAGTTTTGACATAAAATTAGTGTCATAACAAACACCATGATAATTATTATCATTTTGGTCGAACTGAAGACACTAAGTATTCTTAAAAATACTACCGTCTAAAATAAAAATATTTTCTTTATGTCGAAGGAGGCTAGGCAAAATTGACATTGTCCGCATAACTAGGTAGCATGCAATATTTTGACGTTTCTTCAAGATAAATATGGCAGCATCATAAAATTTGTTGGTCGTTCGAATTTATTTGGTTTTAAATTTGTAAAATGAATAAAATAAATCGCAATTTTGGATTTATATTTTCATTTTATTTTGGTGTATGGATTTTTGATTTTCGCATAATTTCGTGATCATTTAAAAAATATTATAGTTCAAGTGATATTCTAGGTATTGAAAAAGCAAGAGAAAGTAGATTGCAATGGTATACAGTTGTCAAGTGGAGAAGCCGTGTCACCTTTTCGCCTATAAACAAAATTTTGTAAAGGTTTCTTACAGCACGTTTGCATCAAAAATTTTATGCACAGCTCGTGTTGTATACTCACTAACATAAAAGATAAACCAAAACATATTTAGTTAGTATGACGACAAAAATAAACGCCTGAGCAAATGTGTGGAATTTTACAATGTGCTTCAATACCTAGATTTTTTAAATTTTCCTTTTTGGTTTCCTATCCGTTTCGCTCAAGCATTCAATACAAAATGAATATAATTTTACACATACATAGATACGTGCCGCACTTGAATTTTGCGGGGTGCTGCTTGATTTTTGTTTGAAAAATGCAGTGTGTGAATCGGCTAAATCTCTCTCGTTTCGACATCTTGTTTAAATGTTTTTTGGGCAAATTGGTAACTGCCGCAATTTTTTTGAAAATTCACAATTATGTTAAAAAGTTTCACATTTCCAGATTTTATGTTAGTTTTTAAGTTTACGAACTTCTGATTTCCAAAAATTGACGTACATCAAACTGAAAATGATGATTTTTCATGGAAAACCCATTAATCGTCCATTTTTTGGATTTACATTAAAAATAAATTGATTTTTACATCAAAAGAACCTCACAAAGTAAATAGAAATAGAAATCTAATATAATGTAATAGTGTAATCGAAACAATGAATAGTTTACTAAAATAAATTTTAGTATTACTACTTATTATAAAATTTTCGCTTTTGACATTAAAAACGCACATTTCTTATCCACAGTGATATACGATTTTCAAACCTGCCCAACAAACTGCTAATTTTATATTAATCAGCAATTGGAAAACTGATTACCATAAAGTACATCAAAAATCACTACCTCAACTTGTTATAGTCCTTTTTTATGTTTAAGAGGTAAGGCAGTAAATCAAGTCAAGATAGACATTTATGAGGCAATGAACCGTCTGATGTTAGAAGTACGTACGCATTAAGTCCATGTTTAGGCATTATAACCAAATGTCGTCTTTTTAAACCAATTAAATGAAAATTGCAAATCGTAAATAGTAAGCAAAAAATAAACCAAATAAAGCGTGGAAATATAATTGGCCAGCTTACCTATAAAAAATCTATACGCTCGACTACCAGAGTCAGTAGCCGAAAGCAAAATTTTATTGCGCTACATAGAAAATTTGTTCAATCGAATTTTTATAAAAACTTTGATACTTTTTATTACCAACTGGGAAAGACAAATTAAAAAAATTAATTTTAAAAGTAATAAATCAGTTTTTTGGTGTGTACGTCATTAATCAAAAATTTCTGAGAATTGCAATGTCGGTACCTACAATTTCTAATTACTATGCGGTGCAAACAGAAATTGGTTAATAAGCATTCAGGATTTATAGAAATGCTGAATGATATTTAATTTTCATTACAGGATTATTATTTAAACTGCAATTTATGCATTGAAAAGTTGGTTTGGACAGAGAGCTGAGTAATACACACACTAATAATGTCTAGTACGAAGGTATTCTGTCCTAAGGGGGACAGTCAAATGAGAACTATTAAATTTTGTTTAAAGATTATAAATACATTTCAGAGGGCAATACTAGTCAGCCCAATAGTAATGGGTTTTCCTGTAGTAGCCAGATGACCTCGGACCTTTTGTTCTCAGTTAAAAAAAAAATGATTATTCAATAAATTTCCGTGAATTTTACGTTAATTCGCACTTAAAGATGAAAAATCTTCAATGTTACATCAGCAGACAACACATGACTAAAATTTCAACAACAGAATAAAATTTCAATTAATCTATTATTTATATTATTTACATTAATCTTAAACTTCTCTGTAGTATACTTATACATACAATTTTCCAAGAATACCTTCTGAGTCCATTTTATCAGTTTCAGGGAATTTTAAATTAACCATGAGTACTAGAAACCTATTTCAAAACTATTATTGTAAATTTTTTCTACCTAATATTTTAATGGCAAGGACTTAAAATTACCGAAAACAGCAAGATTAAGTCAAGCAAGATTAGGTCCGTTACAAATACAAGAATGAAGCTGATGGTCTATACTATGTTTCCATGACCCAGGTTGGAGTTAGGTTGACTTAAAATTTTGATAGCCGTTTGATAAATTCAATTTTATTTTTGCCTTAAAATACTTCTTTGTTTTAAATATACATATTTGTGGTTTAAAATTTAAAATATAAATTTCATTGACAATAAATATGACAATTTTTCATTGCCGCCATTTTGAATTTCAACTCGACGCAATCCCATTGGTTTCGTCGAGTTAAAAATAATTTAATGAAAACTCAACTCTACTCTGTTTCCATGAATGCTAACTCCAACCAAAGCCACTTTCCACTATGAGTGGAAACAAGCTACTATTGCAATAATTTTTATAAAAAAACAAAGAAATAAAGTAATAATTTGTAAAACGTCAAATTTGCCGTGTTAAGCAATACTCTGCCTCAGAAAAAATGAGAATTGTAATTTATTCAAATTTTTATTTTTAGTTATAATTATGGCGAGTTCTTTTTGTAAAAGTAACGAAAAAGGAGAATAAAGCTCGATATCAAAAATGAGCGTCGTTTTTTAGCTGAGTGGATGATTTAGGTTTTATAACGGGTGATCCACTTAAAATGTTCTCAACAAATATCTCAATAACCATGTGTTCTACGAAAAAATAGTTATAGGGACAAAGTTTTCGTATATAAAAGGATCCATAATATAGTACTCAAGTTTATGTAATTAATCGAGATACTGAGAGTGAAAAATTTTTTTTTATACATCGGAACTATAACTCTATGGCAGAATATTATTTTACATTAAAACTAGATTCAACTATATTCAAATTCAATTTCAAATCGAAATGTTGCATTTCACAATCGCGCCCAAAATAAAAATGGCTTGATGTAAAAGCTTAATAGCTAGAGCACTATGCTTGGTCCCCGTTTCTATACATCAACGTTGTCCTACATAATTTTTCGTAGAGCATGTGTTCGAGTTATTTCTCGATAACATTTTAAGAGGATCACCCGGTATAAGCAACAAACGTATATAGTAAAAATATTTTGAATCACAAATTGCAATTATAATTTGAATCGCAAGAAATATGCGATACTAAAAATATCAAAACATTGATTTTATGACAACATCATTTTATCTATTAAACCAATGATCATTGTAGTTATAAGTCTACAAACTAATATGAATCTGATGTTTTAAGAAAAATTATTTTCGTTTAGACTGGAAATTTCTGACCCACTCATCAGTGCAGTGTATGACAATTTCTGAATTCTGACTAAAAGTCCTATTTTCTGGCATGGTATTTCGAACAAAGTATTTTTAAAGGCAAATAAATAAGTGCTAAGCAGCTACGCGCTCTATTTGTTTAGACTACCTATACCAAACTTTTTTCAAATCTGAATGGGGTCTTTGCAGGGTGTGAACCAGCAACCAAAATAAATAAATTTAAATGAAAAAAAGCTTGCGTTAAGGACTAAACACACCAAGCGTCGACGGGGAGCGAAGAATTTTTATAAACAAATATATACCAATTATTTATAAAAACCATGTGTGTCTAGTCCTTTAGGCATTGCAGTTCAAAAATCAGTTCCTGAAAATTTATGAAAATTTATTTAATGTGAAGAAACATATAAATCTTTAATAAATCAAATTTTTAGCTTAAAGGTTTTGTTTTCCTTTATATTCTATCGTTACGTCATTTTGCTGTATGCCTCCTACCAATACCCCCCCTCTACTCTGTTACAAATTGATACTACTCCAATAAATGTGTGACATCATTAAAAAACGTCACCAAATACAGTAAAATTATGATATATAGAAACACCACAGTTAGCTTTTAACAGTTGTACTGATGTTCCAACAATGCTTTGGGTTACTAAAAACTGCCTTTTAGAAATAATATTGTTTTTGAGATTTTGGTTATTAAAATTTTTTAAAATCCAAAATTAAATCACAAATGGTTTGGATAAATTTAGAATTATTTTATCCCATTCGGCAAACCTCTATGAAGTTATCCTTCAAGTGTGTGCTTCAATTAGTGTGGCATTTAAGCATAAAAAGTTAAAATAGTTTGACAATTGTATGGTTGCTTATTTAACGTAATTATGAACGTATAAAAGATAAAAAAAGGAAAATGTCTAAAATTAATACTATTACAAAATATCTGCTTTCAATTGCGGTCAGTTTATAACTAAACGTTACGGTTTTCATAAAATTTTGTACCTGGCAAACTTCTGTTTACAAATAACTATTTTGTGTATTTTGTTATTCACCTCAATTTTTAGCTTTCTAACTATGTATGCGGCATTTAAACCAATTGAAACACACCCTAATTTATAGTCGAATATGGCAACACCAATATAAATTAACAGAATTTTTATTAAAAACCTATCGTGATAGTCATGGGTATATAATGAAGCTTCTGACAAATAAAATAATTGTATCACGAGATAACACAAAAGTACTAAAATAGTGGCGCTGTTGGTTGTTGCAGTATTGAAATGTCAATTTATAAATAATTAATTAAAAATTATTAATCGTCGAAAATTTGTCAAGCAGTAAGTAACTTTTATTTATTAATTATTAATGAATATTCTAAAATCATAAAACACTCATTATTTACATTAATCTTTAAAATTAATTACATTAATCTTTAAAATATTAGATGAATCAAATTACTAAATTTTGGCGCCCAAGAGACCGTAAAGAGACTAACATTTTCACAATTTTAATTATGTTACAATTTGAATTAAAATTTTTTGTTCGGGGGGGGGGGGGGAGGTGGGCGGAGTCCTAGATTTATACCTCCACGCGGTGCTCTCTGGATAACTCTAAATTAATCAGTGTAGTGGAGACGAGCAGGAGAAATTCTGTTTATAGTCATAGTCATGGACACTAGATGTCAGGGCGAGTCATTGGCGCCTCAAAACCAATACCAAATCAGTGTCTGTTAAGTGTCCTTAAAATACTCACCAAGCGGGTTGAGCGGCAGGCTTACAACCTTCTCTTATAAAATGATTAAGTTATGGACCGTGCAGATGGCAAAATCCGTTCATGGGATGTGACAGCGAGAGAACGAGAAAATTAAAATTTATCCGATTTAAATGAATAACGGTAACTGAAAATCAAACCTGCAACTTTGATTTACAAATCTATAATATTTTGTAGTTCAATACAGCAACAACCATCGGAGACACCTACTAGAGTTGAGTGTCAAATCGCGTTTAGTAAATTATTATTTAGTTTTATTATACTAAATTAGTAAGACGAGATTTGTGTATTGTAAAATCTTATGTACTAATTATAAACATATCGACCATTATTTTTAATCATCTTTCAATCATCATTTTAAATCATCTTTAATCATCTTATTTTAAGTAAATGTAAATTATTTTAAAACATACCTATCTTTCTTGAGTTAAAACGGTAAATACGAGTAGATTTATTAAGCATAAAATTTTAAATATAGCAGTAATTAATGAGTTTATAGAGAAATAATCCACTTTCAAATCCCAAAACGACAAATTGTTTCTAAGTCACATTTTAAATTTAGCCGCCTGACCTGAAGTGGCAGCATTTTTCTTCCTCGAATTCCATACCAGCCACGCTCTGTAGATATCAATTATGACTTTAGGCGGCTTTATATAAAATTTAACTCTGGTTGTATGAGTTATTAGCCATTTTTGCACTTGAAGAGTGAAATCTTCCTCTACAAACTTCAAATCAACTGCTCTGTTAATTGTTACCTACTATGGCTCATATTTAAAAATTGGTGTTAGCATTTTTCTACCATTTTGTCTGATGAGAATTTTGTGGTCGTCTTATAGGCAGAAAAGCTTCATTGTTACTGGCAACTGTACTTATATTACAAGTACAACAAGCATTATTTTTATAATGCTTGTTACACTTGTTATAAGCAAAAATATTATAGATTCTGCTGCTTCTGATCTGATTTTCTTGTCCATCAAACTTTTTGAAATTGACTTCAAAAAATTTCCGGGATAACACAGTAGACAGAGTACTGGAGGACACAGTAACTTTCTTCGGGATATTGTATTTGGGATAAAGTAGGCAGCGGAAGAAAAAACAAAAATTTATGAAATTTTTAATGGTAGTTTCTCTTTTGTTTCTATACTTACTATACAGGCGAACGTTAGCCGTTGAAAACATCCGTCTATTTTGACATAAATTTGAAAAATTAGATCGAAGACAGTATCAGAGTTGGGAACTACATATGGTGCAACAGCGCCGCCATTTATGATTACCGACATTTTATGTTCTTTTTAGCTTTTTTGAGGAAATAGTTTGTTACGAGCATTAGTCTTCCCAAGTTTAAAGTTTTACGGTAAATTATTTGAAGTAATTGTAATTTATTGTTCTTAAGTTTTTCTCTGAAGTATGATCAAACATTAAAAACAAATGACATTCAATCAAATTATTTAAAGCGTTAAACATTAAATGGTTGAGCTAATTTAGACTGTCTCGTGAAATATGTATCGCGTGCAAAGTACAAATTATATTTGTTAATTAAATAAGTATAAATGAATACAGTCATAATAAATAATTAATAAAATTAGAACTAGAATTAACGGGTTGTGAAAGAAACAGGACAGTAACTAATTTCCGAACATATATTTATGGATATAAATAAATAAAAACTAAAAAGTAAGATTAACCCCGCAAAAGAAATTGACCTGTAAAATTTACACTACTTGAGACCTCTTATATATTTATTCCTCCATGGTGATAGGGACTAAAAGCCGTACGATAGTTTCAAATAAATTTATAAATTTCTTTATGAAACTATACAAAACTTTAATAAATCGTTATTAAAATAACCATATCAATAAAATTAAACTGTTATAGTGTGTTCGTTTACCACCGCATTACCATAAGCTCATGTAAAAACCCGAAAGCTTCTATTGCATGCACTAAAAATATTTTAATATACAGTGAGGAGGTTACAGTGAGAGGATACAGTGCAAAGTACATAAAGAAAGTCGGTTGTAAAATCACACCCGAAATGACCAACATAATTAACTGCATTAACATAAACCGCACCGATCAAAAACAACCGTTAAATTCCTAAAGTTTCCTTTCGTTTTCTTTTATATAAATTTGCATATTATTTACATTCATAATCGATACTGCAACATACTATGTTACGTTCCATCATATACAGATGTAATATATATTTAAATTATGTTGTAGTCATAAGCGTAGCACAGATTTAGGTGGAGGGTCAGTTTAATAGAAAAGGAAGAATTTGCACTGTTTTCGTTTTACCCACATTTTCGTCACTTAAGGTATCTTCATGTTCCGGAAAGCCCATATCGTGAGCCTTACCTGCTGCAATCAACCGTTCAACGGAAATAAATAGGTTCGCAACCCCTAGAGATTGAAAACACTATAAAAATGTGAAATACTTCTTTTAAAGGTTCCCTGCATCCAATCCATGATCGGGAAAAGGCTCTGTCCTATTATTATTTTTTGAATTAATATAATTTGAATAGTGGCGACCGTCGGTAAATGTCATATTAGGGTTGTGTACCAATTTTCGATTAAAACTAAATTTTCGGTAAATTTAATTTATCTTTCAGAAATTTCATTACAATTTGATCGAAAACCTGCGCCTCTACGAGTATAACATGATTACCACCGCAATACAAATTTTTGCATGTGAATTTAGAATCGAACAACACGATGCCTTCCCGCCATCTATTATAGCAAGAAACCTACCAACAAACTCACCAACGAAATGAAGGCGGATAATGTTTCGTTTGACAGTTGGCTTAGTTTGTTTACTTGCTTTTTGCACTTAATAATGCATTCGAATAGCAATGTAAACAAATATTGAAGATTTTGATTCTAATGGATAGTTTTCATTTTTCCATTAATATTAGTTAATAAAGGCACAAACCAGAAAATATTTAATTATTGTCAACTGACGGTAAATGGCATTTAGAGAGCTGGCTTATTATCTTTTCGAAAGAGGAAATTATGATACGAAAATTGAAGCGAGTTCAGAATATCAAATCGGAACATTCTGAGACTCCGGCTACTATAATCCAGAAAAGTTATATTAACCTTTGATCAAAGGTAAATTTGTGTATTTTTCCAAAAATCCAGAGCAAAACCTAAAAATTTGTTCTAAAATCGATTTTACCCTCATAATTTGATTTACCAAAGAGTTGGGTGCCTACTCGAGATTGCGGCCGCAACACTTAAAAATAAATACGTAGCGTAAATGGAATTTCCGTAATGTCGATTTACACCCGGATTCAGGCGTCTGACGACTGTCATAAATAAAATATTTTTGTTAAGACTACCTGTTTTAAGACCAAATCTTAAATGAAATTCGGGCTGGAAACTCTTCGAAGACTATTGTAGAGCTGTCAAATACTTAGTATTTATAATATTTATTTTTAGGAAATATTAAAATATTTAGAATTATTTACGTAATATTTAACTAATTTTATAAATAAATTAATTATTATTTATTAAGACAATTTTATTCATTAATTTTCATTCAATCATCATTTCCGAGCATAATGCATTTTTCTGGAAATGTCAAACGGTCACCAATAAGACCACCAAATTTATATGTCTCACGTAAGACATTTTTTTAAAACCTATGCCAACTAAGACTACGCGCAGAATACGAAAAGTGTCGTAATTAAGACTAAACTCAAAACAAAGACAACAAATTTTATCTAAGACCATTTTTCAGTAACTGTGCTTCAGAATTAGGGTGTAAGTTTGATAATGTTTAAACCACTCTGATTACTATGTTTAGGGGTTTAACTTGATTTTTTCAAATTGTAAACTTTGACCAAAGATATCTGGGATATTTTTTGACAGATAACATGTTTTGGGTGATAAGCAGAAACAAATCTGAAATTGTATTTTTTCCATAGTGTTCGATGATAACCAAGCGAATACAAATTATAAGAATATTCTGCCCTAAAAACCGGTAGATATTTCTACTACAATTTACAAATGTTAATTTAAAGTTTCCCTTTAAAGTAACAAAATGCTTTTATTTTTGACACTTAAAATTCTGACTACGTGTGTCATTAAAAATTACCCGGATATTTTATTGGTGTGAACTTAGGGGAATAAAAAATATTCAAATAAAAATCTATTTATTTGAATATTTTCAAATTATTTACGTATTAAGCAGCTTCTAAACATATTCAATCCCTAAACAAGTGCATAGTATGATTTCGATGCGACTAATCTTCATTTATCTGTCAAAAATTATAATAAATAAATATTGTGAGAATTCGGGTGCGTTCGTTATTTTCACAACATTAGTACTAAAAATATTGATCACAAACGCTACTAAGACTTTCTCTCTTGTGAAGATTTGTTTTTTTAAGACTAAAGTGACCATTGAAATTCCGAAGGCAGTAGCACAGAATAGACAGAAACGTCATAACGCCATTTTTGTATGGAAAAATATCGACTCATTTTTTTTACCTTGCTTCACGAAAAGGTAGGAAAAATTGTTTGCAGGGTACCCAATAGAAGGAAAAATTCGTTATTTTTGTAAAAAAAAATGTAGGAAAATGGTCGAAAGGTAATTTTTTCTTGGTCTACTCAATGGCGCTTCTGGTTAATATTCTATTCGGTGGCAGTACAAACAAGTACAAAACTTTTGTAGAGCTGTCAAAACCAAATTTTCACCATATCGTTTCGAATTTATGAACGAAATGCGGCAATTCAAATTCGAAATTGTTAAAAAACTCGAGTTTACGTATATGCTAAGATTGTATATTAAAAATATAAAATAGCAGTTGAGACTGAATAATGTGAGAAAAATTCTTTAGGGTTTTATTCGTACAGTTTGTTACCTGGTTAAATGTCAATATTATAAATTTTTTTGGCAAAATTTTGATTCCTAAGACCTAAATTGTCTCTGTATAAATGACAAAAATCTTAACCGACAAAATCATGATTCCTAAGACCACCTATTTCGCTGATATTAACGAAGACAATTTTTTAAGACTACTGACAGATAAGAGTAAGTGCAGAATAAGAATTAAAAGTCGTCGTTAAGACAAAAAATTTCGCTAAGACTGAAAATACGTCGGTGACTGTAAAATAGGTAAGTGAATCGAGGAGTAAGACTGTGTTCGAAATGTGTGATAAATAGTTTAGTACTAAATTTGTGAACGCACCCAAAATAGCACATTACTTATACGGATAAAATTGTCATATGTACCTTATATAATGAATTAATATGATTAGAAGCTGTTTAAGATTTATAACGCAACCTTAAATTTTTAAATCAAAACTAAATTGAATGACATGAATTTCATCAAAAAAATTATCACAGAATGAGGGCAACAAAACGAGAAAAATTTCATAAACGGAAAATTGTTTACGTTAAGGCAGGTACGCAGCTGACTTGAAATGAAGTTTTCACTGGTCTCAAAAATTAACCAGATAAATTATTCCATGAAAGTTTATTCCATGGGTTATTTTACTTTTATATCTTCATGTCAAAATATTTAGCTTACTTTTATCGTGCCTGCAGATATAAATGCAGTGAAAAATGTGTAAAGTGAAACAGAGATATCGATTACCATACCATGCCAATGCAATGTGTAGATGGTGATAAAATCGGACCTACAACCGTACGTCCTCGAATTGGCTGTCACTGGCGTAAACGTAAGGATGGAAAAAGAAAACCGCGAAAGAGTTGGGAAAGCCTTGGCCCCAGAACAGATTGCAGAGATAAATAAAAATAAAAAACAGAGACATCTACTAATACGAAAAATACCAATTTCACTAGCTAAACCGTACCACAAAAAAACAATTTAGTGATGAAATTTTGATTTTCGTTTTCGCTTGTCATTTGTATATGTAAAATTATATTTCACTTCAGCTGCATACTAGGCATTAGTGTCAAATATTTGTGGTAGAAAATATTTATCACACAATTCGGACACCGTCTTAGTACTTAGAGGATTTTTTTTGTCTCATCAATATTTAAATAATAAAAAAAAATTGATCATTTATTACAAATTGAAATATATCTGGATTTGAAATTATTTAACTGAAAAAATTAAAAGGCAGCTCATTACTAAAAAGCGTTATGCCATATTAGCATTTGGGAGCGTCAGAACAAAATAATACGATTGGTCTCGTCGAGTATGTACATTTCATATTGTAGTTTAATTTTACTTTTGTTTGACATTTCAAAGTGTGAGACCTGCGTCTCGCGCGTCGAGTTTGTTTATTGTTCTACTGTCACTAGTATTAAAATCACCAAACTCTTGCAATGTCACATTGAGTAATTGTCCGAGATAATCTACAATTAGCGATTATCTAGTTTGTATGTATCGCACTAGTGGTTTATCGGATAAGTGATGTAAAATTATGGGCATTGAACCGGGACTCACTGAGTTCGAACCTCGTTCGATTATGGTCGGCGATGTTAATAAACACAAATATGACTCTCTGTTGGAGTGCAGAACTGCTCTATTTTTCGTAATAATTTTCAACACAGTTAATATTGTTTAAACCTACAGAACAGAAACTTTTTATTGTAAATATTGTTCTGAATAGCGAATTGCACACGATTAATAAAAGTCTGAGCACTTTTCGATAGACCTTTGGTGGTTA
Organism: Nephrotoma guestfalica; assembly: GCA_963691935.1. Classification (NCBI taxonomy): domain Eukaryota; kingdom Metazoa; phylum Arthropoda; class Insecta; order Diptera; family Tipulidae; genus Nephrotoma; species Nephrotoma guestfalica. The sequence goes on from OY829913.1 coordinate 20,410,482, forward strand.
AGTATTTGTTAATTATGTGATAAATAATCTAGCATCTAATAGTCCAAAAAATAGTGAATCATCTATCTAAAGTACCACGACTAAACCAACAAAAAACTATAAAGAGCCGCCATCGAGTTCGTAAATTAAAACCATTTAATTCCATAGGGACATATCTACATAATTACACACATATTTCGCTTCGAATGAATGAAACGAGATAATTAAATTAGTACCGAGTACAATACATTCCAGTAATGCATATTCCACCATTAATTATCATGTATAATAACAAGATTTAGTATACGAAATTAGCATAGGTATGATAATCTAAAACACAGGTGGGCCAACTAATTATGTGTCGCGCACAAACTTGCAGCACACCACATATTTTCTCATGCCTTTTATCCGATATAAATAACAAACATCGACGTTAGGAGTAGCTGAGCTGAATATTTATTTTATAATACTCGTATGTATCACATAGACTTTGTGTTAAATACAAAAAAATTATTTGGTATGTTCTCTGCAATCTACACTGGAACACGATAATTATGGTTTATTGATGTTAAGCATTTATACGGTCAACCGAGCGTTTCGATTTAAGTCATTAATTTTTATAATTATTGTAGCATTGTTGCAATTCTCGATTTGGTGGTGCGGTTTGATCTGAACCAAAATATAAATCATGAAACAGTAGCAGCAGCAGATTGATATATTGATTAAGAAATATTAAAATATTGGACCTAACTATTATAAATGAGACAAATATAGAAAGACACTTTATTAAAAGAAAATAAGAAGAAAACCGTCTATACCTATACAAGATTTTTAACAAAATTATGAAGCATTTTGGTAAGATATACAAATTAAAACACGAAATGAAAGAAAAATAATAAGAATGTGAAAAAGAGGAAAACTTTTATATGCGAGATGAACATGCTGCTCCTGATTCTCGAAGCTCTTTAATATAACTGGATTATTTCTTATCACATCGCAGCAACAACAACAACACAAATTTTATATAAAAGAAGTCTTACGTCATTAAATAATTTTCTTATAAACATGTTAGAAGTAATATTCCGGGGAAAAAATCCAATTTAATTTGTGTATGTGGTAATCCATCATCATCATCAATCACATTCAGTAAACGAGTAAAAAGTTTATTTACCACTTTATAAAAAAATAAAAAATTATTTCACTTAAAACTTTTTTAATTATATTTTGGTAAATTTTCCACACAACTTTTTTATTTGATTTTATTTTATCTAAACCACACTATTTTTTACCACTTGAACACATTCTGCACAATAATATATATACTTTTAGCAATTTTCACTAGGCCTTTAAAATAAATAATATATTTAGACAATTTTCACTAAAATTCACCAAATTTATGTATAGAAAACTTCACTCACAACCGTTTAATAAAAATAAAAATTTAATTTAATTTGATTTACTTGAATAATAAAATTTATTAAACCACTAACAATAAAAAGTTTTTTTTTTTTGTAAGATCGTTTGATTTTTTTTCCCCCCGTTAAAAACCAATCTCAACAATATCGCGAACGACTTGAAACTGAGCACTTAAGATACACGAGAAAAAAAATACAAGAATTTTTTGTTTTGTTAAAGAAACAAAAAAAAAACAAATAAGAAATTAACTCTTAAAGATTTCTCAGAAGAATTGGTATTCATTTCGGTTTGTCTTGAGACAGAGCTTTTACGAGTATGTGTGTTTGTAAACGGGCTCGTTTCGTAGAGGTGCATAAGTAAGATGGGAATACACCTTTTGTGCAAGTGTTGGTCGAGCAGAGAGCAATCGAATTCTCAAAGTACCTTAATACGAACCACACAAACATTTGTGCGTACCTAAAATTAATGCTATACACCTCGGTCGTATATCGGCCACATAAACTTTAACAGGAAATGTACTAACATTTTATTTTAAAAATATTTTCTTGAAACACGCAATGTTAAAAGACCAAAGAATGTTCATATTTTTCTGTTTCTTGTTTTTAACTTTTTTATATCTTTAATGGTAGAAAAATAATAATAAAAAAGGTAAAGAAATATATTGATGGAATTCTCTTAAAAAAAAATTTCTTTTATGTATTATATAGTTGTGTCTTTTCTTGCACGCATATTATAAAGGTACGTGCACATTGATATATTGCTAAACTGGGAAAGGTAAAATTAGAACAGGTGAGTGGGAAAGGGATAAAAAAACAAAAATAAAAAAAATGTAAGTAACAAATTGATAAACTCAAGCTCGTATAATACATTTTTAACATCCTTTAAATTTATCTTACACAAATCCTCCGCGGTATGCAAATATTTACTTTTCTTTGCGCACCTTGCATAAATCACAGGCACACTTGAAAATTATGAATAACCATATTATCATTAAATGCTTGGCAAATTCTTGGTATTAGACATAGTCTGCGTACCTGGTCAGCAGGTAGACGATACACACATTCTCCTATACCTCTCTAATGTTACTTTTCTAACACATCTCAAAAATGATTATATTGTGAGGCTTCAAAATAACATACGTCTTATAAATAAAATCCAACAACAAGCTCAACATAACTATATACGAGTAATATAAGAAACCGGCTCTACAATATATGTATATAAACACATTTTTGTTGTTGTTGTTGTTTTCTTCTTTCGTTTATTATGTTTGAAAACATAAGAAAAAAACTTCTGCTCTCTTTTTTTACACTATATAGAGGTAAGAGTTACGCGAGTTATCCACACATGAAGAAATCGAATCGCTGTGTACAAAAGAAACTAAAATCGTAAGAATTCTTTACAATTTTACTCTCTTTTTTGTTATTTTATTTTTTTTTATGATCATCATCGTCGTAATCATCACAATGATGACGATCATAATCATTTACATGTTATTAGTTATTTTTTTTTTTTTTATTTTGTTTACATCAAAATGCTTTAATTTATAGGAGTCGCGCCGATTTTTCACTTTGGATAAATTGACAGATAATTTTTTAATAGCGGTTTAAGCAGTAGATCCTGAGCAGTAGCTCATATAGCTCCAACCTACCAAAAATTTACGTCATATGGAATTAAATACGTCTCTAAAAATTAATTTTTTTTTATTCCGCTCGTTCAACAATAACCATTAGGCTGTATCACTTCAAAGCTAGCAGAGCCCAAATCAAAAATCGGGCCGAAACCAAGATCCATTAACACACCAATAACACTGTGCTAGTTGAAAAATGTGACAAGCTGGACACTCAGGGTGAAAACTTAATTCGAGTATGCTGAATTCAATAGTGCTAGTCCCATTTCAAAGTTAGTCCCCATTTTTGAGATATCGCTTTCGACATGTTTTTTGGCTCTGAGTCAAGATTTGTCAAAATATACCATTAAGATTTTCGTTTTGCGTTCTTCAGCAAAATTGTTGCGCAAGCCCAGACAAACAAACTACGAGCTACGCACGTAGCGCAAAATATCTCGCACTCCATAGTCCGCGAGATCTGGAAGGCTGGTCATACTGTACACGCCCAAATACCTATGCGTTCTGTATGATAGTGCCGGACACGAGCATAGGAAGTTATCTAAATTCTCTTCCTTCTCTTCGTTCATGCAACTTCTACAAAGTCATTCGTCTGTAGACGCAGCCTTCTCGCATGTTCCCCAAACAGGCAAGGTCCTGTCAAATTTTTCAAAAACTTTCCAAGACTGCAGTTCTTTCCTTGCCGTCTAGAGAAACATATATCCACCTGTGCAGAGATCCGTATATACAAGTAAGGATAAATACAACTGGAGATCAGCATACTTAGGCCAAACAGGACGCTCATTTCCAATAAGTTACAAAGAACACATCAATGACATAACCAAATTTAAAAAAGTACATAAAATCAAGATTCGCACATCACATAAAAACTGAAAATCATAGGTATACTAAATTAGACAGGTTAGAGAAGATCTTGATATAAATTTCGGGCACAATTTGGCTCATGAGTCGTGAAACATTTGTATACTGTCCGTATACAAATTTCTCATGAGTCATGAGACATGAGTCAAATTGCGGTCAAAATTCACACCCTGAAAATATACAAAAACAAAAACACCAACAATTTACTTAACGACAAAATCAACACAAAAACCAATAAAATATGCGACTTATTATCCATAACTTAAAAATAAAGGAGGTGCCAAAGAGCAGCGCCTAGCAACTAGCATTTAAACAGCTTCAAAATAAATTATGTAATACTCGTAGTAGTAAAAAATAAACCGAAGAAGAGATTATTCTCGAAATCGATATTTCTAAAAAAGTTAAAACATTGGCACAATAAGTAAGATCTAAAAACTACAATTTAAAATTAAAAATAAAAAGTTATTCATTTAAATATATAAAGTGACCAAAGAACACAAAAAATAAAGTGAAAATCGACTTGTGAAATCTGGTGTTAACAATTATGAGCAGTGAAGCCGCAATGCCATTTGGTATCCAGATGATGTGGATAGATCCACGAAAAAAATGAAAAAATTTATTGATTTGATTAAATACAATGACCATCAATGGAAAGTTTGTGCAGATTTAAAAGTGATATAGCTCTTTTAAGAATACACGTTTTTAAGATGACCAATACAACGAACGGAACTAGGTGAGAACATTGGATTGCGATACGACAAGATCGTTGAGGCTCCACTTGTGCCAATTGAAAAAATATTGCTACCACCACTTCATATCAAGCTTGGAGTAGTTAAAAAAATTCGTTCATCGAATGGCGTCGCTTTTTTCCATGATTAAGTGGAATGAAAATAAAATACGGTTGGTGTTTGAATCTATTCGAATCTAAGTTTTGATCAAATGAAATTTCATTTCTCATCTTGTTTTTTATTACAGAAATACTTAATGGACCATTCGTCGTTTGATGAACGATGATGCATTTGAAAATGCTCTCAGTGAATGAGAATGTTCTCGGAATTAATCGATCCGATGATTGGCGCAAATATATTGAAAATATGCTGACCGCTTTCCATACCGTGCTGACCGTTTTCACCAAGTGACGGCAAGGCTCGAACATTGAGCAAGCGGCAAAAAGGTACATGCACTCTTGGGTGACATTTGTTGGAATTTGTAAGAGGAAGAAGATCCCGAAGATGACACGAACGAATCAGAAAATTAAAATTAAAAAAGTTAAGAAAAATGCTAATTTCTTAGCACTGAATCGGTCGATTTCAATCGATTTGGAATTCAATAAATGGACAAAATATGTTAAAAACAGCGAAATGAATAGAAAAAGAAAAATGTGTTTTTTCTGTCTTGATATGTTCGGCAAAGTTGTTTGCCTTGGCTTGCGCAACAACTTTGCTGAAGGAAGCAAAACGAAAATCTTAATTGTTCAAGATCTATCAACGTGAAAATGAGTGTATATTTTGGCAAATTTTGACTCTGACCCAAAACATGTCGAAAGCGATATCTCAAAAACGAGGACTAACTTTGAAATGAGACTAGAGCACTACTGAATTCAGCGTACTTGAATTAGGTTTACCCCTGGGTGCCCAGCTTGTACAAAAAAAAAAGTTTGCGATTCAAGCACAGTGTAATTTTAAGCCTAATTTTATGACTTATTTAAATTCCCCGGTAAAAAATTTTCGGGTCTAATCGATCTTGACCAAACTTCAGGTTGTTTAATTTAAAGGTAATAGAATTCAAATCGAAAATTGAAATTAAATGACCTGAAGTTTGGTCGAGAACTAGTGGAGCTCAAAATTATTTAATGAGTCATTTGATTAGGCTATCATGAGCCTAAAATTATTTATATGTCAATAGAACAAGTTTTGCGTTATAGATTTGGGTTCTACTAACTTTCTAGCTTCAGCGACGTGAAGTTTGGCGATTTTCAATTTGGGTTATGCTATTGGGAGTACAAAAATGTTTTGAGGGATTTACAAAAGATGGCGTAACTAGTATTAAATCGCATCGAACCATCTTGTGACTACTTTCATTTTAAAGTGTCCTCATTTCCAGCTAAAAATCAATATGTGTCATTTCGCTGAAGTGTAAACAACATATTTTATTTCACTCTAACCATGTCAACCTTTGTGCCAACAAAACACAATTTGTGAGAAGCGCTGCTTTTTTGTTTTAATTTGAAGAAAATTGCAGCTTATTAACATCAATTGCTGTGTGAAGCATATGAGGACTATGCGCCATCAATAAAAATATGAGAGTACTGGTTCCACCGTTTTAAAAGTGGCGATTATGACAACAAAGACAAAGAACGCGAAGGAAGTTCAATAAAATTTGAAGACGCTGGTTTGGAGGCGGTATTGAACCAAGATTTAGGCCAAACTCAAGAGGAGCTCGCTGAAATTTTGAGAGTGACTCAAAAAGCAATTCAAGACCGTCTCAAGACCATGGGCATGGTGTGCAAAACAAGGAAAATGGGTTCCGTATAAACTCAAGATAAAAGTCATCGAAAGCCGTTTTTTAAAGTGCGAACAACTGCTACAAAGACAAAATCGAAAGAGTTTTTAGCATCGAATCGTAACGGTGGCCAAAAAGTGGATCCACTAGGACATCCCAAAGCCGAAAAAAACGTGGGATAAGCCCAGTCATACACATCATCTTCAATCGTCAAACCGAATATTCACGAGAACTTTATCAACAAGATGATGCAATTAAAGCCGTGTACTGAAGCCCCAATGCCCACAATATGCCAAAAGACATGACAAAGTGAGCTTTCAACAAGACAACGCTCGGCCACAAATTGCAAGAGTCGTCAAGGAAACTTTGGAGGCGCTTCAATGTACTACTCCACCCGCCGTATTCACCAGACATTGCTCCTTCCGACTACCACTTGTTCCTTGCGCTTACGAAGAAGCCATAAATTTGGTTGATTTTTGGATCGCCTCAAAACATGAGGAATTATTCGCCGCGGAATCCGTATGCTGCGTAGATGGGATAAAGTCGTAGTGTAACGAAGGACAATACTTTGAATAAAATACAGTGAACCAATTTCACTGAATAAAGTTTCGAAGTTATAAAAAAAACCTCAAAACTTATTTGTACACCCAATAGCTTTAAATTAAATGACCTGAAGTTTGATCAAGCCTAAAATTGTTGGAATGTTAATGGATCTGGGTTAGCATTATAATGGAGGAGATTGATATTTGATAAGAAATGATCGAATTTATTCGACCCGGCAGTTTGGAAGATTTCTTCCATCAGAAATAAAGAAAATGCTAAGCCATAGGTAACGGTTTTGATACGGTAGAGATGGATTAATTCAGAAGAATGACTGCGCCATACTATACCTGGAAATAAGTTCTTCGTTAGATATTTTGACGTGCCGATAGATCTTCTCGACGTCTCGATACGACAGCTCATTGAATATATTTTTGGTTGAATTTTTAAAAGGTAAGTTTCCTGGAAATCATCCAATCATCACCTATCTTCACATTAGCATTGAAATGATTCTCTCAAAATGATTCTTCAGTAAAAAGAATAGGTTTGGAATTCGAGATAGATTCTATTTCCCAGAATCTTCGACAGCAAATTATTGGAATTATTTTGACATTTTCCGAAAACGACCCAACCGAAAAAGGTTTTTTGAAGAATAACTCGGCTGAAATAATCTGATAACAATGGTCACCCAACTGTATTTCCGGGAATGATTCTTGGGAAGATTAACGCTTAAATTGACACTTCTTGATGTGGAGCGTTGGTCGTACAACAAATGTGTTCTTTCCTATCGTATAACCAGCGCTGAAATTTCCCAATCCGGTTACTGAGAGTCTGGTGTTTGACCTTGTTAATAATAATAGTTGCACGCTGAATTCGGAAATAAAACTCGCTTATGAACCTGAGTCTCATAGGACACGGTACACAGATTCTTGTCCGAAGGAATTTAGAATGTGGACTAGGATTGTGTGCTTTGCACTATTTTGCGAAAAATTGAGGCATTTTTCAATAAAATTCTTTTAAACTAAATAATTGAATCATCTATTAGTGGGTTTTGTCTAATTCTAGGGCTGTACAACAGCCTGATTCAATTGCTTGCAACGAGCAACGAATGATTGCAATTGAACAAAGTGCCTAGCGGGCTTAAACTAGCAGGTTCATGGATTGTATTACAAACTAAATCATAAAACGATTGCCATTCGGTATAATCCCCCGAAAATGGAGGTATGTTGATTTTTGACAATTATTTCATGATGTACTTGCATTTGTCACATTAAACGATATATCTGAGGATCGGTTTCCAGCCGGTATCGAATTCAACCTAATCCAAGTGCTAAGCCCCCCTCAGGAGGCAGACTCTTATTTGGAATCAAGTGAAAAATGTTTATTCTTGATTGTTGAGTTTTAAAATTGTAAACTCTTCGACCGCGGTATCATCATTAGCACCCTATTAAAATTAGCCGAAAGTTTCCAACCGAAAAATGATAATGCATAGAGATATATTACTCGATATACCTAGTTCTACTACCACTTAAAAATAATTAGACTACAGCAAAAATCTGTCTGAGCTATATAATTGGACCAGATTGGTCCTAATCCTATGACATGTAATTACAATAAATTTAGAAATTTTCGGAACCAAATTAATAAAATGTTCTGTAACTTTTGAGTTACCCGCTTTCCCATCAATCCTACATTAGATAGGTCATATTCCTGATAATAGACCATATCATCGTAAACATTTAATCGTTTAACCGTTTAGTCACATCACCGTATAATCACTTAATCGTAAGACCAGTTAAGTGGAAGATTAGAAGAACCATGATGATTAACAAAAACATCGAAAAAAATACCCAAACACGAAAAAGTTTGCAAAAAATTGGCTAATTATGGGACAATCTACCATTTCGTCTGGAGTAATTTAATAATTTAGAGTTTGAGTAACACCCAACAGTTGAGTAAAATCGAAGCCAACGTTATGAAAATGTTTAGCATTATGAAATTTTCAAATTAAGTTTACATTTTATTTAAAATAAAACTTCGTTAATTTTTTGGCATGACACTCATGAATTTACAGAAAAATTGATGCTTTGGTTTTGATAACGCTTTGGTCATGATGTCCGCTATCTGCTCATCTGGTTGCACATACGTCAGTTCGAAAATTCTGTCTTCAAATTTTTCACGAATGAAGTGATACCGCACGTCAATGTGTTTTGTGCGCTTGTGGAACTACGGATTCTTCACCAGTTTTATTGCGCTCTGATTGTCCATGAAGAATATGGGCGCATCGCTCCGATTTGCTGAAGTTCACCCAGCAAGTTTCGTAGCCAGACCAATTCCTTTATGACGTGAGATGCTGCCATATATTCAGACTCCGTCGTCGAAAGCGCAACTGATGACGCTACCTCTAAACATAAAAACGGAGCCCGACATCAATCGTCGCGTTTTTTTGTTGCCGGCGTAGTCCGCATCGCTGTATCCGCAGAAGTTTAGATCATTTTTTCCTCCGAAACGAATTCCCATATCCATTCAGCCTCGAATGTACTTCAGAATGCGTTCGACTGCATTCAAATGTGGTGCAGCTGGTTTTTCCAAGTATCAGCTGACACTTTCAACTGCGAAGCTGATATCTGGTAGCGACTGCTTCTCGATACGGAAAATCGACTTCCTCGTCGGCCTCAAAATCTCCCAGATTTTGCGAATTGACCAATGGAGTAGACACTGCATTGCAATCCGTCATGTTGAAACGATCGATAACTTTTCGTGCATAACCTTGTTGATTTTGAAGTCCCAGAAAACAATTCAACATTCTCCAAGACTCGCTTGCGAATCCAATCGTTGCCATTAAAAGCACGAATACTGCCATGATTCTATCGCCATTGCCTTTTTTCACTGATTCAGATATTTCCGTGAAGTTTTCAAAACAGTCACGTCGATGACTTATGTGATTCGTGGCTCCTGAATCCAAAATCCAGGCGTTCCTATCACCACTTGCTTCCGTGTGACAAATAAAAGCATCCAGTGAAGTGTCTTGTTGAATTGTGTCCGAGCTGTTCTTCTTTTCTGGGCAATCCCGCTTCCAATGGCCGCCTTTTCCGTACTTAAAGCACTTCCCTTTCGGCTTGTCGCTTTTGTTGCCTTTCTTTGGAAAATTCGCTTGGCCCTGTGACTTGAGACGCATTTCTTTCACCATCAAACGCGACTTCAGATTTGTTAGTATTCGATTGGCTGCACTCACAGACTCCCATTCGCTATTGAAATGATTGTATTCGACAAGCATCGTATTCAGAATTTTCGAAATTACCATCGAGTCAGATATGGTCTCCTTCTGATCTCCCAACTGCTGTACAATTTCTATTAATATTGATATGAAAGTCGCCATGTCGTTTGACGGCTCCTTCTTGAAGTTGTAATACTTTTGTTGCAGAAAATAAGTATTACTCTCCGACTTTTGCTCATACGTACTTGTGAGCGTCGTCCATATTTCACCTGCTGTCTCACAGCCCATGATTAGTCGTATTGCTATTTCTGCATGTAGTTGAAATTGTCCGCCTTGCTTTTGCGTCTGCCCTATTCCAAGTCACAATTTCCGTCGCATAATTTGCACTCGCATCAGTTGGTTTATCTATTGTGCCATCGAATTTCCACATAGGCCAATTTTGAACACCATCCAATTTTTCAACGCTGACACGTTCACCTTCCATTTTGTTTCAATTGTGCTCACCGGCCTCGAAAAATCCAAAAAGTAATGTTTTTTGTTTGTGCTGGAATGTTCCACTTGAATTGCACAACGTGACTGTTGACCGCTGTGCTGTTCCGCGCAATGCCACAAGTAGCTTTCCACTCGAAATCGCACTAAATTGATGCACTGAATTGTTGTTGTTTCGCCGTGCACAATTTTATTTCGAAATTCGCTGTTTTTTCCTTTTATCACTTTTATTTTACAGTTTCCCGTGATCTAGGCTTCATAACCTATTGATATTATTCTGATTGCAAAGATTTTTCGCTGTAAAAAAATAAAAAAAACACTTGAACTATTTTGAGAACGAATTTGCACGTCCTACTTAGAATGAATTTAATTGTGCAGTGGCTCTGACAGTTCGCATACACAGCCGAGCCAAAAGTTCTGTGTTTGTGTGTGTGTCGACTGAACAGAATACTCTAAGAAAGAGCGAAATACGAAATTCAATTCATTCATACAACGTTTACGAGTTTTTTAGTCATAGAAAACAAAGAGGCCATTTACTCGCGATATATCTACCACTTCCACCAAAACCGCAAAAATCTTAAATAAATTATTATCGCGGACGATTATGAAAAATTTCTTAATTATATGTGTTGGCTTAGTACACATATTTAGTGATAATTTCCATAAGTTTCTGATTTGGTGATATACTTCGCCAAATCGATAAGTTCTTGTTGTGCAGTTTGGTCGTTGCAGCCTGATGAGTAGACCAATTTTTTATCAGTACGAAACCAAGCTGCCAAGAAGAGACCTAAGGAAGTTCTCTTTTTTGTAAAGGTTTACGTACCCTGGGGTTAAAAATGGGAGGGTGTGAATTTTCTACTTTTTATGGTGAATATATTGTGAGTAAATGGCCTCTTTGTTTTCTATGACTAAAAAAGTCGTAAGCATTGTCCGAAACCCCTAAAAAATCTTAAATAAGTTAATATCATGGACGATTATGAAAAACTTCTGTTTTATGATGATGTGATCTACGATTAAATGTTTACGATGATATGGTCCGATATCAGGAATATGACCTATCTAATGGCCATAGTAGGATCGATGGGAAAGTGGGTAACAAAACATTTCATTAATTTGGTTCCGAAAATTTCTAAATTTATTATAATTAACATGTCATAGGATTAGGACCAACCAGACCAAATTATATAGCTCATGACAGATTTTTGCTAAGTCTGATTATTTACAACAAAATATGAGATTTGTGAGATGATACTTATTTGAGGCGTGTTGCTTTATGCCATTACACTTTACACTTTGTTCACACTATACTGAACTACTATACTACTAGTACCTTCCAACACACGTGGCTTAATTCAACTGAGCCCAAAATGGTGTGCTCTGGCGAGCGCTGCGAATGATGTGACTACTGAAGGACGATATCATGCAGCATCCCATCATGTTAAACACGTAAGTTATTCGGTTGTTAGGTTGATGATAGATGCTTTTAGGTTGAGGAAAATTGTTCCAGGTAGGTTAGGTTAAGTTAGGTTTCAGTGGCTGCCATCGCACACTTAGGCCAGTTATGGCCCATTGTGATACCACAGGATCCGACATCATCAAACTCCTTAAACCCATTTAGTGCTAATAATATAGCGTAAAAGATCTCGCACATTGCAGCGTTCGAGATCAGAGAGGCTGTCCATGGTGTATTTGCCCAAGTGATCATGTCTTCTGTCAGCTAGCGCAGGGCATGAGCATAGAAAGTGAACAAGAGTCTCCTCCTCCTCCTCGTCCCTGCAGCTTCTGCAGAAATCATTTGCATCTAGACCCAGCCTTCTCGCATGATCTCCGAAAAGGCAGTGTCCGGTAAGTACCCTTACAATTCTACCTAAATCACGCTTCCCTAGTGTGATTAAGATCTTAGAGCGCTTCAAGTTCAGCACAGGCCATACTTGCTTCGCTATCCTACCGGTTGGACTCTCAAGCCACCTAGCATTCGCCAAGGCAACTGCTTTCCTATGGCTTGCCGTTTTCAGCATAGACATAGGTCTCCCTAAACATTCTCTCCCTGATTCCAGTTGGAGAGTTGTACCGTACCTTGCTAACTCGTCTGCCCTGCAATTCTCCTCAACGTCAGAGTGACCCGGAACCCAGACTTCGATCGCTATAACTTCAGCCTGGTACACGCTGCAGTAATCAGGTAGACGAAAAGATAAATTGACATTTAATTCCCCACAGAACACACCCGCTCCCACTCTACCATCGAGCTTGGAGCCGTCGGTGAAGAAATTAACTGTCCTGGTCTCGATAAGGAGACCTCTGTTCCAATCCTCCTGAGAGGGGAGAATCACCTTAAAACACTTGTGGAAGCACAACATGGGTATTTTATAATCTAAATTCTCCAAGTCATGCCTCACCGAATTGACTATAGTTGAGTGCCCCTTTTGCAGGCACATCCAACCAGAGGTCGCTGATAGCCGGGCGGCCGTATTAACCGCCATTTGATTACCGATAATATCCAACGGGAGAAGATGCAGTATGACCTCTAAGGCACTAGTGGGGGTGGTTTTCAGAGCCCCACTAATGACCAAACAGGCTGCCCTCTGCACCTTCGCCATCATGTTAGTATATGATGATTTCTCCAGAGCTGGCCACCACACACTCACACCATACAGCAGTATGGGCCTTACAACTTCTGTGTAAAGCCAGTGCACCAGCTCCGGTTTCAGGCTCCATTTCCTTCCAATGACGTTTTTACAAGAGTAGAGTGCCACAGTGGCCATCTTTACTCTTTCCATCGTGTTTGGCTTCCAACTGAGCTTACTGTCCAGGAGAATCCCTAAGAATCTCGCCTTATCAGTAAGGACCAGCGTAGTACCATTCAGGCTCGGTGGAACCATTGCCGGAATTTTGTATCTCCTAGTGAAAAGGACCAGCTCTGTTTTTGATGGGTTAATCCCCAATCCACATCTGCTGGCCCAACCCGCAGTGATTGACAACGCATTTTGCATCATATCCCTGATTGTTCCCAGGTGCTTTCCCGAGACAGCTATCGCCACATCACCGGCATAAGCAACCACCCCTATCCCTTCTCTCTCCAGTACCAATAGTAGTCCATTGATTACTAAGTTCCAGAGAAGGGGGGAGAGGACCCCTCCCTGAGGGGTTCCCCGAACGACCAGTCTTCTGACGGAAACTTCCCCCATCCCTGCTATGACTCTTCTACTACCCAGCAGATGAGTAATTAGCCTGGTTATAGGGTCTACAATCTCAAGTGGCAGCAATCCTTCCAAAATTGCTTCCATCTTTACGTTATTGAATGCGCCCTCGATATCGAGAAACGCAACCAGGGATAATTCCTGAAAACCCAGTGACTTCTCAATTCCCCGAACCAGGGTATGTAATGCCGTATCCACGGACTTACCCTTATGATATGCATGTTGCGACTGAGCCCAGTTACTGGGTCCAATTTTCGAACGAATATATACATCCAGCATCCTTTCCATGATTTTCAGCAGAAAAGATGACAAAGATATAGGTTTAAGGTCCTTAGGGTTGCTGTGCGAGCTTCTTCCCGCCTTCGGGATGAAGATCACTCTAGCCTCCCTCCATTTCTTGGGAGTGTACCCAGCTTCAGACACCCTTTGAAGATAACTTCCAGCCAGGGAAGCAAGATCTCCGAGTTCTTCTGAATTTCTGCTGGTACAATCCCATTCGGACCAGTTGACTTAAACGGCTTGAACCCATTAATGGCCCATTTTAGCTTTCGCGTGTTCAGAATAGCCTCTGTACACAACGGTTGGACCCCACCGTGATCCCCTGACCCATGGTCATCCAGAGGATTCGCAGACGTCACATCCTCACTTCCCGGGAAGTGTGTTTCCACCAAGAGATCAAGTGTCTCTTCACTAGAAATCGCCATCCGTTTTTAACAGATAGCCTGGAACAGTTGGATTGGTAGACAGAATTTTTCTTAAGCGCGAAGTTTCCGAGACCCCTTCCATTCTCTCACAGAAGCGCCTCCACGAATTTCTTTGCGCCTTCCTTATTTCCCTTTTGTACACGCTGAGGATTTCCTTATAGAAGTCCCAGTCTTGACTGTCTCTAGATCTTTTCGCTCTATTAAAGGCAGACCCACAGACCTTCCGGCACTCCGCAAGTGCCGGGTTCCACCAAACAGGTTTTCGCTTCCCCCTAAGCTTTGTTAAAGGGCAGGCTACCCTCATAGAGGTATTGCAAGCCCTAGTTAGAGTGTCCACCATTGAATCCAGTTCACTTCCCGTGTCGGGAAGTCCTGGAACTCTGGATGGAATGATGCCCTCCAATACCTCCCTATATACATGCCATACTGTCCTCCGGGGGTTTCTGAACACGTATTGGTTTGTAATGTTGAGATTAAGTTTAAACGTTAAGTATCGATGGTCGGAGAAGGAATGCTCCTTCGCCACCCTCCATTCTCTGATCATCGGTGAAATAAATTCGGAGACCAGAGTAATATCCAGAACCTCCTGTCTATTACTAATAATAAAGGTGGGTTCCTGGCCTATATTGCTAATAGTGAGGTTAGTTCTTAAGAGAAAATCAAAAAGTAACTCACCCCTGTCATTTATATTCGAGCTACCCCAGATGGTATGGTGTGCGTTGGCGTCGCACCTCAGGATAACTCCCACCTTCCTTCTATATGCGTCAGCAACCAGTACCCCCAGTATGTCTGGCGGCACTGGCATCTCCCGGTCCATATACGCGGCTGCAAGCCAGAATCTTCTCCCCTCCGTCTCTATGCAGACCGCAGTAATGTCCCCATTACTATTCTGTGGAAGTAGAAAAACATTTATGTTATTTCCCACCAATATACATGATCTGCTCTTTTCAGCCCCACAAGCATAAAGAAGGGTGTAGCCCTTCGCTCGCAGACCACAGATCTTATTATTCTTGATCCAAGGTTCTTGGATCAGCACTATCTCCTCGCCCGACTTAGCAAGTCTGAGAAGTAGCGCCGCCGAAGCCGCCTTAGTGTGATGTAAGTTTATCTGCACAAACCTAATCATTGATAACAGTATTCACTTACCTTAATTGCGACAGCAGTGCTGCGTCGGTTATGCGGACCCAACGGAGTTGACGGTATCCTTCGTCTCACTCCCTCCGCAGTCCCTAAAACTAAGGAGATCCACATCTCCCTCCTCGGAATCCGATGCATCCCTCATCCCCCTGCCAAGGGATAGTCGGTCCCTAAGTTCGCTAGTCAGCCCCTCACTCGGGTTCGCCACTAGCGGCAGTGTCTCCCCTGAAGAGATACTGCTCCTCGCGGTTCCCATAGCAGGCTGGACCTCCTCCACCACCTTCTCGGGCTGTGCAGTATCTAATTTGACTCCGACCTCATCCTTTCTGAACACCTTAAGTGTCACAGAACCGAAGCCGAAGTTTATAACCCCTTTAGTTTTTGACAGGGGAGCCAGGGATTCCTTATTTATCACCATAATTGATGATCTGAAATTGCCGGCTCCGTGGGGAGCCAGACCATTGCTCTTGGTCTGCTAGGTATTTCCTCCTTGGGAATTGCCTTGAGCTTAGCTCCTGGCCATACCTCGCCTACCTCCTCGATCGCCTTCCTATACAAGAAGGCCGACCGTTGATTCGCGCACGCGGTCAGCTTCAGCCGTCGCTGATACCAACCCAGGTAAGTAGCTTAAAGTAACTAGATCAACGGCCCAACAGAGTTCAGCAGCTAGAAGCAAAAATATGTGTTACCAAACTAAATCGACCTTCTTTTTATACAAGACTCCCTGTGTAGTGTATTTGAGACAAGAATCTTTCCGGGCACTCTGTATTTTATATACGTATGTGCTTTATATAGGTAGAAGAAACCTATTTTTTTACATGTTGTTCGCGTTATTCCTGTAACATTGTTTTTTGTGTAAAAATCAACATGATACCCGAAAAAAATTAAACAAACCGTTTAATTTTTAATGTTTTTAAGATGATTGTGTATTGTATGTGTGCCACATGTGAATGTATATGTGCCAACATATTTATAGTTTTTGTGGTCTAAGCTCTTTGATTGATGAAATACTTTACGTAAAAAATAAATAGAAATTATTAATTTTTTTTTCTAAATATCAAATTATCATCTATCTTAAAATTTGTAACCGTACTCAAATCATTAGAGGATTAGTGGAATTACTTGTATACGTACGTATACAGAGATTCAGAAGAATTTTATTGTGCGATGTGCTATAGAAATGTGGGAATTGGGAATGGTTTTAAGGGAATAGATTATCTTTGTACCTCTCTATACAGGTTGAGATTTTATTATTATATTTTACATACGGTGCACCGCCGGCTCGGTTCTTTCAATTTAACATTTCATGACATTTTTACTGTACGTACGTACGTACTCGTATGTTCCATTATACAAATATTTTCATTCGTTTTTAAATACAAAATACCCAAAGGTGGCAAAAAAGATCTGTGTACACACTCGTACTCATATCTAAAATAAAAATAATAATAATAACAAACCATAATTGCAAAACGACGAACCGCAAGAAGTAAACTTCTTCGCCATCATAATAATTGTATGTAGATATGCGAGTGAAATAAAATAACGTCCCTCTGCTAGTTTACTTTAAAAATAAAATAAAAATGTTATTGTGGCTCAAGAAAAGGAGGATACAATTTGCATATTTAATTGTTTGTCTCAATAAAAAAAAATATTTTCTGCTAATTATATCGAAACTGAAACTTATAATAACTATGAGTGTAACGAGACGAGGAGTCATACATAATGGCGTAAAATATAAAATTAATGAAATGTTGTCATACAGCGTCGTAATTATTTCACGAGATTATCAAGTGGTTATGCGAGTAATGAATTTCTAGGTAAGACATCTTATAAGTCAATATGTCAATATTTTATGTGTACATATATAGAGTTGACAGTTATTTATAATAATAAGACAAATGTTGAGGTTACACAAATGATGAGGTTGGTCTCGTTAGTCATGTGTACCGATGTAAATATTTCATGCATATTTAGAGCGTTTAACATGACTGATTGAAATAATCTTGTTTGTGTATTTTAAAATCGGTTGAACGATTGTGGGAAGTAACCACATTGTCGACAAACATTCACTGAACAACTTCAGCCCTGACCCATTTTTTATATCACTCAAATAAAGTGACAAAAACTTATGTGTTAAAGAAAAAGGATTTAATATAACGTCAGAGAAGATGGATAGTCCAATTAAACAAATTTTATTCAAATTGACAATTGAAATTGATTAAATTTTCAAAAGAAAATTTAGATTAAGATTTAGTTATCAAAATGAATATAATTTCATCAGATTACAAAATTTTAATCTAAAACATTCGTTCAATTGAGTACAGTTTTGTCACGTTATAAATCTACTATATATAACGGGTGTCCGCCGGGAAGGTATACTACTTTGTTTTGCCACCATTTAGGCGAATATTAGTATTGACAGTCGTGAAGTAGACACGTGGCAAATTCTTCCACAAGACCATTTACGCCGCCGTACATATGCCAATAGGATGTTACAGCTCGCCCATGACAACCCCGATTTTCATGAAAAAATCATAATGAGTGACGAGGCACATTTTCATTTAAATGGATATGTGAATAAACAGAATAGTCGGTTCTGGGCAATGGAAAACCCTCACATTATTCATCAGTCACCTTTACATCCATTAAAAGTGACAGTCTGGTGTGCAATTTGGTCAGGAGGAATCATTGGACCTTACTTCTTTGAAAATGAAAACGGCGTAACGGTAACTGTGAATGGGGAGCGATATCGTGATATGATTGAAAATTTTTTAACGCCACAACTGCATACTTTGGGCTTGATTAACATGTGGTATCAACAAGACGGTGCCACATCGCATACAGCCAGGATTACAATGGAATTACTGCGAGAACTCTTTCCACAACAAGTTATTTAAAAAAATGGTGATGTTGATTGGCCTCCACGGTCGCCTGATTTGACTGCTCCGGACTTCTTTTTGTGGGGATATCTAAAAAGCAAGGCTTATGCAAACAAACCAGAAACGCGTGAGCAACTCAAACAAAATATTCGTGATGAAATTAATGAAATACCGCGTGAAATGTGTGAGAATGTAATGAAAAATGTGCTCAAAAGGGCTCGCATTTGTGAGGCTAACAGAGGCGGACATTTATATGATATTGTATTCCATACATAATTGCCGACATTAAATAAAACATTTATCAATATAAGATCCATTCTCTTTCATTTAATCAAAAATCATAAACAAACAAAGTAGTATACCTTCCCGGCGGACACCCTGTATTATGATATATATACTATATATATATATATATATATATATATATATATATATATATATATATATATATATATATATATATATATATATATATATATTGTTACAATTTTGTATATCAAAATTGCTACATGAGTTAATTGGTAATTGGTAAATTTATTTTTGTTATTAAATTGATATTAAACTGTAAGAATTATTTCTGTTGGCACCACAAAAAAATTATTTCATCAATTTAACATACGCCGCTTGTGTTTTGTTAAGCATATTCTGCCCCTGTACACCCTATTTGTAGAATTCATTTAAATTAAAACAATTCGAATGCAATTTGTTGAACACAAAGCCAATCAACAGTAATAAATTTTTTATATTGTTTGGTTTGCTGAAAAAATCGCACAAATAACAATCATACGGTTCATGTTGATCAGGTGACCAGTGTAAATTTGATGGTCATTCATATTCACAACCGGGTCATAAGCATTTAACTCTTTCGATTTTTTTTTTTGTTATGTACTCGTACATAAAGACTAACGGGTAAATATACCTCGATATAACTAGGAAACAATTATTTAGAAATTTAAGTATCAGTCATTTAAAAATCGGCAATTGCATGAGTACACTACTCACTCTATCAGTGTTATATCGATATAATAATAAAAAAAAAAAAATTTAAATTGTATGTACAAATTTATGGTACATTATTTAGTGCTAAAACTTTTATAAGTCCGCTCGTGCTAGTCGCAAATTCGATATTTTGATACTGATTCAATCGGTACGCTTTATATAAACGTTAATTGCGTAAGTTTTAGTGATTTTTGATAAGTTTAGTACTGTCTAAGTTAATTAAATTCGAATTGTAACGTATCGGTTTTTTTTATATAGGGGTGTAAAGTGCAGCTTTTTCATAAAGGGGGAAAAATCTACCGAGATTCTTGGTATACATTTTTCCATTCCCGTAAAGGTAAAAATCGAATTATATTTTTAGTGTTGTAATGTATCTAATTTTTGTTTTCTGGTTTTTTTTTTGATTTATCTTCGTTAGTCTTTAGATTACAAACGAGGGAAATTTTTATTTATCATTTGCATCGCAGGAAAGCCAGACAATTTCCGTTTGGTTGTACGAGACTTTTCTGTGCGGATTATTTGTGTTTTTTTTAGTGCGTTATGAGGTGAATTTATAGCCTATTAAAGGACTTAATGGAATAGTTGAATACCTGAACGAACCAAAATCCATGTGGTTTTAATATGAATGCGTGCCGTTAAAATTACCGGAAATTATGATCAACTGATCGCGACTTTGTACACAAACAGCTACGTGAAACTATATGTATTGTCTTTATTTTTCTTATTATCAAAATTTATAAGTTATATATTTATATTTTATTATGATTATTGCCAATTATTACCTCTAAAAAAAAAAAAAAAAAAAAAAAAAACATTATTCTTATTTCGTTATTTCGCTATTAATATTTAAAAAACAAAATTTACAAAAGAAAAAAAAATGATTAAAAACTAAGTTTTTACAAAATTAAACTAAAGAAAAAAACAAACTAATTAATAAGTTTATAATTATTAGATTTATAATTATTGTACTATTAGGTTCGCTAAGGGATCGATCCATGATTTTTAAGTAGCTCTTAATCATTAATTAATTAAATTAAGTTTATGTGAAACCGTAATTGGTATAAATTAAGATATCTAATGTCTTTTTTTTTTCTAAGTAATATTTGTTTGTTATTTGGCAATAAACCTTTCTCGTATGATTTGGTTATGTTGTTGGTACTAAAAATTAAATTGTTTTAATTTATTTATTGGATTTCTACCTAAGTAATTTTTCTTGATTGCCCGTTATGTTCTTTAATATGTATTTATTGGTTCTCTTGTGTTGATGAGATAATTATGTGTTGTTAAAATTATCAGTAAAAATTAAGCGGTGATTTACAGTTCATCAACAGAGGGAGTGAAGTGCTAAGGTTACACTTCAACTGGGCGGCGTACGCACTAAGACCACCACATCTACGGTCTTACCAAATAAATAACATGTCCTCATTTGGATGTTAGTAAGAGTAATTGTTCGACCACCCAAACAAACAAAAGGATTAATGGTTACGAATTAATTTAGCTCACATCCTTTAGAAGTAGTGTCAATAGTTTTCGTTAATCATTTTTCATCTTTCCTTTAAAAATCATTTACCAGTGCAGCACCCACCAGTCTTCGGATACACTCCTACAGTTTATTTGACCCCCCCCCCAACGACTGCCACCTAGCCTGGAAACGTGCTGCCGTAGGAGTCCCTGTCGAAGAAATTTTCTTGTTACGATCTCGCTTACTCAGATACCTCATTTGTTCTCGTGAGCATTTGTGCTTCGGTTACGTAAAAGTAAAGTTACATCCCTAAAATAAAATAAGTGAGCGGGTTTCGTAACAATATATATATATATATAAGTTAAGAATTCTGATTGAATTCGAAGTTAAAAAATACAACTTTATTCTTTTACATCAAAATCACAACTAAAGAACTAATATTAAGATTTTACATAAAGTTTAAAGTAAAATGAAATTTATTATTGTTGAATCAACACTTTTGGCTTTCGCGTGCACTAATGGCACGTTGTGCTGATGAAGCATTCCCAATGGTGTCAATTTAGGCACGTTGTGCTGTTAATGATGTTAGCATGGGCACGTTGTGCTGATCCAACATAATGGTGGTATTAACTCCTCCCTTCTTAAAAACCCACGTTCCGTGGATCAAAAATTTAGTTGAATGCGTTGAACTCCAGATTGTTGATTGGGAAGTTCTTCTCGGAGAGTAGATTATGGGAAAAACAGCAGTTTCCTTCGGTGCGCGAGTCTTGCCTTGTTTATCACAAAAACAAGGACTAAGCCACAAATGATGATTATGATCCCAATGTCCATGACAGCCGATTCTTTATGCTCGTTGAATAGTTCTTGTATTTGTGCAATATTACCCAGATACAGTTTGTGTAGGTATCCGAAGTCAATTTTGAAGCCTTTTTCCGTGATGTTTGTGTTTAGTACAGAAGGTATAACTTGGAGTGTCTTTATTTCCTTGCTTTCGAAGGTCGTGTTGTTAATTTGAATCGTTTCATTGGCGTATTGTACTAGAAAGCTTCCTTTTAGGTGTTGTTCCGTGTTATTATATGAAATTTTTCCATCAAAATTGCGCAGGAATATGGTGTGGTCATCAAGGGTTTCCATGACTGGTTGGTCGCATAATTGGTATTCGCATCTAGCATTGAGCCCTTTGATTAGCTGATAAATACAGTGATCTGTTGGTATTTTCTGTAATCCACTTAGATTACAAATAGTCATTTCTCCGAATGTGTGATACTTTTTTACGATTCCAAATATTTCATCTTGATTTAGAAGAAGTTCGTTGAATTCGGTGTATATACTCGTACGCTTGTTGTGGTTGGAAGTTGACCGTATTATGATGTGATTGTAGTCCTGTTCGCTGGTGTTAGGCATGGAGAGAGCGTAAAGGAGAGTAGATTCTTTGACAATTATCATGGGTTCCGCGTATTCAATTGCTTCGATCTCGTTGGCGTATGGCAATGTTTCAATCTCCGTAATTAATCGATTGATTTCCCCTTTATTAAGTAGATTAGTATTGACGATGTTTCCTTTGGCTAATTGAACAGCTCTGACTATCTCGTATATTTCATCTTTAAGAATGGTTAGTCGGTTAAATAATGCTTGTTGAAGTTTTTCTTCCGATTCGTCGTTTAGATGGTCCAAGATTTTGTTGTATTCTGCAAGCAACTGTTGAGTAGTATTTGTTGACGCCTTGTTAATCTTGTACTGTTGATTGTTGTTGCGAATTATATCATTTTGGCTTTTCATTATTTGGTCGCAATCTGTGGCATCTGGGGATCCCGCTATCCACTTCCATGCACTACCTATCCAGTTTATCGACCTTTGTTTGCGTGATTGACCCTTAAGTTCCGAAATCATTTGCGCTATGGTTTTCGCTTGATAGACCAGTTGTGGCTGAAGGATGCTCTTCTGGTGTGTCCTGCTGATCGAGGGTGTAATTCGTTCTAATACTTCCTCGTACTCCCTTAGGTTGATGATATGAATCAACTTGAAATTTCCCTGGATTATCCATCCATTTCCTTGTTTTATCGTTACGAGCGGGGTATGGTTATACTCGTATATGCTTAGTGGTGTAGTACAACACCAGAGCGAGGAGCTAAAAAGGAAGAGAGGTAATCCCGTTATAATTATATTTTGGTGGTAATGGGAAACTATTGGGTTAAGTTTTTTATATGTGTTTTATGGATGCGTCTTCCAGATGTAGTGGTTACAGTGACCTTATTTGTCTTGTGCCACTGTTTCTTGACGAAATTTTGGTTTGTCTTTCTGTTGAATCTGCTTGATTGCGGTATAAATCGTGTCGCCAGCTTCGTACGTCTTCGGACAGGCTCTTTTATTATTCTCTCTCGTTATTGTGGAGTGTTGATTCATTCTAAGTCTTTCAATCAGGTCCACGTGAACCTTGGTTTTGAAATCTGCAATATTTTGGTAGTTCGTCCTCTGTGTTCTATCAAAAATTATATCATTAGGTTTCCGTTGCGTAACCGGATGTATTGAATCGTTGTAGCGATCCACTGCTATGTTGATAAGTTCTTTGGTAGACAGTTCATTGAACTCGTTCTGGAGACATCGAACTATTTCGAGTATTGTAGAATGTGCTCTCTCTATAGCCCCATTAACTTCGCTTCGTTGAGAAGGTGTTTGATAAATCTGGATACCCAAGCTTTTAAGTAATCCGTTATGATTGGGCTCACAAAGCTTCTTTCATTATCCATCACAAGAATGTGAGGTGCGGTGAAGTAATGTAAGATGGATTTGTTCTTAATGCGAAAGAATTTTACGAACTTAGAGTACTTGTCTATACAAGATAAAAAATTTTCCTTTTTTATCTCCATTAGGGCGATGAGGGTGTCGGTCATATTTATTCGTGTTGCAGGTGTCCCAGGTCTGCGTGTATTTTTTAATCAAACTGGCCACCCCCGGAAAGTAATATTTCTCCAAAATTTGTTTTCGGTTCTCCACATGATTCCTGTGTGCCCGTTTGTGTTCCTCTGTTATTATAGGGAACTTATTTTCTTCACTTCGAATGTCTTCGACGACTCTTTGCGTTAGACGTATCTTGTAATTTGAAAAACTTCTTGTAAAAGTTGAATGTGCTCCTCAGGTATTTTTATTCCATTGATGATGGTAGGATATAGCTTTTCCTGTAAGATCTTGGATAAGTTTTCTCTATTTATTTCTGGTAGGCTGATGTAATGCCTGTAGTAAGATGGATGGGGCACCTCATGAGCGTATATGTCTTGACCCTTCTGGAATATTAGTTGGTTCCTGAAGACATTGATAGGTGAGTCACAATATCGAATAAGGTTGGTGGAATCTTCTTCGGCACTGTGAACAGTTTCAACGGTAGACAATGCGTTCACTTCAAGCTCCAGTCTAGACAGCGCGTCAGCTACTTTGTTGGTACAGCCCGGCTTATAAATAAGCTCGTAGTTGTATTCCTCCAATCGAGCTTTCCAGGGTTTTAACTTTGCATTATTATTCTTATTGCTTAATGAAAAAGTTAGCGGTTGATGATCTGTCAGGATTTTTACTTTGCGAGCTCCGTAGAGGTAGTTGCGAAGGTTGTCCAGTGCTCATATTATAGCCAGCATCTCCTTCTCATTCGCCGCGTGATTTTCCTCGGTTTTATTCAGAGATCTGGAGATGTAAGTTATTGGCCGGTCTTTCCCGATGTCCCCTTGAGACAATACAGCGCCAATGGCAGATGAGGAAGCATCAGTAGTCAGTAGAAAATTTTTGTTGAAATTTGTAAAGATTAATACCTCTGTTGATGACAGGAGCTCTTTGATATTGTTAAAAGCTTCCAACTCTTTTTGATTCGATTCAGGTCAATCTTCACCTTTTTGGATTGTGATGCTTTAATTTGAGCATTCTCCCCCCTCGTCAAGTTGGTTAGTGGTTTAGCTACGTGAGCAAAGTCGCGGATAAATCGCATATAATACGATGCGAGACCCAGGAAGGATTTGAGGTCTTTTAAGTCCTCGGGTTTCTTGATGTTTTGAATAGCCAATACTTTTCTTTTATCCGGTTTAATACTCTTGTTGGTTATGAGATACCCCAGAAATACCGTTTCTGTTTTTAGAAACTCCGTTTTGTCGAGGTTTATGTGCAAGTTAGCCTTTTGTAACTTCAGAAATACTTTTTCAACGTTGGCCAGATGTTCTTCCACCGTTCGTCCTCCGAAAACAATAATGTCATCTATATAGACGTAACAAAGTTGTCCAATATATTCTTTCAAGACATTTTCGATCATTCTTTGAAAAATCGCGGGCGCGTTCTTTAGCCCGAACGGAAGCCTGAGAAATTCATATTTTCCATTCAGGGTGGAAAACGAGGTCTTCGGTATGTCGGCTTCCTTCATTTTGATTTGATGGAACCCTGATGTCAAATCGATGGTAGTAAAATATCTTGAATTTCAGAGATTCGCTAGGGTATTTGAAATATCCGGGATGGGATAGGAATCTGCTATTGTCACGGCATTCAATCTCTTGAAATCTACTACTATCCGATATTTTTAATTTGCGAGACATCCAATTTCTTTTGTACGACCCATATTGGGGAATTATACGGGCTTTTAGATGGACGTATAATACCATCGGCAAGGAGTTGTGGTTGTGGGTACGAGATTTGATTCATCGGAGCTGTTACAACATTGTTAATATTTCTTTTGTGAATATTCATGTTTCTAAAATTCTAGGCAGGATGCGTACGCTTCAAGTAATGTGGCTGGTTTCTGGATGATCAGTATTTTAGACAGCTCTTCATTTAGCCCGCGAATGGAAAGTTACAAATGGATACAAACACCATCCTGACAATAAACCCTCCAGCGAACTGATATCAATGTAGAAATAACACCTCTACCCGCCCCAGCTTACGATGAAGTGCAAAGAGTCATATCCAAAATGAAAATAATAAGGCACCTGGTAGGGATCGTATCTATAACGAAATGTTCAAGAAAGGCGGTGATTATCTCGTCTGTTATCGCGAAATAGCTTTGTCCTACACTGGCTACAATATTTTAGCCACCTTTTGCTGACACGTTATCAATTTATAGCGAGCGCATTTTGGGCGACTGCCAATCTGTGCATTTTCTATTTATATTGGCCATTCTTCAAAATTGATAACCACGTGCAAAATATTACTGGATGGTTCTAAAGTGGAAGCTTTTGCAATAACATCAGGAGTACGACAAGAGGACCAAACAGCCCAAATACTGTTCAACCTTTCGTTAGAATATGTCATTCGCCAGCTCAACATAGCACAGAGCAGCTGCTTATAAATCAAGCCAAATAAGAGCTTACTCGGATGACATATGCATCTTGAGTCGTGACATCATGTCTCTCAAAGAAGTTCAGCTTCCACGTGAACGAAGCAAACACCAATTGCATGTCTATCGCAAGAGGGGCATCACGTAGAGAATTTTTAACAGACAGCACGGAATACGAAAAAGTATGGATCGGGATCGATATTAAATGTGCAAAACTCAGCCTCTGCAGATACAACATCACGGACCGCAGCAGATTACCGAGCATTATATGTATTAAATATCTACAAAACGCTGATAACACCAATAGTCACTTTTGGTAAGCAGTCTTGGGCGCTAACAACATTGGACCTCCAAAAACTTGCCGTTTTTGAGCGCAAATTAGTGCGTATGATGCTAGTGTCTTTTGAGGGAAATATACATGAGGATGCTTCTGAATCTCGAGTTCAGAAACGATCTGAACAATTTTGATATAATTGGAACAATTAAATTGACAACGAAAAAATTGCAGATCTTTGTTTTAGGCACAGCTAGCTCTACTGTGAAAATCTTAATACGATTAATGACAATTTAATGCCTCTGTTCAATTTATCTCAAAACATTCTCGTTGGTCTATCTTTCGAGGTTCTCTCAAGAATTTAAACTGTTTAAACCAATGGTTTTATAGTCAGATGGCCCGCGTGTTAGTAAAATCGTTGGTGTATAATGGCCAAAGCTTGCCTTTAAGGCGCCAAATAGTACTCAGTTTTCAGCTCTTCAAAGTGAGATGATAGCTCTGGCTTATTATGTATAAAAAGCGCGAAGATGTGAATTTGAAAACTATTTCTTGTGCACTGACTGCAATGCTGTGCTGATTACTTTAGAATTCCGCTTGATTAATTCCAAGCTCGTCAGAGAGCAAACGTCTCATAAACCTGATTTGTTGTTGACCGGCTGGCTCCGAACACCGTATGTGATGATTGCTTAGAAGAAAACGATGCTAGTATTGAGAAAGTATGTATCTGTAACTAGATCGTATTACTCGTAATTAATCTCAACTCAACTCTATTGATGTAAATCAGTTGAAATTCTTACTCTGGTCTAAACGTTTTGAATGCAGAAACTGCGTCCCATGGGCATTTTTTGTTTTTTTAGGCCGGGTAGGAATATAAATAAAACTTCCTGAATGAAATGTATAGAACCTTTGATGCACAATTGGTATCATTATTCAATGAACAAACTGCAAGACTAGGCAGCCCTTTGTCAAAATTGGATGGTGATCCTTTACTAAATATGATAGTGTAGGTTTGGAGATTTTAAACAAAGGGGCTCGGCTTCTTCTAAATTTTGGTTTCGATCCAAAGGATATTGAAAACCATTAACATTATTTTTTATTTTTTTTAACGACTTAGCTAAGGGATCTGTAATTGAGCCAAATATTGCTCGTGTGCATACAAACATTACATTACAAACATGTGATTCGAAATTAGGTCAATATTCAATTTTACAAATTCAAGGTCAGAGGAAAACCACGATTATGTTAAAAATGAAATTTTGAATTTTCTTTATCTCTGCGTACCGTGTAATTTAAAGCATTTTTATAAATTTATTTGATATGATTATTATTATTTATGTAATTCAATCAAATCAAATCCAATAACTTTTTTAATCTACCAACAACAATAAAATCGTCAAGAAATATTCTGTGTGGTTTCATATTTCAATTCTCGATTTTAATATTATTATTAAGAAATTTGGAATTTGCAAATGATGCCTTTCAATCCCAGGTAGAATTTTTTTTACTCTCTTATATTGAAACAGAACAATAATTCGTGTATAATTGGACCAAGATATAATCAGTATTTCGATTTTAATATTAAAGAAAAGGTTTACGTCTTACATAGTGTAGAATATGTTATGAACGAGCCAGTTATTCCTATCCTCAATAACATCAATCCTTCTTCTATAACATGTTCGTCGTACGCAGGTAAATTATTTCTTTTCGAAATTTAGAATCTTGGTGTGAATGGAAATAAAATACAAAAAAACATTTTTGTTCAGGTTCGTCGCTTAATTGATGTCTTTTGATCGTTTTATTTATTCGTATAGTACATTATACATGACTTGGGATATTGATTTTTGTATAATTTATGGTCAATTCGTGTAAGGGATAATGATAATACCTAAACCGACCGACCGTATTTTGAACGAAATTTCGATTTGATTTATCTCGATTTTATTTTGCTACCGTCTTAAGTGCTTTGGGTACAGATATATTTTATTTGATTTTTATGGGTGTACGAGTATAAGATTTTATTTTTGTTGATGCAATATTTGAAAATGTGCAGTAGTAAAGTTTGTCAGAACATTCGTATTTTGTCTTTTCATTCTGCTCCTATACATTGTAGCATCTGTTTTAATGGCCTTTTATGTATCGGGGCAAATATTATGAGTACGCCATCAATTGTAACAGAAAAACAGCCATTAATGTGACCATGCTGGGTAGATATTTCAATTTTGTTAAAATGAGTAATGGTTTGAAAGTGGTACCATATAGCATGAAAACTAAAGAGCCTATCACCAACATATTTATCTTAAAATTTTACTTGAATTGTTATTAGAAAATTGACAGTGGCTTTTCCAATTTCCCCTCGAGATTTTCCGCTATGTCATTTCAAAACAAGCAGAGCAACAAAACTTAGATTAGCATATATCAAAAGACGCAGAAGGAAAATCTCAGATGATTGAAAGTGGCGTTTTGTTAAATTTTAAGTATAAACCCAAAAAATTGCAAAAAACCAAATTCTATTTGCATTTAGTTCTGCTAGAATCTAACAGATGTAGGTAGTTTCAATCTTACAGGAGTAAAACTCAGTATTCGGACGCAGAACAAATAAACAATAATTTTGTAATTAATTAATATGGTTTTCCAGCTAAAGAAACAAAAATTTAATTATTTTACTAAAATTAAAATTATGTATAAAGTATATACAGTTTTTTGTTCTTTGTATACATGTGTACGAATATTTCTTTTTCGCACTGTTTCAATACATTTTGATGTATGTGGAAGATAAAAGTAAGAGGGCGTCCGCTGCCTTTATTTAACCAATAGCTATTGATATTAAAAATTGTGGTGCATACCAATGAAGTTGAGATGATTTTATATCAGGGCGCCTTATCTTTATCTCAACCTAACAAAGTTAAATTTGCAAAATGAAATTTATTAGACAAATGGAACTCGAAAATTTTGTCCCAGGTTGGAACTCAAAGGAAAGATGAAAAGTTGAATAATGGTGTGAACGAATGGTGAAACAATGAAACTAATGATATATTCGATGCATGAATATTATAAATAAGTTGTTAGTAGCCAAGCAGGACAATACTGTGGGCAAAAAGTAGTAAGACTATGTAATTTAAATTTCGCGCGGATACCATTCGTCGAAAAATATATGTTTTTCTATGTTGGTATAACTGTCAGTGACATCTGTGCCAAATGTCACATCAAAATAATCATTAGTGTTTAGTATACGCTTGTTTTTCTGAAGTACAAAAAATGCATTCGGCGATTTTAACAATGAAAGAAATTGTTCAACAAAGAAGTTCCATTAAATTTTGTGTGCGGAGTCAATTTTGTGGTGCGGAAACGTTTAAAATGTTGCATAGGCCTTCGGTGATAATTGTATGTCGCGAGCAAGTGTTTTTGATTAGTACAAATTGTTCAAAGAGGGTCGAGAACGTGTTAACGACGAACCACGTCTAGGACGGCCATCAACATCAACTGATGAACAACACGTTAATAAAATCAAGGAATTGGTGCTCGAGAATCGACGATTAACAGTCAGAGACCTTACTGGCATCGTTGAAGTATCGGAAGGATCAGTGAAAATCATTTTGAAAGATCATTTGGGCCTAAGAAAAGTGAAAGCACGATTGGTTCCAAAATCATTCAATTTTTTGGAAAAACAGCGTCGCGTTGACGTCTGAAGGTGAGCCGAAGCCGAAAAAACCACGTCAAAGCAAGTCAAAATTCAAGGTGATGTTGACAGTTTTCTTCGATTATCGAGGTGTGGCGCACTCCAAATTCGTTCTGACCGGCCAAACTGTCAACAAGGAATACTATTTGAGTGTTATGCGTCGTTTGCGCGAAACTATTCGTAAAAAGAGGCCGGAATTATGGGTCGACAACTCTTGGTTTTTGCACCACGATAATGCGTCTTCTCATACTGCATTGGTTTTACGTGATTTTTTCGCCACAAATTTCACCCATATCGTTCCGCAACCACCGTATTCGCCTGATTTAGCTCCGTGTGACTTCTGACTATTCAGCAAACTTAAACGACCGCTCCGGGGAAACCGTTTTGAGTCAATTGAGGACATTAACTCAAACTTATCAAAGTAACAAACCAGTAACAAACCAGTTGCATACATTTAGGGGCATTTAAATATCGATACTACAAATGAAAATTGGTTTTCTCAGTACCATACAGCCTTCAACAGTGAAGAGGTGACACACGCCCATTTAGTATGCAATTACGATAAACTTATAATGAAAGAAGCAACGCTGGAAATTTTAGCCGAAACAAAATTGGTTCCGTTCAATGTTTCTGTTTCTAGTATATCAAGATTTCTCACTTGCAGGGCCATTGATTTGGAAATACCATTTTTGCACAATAAATTATACAATTCGGCTTGAATTGAATATGTTTATTGAAAATGAATATGTTTATGATTTAACTTAAGTGTTGTAGATAAAAAGAATTGGTAAACGCTTATCATTCACTTGCTATTATCTGCTGTTAGTTGAATCTTAAAGCCGGTTCATAACTACAGGGTAGGTCATCTAACTTTTTTTTTTAACTGGCGGTTATTTTGAGTATGGTAAGGGTTATGTCTCTTCTGATTTGACAGAAAGTTAGTTTTATCCTTCCGCTGAACGAAAATGGTTGTGTATTCGCTTGAACAATACAGTCAACCAAGCGTACACCCGAAAATGTTGATGCTGTAGCCGAGAATGTGCGTGAGTCGCCGGGAACGTCAACTCGTCATCGTGCTCAAGATTTGAACATTTCACGCACAACATTGCGACGAATTCTGCATAAAGACCTTGGTATGACACCGTATAAAGTTCAATTGGTTCAGGAATTGAAGCAAAGAGTCCACCCATTGCGTTTTCGGTTCGCTGAGTGGGTTTGCGATCGACTTGAAGAAGAAGCCGATTTTGGCAAAAAATCATCTTTTCGGATGAGGTGCATTTCCATCTTGGCGGCTATGTAAACAAGCAGAATTGTCGCATTTGGAACACGGAGAACCCGCACGTGATCGTAGAGAAGGCAATACATCCTCAACGAGTGACTGTTTGGTGCGGATTTTGGTCCGGTTGCATCATTGATCCTTTTTTTTTAAATGAGCAAGGATCCGCCGTTACTGTCAATGGTAAGCGCTACCGCGCCATGATAAACGATTTTTTGTTCCCGGCACTTGAAGAGGAGGACAAAGGCAATATTTGGTTTCAACAAGACGGCGCTCCGTGCCACAAAGCACACGTTTCAATTGATATTTTGCGCACTGTCTTCGGAGATCGAATTATCAGCCGAAATGCTGATGTGATTTGGCCACCTCGGAGCTGTGATTTGACGCCGTTGGACTATTATCTTTGGGGTGCCGTCAACGATAAATGTTACGCCGATAAACCAGCAACAATTGACGCTCTCAAGAACCATATTCGAATTGCCATTGAAGACGTAATGCCGCATACCATCGAAAATGTGCTCAAAAATTGAACCGACTGTATGGGGTACGTCAAGTCCAGCCGAGGCAATCATATGAATGAAATAGTATTCCATAATTAATCGAAAGGATTGTTCTTTACAATGAAAAAATAAATTTGAAACAAATATTGAGAACTTTTTGTTTTATTGCATTTTTAAAAAAAAAAAATTGGCCCACCCTACTATATACGTATGAAAATCCCGGATTTTTCCTTCCATCGTTTTAACCAATTAAATCAGGTAAATTGCACAACAGACTCGCCTCTTTTCATACAAAAGAGTTGAAATAACTTGAAAAAAATCTCGAATGTGGGATTTTGAGGTTTTTATCCATAGTTATGAACCGGACTTGACAACCAAAAATTGTGAACTTTTTAACCGTTTGATTTACTTCGAATATTTTTTCAAAGTTCGTAAAAACGAACAAAGTTGCACGATGTGCTCCAGTCAAAAGTCTGTCACTCAAACTTTGCATAGAGGTTAGTGGTGGAAAAATGTCAACGATAGTTTGTTGGACAGATTCTACAATTGTTTGGGATTGGAAGCCCTAGTTCATTCCGTTATTGGTCACGAAGATTTCATAAATTATTTTATACAAGTAAAAATCGGGAATATAAAACCAAAAATAAAACTTAAAATAGACGGTTACGTGATTCATAAACCAGTCATTTTCACGCGGCTTGACTACCGATTAATACAAAGAACGACAGATGTGACCCCAATGGAGGTGAGTGATTATATGTGACCCCAATGGAGGTGAGGTAACCTTTAATATTACAGGACTTTGGTAATTAAAGGCCAAATTATTTAAATATATATTTATTATTGCATATTATGAATTTATGATACAGGGTGTGAAAAAGCCACAGGACCAGTTCTACAGTTCCATCATTTTTGCCATGAAAATGTGGAAAGAGTGCCACCGCTATCGGCTTTATAAATAAATCACTTTCCAACGGAAACTTGTCTGAGAAATTGATATTGGCAAAACTTAACGTAGAGCACTAAGATGACCTATGTCACAGGATGATTGACCAATTTCAGTACTTCTTGCAATAACTGAAGTGTACGATAAAAATGATATTCCAGCCCGAGAACAAAAAGGCTTTACCAAATCATTCAGTACATCATTCAGGACATATTCAGTACAAGTTTTCCGATTATAAGTTAAACGTCTACTTAAAGTGTGTAGAGTATGGTTGAATTGAAATTGCTTTAGGCATTCAATTTGTTCAAGAACCAGCCTAAAATGCAGTTTATTTTAATCAAACTGAGTAATTATCATTGTTGTACTGCATTACAATTTTTTTAATTTACGGTTATCCCAAAACAATAATTAAAAACCAAACAATGTGTAAAACCGAACTTTTATATTTTAATGTTTTAAGTAAATTTTTATGATTTTCTTTTTTGACTTTATCGCCTTTATTTAACTTTGAACACTTAAAAAAATTAACGCATTCTTCATAAATGAGAAATTACCCGGAGGTTTTAGATAAGTCAACGATTTCTTCGTTTACGGGGGTCTGAGAACAACACACACCAACAATTATGCAACTACAAAGGTTTACTAAGCATTTTTTTTCATTTTTAAATTGTCATTCCGATAGTCCTTGAATACCTCTACATATTACATATGTACTCTAAAAACATGTTGTAATTGTTGTTTAACAAAAAAATAAAAATACTCGAACTCGTATAATCAATTTGGTTGATTAGTGTCGGTGAAATCAATAACAAAACGAAAAAAATTTAGGAAATGAGTCGATCGAAACGTTTTTATGTTGTTGATCTCGGAATTTACTTTTGTAGAACGGAAGACGATAGTGCATAATAAAAAAAAACTGTATTTATGTGTTACAGATAGTAATATTTTGGTTTGGATTTCAAAGAAATTCAATTTTTATATTTCACGGACTTTGTCTTTCTTACGAGAACAAAACATGTCACATTTTATGTTTTTTATATCGATCATCATCGATCACGATGACATTTAGAAAATATGATGCGATCAAATGTAACCTAAATCTTTGGGATTATGTATACCTGCGCAATTCATGTTGTATATAGATAGGTACCATGTATTTTATGCCAGTTGATCATTAAGTTACACCTGTTAAAAATATTTTGTTTAACCTTAATGACCTACCCTACTGTCAATTTTAGTATCAGTGTGGTACTGGCACACTTAATTGTAAAACGAGGTAATCATATTAGAATATTTAACCGAATGAACACTTCATCGTATTCGAATCGATCATCATCGATTCGATCTAGAAGCCGTTGGCTGCGATTATACCACAGCTAAAATAGCAAAGCTACACGCAAATAACAGCTTTAGCAATGGTTTAGCAACACGAGCTAGTAATAGCTCAGCTAGCTAAAATATCAATGCTATTTTGGCACAGCTACATTCTCTCAGCTCAACCAATACACTCGAGAGACTTCATCACCGTACCCGAGCTCGACTGGGCATTGAATTCTGGGTCAAGCTGCGCAATGACGAGCCAGTAACTGATGGTCAATCTTCCATCGTATCGTGATACTCCTTCGAGACTGTTTCTGCACAGTGGCATAGACTATGCAGGCCCAATACCAATAAAATTACGCAAAGGTTGTAGTGGCACGTCAACAGAGGGTCACACTTGTATTTTCGTGAACCTATTTACATGGGTACTACATTTGGAGCTGGTATCCGAACTCACTACGAACACATTCATCGCATAATTTAAAAGGTTCACCGCGCCAAGAGACAAAACGCATCCAAAAGCTGTACAGCGATTGCACAACCAACTTCGACCGAGCTAGTCGTTAACCAGCATTTCTGCATCAACAGAACACGAGTGGTGCCACTTCGTAAATCGTTGCATTATTGGCTCTAGATGGCACCACCTTGAAGTTCAT
This sequence comes from Nephrotoma guestfalica, assembly GCA_963691935.1. NCBI lineage: Eukaryota > Metazoa > Arthropoda > Insecta > Diptera > Tipulidae > Nephrotoma > Nephrotoma guestfalica. The sequence goes on from OY829913.1 coordinate 20,445,444, forward strand.
TTCTCCTGATTTGCCGCACTTTGGCGACTTGTGGAAAGCAAGCGTAAAATCGGTCAAACATCACTTACGACGTGTCATGGACGAAACCTTACTCTCATTCGAGGAATTTACGACGCTACTGTGTCAGATCGAATCGTGCCTAAACTTGCGACCATTGTCGCACGAACGACCTGAACGACCTTAATGACTGTACCATCCTCACTCCAGAGCATTTCTTAATCGAGGAGCTACCAATCACGACACACAGAAAATGAATCTTCACTTCTGTAAAATTTGGTCGACGGAAGATCTTTCACGCATATCTTTCTCAACTACAACCTCGCTATCGTTCAATTAGTCCTCACCAAAGAGGAAAGCCTTCCACCTTCGAAATGGTCATTCGGGAGGATCATCCATACGCATCCAGGATCTGACAGACGAGTTCAAGTCGTCGAGGTGGACATCGGGCAACACGATTTTAAATAAAACACCAACATCGAAAAACACTTTTTCGCAACTGTCAAAATCGGTACATTTATGTGAAAAACTTTGTCTTCCCTCAATTACCGATCGAGTAACAACACGATAACGAATCAATTTATAAACATTTTTGGTATAAATCGCAATTAAATCATCTTCCTTTGATTCTGATCCTGTGCTACACAACTTACTATTATAAACTCCTTTAGTGCTACTACTAAACCTCAGATGTCACCAATCTCACAAAAAAAATTAAGTTTTAAAATCTTAAATGAGCAATTTTTGTTGAATAAATGTCTCGCCAATGCCGAATTAATTGCCCATCAACCCAATCGGCGGGGACGATAACAATATATACATAATATTGTTACGAACTCGCCTATTGGGTTGATGGGCAATTAATTCGGCATTGGCGAGACATTTATTTAACAGAAAAAGCTCATTTAAGGTTTAGAACATTACTAACTTTTTGTTGTGAGATTGATGACATCTGGGGTTGAGTAGTGGCACTGAAGGTAGTTTCATAATAGTTTTGTTGTACATGTGGATTATAGTACTCTAGAACACACCCTATAGAATAAATCGAGGCAAATCTAGAATATTCAATCGATGAATAAATACGAGTGCAACGACCCCAATGAGTCAATTTTAGTTAGTCATTTGGGAGATTCGGTACGCGAAATATTAAAAGCGAAAGTGAACAGTGCGAAATATTAATAATTGATGTTAAGTGAAAATAGTAGTGTAATTAAAAATTGTAAATGGTGTATTAAGTGAACTAATAAATAATTGTGGAAATTATTTGCTGTTGTGATTTAGTATTGGTAAAATAAGAGTGGGAAAATTATTGTAAGAATATTTCGGGAATATTCCAGTAGTAGCGTAATTGTTTAGTAAATATTTGGAAATTATTCAGAGATTATTTCAGGTATTTTCACAAATATTCCAGAAGTGTGTAAATTACGAATTACGTGCAATTACGATTCTACGCACACAGATCCAGACTTTGTTAATTTCCATAGGAAAACGAGTTTCTCTGGAGTCCCCAGGCATATGTGCACGGCCCATAAGTTCTCACTGTTGAAACTATCATATGCCTGTCGGAAGTCTAAATATAGTTGATGTATAGTTATGTTGTACTCCCGATATTTTTCCAAAATCATCCTCATGGTGAAACACCGGTCAGTGGTCGATCGATTGGGACGAAAACCAAGTTGATAATTGCCACTATTGTTTTCAGCGAGAGGCGTGAGTTTGACAAGCACAACGATGTGTGTTCAATAGAGCTATACCACGAACGTTTCCACATTTCAAACGGTCGCCTTTATTGTGCAGCGCACATTTAAGACTGCCGCCTTTTTTGTGCAGCCACGTTTATTCTCGTTAGTTCTCTATTACCGTTTTGATGGCTGTTCTTGGCATTAGCAAAATATGTGTACATTGTTCCGCTTGGAATCTGATGATTTCGATACATCTCATATGTTCGCACTTCTTTTGCCGGAGATATTTAGTCGTAGCTTACCTAGCACGGAAATATTTTGTTAGAGTACTTCTAATGTTGCGAACCCACCATTTTTCACAAAGCTTTTGCTTATTTTCGATAACCAGGCGACATTGGTCACCAAACAAACATATTGCGGGATCTCGGAGGTTCTTATTGCAATAGTTTTTTGCGCCGTGGAAATTATGGCTGGCTTTATAACGTGCCATTGCTCTTTTATGTTAAGACCTAAAGCAAGAATCAAATTTTGTTTATCAGATAAAATGTGATGATTATAACGTTACTTACATGGGACAAACAAAACAATTTGTTCGGGAACGATTATATCAGGAAGTTAAGACAAACTACTGCACTTTCAAACCCGCTTCATACTTATGGATAAAACCACCCCATCGTTTTAACCGATTAAATCACAAAAGAATTGAATCTGGGATGTTGGATTTTGGGATGCTACTAAAGTAAGCAGTAAATTTTCGCCGAAAAAAAATTTGAATTTTCAATAAGAATTTATTCCACGCAATTCGCATGTTTAAAGTAATATGAACCTGGTGAAGTTAGATCAATTTGAAAATTGCTGGATGTCGTGTTAGGAGGCAATAAATTTGAGTTGTAGCACTATAAAAGTAAACACATGTATGTGAATGAGTCGGATTGCAAGCTTAGGCTTTAATATATAGAGAACTAAAATCCGACCGTTTACATATGTATTTACATCCGCCCAAACCAATCCCATAGGTTATAGAATCCTATAACTAAGAGATCTAAGATTTTGTTCGTCTACAATGCCCAGAAAGGATTAATTCAGCGGTATGTATACCTGCATTCTCTACCTCAAAATTCATTAAAAACTCAAAACAGTTTAACTCGGATCAGCGCAGGTCGTGGGCGTTTTGCATATTACTGTAAAATGAATACGGTCATAAATTAAAAGTAAAGATAAACTCTTGGTCTTAATTTTACTTTTAAGTACCTCTAAGGCCTCATCTTTAAAAGTTTAAACAAACAATCCCGGGAATAAGTAAACACAATAATTCTGAAACCATTAAAATTAATCATATTTCTTGGGATAAATTTATGCACCTCATTAATGGTTATTAATCAAACAGAATCCAAAAACCCAAAACTATTTGATTGATTACAATTACAACAAAAACATGTTGAAATATTAATGTTAAATTTTATTTTTCGTGTTCGACTCCAGTTGGTAAATAACTCTATCTAAGCGGGATGCTCAATATACCTTCAAAAGCATATTTTGTGGTATAAGAAGATTACAATCAAAAAATGGCCTACAGACCAAAAACAAAAATATAATAAATGATTTTAAGAAATGACAAACTACAAACACAAGAAGCAAGACAAAACATTTTAATAATTGTCACAAAATGCAACAAAATTCTTTAAGACTATTTTCTATACAATGGAAATGAAACGAAGAAGAAGTAAGATTTTTTAATAACAAAGGAAGCACACAGACAATATTGGATTAATAAATGTAAAGCAGTAACAATGTTACGTTTTATGTAACTAATAACCAAGTACCTAAGCTCCCGCCTCTCGGAATAGTACAAAACCCAATAGAAAATTAAAGGCTTTTTATAGACTAATTAAATGCTCAAACATGTAGGATCCATCCATTGGCATTAAAACGATGGGTTCCGCGGGATTTAAATGTGTTTAAAAAATTAAATGACATTGTGAAAAATTTTGATCTCCACTCGTTCTTGGGTTGGTTATAAAACATATGGATTTGTAAAGACAATCAGCACCGAAAAACGGGACAGGTATAACAATTTCAATAGAGTATTTAATTTTTCTATAATAATTAAAGGCTTATTAGTTATCGCATAGTTTGTTTCTTTTTAAATGAACCAACCATTTTTAGGAAAAAACTTTATCTCCTAATCAGCGCCATTTCACGAACTTTTCGATTTTATGTGGGACAAGGAGATCCCAGTCGAATCTTTTTCTGGCTTTCATATTCATGTGAGCTATTTGAGCCGCTTTCGACATTGCTTTCAACTAAAGAATATGTTCGTTCAGCTTTCTCTTCAACGCCCTATTACAAATGTTCAATTTTCTGGTCAACATCGCGAACAGTCACACCATTTTTTCTATTTGTCCAACATCGACAACCAGCTCTAGCAAATTTCTAATATTCTAAGCAAATAAAACCATCGATTCGTCGTTTTACAACAACAATTTATTTATTTACGAACCGTCCGGAATATTCTCAAAAACACTACGGTAATACCACAGAATATCTAAGAGAGGAAAACAACTCGTTATTTTCAAATATTTTAATTTCATATTATCTTACGAGTATATGACTAAATAAGAGGTAAGTCACACTAATTAGAAAGTTAAGTTTGAGTAAAAAATTGAGGTAGAAAAAAAATTTCTTGTGCTGCGTAAATCACTATTCTGGGTAAATTGTAAGGAATTTGCGCCCAGTCAAATCCGGTTCGTACCACTGAATTGTGAAAACAGTTATAAATTTGATGGTTACAATAATTCCTAAATTGGAAATAAATGCAACAATTGCAAATAATCTAACACGCACTTACACCAATGCCGTATTACTTACAGCAATGGAATGTTTCCAAAATAATTCAACACAAACCAATTATCCACCAACACTATAAGACTAGAAGAAATAATTTTCACAATAATTTATTAATTCACTATTTACAATTATTTTTAATCACACCACTAATTTCACTTTTATACCACTTATATTGTTCCAGCCACTTCCGTTTTTACACTATCAAGTATCGCGTCTTAACTAAGATTCACCAAAGACTACCTTAAGAATCACTCACTGTGTTCGTCACACTCGTATAACGCGCTGAACGCGTTGCTACAACCTGCAATACCATTAAACTGCAATAAAACTACTTCTAATGTTACTATTTAAACCTAAATGTAACTAACCTCACAAACATGTTATGCAATTTACTCTGCATAAACCAGTCCAAGCTGGACAATCTACGCTAAATTACGCCCAATATTCGAAATCGAGGCAATATACAGATGGAACACTTTATACTCGGCTGGATTTATACAAAAACAAAAATTATAGAAGATTCTATTGCAAACTAAAACCGGTTCCAATACTACTACTAATACTTATACCTAGATGTCACTAATTTTCATAACCCATAGAAGGAGATGCACATATAGGACGAGTAGCGAGAACGATATAATTATTGTTACGATCTTGCCGATACGTTTTTTACAAACAATTTCGCGTGGGCGACTCATTTATTCAGAGAAAATTGCTCATTTAAGGTTTAGAACATAATTTACATTTTTGTAAAATTGGTGGCATCTGGGGTTGAGTAGTAGCCCTAAAGGTAGTTTTATCACAGGTGTATTGTGTAGCAGATTATATTAATCTGGAACAGAACCGTTGAGAATATTACTTAGAATAAATCCAGGCGAGTCTAGAATATTTAATTGGTATATAAATACGAGTGCAACGGACACAATGGGGCAGACTTAGTGAGTCTTGGGAAATACAAGTCGCGAAAGATTAAAAGCGAAAGTGAGCAGCAGGAATATTATAAGTGGTATTAAGTGAAAATAGTGGTGTAATTAAAAATTATAAATGATGTAAATAGTGAATTAAAAAATTATTTATTATTGTGATTTAATGTAGGTAAAATAAGAGTGGGAAAATTATTATCGGAATATTTCGGGAATATTCCAGTAGTGGCGTAAGTATTTCATAAGTATTCGGAAATTATTAAGAGATTCTATCCCGTATTTTCGCGATATTGCGCAAGCGGTATAAATTACGAGAATTGACGAGGATTTGACAAGGCACATTTGTAACATTATTTTTCCCAAATAATGAAAGAAAACTAACGAAATGGGGTAATCAGTTAATTTTAAATTTACGATATTTTATACACCATACAAATTATTGAAGAACATGCAGTATTTTAAAAAAAATTCTTTCAACATTTTAATTTATCGTTACTAATTCAAAATTATGGACGATAAGTAAAAAATATTGTGTGATTTAAAATTATATATTTTGTTTAAAATAAACGTATAAGATTTATAAGAAATAGTTCAGTTAAAATTTACGCTTGCACAATGTTGTAAATTTTAACTGGCCTTATGCTGAATTGACCACCAAGTAACCTATTTCCGCTGAATGCACACCTCTCTCTCTCTCTCTCTCACACTCGCGTTCACATCCCATGAAAGGATTTTGTCGCCTTTGCTATGGTGCGCCATCCATCTCGATTCATCGTTCTCGCCTTCCAGTTACGACATCCTATTATTCGCCACCGCAGTCGAGGTCTTCCGCTTTGGCTATTATTGTTTTTAACGGCCAAGCAACGGTATATCTAACTCCACTTTTGACTACTAACAAAAGTAACTCAATACAATTAAACATGCCATTTGTTTTAACTTCCGCTGTTTATATAGCGCCTCTAGAGATGCATACTAGAAGTATAAAATAACACGGTCGAATCCAAACGATAAACTGGACAACTAGAATAGTTCTTATTTTTATAATCTAGTATGTGTTCATCCATTTATCATCTAGCCTTTCCGTTTTTCTGCGTATTTACCTCTTCGCCTATGAACTAAATTTTGAAGTATTTTGCAGCACGTTTGCAGTAATAATTTTATGTGCGGCTCGTGTTGTGTACTCACTAACACAAACAAAAATCCAAAAAAAGTTTAGGGGTCAGAATTTTTCTTTGGTTTATACGCGATTAGTGTGAAAATGAATTTCAGTAGAAAATAAACGCCTGAGTGAAATGTGAAGAATTTTACATTTTGTTCCAATACCTACCAGATTTTTCTGGTGCTCAAGCATTCAACATAAAATGAAAATAATTTTACAATTTGCAAAACGCAGTGTGATGAAAGGCTAATCCACCTTAGTTGAGCTACGAATGATAGCTACATTTCTACGACGCACACCGGCTGGTTTTTGTTGGGAAACTTTATTAACCATACGTTGTTGTCTTGTTAATCATGTGTTGTGTTTTATTAATCATATGTTGTTGTGTTGCAACGTGGTCCAACAATCTAACTCGATGATATCGATACCTTCGAGAAGTTGCTTTATCTCGTGGATCATACAAATGCGTTTTGCGCAACTTTGCGTTTTGAACCAAAGATGGAACAAATAACCTTCGTTTCGAAAATAGATAACATTTTAGAGTAGAATAAAAGTCAGGCTCCAGCTCTCACTGACTGCGATAGATGCTCAGCAATGCGGGCTTTTATTTCTGCTTACATATCATTTGACGGTGTTATTATTGATCCGTCGAGGTATTTATAATTGTCAACGCTATCAAAATTATGGATCCTGATTGCGAGATTTGCCATGGAGATGCTCCTGGGTGTTGCCGAAAATTTGGATTTGCTACTGTTTACCTCCAAACCAAGTCTCCTTGCATAAAGATCGAGCGGTATGAAACTGTCCTTGATTGCGCTAGATCTTCGGCCAAGAAGCACGATATCATCCGCATATCCAAGAATTTAGCCTGTTTTATTAAATATACAGCGCGAATTTTCAATGGTGCGTTTCCTTATTACGCAAGTGCATCTCCCTATCGAACTCCAACCAACCATAACTGGATAAGTCCGGCAAGTACAATTTTAGCCAACACTTAACACGGTCGCCTCTTTTGTGCAGCGGACATATATGAGCCAAGCCTTCCTGAATTCATACCAAATACGCGAAATCGTAACAGGCACTCTTAGTCCAAACTAATTTTCTCGCTATTAACTTGCGCTTTTATTCCATCGCGTACAAAAAAAGTTCTGTTCCAGACTCTTCTGTTATAAAACGACTAATACTACTATTACGATCTCGCCTATTTTATATTTAACGATATTCACAATTCAGATACCCGATTCGGACTAACGGGGCAAATCCGTCACAATACTTAAATTTACCTGTCTTTAATTTCATAATCCATAACCACAAACTAGATAATCATGAATACTTGAAAACAGGATTATTACGTTTATAGATCAAGATTATTACACTCGGATTGTAGGAAGAAGATAATTGTGAAATACATATAACAAAAAACAGTAAGATTGTATGAGGAAGAGCGGCTGGGGAACAAAAGTAATTTTCATTGAATGTATTACAGAAAAATTGGTAGATTGTAAATAAATTTTAAAATGTTTAAACTGTCACAGAAATTATGTAAACATTTTGTTTATATTCACTTATCGTAACTGATCCGATGTAATTCAAAATTGGCAAATTCGAATTGAAATTGTTTTATTTCATTAATTAAATATGAACTTGAACGTTTGCAGAGTTACAAAATCGGATTTGTGACTAAATATAAAATCGAGATTTTATATGTTTGACGTGCAATCGCGATTGGAAGTAACCGCAATAATTTTTGTGTCTGTCCACGGTATAAGTGACCAATTTAAGTGGGAACTATAGATGGAATAAAAAGAATAACAAAAATAACGTAAGAGAGCGAAAGAGGGGATTTACATGTATTCGACTATACTCGGAATAATGAATATAAAAAGAATAACAGAAATTGAGTTTAATATGTTTTTCATTTTTGCTGTCACTTAAAAAGAATAAACGAGCGAAAATATGGGGGCAGGATGCAATGGGAATTTTCATCAACAAATTACGATTTGGGATGAGAAGGAACACATCATGACCCCCTGTCGGAGTGCGGGGCTCACGGGCCGACAAATCTTCCATGCCAGTATAGGCTGGCATGGAGCTATGCAATGTGCAGATGGTAATAAAATCGGACCTATATCCGTACGTCCTCGAATTGGCCAATAATACAGGCGTAACGGTAAGGACGTAAATAAGCGAACCGCGAAAGAGTAGGGAGAGCTTCGGCCCCAGAACAGATCAGGGAAAATAAAAAAATAAAAAAAAATAAAAAAAATTCGCCCAGAAACGGAATAAGAAACTTAATAACTACAACAACAAACCCCGAACAAATTTAATACATATTCATGTTTATATTTTATAATTATAAGGGAATTTTGAATTATTCGTGTATTTCATCTTTTATGTTTATAAAATATTCATGTATACATATACAAAAATAATTTTCAATACACTGTAGAATTGTATTTTTCTAAACCTAACCTAAAATAATTTATCGAATAAAAACTAAAAAATTTATCGAATTGTGGTTATTTAAACCGCATATAATATAATTTTAAAAACCTAAATCTGTTGATATAAATACGTTTATATTCGAAACTATTATAGTTTCATTCAAAATTTTAGAAAATATATCAAAAAATATATGAATGAACTTAATATATCAAGTTATCTATGGCCGAAACGTCAAATTGGAATAATACATTTTTATCTTCGTTTCTTAAGTTATTTTTTTATTCTTTTTATTCTATCTATAGTTCAGCCTTTACTCTAAATTTATTCTCTCCTTTAGCCCAAGCGACCAATTTTTGCTGGATTGGCGTTTATTAGCCCAATAGGCGAAATCGTATTTAAGTACCATTTACCCAAGTATTTTTGCTTTCGACTTTTTCCCTTTTTATCGAACAATAGTTCAAAAGTATCGAATATTCCTAAGATTTAGTTTCGAGTTATTCTAAGAAGTCGTATGAAACTTGTCGCGAAAATTCGAAACTCGGCGAAACTCGATATAATAAAATTGTGTGCATGTTTGTGTTCAAATAAAATTGGCGGGAGCAATTTTGTGCATGTATGTGAGATGTCAAATGAATTTGGTGGTTCTAAATATTATATTAATAAAACTAAATTTTAATTTTATTTATATTATTTTTTATTTATATAAAATAGTTTATTAAATCTATACATTAACTGAAATAGTAATAAACTAGTAACTAAACAAGAACACTCTTAAATCTAGGTAAAATTATCCTTAAACGATGCGTAGCAACTCCAATAAAAATTGCACCCAGCAAATTAATAAAAATTACAATTTTGTAGAATTAAATTATGTAATTTGGCTGTCATATGACCTTTTTCAATTTGAATATTTAATATCCTTTCAAACTTGCGATTTGATGATGCCACACGAATAAAATTGTTATGTTTAGAAATAATTTTAAATACGTTATAATTGTTTATTAATTTGTGATTATGAATACAAATTAAAATAACACGATACTTTAATTTCATCTCTACTACAACGTTCTTATACACATCACTGCTAAATAATATTTAAGTGTCATACATAAATAATTTTTCTTTCGTCATAATTCGAAGGAAAATCCGATAGCTCAATTTTGAGTTTCGTCTTGTTATACTTGGGTACATGTAGAAAATGGTTTTCTTTTGCAAATTTTTGCAGGTAAATAAGAAGCATCCGCTATACAAAATATTCAATGCGAGAAAGAAATTAACATATAGTAAACCCATAATTTTTTTATAGAAAAATTATTAATTTACTTTTAATTAATTCAAATGCGAAATTTACAATTTATCTATGGCGTCTGTTTTTATTATAAGTCCTTAACATTTATAAATATAAAATAATTTTTTTTTTGTTAATTTTAAAAATGTTGTCATAAAAATACTCGGATCGAATATATTAGCCGATTGGTAACCAAACTTCTAATTTAATATAAAGCAGGAACAAAAAACAACAAAAACTAAATTACGCTAAAGTTACTCGGAAAAAGATTTGGTAATTTATTGTCAGCAAGTTACCCAAAACTTACCATGGGCTATTTCCGAAAACGGCTATTTTATGGCACCATTTTCATTTTTATAGTGGTTTTGGCGGTGCAGTGGCACAAAAAGTCTTCTACAAAATTTTGTTTGCATACTATATATTTCTTTTCTTGTCTCTCGTATGAAAAAAGTCAATGTTACATCTCTTTCATTTTGCAGAAGAAAAATGTTGGTCGCATGTAAATGGGGTATAAGCAACGAGCAGCAAATTTATATATTACCTTATTTGCTTATGGTAATGATACAAAATCATAGTTTGAGTATGTATAGGTATAAGAGTAAATAGGATTTCCACTGCGTATAAGTATACACATACATAGGCTCTGGTATTTCCAATAAATTAAATTAAATATTTTCTAATTTTAATGGGGCATTTACATGTAGAAAATTGTTTTCTTCTGCAAATTTTTGCAGGTAAATATGAAGCATCCGCTATATACAAATATTCATAATGCGAGAAAGAAATAAACATATATAGTTATTTTTTATCGGAAAATTATTAATTTGTTTTTAATTAGTTCAAATGCGAAATTTACATTGTTGTCTATGGCGTCTGTTTCTATTATGAATCCTTAACTGTGGGCAAAAAGTAGTAAGATTTTTTAATTTAAATTCCGCGCGGAAAACCATTCGTCGAAATATTATTTTTCTATGTTGGTATGACTGTCAGTGACATCTGTGACAAATGTCACATCAAAATAATCATTAGTGTTTAGTATACGCTTGTCTTTCTGAAGTACAAAAAGTGCATTCGTGCGGAATCAATTTTGTGGTGCCGAAACGTTCAGAATGTTGCAAAAGGCCTTCGGTGATAATTGTATGTCGCGAGCAGGTGTTTTTGATTGGTACAAATTGTTCACAGAGGGTCGAGAACGTGTTGACGACGAACCACGTCTAGGACGGCCATCAACATCAACTGATGATCAACACGTTAATAAAATCAAGGGATTGGTGCTCGAGAATCGACGATTAACAGTCAGAGACCTTAGTGGCATCGTTGAAACATAGGAAGGATCAGTGAAAACTATTTTGAAAGATCATTTGGGCCCAAGAAAAGTGAAAGCACGATTGGTTTCAAAATCACTCAATTTTTTGGAAAAACAGCGTCGCGTTGACGTCTGTGAAATAATGCTTTCCGACTACCAGGATGTCATGAAACATATTATAACTGGCGATGAGTCTTAGATCTATGCTTATGACCCGGAAACAGACGATCAATCGGCCGAATATCGTGCCAAAGGTGAGAAGAAGCCAAAAAACACGTCAAAGCAAGTCAAAATTCAAGGTGATATTGACAGTTTTCTTCGATTATCGAGGTGTGGTGTACTCCGAATTCCTTCCGGCCGGCCAAACTGTCAACAAGGAATACAATTTGAGTGTTATACGTCGTTTGCGCGAAACTATTCGTAAAAAGAGGCCGGAATTATGGGTCGACAACTCTTGGTTTTTGCACCACGATAATGGACCTTCTCATACTGCATTGGTTTTACGTGATTTTTTCGCCAAAAATTCCACCCATATCGTTCCGCAACCACCGTATTCGCCTGATTTAGCTCCGTGTGACTTCTGGATGTTCAGCAAACTCAAACGACCGCTCCGGAGATATCGTTTTGAGTCAATTGAAGACATTAAACGTGAATCGCTACGCGTATTGTAGGCTGTTCCGGAAATTGACTTTAACAACTATTTCGAGGATTGGAAAAAACGTTGGCACAAGTGTATTGAGGCCGGGGGGGATTACTTTGAGGGGGGCGAAATAGATTTGGAGAAATAAATAAAGAATTTTAAAATTATTACTATTTTTGCTAATTAACAAAGTATTACTATTTTTGCTAACAGTATTATAAATATAAAATAATTTTTTTTTTGCTAATTTTAAAAATGTCATAAAAATACTCGGATCGAATATACATATTTTATGGCAACATTTTCATTTTTATAGTGATTTTGGCGGTGCAGTGGTTCAAAAAATCTTCTGTAAAATTTTGTTGGGAATTTGGGATATACATATATTTCCTTTTTTGCCTCTCATGTACAAAAAGTCAATGTTATATCTCTTTTATTTTGCTAAAGAAAATGTCGATCGCATGTAAATGGGGTATAATAGAAAAATTTAAATTTCAAGAATGAATGACGTTGCATATATAGCGGCATCAATAGATTCCGCACCCAGCACAATCAATTTGGTGCTCTAGGGACTCATAACCTCAATAAAATTGACCAAATTCTATTTTACAACTAAAACAAAACTTGAAAACAGTCTCATGCACTGCTAGGTGTGCACGCCCATATGCACTATGCAGTCGTTAGTGTGCATTGTTTGGAATATGTTGCTCTGCTCTTGGCTTGTTTCATCCTTAACAATATATACTCTAAACTGGATCAATATTTATTTTTCAATTAAATTCCATGTCATTTAACGAGTGACAGCTACATCTCATCATTTTCTACATGTGTGTAATGGGCGTTTACGATCGAAGCGGACACATGCCGCACCTTGATTGTGTCAGGCGTATTGTGCCCAGCCAAGACTCCCGAAAAACGGCACAAAACAATTTGTTGTTTAAAAGAAAATTTTATTAATATAAAAAAACTACTTTATTTCAAATATTATACGAATTATAAAAAATAAAATAAAAATTATTTAGCATATGTAATTAAACCAGAGGAATTCTCTGTTTTATTAACGAGATACATTTGGCGTGATACGTAGCGTCAGTATCAGTTGACAAACGTTGCGGACGTTCAACATGATTGCGAATTAATTCGCCTTCTGACTCGCCTAAATCCAGTATATCGACTGGATCAATTTTTGATTTAAATATTAAATCAATTAAACCCTCTTTATAGTGCTGCTCGCACAACCCGATATTCTGATTAACGGTTGGTTTTTCACACAAACAATCTATCATTTTACCGGGGGTCTCCCGCTGTATAGGAATTTGACAAACATCACCGTTTTGCGGTATTCCAGTAAAATTTATACCTGCGTTTTCTAGCACACCTTCTAATGATGAAATCTTACAATCTCGTAAAATCGTTAAACAATTTCTGGGATGATGGGCATGCAAACCTTTTTTCGCACAGTCGTTGAACTTATTACATTTAGCGCCGGCCATCATTGGTTGCCTACATCCAAAACAAAATTGATACGAGCACTGAGTACAGGTGAAATGTAGACAACCACCCCTAAAAAAAACGTTAGTTTTAGAAAAGCTCGATCAAATTACATGAATGCATATATACTTGGCCAACGAATATTTATATTTGCATGTGGGCGAAGGACATTCAATGCCATTCTTCTCCAAATACTTAGAGACACCTTCCGATTGGTGTTTCGGATCGTTCTCCTGTTTCCATTGCCTAAATTCCTGACATGTGATGCCTGCATGTTGCTCTTGCCACTAAACATAAAAACGGAAGAAATTTAAACAATTCGCACCAATTAAGAAGTAGCTATGCATGTACTTACAATTTCGTTACAAGCAATACAAAAAACAGTGCCACATTCCGCACACGCAGCGTTTAGGCGTCCTTGATTTGCTTCAAAGCCGTTTTCACATTTTACACACCATGCAAAATTTGGAAGACTAAGCAAAGCACGGTCTCTGGTTTTTTGGTCAAATAAATCGTAAGTCGCTTTATCCAATATATTTTTTAGCAACTGGCCCATTAACGAAAAATATTCCGATTCCGATTCCGTGCTGTTGTCGTCCAACGTTGGTAATTTACACGCGGGGCAGATACAGTCCCGAATTGTTTTTTCCGTTATTTGAATTGTGAAATGGGTTTTCGCACAATTTACACAAAAGGTGTGCTCACAAGTAATCATTGCAAACATATTATTATGCGAAAAATTCTCGCTACAAAAGTTGCACTCGATATTTAGTAATCTTTCTATTACCGATATCTCATCACTTTGTCGAATAGCCCATAGCAAATCCTTTTCATCATAATTTGGGTAGTTTTGTCTAAGCATACGAAGTTTCTCAGCTTCAAAATAATTTTCCACTATGCCATTTCTGACTAGCTCATGATCTTTGATCTCGAGATCGGTTAATTTTGCAAGAAGCTCATTTTTTTTATCGTTATCCACACCATCCAATATTTGTCTTTCAAACTCCTGGCATGTTCCGTTGTGTACAGCGTCACATTTTATACAGTTGTAATTTTTGCATAGTTTACAATAGTATCGAGTGTATCTTTCATCTTCAATAATCCAGTAATTTTTACAGTTCAAGGTTTTACATCTACGACTATTCGGAGTCGTTTCCAAAACACGTACAAGTTTCCGTTCTTCGTACACAGCAAAATCGTTAGAAGATAGAAATGATTTTAAATATTTCTCCTCAATTATAGCGTTACATAATTTCCCATTTTCCATCAAGAACTGACAGAATTCAATTGGAAACGGTTTGAGCATTACTGCCTCCGTTGCACAGGTTTTACAAATTGAATGCTCACATGCACTAATAAATATTACATTTCTAGTTTTATCAGATTTTACAGAGCATTTAAAGCAACTTTTTCGATTTTTCTCCTCAATGTCATTAAAAAGCTGTTGTAAATCTGAATATAAAAAAATAAAATGTTCAAGATTAACTAACTTTGAACATTGCTGGTTTTTTGAGGTGATTAAATCACAGCTTAATTCAACTAATTGTTTATCTTTAAACTTATCGAAAAGACAATTTTTACACATTTTATGAGTGCAATTTCGAAAATGAATTATATTTTCCGTTGTTGTGCATAGCACACACTCATACGTAATTGTTTTTTTTGGTAGCATTTGGTTGAGTTGTAATCGAGCTTGCTTAACAAAATATTGGGCCAAATCCTTGCTGCAAATAATTAAAGCGTCTTCTAAATCGCCCACATATTTTTTTATGAATGTTTTTTGTTTAGCCAAGATGATGAGCGGCAAAGGGCAATTCTGAAATAGAAGTGTATTTCATGTATAGCTCTAATAACAAAATGTGTTTCCAAGTATGTACATTAATGAATTAACAAAATACTACACATACCATCAATTTAATGCCGATGTAGTCGCCTAAACCCATTTCAGGGGTTTCCCCTATATATATAACTTTGCAAATTATATTAGTAAAATATTTCAAAAAAATTTTATCCAACTCAATCATCGCCCCTGGTTTTATATTTCGCAGGACATCTGATTTGGAAATTAAAAAAAATCGTTCATCAGCCGACTGCACGGAAACCAAAAATCTAAACATTTCAGACGATACAGCTTTTAAATATTTTTCTTCGCATAGAAAGTGTTTGTCGCTGACTGATATAGCTCCCGTTCCATAGTTTATACGCAATACGTGCACTGTAGTAACTGCTTCATCTTCTTCGATAATTTCCACTAATGAGCCTTGCTGTAAAAACTCCTGTTCAACGCCTGAATCAGCTTCAAAATACATTTGACAATCATTAACACAAATTCCAAATGGCGAATTAACCATTTTTATCACTATTTTAACAAAAAAAACCTGTCTACCACAAACAACGTCGAAGATACGAATACGACTGATATAGTGATATTATGGATAACATCTGGGAGAGAATTTTTAATATTTCCCCTATTTTTTGACAACGCGCATCTACACTGTTTGCATACATGCGAGTCGAGTCAAGTTGAAGTTACCTTCAACTTGTATTTATCTTTTTTTGCAATTGAGAGTTAACTTTTGATCGAGTCGAAACGAGGTTAAACATGTTTAGATGGATGATTAATTAATTTAAGGGAAAAAATAAAATAAAATCAGAATTATAATGAAATATAAACTTAAAAAAAATTGAAAAATATCTATGAAACTAATTTTCTTTGACGTTCCAGCCACGCCGTAAAATTCGTCATGATTGTCAGAATCAAACCAAACAATATCCGTTATTATATCTGTCTCCGTATAAAATATAAATTTAAAAATAAAGTTAATTCGAGCTAAGAATTTTTTAGATCGTGTCAAGTATGATACACAGTGGAGTAGTACCATTATGGATTATGGAACTACAAGTTTGTATTTTGTTTCCATGCAGAGTTGAAAGAAAGTGGCTTGAGTTGGAGTTAGCGTTCATGGAAACAGAAACCATGCTTCCATGACAGAATTAATCTCGGATTATCTCATCATGGAAACGAGTCGAATTTTGAGTTTTCGTTAAATTTCTTAATCCACCTTAACTCAACGAAAGTAGTTGGGTTAAATGAGGTTCTATCTGTCAAAGAAAAAAATATATTATACCGTCTATGGGGCATTTACACGTAGAAAATTGTTTTCTTCTACAATTTTTTTCTGGTAAATAAGAAGCATCCACTATATAAAAATATTCAATATGCGAGAAAGAAATAAACATATATAGTAATGCCATAATTTTTTTATAGGAAAATTATTAATTTATTTTTAATTAGTTCAAATGAGAAATTTACATTTTTATCTATAGTGTCTGTTTTTATTATGATTCCTTAATCTTTTGTAAATAGAAAATATTTTTTTTTGTTAATTTTAAAAATGTTGCCATAAAAATACTCGGATCGGATATATTTTATGGCAACATTTTCATTTTTATAGTGGTTTTTGCAGTGTAGTTAGTGGCGCAAAAAATCTACAAAATTTTGTTGGGATATATTTCTTTTCTTGTCTCTCATGTGCAAAAAGTCAATGTTATAGTTCATTTTGCAGAAGAAAAATGTTGGTCACATGTAAATGGGATACCCCATTTACATGGGATCAACATTTTAGTTCAGCAAAATGAAAGAGATATAACATTGACTTTTTGCACATGAGAGACAAGAAAAGAAATATATCCCAACAAAATCCTAACCCACTATAAAAATGAAAATGTTGCCATACCCAAGTATTTTTATATCCGAAAATTTTTGAATTTTTCTGACATCTAGCTGAAATCATCACCGACTTTTTTCAGCACGAATATCCGATTTTATCTAAGATTTACTATGAATGTTGTCGCCAAAACTAGGAAATGATGAAAAGAAAAAGTTAGGTTATGTAATACTTTTCTGGTCAAAAAGTGGGTGGAGCTTATTTTCGATTTTAGCGGCATATTTTACATTTTGAATTTTTAAATAAAAACAAAAAATTAATTCATTTCCGTAAATGTTTCATTTATAACAAATAATTGTTAATTAAATAATTATTTATTATATTTGATTTTTAAAGGCACTGTGTGAAAACACACACAGTTCCATATTAAAATATTAAACATAAATTATGAAAAATCGGAAATATTAAATTAATACAATCACAGTTGTAAATTACAGACTAAATAAATTTAATTAATCGAAATTCTCCCCTAAAGAGATGGAAAATTGATTTTCGGTTGATTCTAGATGCTCCTCAATAAACATTAAAGGATTCAAAAATTCGGGTTGAGTGTCGGCTTTGCCTTTTGAAGTTTTCTTTGCTGTTCCAATTTTATTCGCCTTTGTTGGGTCCGTTTCGACAATTTCTAGTTGTTGAAATAAAAAATAAATTGAAATTGTAGGTTGTAGGTTAGTAGAGCTAAGCTTTGTTTAAGTGTAAATAATTATTTAAAAATGGTAAACGATTACCCTGATATTCGCTGGCAACCTATATAAACAAATAATGGGAACGCATAACCTCACATTCAACAAAAAAATTTAAAACTTTTAATAATTTAAAATATAAATCTTTAATATTTACCTCACAGATTTAGATCCAAAACGTTAAAAATATAAACTTTAATGAAAATTTTATGTACAACGTATATAAACGTATATAAAGGACGTACACACAAACAACCGTAATTGCGTCTCACCTCAACTAAACAAGAAAAATCGATATGTGTTTATTAATAAACAACAATAACAAAAATCATCATTTCCGAGTTTTTATACCAAAAACCGGAAAACAGTGCCTTACCGGTTCAACTTTTCAGTTTTGTTATACTTGGGTAAAATATATTTGATCCGAGTACTTTCATGGCAACAATTTTAAAATTAACAAAAGGAAAATTATCTTAATTGTTAAGGATTCATAATAAAAACAGACGCCATAGATAAAAATATAAATTTCGCATTTGAATTAATTAAAAGTAAATTAATAATAATGCTATAAAAAAATTATGGCACTACTTTATATGTTTATTTATTTCTCGCATGTTGAATATTTTTATATAGCGGATGCTGCATATTTATCTGCAAAAATTTGCAGAAGAAAACAATTTTCTATATGTAAATGCCCCAATATACCCCTTTCCATACAAATCAAAGAGAAAAAACGGTCACAATTTGTCCATACAAAAATCGAATAATGTCCCTCTGTTTTCTCTGACTACTTAAACCTGTGGTGAAATTTTCACTGACTTCTCCGAGTTCATCACGTAAGACAGCAAATCTTGCAGTAGCCGGCTATACTGCAAGATTTGCTGTCTTACGTGATGAACTAAATGTGAATGTACCAGTTCACCTCCATGATTACAGCAGTGCAATATTTGGTACATGCATTATCCAAGCATAGTTGATAGCGGCTGATGAGATCTTGACTTGGTTGAAGCATCCTCAATTGATATTAAAATTTAGCTAGACAATCAGACGGGATTGCTGAAGTCCCTCTCGAACATAGAATGCAATTATAACGCAACACACGTTACGATCCACATAGCTCGGTAAAGTGAACTCTGACACAATTCAGAAGCTGCAGCGACGAGAAGTGGAAATAGTTGATAAGAGAAGGTACATTCATTTGAGTCAACTCTTAGTGGTGGAGAGAAGTACTGCGGTATCACAAAGGACCTTCATCGGTCAAAATATGTACGTTCTTCTAACCGATTCTGACAAAACAACGTATCTAAATATCTCATTACTTTATTTATAGGTTCATTTTATACATATAGACATATTTTATGATTTTCATTCACATTGTTTAATTTCGTATTAATTTTAACAACGCAACTTTAATGACAATAATTACAAGATGGTACACAAAGCTTTTCTTTAGTGCAACCACACCCTCCACTTGTGTCATCCTTTCCATTAGGACCCCATCTTGGCCCACGAGTCGCCCAGCAAATTTCTGTGTCACACAATGGGCATTGGACCCAATCACAACCTTCATCCTTTTCAATCAATGCCTAATACAAAATAAATATATTTAGTGCAAGACTGGGATCGGAATTAAATATCAGTTTCGAACTCACCTCACATTTAGGACATTGCATCGCTATTCCTTCACGAATCATAGTAAGAAACATTTCAATTGTTTCCTTATCTATGAACTTTTCTTTATCGACAAATTTCCTGTATTTCTCGCAGCTCAGACCTACATGAATAGCAGTACATTTCATACAATTATTTAATTTGCATTCGTTGCATTGGAATTCGGTGGGGCGAACTGTATAATATTTTTCGCATAAATAATATCCGGTACAATTTTTATTATAACACCGCTCTATATACGAATTTGTGACTTTCAAATTGATTAGATAAGCGCAAAATTCTTTGTATTTATCGCTAGGTAACAAATATTTTATCTCACTCAATTCCAACCGACGCTCACAAGGTTTATTATGTGTGACTGCAACACATTTTTGTTCAGATATTATTTGATTTACGCAAGTTTCGCAAAACACATGTTGACATAATTGCAATACGATTCCCGATCTGATTAAATTTTTTTTACAAAAACAACATTCAGTATTATAAATATTAGACGTTACGAGAATATCATAATGTTCCATTAAATCATCATTTGGATTTGTTACATTAATAACGTCAAAAGAGTTGTTTATCGATTCAAATGGATTTAATTGCATTTCTCCACTTGGTAATCTTGTTGAAACCAGCAAATTAGAATCAACACACGGTTGGGTTTTAGCTCCATCAGAAATCTCTCTGTTATCACCACATTCGAGACAACTATTATTTTCGTAATTATTTACACTTGTACATGTAGCACAACTCCAAGGTGTTCGATGGCCAATATCATATAGATCTCCACATTTAACGCATTGCGGTTTATCATTTTTAGTGAAACAAGTACTACAACACCAGATTTCCTTCACGTCAAGAAAAATCTGATTTTTATCTATAAAATGTATAATATAATTTCTATTATGTATTATACTAAATATTCTCATTTGGTTTATTAACATACCCAATTTTGAATATCCTGAGTCCATTTTGATGTTGCCAATCTCAGGTTTTATATCTAACGGGATTTCTGAAAGATCCTTACGTTCCTTAACACAAGGATCGTATTGTATTTGGATTGATTCCGCTGCTACAGGATCATTAAAACTATGTTTATCTGAAAATAGAAGGTTAGTTTGTTAAATTTTTCAAAAACCGAGGATCTCATCATACCCCGCTGAAAAATTAACAATTCTGAATGATTAAGAGTATCTTGGAAATGATCTGGCCCTTGTTTAGACGATATTTCTGGAATTGATGAAATGCCACAGTCGTTTAACTCGATAATATCGCTCGAAACTTCAAGGTTTCGACGTTTTTTATTCATTCTCTCAGCAGATTGGTTGAAGTCTCCATTGAAATAATCTGATTCCTGCATCAGTTTTGGGTCAAAACAATCAATATAACTCTGGTCGTACCATTCATTTGAAGGGTATACCTGTAATTTTTTTACATTACTCATGAAAAGAACAAGGCTCCATTCTATTTTCTGAATAGAATTTTCACATTTTTGCTTAATTCTTAATACGATACTGGTAAAACAAAAATAACCTATAATTACCAATGTTGTATTGTCTTCATTGTTATTCCAGCCACTCCCGGGAGACTTAATTCGATTTACGTTATGGCTAGAATAATTACCATCATCTTCAGTTGGGTTATGATTGCTGCAAAATTCGCACTTTTTCTTATATTTCAAATTTTCTTTATGACAGACGTCACATCGCCAAAATGTTTTATCTAGAAATGTGTCCAAATATAAGCCTTTCAAATGTTTTGTATAGAAAATTAGTCAAATTTACCAATTATTAAATTTTCTTCGATTTTTCTATCTACATCAATAAAGCAATGTTTTCTTATCATGTGGGCTGGGAAGTGGTATACAAATTGTTTCTTTGATGAATTGTGGCTATACATGTTAAGCTCTTCCCTTGGTAAATTTTGTGGCTCCTCCTAACAAAAAAAAAATATTAAAACGGCGTAACTTAACGACTACGATTACCATCCCAAAACATCGTTTAACGTATTACGAAAAAAACGGGGAATAACACAGTTATATAATATAAACAAAATGTAACAGAAAGAAAAATACTAACAACTAATTCCACAGAAACGTAATTTTTTTTATCGATCACTATGAATTGTTTAAATAGAGCTTTAACCTGGAGTTTTGAAAATTGTACGCTGACAAATGTACCCTTTTTCAAGTGCAGTATAAACTCTCGTCTATCAATATTCTTGTAAAACTTGAGCCGCTCGTCTGCACCATCTATTGCGATTAAATATTTATATAAATCTTCTTCTATCCATTCAAAATTTGCGTGTTCGGACGCAAACAATTTCAAGTCAACTTTGACGAGGGTGAAAATCCATTTATCATCAATGCACTCAATGAATTTCACTAGAGTACCCTTATACACTGTGTAGGACTTTTCCCGTTTCTTTTTAGGACGACAGTAACTTGTTGCAACACAAATTCCAAAATCGAACTTTTTCTTTTCAAACAATTTTCCGAAAAACCCCATAATAATTGTATATCTTCTTATAACATTCCCGATAATTTTAATGCACTGATAATGCTGGTTAAATCGCCACAATTTAAAAATACAATTGAAATAGAAATGACAAATCATAAATAATTTTTCTCTCCGGTATCATAAATATTGGTCGGGAGCATTGCGACAAGCATCCAAATGTATATATTTACCTCGTTTCTATGAAAAGTTGGAACCGAATTGAGTTAAAGTTCAGTGGACTGTTCACACTAGTATGCTCAGTGGCAATTTTTTGGCTTTCTCTAGGAAAATATATTTTCATAGTATTTTTATCTAAATTATATTTTTCTGGCCTATTGATGGAATTAGTTTGGTGTAAATATTTCGAAAACAAAGTTGATTGGCAACTTGAGACACTTTTCCGGGTAATTTTTTTTTTTCGAACGAACATGTTATGTCAAAATGTTACTCTGACAAATCATCTGTAATAGCAAATTCGTTCGATTTTTTGAAAAAAAGTTACCCGATTTCTGTGTAAAAGAACATAAAAAATTTTCCCGACTATTGTATTAGTATTGGTGAAAAGAAAGACAAAAAATTGTTTATAGAAATAGATTATATAGAATGAATGTTAGCCACTGCCAAGCGTCACAAATTCGGAGAGAAAAAAGAAAGCATATAAATCAACAGGGTCATATTTAGAATTTTATTCGACCGAATGCAATGAAGTTAGGAAGTTAAAATTAAAAAATATATGTAAATTGAATATTTTTATTCATTAGTACAACAATTTAATTGTTTTGGCCTTAAAACATTATGTTGTAGATTTGAACCTGTGTATATCCAAATAGTTGTTGGTCCTATTTAACTTAATACTATTTTCATTGACGTCAAATTTAGTCGTTGGCTCTTTTACCAACAAGGAAATGAATCGTTTCTTAAAAATATTTACCGATTCTCTTTTGTCTGCGGCATAAAATAATTATTTTCAAAATGTAACAACCCAATAATCGAATTTATACTCATTTTTACATTTTAAATATTGTACATCGAAGCCAGCCAATTGAGTTCAACAATTGTTTTTTTATTTCCTTACATTAAGCTTATCCTAGAAAACACAAAATATTTTCTTCATATAATTTCTGTAAAAACTGATAATTATGCTATTCAAAAACAAAAATAATTATGAAAAGAAAAGCACGTAGTACATGAAACAATCAATATCATCTTTTCGAACCATAGTAATAAAAAAATACAGCCCAGTGGCCCTATTCTGGTAATTTTCCGGGAATAGGGAATAATTTGTTTTTGTAGCAGCTATTCCCCAGATATTTTCACCAATTCCCCGTTTTCCAAAAGTTAATTCTGTCGCTTGGGAAATAACGACACGCGATCGCAATAAAATAAGGAAACAAGTGTCTAAAAATAGTTTACTACGTTTAATTGGTTTTTGTTGAAATTTTAATCAAATTTTACTTAAAAAATTGGATATTGATATTTCCAATTGATATTACCAGTTTTCAGTATAAATTTACAGCCATAATATTGCTATAAGTAAATACAATAAATGTCCGTTAAATTCTATTCCCAGTTAATTCTTTCCTCAAATAGGTATGGAATAATAAACGTCAAAATTGCTACAATGGGGAACAATTTTTTTCCAAAAATATTTTTCCCAAAAGCCAGAATACACTTTGGTGAAAAAGGCAATAAAAGTGCTACAAAATTTAAAATTTCCATTCCTCGGGAATTACCAGAATAGGGCCACTGGTAATAAAACATGTTTACAAAAGGAAAAACCTAACAACCAAAATTCAATTCTTAGGTTTATCTGATTTATAACTTAAAATAAGGATAATTTTACCACAAATCACTTTCTTCATAATATAATTTACATTTTATTTTATAAAAACACTTGGTAAGCTTACCGATCGTAAGAAATTCCATTTTGTAATTTTTTAGGCGTGTTTTGACACTTTTCTCAAGACGCTTTATTTTAATTTAAAAATTTCAGTTGTTATTACCAAATTACCAAAATACCAAAATTAGTTTAATAATTAATTTCAAGATTTTTTAAGAACACAAAATTTTGCTGTCACACAAAACCAAAAAGTAGTTTGGTTGGTGTTTTTCACTGATATGAAGTGTATATTCAACTCAGTGGTTTTTTCTTTGAGATATGAGACCGCCATATGCATTTTTTACAAAGGGTTGTTTTATATAAAGCTCTCCTTATCATTAGGTACAGTTTAAGACAAGAAATAATACAATTTTTAAAATTTTGTTATTTAATCGAATTTACTCCTTCTGCATATTAATTGCAATAACCTCGTATTTACATTAGATAAAAGGATGTATTATACCATTTTAAAATGTGCATTAAACACGCATATTTTTAAAATAGTTGGCCACAAAACAATATTGTGACCACCGACTCACAAATGTGCAGTTACTTTTCAATAAATTTTCAACCACTGATGCTGCATTAATTCACACTCTTGCCGAGGATCACCCGTAAATCGCACAACATATCTACGATCAAGTTAAACAAGCGTTCGAAGAAACAAAAAAAATACTACTAGAAGCCAGGCAAAAGATGAAGAAACCCCGGATTTTCGGGCAAACACGTCGAAGATGCTTCATCATATGTACTAAGAGATGAGCAACAACCAGGTCAACCTGATTCAAAAGTGGTTCAAGCTGGCGATCAACAACAGCAGAGATAAGATCAAACACAACTAAAATATTTCGACCAAATATTAACGCCATACATCAAATCTAAGATGCGGTACACCACTCACGGACATATTACGAGTTGAAGATGAAACTATTTTTGTTTTTTTATTTTTTCCCTGCTAACTGTTCTGGGGCCAAGGCTCTCTCCCAACTCTTTCGCGGGTTGCTTATTTACGTCCTTACCTTTATGCCAGCCTATACTGGCATGGAAGATGGGTCGGCCCATGAGTTTTGCACTCCGACAGGGGGTCATAGATGTGTTTCTTTTCACCACAAATCGTAATTTGTTGATGAAAATTCCCTTTGCATCCTGCCCCTATCGGGATTCGAACCCGGTACCTCCCGATCCAAACGTCAACGCTTTAACCACTATGCCATTTGGTCGGTGATGAGACTATTAACCGACTTATGGATCTCTCTTACCACAATCACGAAGAGATTATTGGAAATGCGAAAGATGGAGAACTTGATAACGAATATTTCAGCTAAGAAACATACGAGAACCTACAGCAAGATTATGAGGAGTTTACAATCATTTATCTTCAGGATCATCTAGAAAAAGTTGTTAACATAAAGATTCTCCAAAATAAGGTCTAAAAAGATTCAGTATCAAGCTTCCCAGGATTGAAATACCACACTTTAATGGAGATTACATAAACAATGGACAAGCTTTCAAAATCCATATCCAAAATCCATATTCCATCCAAAAATAAGCAAATTCAATGAAAATTTATCAATTATAAGTTAGCCTGCGAAGTAGGCCATACTCTTGCACCGTAAAGTATCAGACCACTCCATTCAATAAAACTGTCCAATGTAATGATGATTTATCCGTAAATGGATTTATTATCAGTAAATGGAGAAGATCCAGCCAAGCTGGTAATCCACCTCAAGATATCGCAAGAGAACTATTCCACAGCTTAGAATATTTTATGCTCCAGAAACGATAATAAACGGCTTCTCACCAATACTTAAATAAACACAATTTTAGAAGTTCCAAACTGATCATCAGAATCCGCTCATGGTCTCAAAATATTACATGATAATGTACTGGAATGCTTGCATGCAATCAAAAACCAAGGAATCAACACAGATTCTTGGGGTGCTATTTTGTTGAACATTCTAATAAGGAAATTGGACAGGGAAACTAACCGCTTATAAGAGACGTCTTTGAAGAACCTGAAGGAAATTCAAATAGTGAAAGATTTTCTAGCCTTCCTACAAGTAATTTTCAAATCTCTAGGAGTACTATTCTGAGATAAAACGTATTAAAAAGGAAGTAAACCTACAAATAAATGCATCTATTAAGACTGTAAATGTTGCTGAAGCCAAAAAACCCTATAACTAATGCGCCTTTGCTGGCGAGAGCGCCGATCTACTGAAAGTAAGGCAGTATATTATAAATAAGTGTGCCGACGATGCTTGCTTCCAGAACACAAACTCCCATGTAATAAAAGTGCAAAACGAACTATGCAAAGGTTCACATCACTGCCTGCTTCATAGTGACAACAGTACGCGATCTGCATCAGACAATATAAAACCAGCTAATACAAATGTACAAGTAAAACATAGTCAAAGCGTTTTCTGGTATTCGCAATAAACTGATTTGTGTGCTAATAGATCCTGGGTCTCAAGAAACCGAGGAACTTCATTACAGAAGAAGCCTGTCAAAGATTTAAAAAATTAACAAAAACTGCAGAGTATGTAGAAATCACAGGCATGACAAAATCCGAAGACAATTTACCTTGAAGCCAAGATTTCCCTCCAAATTAATAAATGTGTTTGGATTAGTAAACAAGTGTAGCTTGTTCGGACGTCGCGCCACACCATTTCACACACAAAAAATAAACTAAAATTAAAAAATAAATGCCAAAAACCATTTGCTTTGCTTTAACGATAAGCCCGAAATACTGAAATGTTCAAATTTTTACTGAAATGTTGAAATTTATACTGAAAAGTTAAATTCCCCATCTCAATACCATGGGAAAATGTTGGTGGGTTCCCAAAGCTACTAATCAAAGATGTTCATGTAAAAATTTCATATGCATTGGGGATTCAGTTAACGGAAATAAAAGAATTTATTTTATAATGCTTTATTAGAAGAATATAGGCATACACAAACGGAAAATTATTCTAATATCTATATTTTGTGGAATAGTCCTTTGGAGACACTACTAACCCTCTTCCTTTACGTGCTCCTCTGTAGACAGTTTCAACTATATCGATCATTTCCTGTAAACATTTATTTATATATAAAATAAAAATTAGCTTTTATGAAATTTCTTTTAAGTAAAACCTGCCTGTTTATCCTCTAATGGCCAGTTAATTTTATTATTGTTCCCCGTTCCCAAATCGATCATAATATGTTTGTTTCGGAAAAAAAACATTACTGTACATGGATCATACAATTCGTACATTTTGTTAAAATCTGGAACTTCTGTAATATCAACTAAATAAATTACTGCAAAATTTTTCACCTTCTCCGCAATACTGTACATTACTTCATCCATTTTCATACAAGCTGGATCCCAATCGTGTCCAAATCGAATTACCTAAGCAAAAATGGTCAATTTATGGAGTGTACAAAAGCTTCAATTCCCGAAAAACTTACGACTATTCTATCTTCTTCAGATAGGATAGCTTGATCTACTTGCCATCCATTGTGCAAATGTGGTAACATATACGACATTCTGTTGTTTTAATTTAATAAAATTGAAAACTCAAATCAAAAAATGCCTTAAATCGACCAGAGTTTTGTAAACATAGTTTGACATTTATCATTGAACTTAAACTTTATGGAAGAGTTTGTATTTTGCCATGAGAACGGAGGATAGCATAACTAAAATCAATTTTTACCTAACCTCAAACGTAGCAAATATTTCACTGCGTGTCAATCTATCTGAAAAGCACGGCTGTAATTTTATTTATTAAACTAAAATAGAAATTGATAAATTATAATACTAAAAAGACTAAAGATATTATTTTTAGAATAGTGGTCTAGCGATTCCCTATATTTGAGATATATTAGAGATACCTTACTTTTGGTTTCTCAATAAAAGATGGTAAGTTTCAGTGGGTTTTACCAATTTCTTGCTACATAATAATTTTATATACATATTTTGATTGAAAACTAGAGTGTAGATCGCAAAGGAACGTTTAAAGTTGAGTACTTGAAAGAGATTGAAGAAGCAGTTCAGGCGAAATGGGAATCCGAAAAGGTAAGCCCTGTGCTTTAAAAACAGTTCGATAAGCGTTACAATCGTTTACGTTTATAGATTTACGAAGAAAATGCTCCTAAGGAAGGCAAAAAATCAGATGATGAGAAATTCTTCGTTACATTTCCGTTTCCGTATATGAATGGCAGACTTCATTTAGGACATACATTTTCGCTTTCTAAAGCTGAGGTAAGTAATCTAATAAGCAGTAGATATGAATGTATTATGTAGTTATAGTTTCTGTTTCGAATATTTCTACATCTTAGATTTGTTCGAGGGTAAAGTGAGAAATGTATCTTTACTCGGTGGGCACAGAGGAGCCCCTTATAATTCAATGCACAATATTTGTGTATTAGAGTTATTTTTATAACGTTTGTGCAAACGTAATGTTGCTTTTTCCAATATAATGGAAGATTGTCATTGGGTGTATCTAGCCCATACCTAAAAACGTAAGGCCTTACCTAAAACGTAAATATTCTCAATGTTTAGTGAATAGTGAGTTATTTTTTGGTTTGAGCCTGTACTTTAATTGACAATTTTGTTTCATTTTTTCGTTTTATTGTTTTTATCTTCAAGGCGTGGTGTTTAATAAATTAATTTCGCATTTACTTAATTATTAAAATCAATTATATTAGACATAATCTCAAAATAACAAGAAGATACTGCGTCCAGCCCATGTAGAATTATACAACTGAAGCAAATTTACAATTGAGAGTTGAGGAGACATCTCAAATGTAGTATGCTATGTAGGCCTACATGGGCTGAAAATAAAATTGTAAAGCCAATGCAATTTTTCAGTAAAATAATTTCAAAATAGTATCGCTACTGTGCACCAGTGTACCATAAATCGATTCAGCACATTGCTGGCTAAACAAAACAAATGTCAAATTATTAGTTTCTCCGAGTCATTCTTAAAACATTGTTGTGTAAAATATAAATTTATAAATTAAAAATTTAATACATTTAATAATAAAATGGCTACAACTCTTGAAGATAAATCAATTTGGGAAGACGGTGAGGAAAGTTTAGGGGAAGAAGTATTAAGAATGGGCACAGATGAAATAATGAGTCGGACACGTTTAATGGACAATGAAATAAAAATAATGAAAAGTGAGGTTATGCGAATCAATCATGAATTGCAGACGCAAACAGAAAAGATTAAAGATAATACTGAGAAAATTAAAGTAAATAAAACTTTACCATATCTCGTCTCGAATGTTATCGAGTTATTAGATGTTGAACCTGAAGAAGAGGAGGAAGACGGTGCAGTACAAGTATTGGACTCCCAGCGTAAAGGAAAA
The DNA here is from genome assembly GCA_963691935.1 of Nephrotoma guestfalica. Classification (NCBI taxonomy): domain Eukaryota; kingdom Metazoa; phylum Arthropoda; class Insecta; order Diptera; family Tipulidae; genus Nephrotoma; species Nephrotoma guestfalica. Next base: position 20,475,024 of record OY829913.1, read on the forward strand.
TGCGCTGTCATTAAAACTTCAACGCGTCAAACATATTTTTTACCTGTGATTGGACTAGTTGACGCAGAAAAACTGAAACCCGGAGATTTAGTTGGTGTTAATAAAGATTCTTATTTGATTTTGGAAAATTTACCAGCTGAGTATGATGCTCGCGTTAAAGCTATGGAGGTCGATGAACGCCCCACTGAGCAATATTCGGATATCGGTGGCCTTGATAAACAGATTCAAGAATTAATTGAAGCTGTCGTATTGCCAATGACCCACAGAGATAAATTTAAGAATTTGGGTATTCAACCACCAAAAGGTGTTTTGTTATACGGCCCACCTGGTACAGGTAAAACCTTGTTAGCCCGAGCCTGCGCTGCCCAAACAAAATCAACTTTCTTAAAATTGGCTGGTCCTCAACTCGTTCAAATGTTTATCGGTGACGGGGCTAAATTAGTTCGAGATGCGTTCGCACTTGCAAAAGAGAAAGCTCCAGCTATTATCTTTATCGATGAATTAGATGCCATAGGGACAAAACGCTTTGATTCAGAAAAGGCTGGAGATCGTGAAGTTCAGCGTACTATGTTAGAACTGTTAAATCAGTTGGATGGGTTTAGCTCCACCACCGACATTAAAGTTATCGCAGCTACAAATCGGGTTGATATTCTCGATCCAGCTCTTTTACGTTCTGGTCGTTTAGATCGTAAAATTGAATTTCCACATCCAAATGAAGAGGCTCGGGCTCGCATCATGCAAATTCATTCACGAAAAATGAATGTAGATCCAGATGTAAACTTCGAAGAATTGGCACGATCGACTGATGATTTCAATGGGGCACAGTGCAAAGCTGTTTGTGTGGAAGCTGGGATGATTGCATTGCGTCGATCAGCTGTTAGTGTTACACACGAAGATTTTATGGATGCAATAATGGAGGTGCAAGCCAAGAAGAAAGCCAATCTTAATTATTATGCTTAAGAACTTCAGTTTGCTATTAATTTTACAATATTATTTGATGTAACTTATTTTGAATAAATAACAACTGAATCAATTTAAATTTCCAAAATGTATGTTTGTATAAAAAGTTATATTTTCATCAAAATACGTTCGCTTTTCAGTTTCAGTTACAATACAAATCATGGGTATCGAGTGTGGGTAGCCTTTCTGATTTATATATGAACCAATCTAAAACCACAACACAAGCTAATTCATTGATTGACGAAGTATTATTTTCTATCATTTCTAGTTTGCAATCCGGTACAATCGGCTGAAAGGAAAAAGAGTTCTATTCCCATTTGGTTTCCATTGCACGGGTATGCCAATTAAAGCATGCGCTGACAAGCTGAAACGGGAAATGGAACGGTATGGCAACCCGCCTGTCTTTCCAACGGAGCCAACTCCAGTCATTGAAGAGGAAAAAGACATAATTCCAAAAGATAAAAGTAAGGGTAAGAAAAGTAAGGCTGTTGCCAAAACAGGCACAGCCAAATTTCAATGGCAGATTATGCAATCGCTTGGATTAGCTGACGAGGAGATAATGAAGTTTGCTGATTCTGATCATTGGTTGAATTATTTCCCCCCGCTTGCGGTGCAAGATTTAAAACGCACTGGGCTTCATATTGATTGGAGGCGCACATTTATAACGACCGATGCCAATCCATATTATGATGCGTTCGTACGATGGCAGTTCAATAAATTGAAAAAAGCTGATAAAATTAGATACGGTAAGCGGTATACAATTTATTCCCCTAAAGATGGTCAACCCTGTATGGATCATGATCGTGCTTCAGGGGAAGGTGTTGGTCCTCAAGAATACACATTGATCAAAATGAAGATGCTTGAACTACCAGCAAAATTAAAATCTGTTAAAAACTCAGTTTACTTCGTTGCCGGAACTCTGAGACCGGAAACTATGTATGGCCAAACAAACCTTTGGGTTCATCCCGATATAAAGTATATCGCGTTTCAGGTCTCTAAAAATAATGAAATATGGGTTTGTACTCGTCGAGCGGCTCGTAATTTATCTTACCAAAATTTCACTGCGGATGAAGGTAACGTAAATGTGATTGCCGAAATAACAGGGATGGAATTAATTGGACTCGCGGTTAAAGCTCCACTTACAAAATTCGATAAGATTTACACATTGCCGATGTTAACTATTAAAGAGGATAAAGGTAGTGGAATTGTGACATCGGTACCATCCGATGCACCAGCTGACTATGCGGCCCTGGTTGATCTACAAAAAAAGCCCGCATTCCGTGATAAGTATGGAATTAAAGATCATATGGTGATGTCTTTCAATCCTGTTCCGATTATTGAAGTTCCAGGGCTTGGTAATTTAAGCGCTGTCAAGTTATGCGAACAGTTGAAAATTCAAAGTCAGAACGATACCGACAAACTCAACGAAGCTAAGGAAATAGCATATCTCAAAGGATTTTATGACGGAGTGTTGATTGTCGGTGAATTTGCAGGCAAAAAAATTATAGAAATCAAAAAGGAAATTCGGACAAAATTGATCAATAACAACGAGGCCGAGATATATTATGAACCAGAGAAAAAAATTATCTCACGTTCTGGTGATGAATGCGTCGTTGCCCTTTGTAATCAATGGTACCTTAACTATGGTGAAGAGAACTGGAGAGGTCAAGCCACTAAAATTTTGGAAAATATGGAAACCTATCACGAGGAATCGAGACGTAATTTTGAAGCCACGCTCGACTGGTTACATGAATATGCTTGCTCACGCAATTATGGTCTTGGCACGAAACTGCCTTGGGATCCCATATGGTTGATCGAAAGTCTATCAGATTCTACAATTTATATGGCTTTTTATACAGTTGCCCATCTTTTGCAAGCTGGTTCTTTCCGAGGCGAAATTTCAAGTCCACTTGGCATTAAACCTAGTGATATGACCGATGAGGCATGGGATTATGTTTTCTTGAAAGGTGCCCCGTATCCGAAAAATTCTATAGTGCCAAAAGAAAAGTTTGATGTATTGCAACAAGAATTCCAGTATTGGTATCCCTTGGATTTAAGGACTTCCGGTAAAGATTTAATTCAAAATCATTTAACATTCATGCTGTACAATCATTGCGCTATTTGGCCTGAGGAGCCAGAGAAATGGCCTAAAGGCGTTCGGGTAAATGGACATTTACTTCTAAACTCTTCTAAGATGTCAAAATCCGATGGTAACTTTTTAACTTTATACGAAGCGATTTCTAAATTTAGTTCGGATGGCATGAGATTATGTTTAGCTGATTCAGGAGATAGCATTGAAGATGCCAACTTTGTAGAAAGTACGGCTGATGCGGGAATTCTTCGACTGTACACGTTTATCGAATGGGTGAAAGAGATGCTTGCTGCAAAGCTATTATTACGTACAGGGCTCAAAAACACTTTTAATGACAAAGTTTTCATTAGTGAGATGAATTTAAAGACCAAGCAAACCGATGAAAATTTCAAAAAAATGTTATTTAAAGAAGGATTGAAAACAGGATTCTTTGAAATGCAGCTGGCTCGAGATAAATATCGTGAATTATGCGGTGGAGAAAGCATGCATGTCGAACTGGTTTTTGATTTTATTGCTCGACAGGCTGTATTAATTTCACCCATTTGCCCACATGTAGCTGAGCACGTGTGGGGCTTGCTAGGAAATACGAAAAGTATTGTGCGTGCCAAATGGCCAGAGGGGGGAATAATCAATGAATTGGAAATTAAGTAAGTAGTTTATTAACTTATTAATAATAGGGGACTCATACCCCTATTATTACCTCACGAATTTTAATTTTCGTATTATGGTTCTCGCCCTGAGTGAGATTAGTGTCAATTGTTCTCATCTACAATTTCTTGGCTCGGCGAAGTGAGCACTTAAGCTTTTTAACATATTTTATAATATTAAGGTAAAATTTATTTTTTAATATATTTAAACTTTATCTCAAAAATACTTAAATCTCCACTTGGTGTTGCCAAGAAATTTTAGGTGAGAAGTGACATTAATCAACATTCACGGCAATAATCATAATACAAAAATTGAAATACGGTGACGATGCGCCTGGTGACGCGTAGGTGATATTCATAATAGTAATATTAATATAGTTTACTATTGATTTCAGACAATCCGAATATCTTATGGAGGCAGCTCATTCATTTCGATTGGCACTCAAAAATTCTCTTCAAATTAAAGCGAAAGGTGGAAAAGAAAAAGCGATTCCTTTACCAATTAAACCAACCGATGGAATTATATGGGTCGCGAAAACTTATCCGCCATGGCAGTGCAGTGTACTTGAGACTATGCGTAGGCTCTTTGATCAGCACAATGGGCTTCCAGATAACAAAATAATTTCGACAGATTTAGGCAAAATAGAAACATTGAAAAAATATATGAAACGGGCTATGCCATTTGCTCAAATGATACGGGAGAAGGTTGAAAGCGGCCAAGGAAAATCGGCTTTAGCGATTACATGGGATTTCGATGAAAAGGAGATTTTAGAGAACAATTTGGAATATTTAAGAAACACTTTAGATGTAAAAATGTTAAATTTTTCGTAATTTTCTTAACTATTTAATTTATTAATTCTTATCCCATTTCAGCTTGAGAAATTAATTATTAAGTACACCGATGACGACGACGCACCAGAGAAGACGCGAGAAGAAGTACGGCCTGGCGCACCTTATATAAGTTTTTCGATCAAACCAGCTATAATCGCAACCATCGATAATCCAATCGAGCGTTCAGGTTTATTTTCCGTAACTGTAGGGATAGGCGAAAACGAAACCACCAAACAGTTCAAAGAGAAAATTGCAAAATCAGTAGGTCTTAAAGATTTAAAACCATTAACAATTTGGAGGTATGTTGATCCAATACTGGGACCACGAAAAATTCCATCGTTTAACGATTATAAAGATGGGAAGCAAATATTAGAAGATGGTGTGTTCAATATAAACGTTGATAAAAATGAAGCGTACATAAACGATTCAGCAGGAAATTCAATATTAGCCGGATCAAATTTTATTTATGTTATTGAGTAATTATATTTAATACTTTTCAAAATCAATAAATAATGCCGAAATAAATGTACAATTTGATTTCCTTCACCGTTTTTGCTGACTACAACCTACAATAAAATGCTGAATTATAATTTGCCATGCGTGCATTTGTGTGTGTGTGCGTTTATAGAATTTTTATTTCAAACATGGCTGCTTGACTCCGCTTGTGTAGTGAAAAAAATCGAGTTTTTTTCAATGTTTAAACAAGAAAAACACTTCAAAATATAATAATAATTATATAAAGATTAACTATAATATCTAGTGATTAAAACATTTGTTTATTTTTGTAGGTAAAACTTAAAATTAGTGTTAATTTTGAAGAAAAAGTTGTAACCATCCATATTCGCGATATCAATTGTAAAGGTGTGTGTTGTTTGTGAGTGAAAAGTGAACCAAACAAATTATAACTTTCAATTGTATTTAATTTATAGCTATATCTAATTAATTTTATTTTAAAGTTATTTTACATAAAATGAGGCGAAAAACAGAACGCAGCAAAACGTCGTCTCAATCTAGCCCTGAAAAAATTACCCGGCGATCATCTAGGCGTGGACGTAAATCACCATCAAAGTCACCAGAGCCTTCACAGGAAGAGGAAACCATACATGAAGCAGAAGAAGGTGAAGAACCGCGAAATAGTTCGGACAGTGATAGTGACGCGCCAATTAAAACTTCAATAAATTCTAAATCAAAAGATATACATCGGCTTAGACAAGTAGAAATTGAGAACGAAAATGGAGATGATAAAGAAAAGTGTCTAGCCTCCCCAGAAGAAGTTAAAAAAACAGATAAATCTGTAACTCCTGAGCCTGAAGTAGGGAATAAAGCGAAAGAATCGACATCGGAAAATAATATTCCGAATGTCGTTAAAGAAGCTTTAACAATTAAGGAAAAACAAAAACCTTTATCAAGATCGAAAGAATCCGCAAAAAGACGTTCTCGATCTTCATCATCATCTTCGACATCTTCATCTTCATCGGGTAGCAGTACGAAATCTCGCAATAGACGCGTATCCAGAGATCCTAAATCTGTTACTCCAGATCATAAATCATTGGCACGACCCGATTCCTCACCCGAAAAGAGTGGATCTCCAGAAATACGAAAAATTGAATCGATTAAGATCAATAAAACACTGGAAAAGCCCATTGTTTCCGAGAATAATAAGATTGTACGTGAACGTCGCTCCCGATCCAGAAGGGATTCGTCAACTGAAGAGAAAAATCCAAAAGAATTATGTAAGGAAAGAAATCGGCTTTCTAAGTCTCCAACTCCCGAGGTGCGACAAACAAGACGCGCATCTGTTAAATCTGATGACCAACCAGTAAAAGAAATCGAAATACCTGCTGCTCAAAAATCCATTGAAGCTTCAAAACTACAAGAACTCGTGGATGATGAAATGAAAGAAAATCTACCAGAGAAGGCCGGTCATATCGATGAACAGGAGGCTCGTGAATTAAAAAAATCTATTTCTGTAGAGTCTGATAAAAATGATTCAAAAATGCAGCCTACAGTGCGTAAGCGTAAATGGTTATCGCGAAAGAATTCAGAGCAAAAACCTCCCATACTAGCAATATCAACAGACTCGCTAAAAAATCTAATATCTGATGTAAAACCAGTTCCATTAAGCGATGTAAAATTGGAATCATCTCCAGAAATAAATCGCGATGAACAACTAATTCATATACCAATTCCACATGTAAAAGAATCACGGTCTGGTAAAGGTGGTGGCAACACTAATAATGTCTCAAATAAAGAAGGTAGTCGACCACGTAAATCAAGTATAGAAGATGTTGATTTGGATAAAACATCGGGTCATAAAGATGACCAATCAATTACCAAAAATCGGAAAGTTTCGGTAATGAGTGAAGAATCACTGAGTCCTCCGAAACATGAATTGAGTAGCATTTTATATATAACTAATTTGGTGAGGCCGTTTACTGTTTTGCAATTGAAGGGATTGTTAGCACGAACCGGTAAAATAGTAGAAAATGGTTTTTGGATTGATAAAATCAAATCCAGATGCTATGTCAAATATGAAAATGAAGAGTAAGTAGTAGTTAATTACATTTTGAATTATATTTTTTTGTTTTTTTTTTTTATTTCCGAAAAAAATTATTTTAAATGAGTTTAAAACGATTCCAAAGGCCTCCATTGTGTTATTAGTTAGGCGCTTAGACAATTCATATATGGAGATATATATACACATATATTTATATTATATTCACGCTAGCGTATTGTTAAATCCATATTATATTTGAAATTTTTATTCCTCAAATGATCTCTAGCTTAATGCCCTCAAATAATACGAACAATTTGGTTATTTTTTTATTGTTTTTCGATTCTTTATTTTTTCTGTTAATACCATAGCTTTATAACCACAATACCTAAGTAATCAAAACAGCCGCAAAATAAATTGAGACGCCTCCCACAGACGTTGGATATGGGAAAAATACACCGCTACCATTCCATAGTATTTAAAGGTCTAAGGCTAGGAGAGTGTCTATTTTGTAGTGTAAGGATCACTCCTTCAATCCACGCTTGGAAATCAGCCATTCTTTCATTCATAACATTCATAGTTTTTGGCATTGTCGGCTTCCTGCTCTATTGCTGTACCAGTTTCAGTTGTTTTTAGAACTACTCTCTACTTGTCATATTATTAATTTGCACTTGCTAAGACAAGAGTAACCCCCTGGCCGTCTACAGCAGATCGCCAATTGACAAAATGAACTGTGCATATATCATTGTGTGTTATTGAACGTTTCTTCAAACATTGTACACAAATGGAAACTTAATTTCCTATCTTCAGAATATTTTATGTGCCTTAGTAATTAGTTAGTTTGTTTTCTTTTAAGTAAGGCTTACACATAGGATTCATAAGTTCGGTCGAGAGTATAGATGATCGCCCTAATATTTGGGAGACGGAAAACAGAGTTGACTAGAATATCGAAACCATCCTGAGGCAGTATTCAAACCAGTGGCACTATTCTGTTAATTCCCCTGGAATAGGGAACTGGGGAAAGAATTTATATGTAATTTATGTTCAACTATTTTTTTTTCCGGCCTTCTGATGAATAAAGTTTGATGTCAATATTTATAAATTGGGAATAATTGTTCCATACCTAAATTGGCGGGTAAAATTTTTCCCGAATTAATTTATTACACATAAATTCTTTCCTCAGTTCCCCATTCCCGGGGAATTACCAGAATAGTGCCACAGGGCTCGCCCTGAATTTTTCAAAAGAAGGCGCGTTTATGTCCTTGCATGCATAAATTTCGTCCTTCCCAAGTGAAATATATATTTATTTAAATTCTCGTTTAATTCTATTACCACGAATAAAATTACTCTCATCCGCAATTCGTGTTTGGTGTTAGAATACTATCTTAGTTATAAAAATATTATGTGTTCAAATTCACTCCCATTCTTGCAGGTAGGGCGGTGGGTTACCACAATATTAGTTATGATAATAGTAGTTCCTGGGTTACGATAATAGTAGTTTCTTGACAAGTTATTTTTCAGTATTAAAAATTTAAGAAATACAATTTGTTTAAGACTAATTTCGAGTATTTACGTTGAAAACGTGTTAATTTTAATTCAAACATATTGCAGAATCATATGCATAGGTTCTGAGTAGGAGAAATTGAAAAAAATTGATATCGTTATTACAGCGCCATCTATCATGAATCGAAAAAAATATTTCAAAGAAATCCTACGTACTTTAAGCCGTAGAATTCGAATCTGCAATAAAAATAGGGGTTCCTATTTTAATTTCAAAGTTACCTCGCGCCGCACTTACAAGAAGGGGAGGAGAGATACTAATTTTAGCACTAATGTATGTCCCCCTCGGAATGATTAAATTTTGATAATGGGCATTTTTTTTTCGTAAGAGTGCTTATTTGCCGAGATATTTAAAAGTTTCAGCTTCACCTGGTATATTAGAATCGCAGAACAATTACATAACGCCTATTTCAAAGAAACCCCTCCACATCCATCAAGTTATTTGAAACTAAATTTTCGATGAAGTTTTGAACAGTAGTAATATCCAGTTTCGAATAATCGACATCGAATTCAATAATCTTATCAGGCCATGGCGACTGAATATTACAACACAATGATCATAATTTATGTTCTATATATGTATGTAGAACACCCGTGTATCAGTACGTTCGAATCTTCGAACGTAAATACAACGTTCATTAGGTCAACTAATGAATCAACTCCCTTCGTCTTTTCGGCTTACGTTTACATTTTTATAAACAACACGGGAATATTTGATTGTCTGATCCGCTGAGTCTTATTTAAACTATTTATTTCTTCAGTCTCGGGTGAAAAGACTGGTTTCAGTTTGGTTACTTGGCTTTGGAAGTTTTTGTATAGTTTCCCAGTCCTAAGGAATGGCATCATGATTGATATCACTCTTTTGACAGTTATCGCTTAAATTCATTTTTTTATCATTACTGTTAATTGTGGTCACTTTATAAATTAAATTTATTAATGAAACAATTGTAAATGTGCAAGAATAACAATTTTTATTTTTACTTTGGAAAATCGATTTCGGATTAATTCTTATTCAGTCCTTTTACAACTTCTGAATAATTGTAGGGGAAGTGAGGAAGAATTATATTCCAAATAGATTTTCACGAAGTAAAAATAAAAATTGTCCCTCTAAGGAATATTTACAATTTCATTAATTCAATTTAATTTTAACCAAGAACAAGCTGACTAAACCAATTGAAAACGAACGTTAGTTGAAACTTAAATATGATATCTCAAATTGAAATTATAGTGAAGCTACTGAAACTCGACACGCTTTACATGGAGTGCGGTGGCCGACATCCAATCCGAAATGTTTACACGTAGATTTTGGTACAGAAATTGGATTTCAGAAAGCATTAGAAACAACCGCCGAAGAATCACAAAAGATGATCGACGGACGTGGTGGAAAACTGGACAAGGATTTTGGATGGGACAAAGATATAAAAGATTCGTATGATAAAGATAAGGTAATTGTAAAAGGATTGATAACATATTATGAAATAACATTAATAAATTTTGTTTATAGGAAGCAATTGTAAAACCAGTTCGAGAGTGGGACGTTGGTAAAAAGGAAACTGGTTTAGATCGATCACGTGACCGAGATCGAGATCGGGATCGTGAGCGGAGCAAAGATAGAATGCGACATGATCGCAAAAAGCGTTCACAGGAACGAGATTATCCGCGTGACAGAGATCGAAAGCGAAGTCATAGCACATCTCCAGGTGTGATTTAATATGATTTATTTTGTTTTAAATATTTAAATGATATCATTTTGTATTTTTATAGCAAGAAAATTTAAAAAAAAGGAAAATGAACCGCCTCTAAGACTGTTGGATGATTTGTTCAGGAAAACAAAGGCTACACCCTGCATCTATTGGCTACCATTAACGGCTGAGCTAGTATGTAACTATGTTCAATACATATTGTATTTTGAAATTAACTAGGTAATTATTTATTAGATTGCAGTGAAAGAAGAAATACGAAGGAATCATATGGCAGAACATCAACGACGGATTGAGGAAATTCGCAAGCAAGAAGAGGAAAGGGATAGAGAAAGAGAAAAGGAGCGTGAAAAGAAACGTGAACGGGATAGGGAACGAGAACGGGAACGTGAAAAGAATCGAGATCGGTCGAATGATCGTCGTCGGGATCGATCACGATCAAAAGAAAGGGACGGAGATCGAAGGCGATATCGATAAGAGATTTTGCAGTCCCATATTTTATTACAAATAGTGAATGAGAGATTCGGAGGAAAACCGATCGGATTGAGTTTTTCGTATCACGAGACACAAAATAAAATAGGGTCTGTGGATTAATAATTTTAAATTTATATTTTATTTGTTTAGTTACATTTTTTTAATTTTATTATTATTATTCAATTTCCGAATGAAGAGTCAGGTACACAGATTCATCTAATATTTTTTATCATTTCATAATTATTATTATTTTTTTCCTTATTTTATTAACGTTTTTCTTAAAAAAAATTTCCTCCGTGTTAACACCAATTTTTTCGTGGTTTGAATACACAAAACGTACATGTACAAAATTAATTAAAGTTATCACCTTTTGAATTTTATATAATATATTTATTCAATAAATTCAAATCTTAAAAAAAATAATAAATTAGGTATTAGTAGGAGTAGGTTTTGAATAATGTTTAGAAGGTTTACTAACAGTTTTTGTTTAAAAAGAATATCCTATATACAAACAAGATCGTTGAAAATAATTTTCAGTCAACTTAAAAAAAATCCAAACATAAAATTTGTCCGAAATATTTAAAATTTCCTCTTTAGGTTTTGTGTGTGTTAAAAATTGTAAATTTATATTTCATCAGAAGCTGAGTACAACTTGACTGTACAACTCTGTCCTCCAAATACAAAAATACCGAAACCGATTATAAAATTGAATGATGAATGTTAAAAAACACAAACAATCAATCACCCACCATCATCAGGTCTGTCTAATAACTGTGTGAGATTTCTTCTACACTTGCGAGTCGATAGAGTCCAACTTATACAAAAACTAAACTTCTTTAATTTATGAGAGAAATAAAAAAGCTTAAAGCTTAGAATTAGAAATGAGGCGATGAATTATAATTCACATGGATGAATATATAAAAACTTATATAATAAAGCAACATAATAAAGCAAACATCTTAAACAATTTATAAAACTACCATCTATAAAACTACCATTTATAAAACTACCAGCAGTAGCTGCTAATAAAACACCAATTTTTGAAAAACTCGATACAAAGATATCGATTACGAATTATATTCAACATAATGAACAAAATAACAAAAGAATACTTGGAATCAAATAAAACGCCTGAATGTGTCTGGAATATAAACCATCATTTTATACTTCAGCCGTTTGGACCTTAAAAAACAGTAGCATGCCACAATATATATGTACATTTCAACACAATCATAGTATGGTGCCGTATCCGAGAGCCGCAGAAAATATACATTCTCTAATCGCAACAAAATGGATCATTCTTATCAAAAAATAATGTTTATTGTTTGTAATTTTTGAACTATGTACATCTTATTACTTTTTGTTTCAAATTAAAAGAAAACATAAATAAAAAAGCTTAATATCAGAAATATGTAATCATTTTTAAAATATACTACTTCATGAAAAAGTATGTAGGATTTTTTATTTAAATTTTAATACGTTAAGCAAATTTGGAATTTTCTAGGCGTTTGCAACATATCTAATCTGATCTAATCGATGTTACCAATCATTATATAAACTGGCACAATGGGTTCGGCTGATAGCGAGTTTATATACAATGCTCATTAAAAAATTCCGGACACTACCGTTTTAAAATATTTGTGTTTATGTTTACGGTAACTATTCTAGTTATGTTTACGATATATGTAATATAATGCCAAAAGGCACTAACGGAACAAGTTTTTTGTTTAATAAAAGTAACCACAGGATCAAAACAAATGTAATAACAAAATTACCGAAAAGCGGATGTTAATATATCTTCATCTTTATTTAAATAAAAATCAACATTCAATCTAAGCGGTCGGTACTCTAATATCGAGTATTGCCTCAAGAGCTCCGATCACATCTAGCATTCGTTTTGGCATGCCGTGCCCCAGGCTTGCAATGTACTCCTTGTACTTATCATTTCGCCGATTGAAAGTGATCTAAGGTTTCTGGAACGGTTCCCTTTGTCGTAAACGACGCCCTAGCATATCCCACACGTGTTCAATGGGATTAAGGTCTGGGCTGCGAACGAGCTGCCAAACAATTCGATGGTCTGGCGTTGTCATGCGGTATTATTATCCAATTTATATGCGACTAACATTTTTCTTCTGCAAAATAAAAGAAATATGACAACTTTTTGCACATGCTAGACAAGAAAAGAAATACATACAAAATTTTCAGACTGAGCTAAAACCACAGAATAGACAGAAACGTCATAATGCTATTTTTGTATGGAAAAATATCGACTCATTTTTTTGGCCTTGCTTCGCGAAAAGGTGGGAAAAATGGTTTGCAGAGTACCCATTAGAAGGAAAACTTCGTTATTTTTGAGTTTTAAATTTGAAATAAGGTAGAAAAATGGTCGATAGGTAATTTTTTTTTGGTTTACTCAATGGCGCTTTTGGATAATATTCTATTCTGTTATGATACCATAAAATATATTCGATCCGAGTATTTTTATGGTAACAATTTTAAAATTAACAAAAAAAAATATTTTATGTTTATAAATTTTGAGGATTCATAATAAAAACTGAAGCCATAGATAAAAATGTAAAATTCGCATTTGAATTAATAATAATCCTATAAAAAATTATGGCATCCTCTGTATATGTTTATTTATTTCTCGCATATTGAATATTTTTATATAGTGGATGCTTCTTATTTACCTGCATAAATTTGCAGAAGAAAACAATTTTCTACGTGTAAATGCCCCATAATTCAAGTGTCCGGAATTTTTGACGAACAGCATATTTTATCCGTAGAAAACCATTGGGCGCTTTCAGGGCCTCCTATCATGATTAGCAAAATCATGACCAATTTGATTTGAAAGTTTCATAGTGATAAACATTTTCATTACGTTGGCCGCGATTCTGAAAGCGCCCAATGATTTAAAAAAAATTACCGGCTTTGATTGGATATTTGCATGTCACGATAGGACAAAGCAGCTTCATTAATGATTCCTCATGTCCACTTTTATTATTATTATTATGATGATTGCACGGCTTTGAGCCGGGATCCGTTCAGAACTGCATAATTTAAAATTGCATTTTTCAAAACGGCACATTTAAAAACTGCATAAGGTACAATACAGCATTTTTCAAAACTGCATATTTCAAAACGGTATAGGTACAAAACGGCATTTTTCTAAACGGTATTTTCCAAAATTGCATTTTACAAAACTGCATGTTTCAAAACGGCATAGGTACAAAACGGCATTTTTCAAAACTGCATTTTTCAAAACGACATTTTTAAAACTGGGGGTCTATTATGAAATTTATCCGTCTCGGATTTTTCCGTTAACGGATAAATCCGTGGTATTATGAAACTAAAAAGTAAAATCAAATCGGATTTTTCCGATCACACGACAACAAATCCGACTGCTATTTAGTTGACGTATTCATACGATTGATGTTATTTTGACATTTCAAAAAATATAGTGAAAGTGAGTGATTTATATTTCAATATTATTAAAATAAATTAATTTAATAAATCTAAATAATTAAAAACCAAAAATTGAAAATGTAATATTTTATTATAAGAAATTTTTAATAAATAAATTTTTAAGATAAATTATATAAAAAAAATCATGTTGCTAACTTCAGATTTGTTTATTACGAATCCGATAATATGAAGCTTGTATGGTAAATCCGTGTCGAATCGAATATTTCCGTTAACGGAAAAATCCGAGATGGATAAATTTCATAATAGACCCCCTGCACAAGATAGAACGAAATATTATAACGGATTATGAATCTAGAATTATCTTTTCATTAATTTCTGGAATATGACCAACAGGTACAGGTTTGAGTTGAATTTACAAATGATTTTGAATAAAATTTATATAATCAAATTGATTATGACAAATTTGTTCTACAAGTTTTATATAAAAATTTAGTAGGTATGTTATAAGAAAGGTATTTACCTTCATTGGAATTACAAATTATTTGAAGATTTAGTACGCATATAATATTCTCCTTCACCTACATTTTTATATAGAGTTTCGAAGTTAGTTACTACAATTGCATGGTTGTAGAGGATTGCTCCATAATGGAATACATCTCATGCAAGCATTTTCTTAATTTATCGGGTTTATCGAAAAATTCGATACAAAGATATTAGTTTCAAGATATGTAGCGTTATTAACGTACGTTGCCATTACAATTTTTGTTTGATGGTTTTTTCTATTTATGGTCCTGCCCAAGATAGCACATTTTTAAGAAATCAACAATTTTATGTTTATCGCACCTATATAATAGAACCTTAGAAACAGTGGGCGAAGTGCAACGGAAATACCTACTAAAATGTATCGAATATTTCAGCAGCAACCAACATTAATATTTACTACGTTTCAAACTTATAATAATTAATTGTTATTGATGCCGCATCCTAAAATTATTCAGTTTTTACCAATTTCCCTTAACCGAACAATTCCCATCTTTCGCTATTTTTCGTCTGCAGTCGTGCAATATATTTTTTGTAGTCGAATATTATTTGGTTGTTCTGTTTAAAAAAAATTATAAAAAAATGGTATGCCTATAAAAAATTTACCGATGAGATCTTTAGAGATTAATAAGGAAGAAACATGTGGCTTTTTGAAAGCAACTGTTGGAAATAGGGTATATTTAGTATGTAATTAGTATTAAGTTAAAATTTATTTATATATGTATATGGTTTTCCAATAAGAGTGTTATGATTTCTTTAAAAAAAATTGTTGCACTTGCTGTGTGGCACGTAGTCCCGTGTTGTTGAAACCAAATGTTGTCAAGATCAACTTCTTCCAATTTCGGCCAAAAAAAGTTGGTTATCATCGATCTACCGATCTCCATTGACAGTAACGGTGTTACCAGCTTCATTTCGAAAAAATACGGACCGATGATTCCACCAGACCAAAAACCACACCAAACTGTCGATTTTCTTAGCACCAGAATCTACAGTTTTGTTTATTTACCGCACCACTCAGATCAAAGGGAGCCTCATCGGAGAAGATGATTTTCTTAAAAACCTTTTTCCATAAAACTGAATAATTTGTAAACGTTGTTCTTGCGTATATCTCACCATGATGAAATTGTAAACATTATTGAATACAATGAAATAAAAAATGACAGATCATGACATATTACAAATGGCCGAAACGTCACTTAAAAATCAAATCGTCCCTATTGGAAACCCCTATATGTATTAAATAGAATCTAAATAAACGATAAATGTCGTTAAGAAAAATGCCGTTTTGAAAAATTCCGATTAGAAAATTGCCGTTTTGTACTTATGTCGTTTTGTACCTTATGCCGTTTTGAAATATGCAGTTTTGAGAAATGCCGGTTTTAAAAATGCCGTATTAAAATATGCAAGTTAGTCCGGGACCCCTTTGAGCCGTGTCCAATGCGAAGGTGGTGTCGGATGCTCTAGTTCTGAATATGATGTGAACAATATAGTCTAGTTTCATATTAAATTTTGGTAAACAAATAAATAGTAAGTAGAGACCAAATGACCAAATCCACTAAAACTCAAATACTTATATTCAAATACAGTTTTACAAAATTATATCATGCAACAAAACGGTGTTGTTAGTCAGAATTTTATATTTTGATACGTATCAAGTCAAGAGGCATATATTTGGATATCGTTCCGTTTGAATCATAATAAACAATCCTCTAAGCAATCTGAATCAAAACTAACTCTAAAATGAAATGTCCAATATGTATATTGAAAAGTTCAAATTCGATTCAACTTTGTTTGTCAATTTGGAACCATATTGTTTGTCAATTGGCATCAAATTCAAAACGATGTTCCATAAGGTAAGCATTGCCGCTATATAAATGGCTACGATAACATTAAAAAATATCATTGAGTTAGTGTTTGTGACAGGCAATCGCGATTACACTTTTTCATAGTAAAAAAAAATCGATTACATAGGATTTTTTGTGAGGCAAGTTTAATTTTGTTTATGTTTCCTTAAATACTTGGGGTTGTTTATCTTACGATTTTTCAATGAAATAATCATAATTTATCTAAGTATAGTGTCAGGCTAATTTTAATCAAAATTTAAAAGGTTTTATTTCATAATTTCATTTTTTTATGAAAGTTTATCCTATTTATCTGACATTTTTTATTATGTTTTTAATTTTTTTAGTTAGATACGTTTTTTATAGAAATAAAATAAAACGCAAAAAACGTAAACACAGGCAAGAATACAGAACTTCTTGGCTGTTTTTACGTTTTTGCTTTTATTTAATTTAAAGTTAAAGTAGTATGCGCACACTGTGTGAAAAAGTGATGACACGGCCATATTTATACATACTGGATAAAAGCATTGCGTATATGTACACGGCCAAGATACAAATTCCATATATTGCGAGATGGCCGTATACACATACATAGGCACTGGTTAAAGTTTGATAACTTTTTTTAAAAGGAAACCACGAGCCTAAAGCACAAATTTTTTTTTTGTAAAATATTTTTCATACTTTTCTGTGAGGTAAAATTCATAAATTTTTTATTGGGAATGCGCATTATTCTTATTTCTTATCAAGCGATGCTTTGTCCAATGGAATGGTTTTTGTAACGTTCTCAAGAAAACACGCCTAGTATTAAAAAAGTGATGTTATACCATCCACAACACCTAATGGGTTAACAGAGTACTTCACTACGTACATACTAGGTAAAATTTAACAGTGTTCAGTTCTGCCAAAATCATGCCTAATATCATTTAATTAATATAACCTCAACATTATTTATTATTGTTTTAATAAAATCTTATCAATTATAAATCATTTTAAATTAAACGATTTTGGTATATAATAGGTCTATTTTCACTGTTTTTTTCATAGTCCAGCGGTAACCATAAACATGTGTAGTTAAATTTAGTGGATCTTTTTATCGTGAAGCCATAACTTTCAAACTATCAGCTTAACCTGAGCTACGCCTACGAATTGGGCCAGGATAATTGCATATAAATATTCATTAATTTACAATGCTTTCTCGAGTTATTAGACACAAATGTCCACGTATAACGTGTAATTTTCGGTTGTTTAGTGATAAAAATAATGATATAACACCTCCAAAATCGGAGCATCCTTTTACTAGAACTACCCGAATATTGAAAAATGATATGAAAAAAGTTAAGAATTTTTTTAAACTCGATCGAAAGATTATAAAACCCATGAATACGGATAATATCGAGACGAGGAATCAGGAAAATTATAAACCTAGTGGTGAATTTCAAACGCATTGTGATATATTAATTATTGGAGGCGGAGGTGTTGGTTCATCAATTGCCTACTGGCTAAAGAAACGAGCCCGACAGGGTTTGCATGTTGTTGTAGCGGAGAGAGATAATACGGTAAGGAAGCTTATATCTTTTAAAATTTCTAGTTGAGTTTTGTCAACAACAGATTACAATTTCTTAAGTTTATATAGTAATCTTATCTATCTAGGTGTACAAAACGTATTTATCTTTGAATTAGAAGTGGTTCTATGAAGAAGCAACGTGATTATTAATTGCGCTTTACACTTGATTAATTACGTTATGACCTTGGTACATTAGAGGTTAATATAATATGATTTTTATTTTATTTATTCTAGTACCAAAAAGCATCCACACCCCTTTCAGTGGGTGGGCTGCGTCAACAATTTTCCCTGGAAGAAAACATCGAGATGTCACTTTATGGTGCCGACTTCTTGCGCAATATCAAAGAAAATTTTGAAAGCGATTCTATTGATGTAAACTTCATTCCAAATGGTTACTTAATTCTTTCGACTGAAGATTCAGCAGATCAATTAGAGCGGAATTCGAAATTGCAGTGTGAAATGGGTGCCCGAAATGAATTATTAACTGCTAAACAGCTAAAAAGTAAATTTCCTTGGTTAAATACTGATGGAATTGCACTAGGGTGCCACGGACTCGAAAAAGAGGGATGGTTTGATCCTTGGGCTTTACTATGCGGATTCAAACAGACGGCTATTAAATACGGAGCTCATTACGAAAACTGTGAAGTTGTCGGCTTCCAGTTTCAGAATATTCACGACATGGTGGTCGATGGTATTGAAGATGGTGCGTATGAGGGACTGGATAAAGCCATTGTTCGGCTACCAAACGGCGAAATTCGTACTATTAAGTTTGCTATTTGCATTATAGCGGCTGGCGCCAATTCAGGAAAAGTGGGTGAATTGGCCCGCATCGGAACCGGACGTAATTTACTTAGTTTTCCACTTCCTGTCGTTCCCCGAAAGCGTTACGTTTATGTATTTGATACTCAGCAACCACAGTCGTGTCCTGGTTTAAATTGTCCACTTGTAGTTGATCCAACGAATGTTTACTTCCGTAAGGATGGTCTTGGTGGCAGTTTCATTGCGGGAAGAAGCCCTAGCTTAGAAGATGAACCACCAACCGATAATTTAGATGTCGATTACTCATACTTTGATACTGATATTTGGCCTCTTCTTGCCAATCGCGTTCCAGGATTTGAATCGATAAAAGTCAAAAGTGCTTGGGCTGGTTACTATGAACAAAATACCTTCGATGAGAATGGTATTATTGGACCACATCCTTTCTATCATAATTTATATATAGCCACCGGATTTAGCGGGCATGGCATACAACAAACCCCCGCTGTAGGACGAGCGATATCTGAATTAATCATTGATGGTGATTTCCAAACTATCGATCTGACTAGACTGTGTTTTGATCGCATCCTAATAAATCAGCCTATGTATGAAGTAAATATAGTTTGATAAAACGTAAGAGCACTATAGAACGTTTGTAAATAAGTTAAATTTGTTTTATTTCTCTATATTTTATTTAAATTGACCAGGGGCTGGCCCAAATAGACCACCACCTTGTTTACTTGCAGCACGTGATGGAGCAAAACCTAAAAGTTTTTGAATATTCTGGCGGATGGACATCGTGCATAAAATATATAAAAATATGAATGAGCACTCAGAGTAATCATCACCCGGAAGATTACGGTGACTTAGCCCTTGAATCCATGAGATAGGTATAAATGGCAAGCGGGCAACAATTCGACCATCAAAACTGGAATAAAACATCAAACCTGTAATTCAATAATGGTTTTGATATGGTATCTTACATGCTGTTGAACATGCTTAGGAGCGCCGTAAATGCGAAACCAGTTGCAAACATAGATTTCATCTTAACCAGCGATAAGTCGCGGTTGTTATTCTTAAGCTTTTCCTCATCTCGTTCGATTTTTTTCTTGTGGTGCTTATCTAGTGAATCGCCATGGATTTCTTTCCGTTTTTCTACTGTAATAAATTCTTTTATAGTGAATGGTTAACAATGATTAACGATAATAATGATACATTTTTTACTCTGTTTCTCGACCTCTCCCTTTAGTTTTTGATATTTTTCTGTTCGATAGACAAGTAACCACGTAAGCCCTGGGAAGGTTTAAAAATATCTCAAATAAATTAATTATTATGAATTAATATACTATATTTAATACCTTCACCCAAGAAAGCGGTGCAGATTGATATAAAAACAATTAATAAAGTATCACCCCACATATTTTAACTCAAATTAAATTGACAAATTTATAATTTTGAAGTCGAGGGTGCTCATTAATTCTTTGATAAATCACACATTTTTGTCAGAAAATTGTAGGTTAAATCATTTGATTTTAGTATTGCCGCATTAGTATGTCATGATGAATGTACATTCGAAATCGAATGAAACAAAGCGGCCATTTTTTTGTATATTACTCGACAATTTTTTTTGACAATCAAACATTGGCTATTCATTCTTTTGTGCGGTGAAAAATATAAAATTTTACTTTATTGTCTATTAAATATTGTGTGAACAAAGTTAATTAATAATTTACAGTTAAATATAATTAATAATCAAAATGAAAGAATCTGCTGCGCCTGCAATTCAGGATGTTGAAATGGAGAATGCTGATAATACAGAAGAAGGTGATGTCAAGAAACAAGATACAAATTTGGTTGCATTGCAAGAAATCCGCGAGCAAGTACGCCTTATTGAAAAAGCAGTCGTAAGCAAGGAACCTAGATTTATACTTCGAGTGTTGCGTGCCCTACCAAATACTCGCCGAAAAACTAATCCAGTTGTTTTGAGGGCATTAGTCCAGCAGCTATATCCAGCTGGAACCGAAAAAGATTTCATTTTGGGATACATCGATCCAATCCCAGTGGGCACGGTAGAATTAGAAGTTGTACCGAAACCACGAACACCTGTTAAAGTACCAATTCCAGAAATCGATATATACTTGCATTTGTTGGTTTTGGTGAAGCTATTGGATACAGAAAATTTAAAACGGGCCGGAGAATGCTCTCAGGAACTGATGAACAAAATTGTAAGCCTTAATCGTCGAACATTAGATTTAATTGCATCCAAATGCTATTTCTATTATTCGCGCGTATCTGAATTGAATGATCAGCTGGAAAGTATTCGATCATTTTTACATGCCCGTTTACGTACAGCCACGCTTCGGAACGATTACGAGGGACAGGCCGTGATTATAAATTGCCTTCTTCGAAACTATCTCCATTACTACTTGTACGATCAAGCTGATAAACTAGTAAACAAATCTGTTTTTCCTGAGTTTGCTAGTAACAACGAATGGGCTAGATTTTTATATTATTTGGGCCGCATTAAAGCAGCGAAGCTGGATTACAGTGCAGCCCGTAAGCATTTAGTGCAAGCATTGCGTAAAGCGCCTCAACATGCAGCCGTTGGATTCCGCCAAACTGTGCAAAAATTGATCATTGTAGTTGAATTATTACTAGGTGATATCCCTGAGCGACAAGTATTTCGTCAGGCGGCCTTACGCAGGTCTCTAGCTCCTTACTTCCAACTGACACAAGCGGTTCGAATGGGTAATTTGCAAAGATTTGGCGAGGTGCTTGAGAATTTTAGGCCAAAATTCGATCAAGACCATACTTATACGTTAATCATCCGACTTCGGCATAATGTGATTAAAACCGCGATCCGATCGATTGGCCTCTCGTATTCGAGAATTTCGCCCAAGGATATTGCCAAGAAATTGGGGTTGGATTCAAGTGAAGATGCAGAGTTTATCGTAGCTAAAGCAATTCGGGATGGAGTGATTGAGGCTACATTAGATCCTGAAAAATCATGTATGCGTAGCAAGGAGAGTACGGATATATATAGCACACGCGAGCCGCAATTGGCTTTCCATCAGCGTATCTCATTCTGTTTAGATTTACATAATCAAAGTGTGAAGGCAATGAGATATCCACCAAAATCTTATGGCAAAGATCTTGAAAGTGCTGAAGAAAGGCGTGAACGAGAGCAACAAGACCTGGAACTTGCCAAGGAGATGGCTGAAGAGGATGATGATGGTTTTTAAATAATTTAATTATGAATGTAATTTGCTGACGTTAATTTTCACATAACTCAAAATAAAAGCGAATTATTTTTCTGAGCTAAATGTAGTCTGATTTTTGTTTTTAATAAAATTGAATTTGCTCGTAGAACCATTCCTTTAAATTTTGTTTGCAAATTTGTTAATTCCCAGTTCAAATCTGTTTGTACTCAGCATTGGGTCGATAGATTTTATTGGTATAGAGGTAGGTTGAAAAAAAAATCGACGGTTTACACTGTTTTGACATACGCGATATACAGGGTGGGCCACCTTGAACTGACTAATTTGAAATGCTTATAATTTTTTATTTTTAAAGCTTTTTATTTTTTTGCAGATACCTAATAAAGAATTTTATAAAAATTTATAATGTCATTATACTCAGTGCAATAACGTGTAAAAATTGTTGAATTTTATCAGGTTTCCGGGCGACTAATTGTTACAACACAAAGCGAAAAGCACCGTCAGTGTTTTAATACTGCGACGGCTCCCAGTGTAAACATGATAAGAAGCTTAATAACCCGTTTTGAGGATCAGGGTGCAGTAGGTAATGAGCCTCGAACAAATGTTGCTCGACCTGTTTGCACTGACCAAGCTGTGTATGCTGTACGAGAAAGTGTCCAGGCGGATCCATAATGTGTGCTCATCGACGTGCTACTCTATTGGGCATCTCCAGAACATCGCTAGGACGCATTCTAAAAGTTGAACTGAGGATGTTTCCTTGTAAAATTCAATTGGCTCAAGAATTATTGCCGAGGGATGCACCACAATGGCTGGAATATGCCAATCAGTCAGTCCAAGTTGGCCCACTATGTATTTAAAAAATACTTATAAAAATGGCGCTGTTGGTTGATGCGATAAACTTCAACCACAGGAAATCATTATCAGAGATCTAAACGAAAGGAAAGTTCCTTGCTAAATCAAATTCTCGTTACAAATGGAAAAATATTTCTGTAGCATTAATCTTGGTTTACCTGGGAATAGATGTAACGATCGTATGCTGCACGCTATTATAGACAATAATATCTCGTGTACATTTAAGTCACTTAAAATGTTAATTATCGAAAGGTTAAATGAATCCGCAAACATTAAATTAGATCGATTACTCTCGGGATTTCAATTGGGAGACAAGAAACCGTCACAATTGTTACGCGAAATGAAACCTGGTTTTGAGAAACTTGTGGATGCTAGGACTACCAACTCACTCAGGAGCCATGCTATCGTCTATGGATGCGACTAATTTGAGACAGTTGGCGAAGGCAGCCGACAAAATTGTGGAAGTATAACAAAGTTGGGATTAATGGGGTAAATACGAGCCAGTCTGATCAGCAAGAAGACAATTTATTACTTCAGATAAGTGCATTGACTAAAAAGGTTGATGAATTGTTTACTAAATTTAATACAGAAAACTCTGGATACGTAGCGATCCAGAGTTTTCTGTATTAAATTTAGTAAACAATAAAGACCTAATTTTAAAATAAAGTTAATTCGACCTAAGAATTTTTTGAATAGAGTCGAGTTAACTACAAGTTGACTCGACTTCGTTTATAATAAAAGTTAATCTGGATTTAACCTAGGTTGAACTCTTATTATAAACAGTATAATACATACAAAGTCCATATACATTTGTGATATGGCCATATACATATATACAGGCAATGGTTTTATATGCTACAGCGGAAACGCAACAACTTATAAATTTCATATGAATTGCATCAATATTGCTTATCAGATAATCCGCCCTTTATTTTGACAGTTTTCGAAATCGACTTTTATTCGAAATTCGAAAACTACTAGAAAACCATTATAAACGCTATCATTTTTTACCGCAGTTCTAAACGTGTCCCAAATTAACCACTGATGTCGTCGAATCGAATTGATACTTTTGTCATTGTGTCTCAGTCTAAAAATCTCTTGTAGTTTTTTTTATAAAATAAAAATTCATTTTTATCAAATTGAAAAAAAGAATCAAAATTCTAATGAACCAATATGAAGTAAAAGTATATCTCTACCAATGTTAATTATAAAATAAAAGACAGTACGCATTTAAAAGACGTGATTTGGGATAGTACTATCCTCGGTTTGTTGTAATCGACGAGCTGAGTAAAAATTGTGTGTAGTGTGTTGGGACGACGACGGACGGGAGTAAAAAAAAGTTGAAAAAGCAAGAAAAAAATTATTAAAAAGTCGACGAAGTACCTCAATGTGTTTCTGGAAATGATTTGTAAGGAGGACGTTGTCTTATGGTTTAAAGAGTTAGAAAGTTATAAGCGTATTGATACGATGTGCACTCTTCTAAATATGTGCCTGCCATTTGAGTTACGTTTTCTTGGCACGGTACTCGAAGAATTGGGGCGCCGTGATTCGCAGGAATTGCGTGGTATAGAATTACGAGTGAATAATTCACAGGAATTGGCTGCCGATATTGCGACATGCCAGTCGGGTGAACCAACCGATATAAAAATTCGTCGTAAAATGGCTATGTTTTTAGCATTAATCCGGGCTTGCAATCGGCCATGTGTGAATGAATTGTTTAAAACTCTGGACGGTTGGGGTGAACGAGATTTTGCCAAAATTAACGATATGGATACGTTGCAGGAATTACTTCTTGTCTACACAATGGCTACAAATCATCCTGTGTTTTCATTCGAGCAGAGAATGAAGTGTGGGGAAATATTCAACAAAATAAACGATAATAGCTCAATTTCGCCGAATTCATATCATCAAGACAGTAGCAACACTATTCAACAACACATAATGCAACAACACTTGATTTCTAATACTCCACCTCTTCAGCAACAATCACTTCCACAACAAACACAAAGTTCGCAAATTTTAACACAGCCACTCAGATGGGATCCGATTAGTTTTGCAGGCACTCCAATGTCACAGGTAAAAATTAGAATGCCCAATTTTATAAAAGTTATGAATTAAATTAATTTGCATGCAGTTATGTAATATTAAATTGGGTTAGAAATTGTGAATGATAACATAATTAGAAATTTTAATTAAATTACAGAGATTTGCAAACAGAAAATATAGGTATATGCTAAATAATTTACTATTTTTAAACTTATTACAGTACATATTTATTTGTTTCTTATTTATTATTGCATTTACGATAATTTCACTGTACACCTTATACGTTTTTTTCGAAGAGTGAAATTAAATGCAACAGCCGAGTTAAACGAACTCAGTATAGTTAAACGGTCACTTGGTTTAGGTCAGAATGAAAAAGACTACAAATCTAGTGAGGACTAAAGTTTTAAAGGGAAGAATATTGGTTGTCTTTTTTGAAGGTGCAAGGTCTTCCAGATTTAGTAATAAATTATTGAATGATTAAAACCTTATTACATCAAACATTATTTATCACCAGAACAAATAATTCTTACATTTTTATTGCAAGTTTCTTATTGTTATTTAAAAAAAATGTTTCATTGTTTCACTTTTATATTTTTAAAAATAAAAGTATTAAATAAAACTGTCCTGTGGCCCTATTCTGGTAATTACCGGGGAATGAAAATTTTAAATTTTGTTGCAGTTTTATTCCCTTTTCTCAAAAGTGTATTCTGCCATCTGGGAAAAAATTATTCCCCATTCTAATAGCAGTTTTGACGTTTATTATTCCATACCTATTTTAGGAAAGAATTAATTGGGAATAGAATTTAACGGAAATTTATTGTATTTACTTATAGCATATGGCTGTAAATTTATAATGAAAACTGGTTACCAAGTTTTCACTTTAATAATCAAAATTTATTTTTTAAGTAAAATTCGATCAAAATATCTACAAAAACCAATCAAACTATTTTCAGACATTTGTTTTCTTATTTTATTGCGATCATGTGTCGGCTACGAATAATTAAATTATTTTCTCGTAAAGTTATTCTCCAATCGACAGAATTAACTTTTGGAAAACGGGGAATTGGGAAAAATATCTGGGGAATAGCTGCTACAAAAAAAATATTCCCTATTCCCTATTACCAGAATAGGGCCACTGGTGAACATTAAAATTATAGGTATAATAGAATTATTCTCAGCAAAAAAATTGGTTTACCAATTTGGAATAAAATATATGGGATTGTTGTTGTAAATTTAGCAAAGTATGACGCTATATATTTCTTACCAAGTGCAAAATGCGGCTCTTTGAATTTGGACCAGTATTATTGCTTTTAAAATTTCCATTAGAAACGGTTTAATTTTTTTAACAGAAATAATAAAAAATAAGAAATTACAAAATCCTTTAAAGCAATTCAATTTCATCTCTCTTTCTCTGAATTTCGAGTACATGTATCAATGACCTTAATATTCAACTTTGTGCGATAGGTCTAGCAATAGTGGTTTGGATAATGTTTGTAGGAGCAACTTGTGATGAAATTTTGTCTGCTGATAAAAAGCAAACATCAATGGAGATTATTCATATATTCTCTTAGAAAAAATCTCGATTGCAAATAATTTAATTTTGTTATTTTGTAATT
This sequence comes from Nephrotoma guestfalica, assembly GCA_963691935.1. Taxonomy (NCBI): domain Eukaryota; kingdom Metazoa; phylum Arthropoda; class Insecta; order Diptera; family Tipulidae; genus Nephrotoma; species Nephrotoma guestfalica. The sequence continues at coordinate 20,501,641 of OY829913.1, forward strand.
CCCCTACCGGAAACATTGAAATTGTTTATACTAAGATAAACTTACGGTTTCATAGAAATTTAATAATAATTTTTGTATAATTTTAGTAGGTTATAAAATATATAATTTAATGCAATATAATTTTTAAATTTAAACAAAAATTGTACTTGAGATAGAATATAATAAAAATATTCCATTTTTGTTGTATCTGTCGATGTATACGTATTGCAGTTTTAAATAACTTCCATGTAGCTGTATTATGCACGTCATCAAATCTACTGTTTTGATTAGAACCGCCGTTGTTAATTCTAGTATTTTCCATGATGAACATTGCCGCCGTTTATAGTTTACAATGGCTTTCGTTATTTCTAGGTTCCCCTCAACATGATTCAAAAATCCGATTCTCAATCAGTATTGATTGAATACTTGATCCGATAACATCGTTGTTTAATTTGAATAATAATCACTTAATTAGGGATTCCGACTGAACTTGAACCCGTGACTTTTGGGATAATAACACTTAGCGGTGTACACCTTAACCACTGCATAACCAATATTTTTTAATATAAAATTAAACTTAAAATATACTTAATTTGGTTTATTTCATTTGATGCAACCTACATCAGTACACCAACATACATGCAAAAGACCGCGAAATACAACCGACAACTCGAACGAGAACACACTAAAAATTTAAAACATAAATTATACTTTTAAAATACAGTATTTTAACTGTACTAGGCATAACACCGAAATATATTTATTTCCGTTTAAAATTTAGCTTAAACAGCAATTTTTAATTTAGAATTTGGTTTATTTTATCCTATGAAAATACTTAAATGTGTTTAATGTGCAAACTAAGATTTTCAGTATATTTGTGTTTATTTTTGACTAAAATAAAATACTTAAAAGTTCGAATTTTATCATTAATATTGGTTATTTTTGTGGAGTATAATTTAAGCTTACTTTTAGTAATTCGTCGATTTTTTCCACTAGGGTCGTTTTCTATGGTGCAAGATCCGATGGTGCAAGGTCAGGACTATATGGTAGGTGCATCAAAACTTACCAACCAAACTCTCAGTTCCTGTCGGGTCATCAATGATGTGTGTGGTCTAGCATCATCATGATGGAACACGACGCCCTTTCTGCTGATCAAATCTGGACGTTTTAACTGAATTGGCTTGGCTTAAACGCGTTAGTTACTGACAGTAAAGATTAGAATCAATCGATTGGCCCGGTGGCAGCACCTCATAATGCACGATTCCTTTCCAATCCCACCAAACACACAGCATTACCTTTCTTGGCGTCAATCCTGGCTTTGATACCGTTTGGGAAGCTTCACTTCGTTTCGTGCATGATCTTTTTCACACAACGTTGTCGTGTCTTATCCACTTTTCATCACCAGTAATCATTCGATTTAAAAATGGCTCGATTTCGTTCCGGTTCAGCAGCGTTTCGCAGATAGAAATCCGGTCCATTAAATTTTTAACTGTTAATTCATGTGGTACCCAAACGTTAAGCTTTTTTTGTATCCAGCCATTTTCAAATGGTTTAGAACTATTTTGTGATCAATATTTAGTTCTTTACCAATTGCATGGCTGCTTTTATGTCCGGCCTTCATCAATTTTCTGCATGATTTCATCGACTTTTCCGGTGGTTGGAAAAGTCGATGAAATCAATGGCACCTTCTCCATAAGCAGCAAAAAATGTTTCGCAAGCCTGAGCTGCGTTTTTACCTTTGTCGTAATAAAATTGTGTTTAAAATATGTTTAAAATATTGTAACTTTTTATTCACTTCACCGATTTTAATGTTTTGTATGCCAAAGTACAAGTTAAAATGTCACCTTTCAAACACAAATTACTCGATACGATCAATCAAACTGAGATACATAAATGTAAAGCAAATAACTTATAATAACTATAGGGGAAGTCGCGTCGATATCATGTGCCAACATGATATAATTCCGGAGAAGATTAGTAGATGGCACTAGTAGTAGTTGAATGAAATACATTTAAATGTAATACATACGAATTACATTTTTTAACTACAGTTTTTTATATTCAACGAATTATTAACGAACCAAAATTTAAAATCTAAAAAAAAAATTTTAATATTATAATCGAAATTGGAAATTATTGAAGTAAATGGGCTTAGATTTATATATAATAATAAATAAATAAAACAAAATTTGTTTTGTTTTAAATTATGTCATTTCATTAAAATGAATTAACTTAGTTAATTTTTTTCTAACTCCTAGTTTTTTTAAATTTTGTTGTTTGGTGAAATGGTAAAATATTATTTTAAAATAAATTTCTATAATAGTTTTAAGTAATACATAAAAATGATTTTCTATATCAATAATATTAAATCTAGCATTTAAGTGATTGGTAGTATCTATAAAAATTAAATCTATTAAACTAATGCTTTGTATTGATTTTAAAACTAACTTATATTCTAATTTTTCATTAATATTAACATTAATTTTAAAAATTTTCTCACATTCGAGTGAATGACAGCTATATCGTGATAAAATTTTGTGAAAAATATAAGAAAAAATTGCTTCGCGCCCCCATCTATTGTTCTCGTTAAAAACGTTTGGTATGCCATCTAGAAATTTTCTCCGAAACTAATATTTAACGAAATCATACTGTCGTTGGTATTTACTATGGAAATTGACACGATTTCCCTTATAGTATTATAAGTTATTTGATGTAAAGCCATCTATTGGGAAAAAGGCCACGAACTTTTTCCCCTACCTATTATTTTGACAGTGATTCAGTGTGTTTCGTTTTAAATTAATTTTTTAATTATTTTATTTTGTTAAATAAATCGATTTATACATTTACATACAGATTTTATTTAAAATTCATAATGAAGATAACAACAAATTACATAAGGAATAACATCATAAACTTCCAATAATTAGCTTAAAACTTAAGAATTATAAATTGTTTAAAATTAAATACAAGTTAGAAAAAAATAGGTTGGATGAGGTTATAAGAGCTGTAGGTGCTTCAATTTTAAGTCGACATTGATCCTGATATTTTCAAATATAAAGGGAGAGTCCTTGTGACCAAGCAGCACATTATCAAAAATGCATAACCAACAAACTGCTGTCTTCAAATAAGACAAGAGTGGGACCATGTTAACAAACGGTGAGGAGAACCCAAAGTCATCAAGTTTCGATACTACCTGGTTGTGACCAATAGAATCAAGCGCAAAAGAAGATACAATTTCCTTCAATTAGAAGAAAATTTATTTTTTTGAAAAGCGATTTCACCCAGATGCAAGCGTTCAAATCTGGGTTTTTTTTCGAAAAAAATTTCTGCGCCGATTTTTTTGGCTGTAAAGCTGCATACAAAATTTTGAAACCACTGTTTTTATGGTATTATCCCAAAATTCCCGTTTTGCGTCTTAAGTAATTTACTTAGAATCTTACTGTGCTTTTATACTTGCGGAAATTAATGCGGCCCTAATATATCACACTCGCTCCGCAGGCATGAATATATGTATACCTGCGGGTGCGAGTGCGATATATTAGTGCCACACTAATTTCCGCAAGCATAAACGCACAGTTACTTAGTTTCTTTGATTTTATATATTGCTTAAAATTTTATGTTTTTCGTTTATATAGGGTGTCTCAGCAAGAGCGCCGGATTTAAATTTGCCGCCATTTTGTTAATACGAGTTGACGGTGTTTTTTTTGACAGTTGTCACGTACAGACAACGCGATTTAAGAATATGGAAAAGTATTCAAACCAACAACGTTTAATTATTGCAAAAACACATTACAAAAATGGTGAAAGTTTTGCGAAAATAGTTCGCCAATTACGTCAAGTTTTCGGTCGCAATAATGCGCCAAATGAATCGACAGTGAGGCGTTTAATTACAAAAACGAGACCAGATTTACGCTGATGGACCAGTCAGAAGATCATTGTTCGTCGTCGTCCTTGTCGGTCACTCGAAAATATAGCCACAGTAAGGGAATCTGTGGCTGAGAATCCAGGAGCTTGGGAGTGCGGTATCGCGAAATCAACGGAGTTTTTGTTCCTCGAATCGGATGTAATTGATGTGAAGGACATGTTTTTCCAACAAGACGGTGCGCCCTGCAACACAGCACGTGAAACAATGGTATTACTGCAGACTAAGTTTCCAGGCCGTGTCATTTCTCGATTTGGCGATCAACATTGGCCACCAAGATCGTGCGATCTACTGATGGACTTTTTTCTTGGGCTATGTGAAGAAAAAGATGCATGGGAATAATCCTGAAACAGTGAACATCTTAAAGAGGAAATACGGCGCGTTATTGGAGAAATACAGCCACTATTATGCGAAAAACTTCCACCATTTTTGTAATGTGTTTTTACAATAATTAAACGTTGTTGGTTTGAATACTTCTCCATATTCTTAAATCGCGTGGTGTGTACGTGCACAATTGTCAAAAAAAAATCACTGTACAACTCGTATTAACAAAAAGGCGGCAAATTTAAATTCGACGCTCTTGTTGAGACACCCTATATTATAGCCGTAATTTTACATTTGGTCAATATAAAACCAGATCGTGACCCCATATTTTGAAGAAAAAATGAAAAATTTTTGTATCCTTTTTGTATGGTTTATTTTTGTTTAAATTTATTTTTTTCGGTGATTTTAGCCTTTTCTAAGATCTATGAGGAAATAGCAAAAATTTCAAAATTTGGAAATTAGTTTCAAAAGTCTTCTGCCTCACACAGAATAAGGAATACATTATAAAAAATTTTAGAATGTGGTCTATCCATGACTTATTGAGTGGATACTGATTTATCTGACAGTCTAGGCTTATATTAGGCTGGTTTGACTTATTACGACGAGCATGCAGTTTGGGAGGAACTTTCACATACAAGTTAAACAAGTCTGCAATCATTCTAGTTGAAGAAGACATTGTAGACTTAAATAAGTTAGTCTCCACAAACTAATGCTGGAAACACATGTGCAGAATTCCGCATGCATCAAAACTAGAATACACTAGTCTATATGGATTAAAATACACGTATGACGCATGCCATGCAGAATTACGCACGCCGTCTCTATTTCTAATTTGACTGTGCATTCGTCGTTGTTGACAACATGACAAAAAATAAAAATCTTCGCTAACTTCATGCCACATTGTTTGTTGTTTTTCACTTTTGACACTAAATTTTAACATTTTTATTTTTGTTTAACAGATTTGTTAACTGGCAGAAAAAATCACAACACTCCGATTGATAGCTTGTTCTAATTTAAAAAAAGATAAATACCGCACAGCAATGTCAAAAAGTTATGCTCATGTGTTTTACATGCATATCTGTATGCGGCGCTGCATGTGGAAAATCTGCACATCGTATTCAGCATGAACCACGATATGCACCGCAGTCTTAGCCTACTTGCGAAACCGCGACTTATTTGCAGTGTAAAAAATATTCGATTTGGTTTCATTAACTTATTTACTCTCATTCGAAAAAACAATAACAAATAATTATGTATAGATTGTTTTCTCCCAGATGTTCGATCATTCGTTTTATCTATATTAACTGGCAAATATTGGTGCCGGTGGGCAATAACGTCCAGAATCTGACTGTTTTTGCAACAGATGCAACAATATTACAATATAATTTAAAGTCGCAAAATGAAGAAATGAATATATTTGTTTATATTTTTTAAGATAGTTAATACATCAATAGAGAAAAGTTATCAAGTTATTTATTAGAACTAGAGACATCTGACGTCAACTACCAATATTCTTAAAGATTATGTTTTCTGAAAGATGGTTGTACTGTCGATTTAAATAATATATTTTGAAATTATTTTCCGTTAAAAATCCGATATGCGATTGGAGCGATATCTTCAGATTTTCCATTGAAATTGTTTTACAAAAGGAACAACAACAAGAAGTTGAGAGTTGTTTTGCGCCGTTTTGCTATGGAAAATATGAGCAAATCCCCCTTATAACTTATACTAAATTCGTTCGAACTGTCAGATCAAAAAGATTTGATCGGATTCAGCTGTCAGATCAACATTTTTGACATTACAAATTTTTTTCACACAAAAATCTTGATCTAACAAATCGGCTAGATCAATTTTAAAAAATCTTGATTTTTTGTTAGATTTTTACGCATACATATATACAAAAGTAAACGTCAAAACATAACATCAAAACAAAGACCCCGCGCCATTTGTACAATTCAATTTTAAATTAATAAATTTTAAATTAATTTTAATAAATTTATTAAAATTGTATGGATAATTTGTAATTTTGTGCGACGTATTTTCAAAATATCTTGTGTGTTTTTGCTTTTAATAGATTTATTAAAATTTTAAGGATAATTTGTAATTTTGTTTGTGCGACGTATTTTCGAAATATCTTGTGTACTAAAATGTTGTTTATGTGCGAAGTTATATAATTTCTTATGCTTTTAATTGAAAATTATTGATAAATAAATTAATTAAATTGAGAAATGGGAGACACTATATTGAACATTTTAATTCTTTGCTATATAATTTTTTATTATACCGATGCTAACAAGGTGAAATGATAAACCCGCCATTTATAATAAACAATTTTTTGTCTTTCTTTTCACAAATATTACTACAAAAGTCGATCAAATTTCTTTCATATTCGTTTACATAAAATTTGGGCAAATTGTTGTTGTAAAGCCAAACGAATTTGGTATTAGTTATTGTAGTTATATGCTTTTAACGCAGTGTCCGACATCTGGTGCAATAATCTAAAATTAGAGCCAAAGGTGATTACATTTTTAAAAGCTAGTTCGTATGTTAAACAAACTTTTTGATTATAGATTATAACTAATTTGATTATAAAATAGGATTACGCATTATTTAAATAGTTAAATTAATATACAATTAAATAATTAAAAATTAGCGAAATTTTTTATGGATTTTTGCTAAAACAAGATTATTACGTTAGCGAAACCAGATTTTTACAATTATACACGATAAATATTAAATACAAGAAAGAGATAAAAATATTGAGATAACAATTTGACACGTTAATTTGATCACTAGGTAAATTGTATAATTTTTTGTATGTAACGTATATTAATAAACTACAATTCAGTATTTGGAGAAATAACTACTCAAAATAAATAAAAATGTATATTTTCACTCATTTTGAACTGTATCTTGAAGCTTGTGCTGTAACTTAACGCGTATAGTATAGTGATGTACGATCACGAGCGATGGTGAAACCTATTCAAATAAGTCAGATCGCGATGTTACTTATTTTGGTTTCAAAAGCAACCTCACAGATTCTGGCATTATTATTTATGAAATGTATTTCTATCAAAAATGTAATATTTACCGTGTTATGTTATGTTATTATAACTACCTATAAATAAAATAATTGAGTAACACATGATATGTAAAATCCAAAAAGCACACCAAATAACACAAACAATTTTCATTCAAGACGTAAGATAATTTTTCACAAATTAACTTCGCGCCGTTTTCCCCCTTAGACGTCCAATTACAAAATTAGGAATTGAGACGAACATTAAAGGTAATTAGAGGGGCAATCAGATAAATTATTGCTTATAAGAGATTTTACCCGTTTAAAGTTCAAATTTCGAAAAATCGTTTACAAGTTTGTGTCTACGTCACAGAAACAATACCCAACATTTCATATTTCTAGGTTCAGCGGTTTGAGCGATGCGTTGATAGATTAGTCAGTCAGGACATGTTACTTTATATACATATGTTACGGTCAAAGTGAATAATTTTTTATTATACATAATTATCGGTTATTATACATAATTACCAACTGCGTCGGTAAATATAATAAATTTTTCAGAATTATTCACTTTTACCGGTGTTTATATATAATCACCAAATCCCTTTGCTTAAAGTGATAAATATGAATAATTCCAATTTGCACTAATACTATATAAAATATTTCGTGGGGTGAAGGGTCTCTCACTAATCCTATATTCTCTAAACGGTTCACCCTTCACCACACGGAATATTACGGTTAAACTCCGAAATCGGTAAACGCCTGAAATTTTAATCTTTACACGATTCAAATATTCCGCGGGGCGTGGGGTGAACCATTTCGAGAATATAGGACTCATTTAATAGAATTCGAAGCAACAAAATAAAATTAAATAAATAAAACGCACGAGGAATTATATATAATGACCGGTAATTATATACATCGAATTATACACTTTAACCGTAACATATACATAAATTGACATTTTTAATGGGTACAGACATGTTGAATAGAAATTGTCATTAAATATTATTAAATAAATTAAGTTACTTATACCGAAATAAGATTATTCACGTATTTAATTTCCATGTCCAAGCATAATGTAATTTATCGAGAAATTAATATCAAACTGGTAACCTATTAATACGTCCAAATTTGTATGTTTTCGATAAGACATCTCGTAGAACCAACGCAAACTAAAGCTATGGGCAGCCAATGTTCCAATTAAGTACATTCATTTAGTTATTATGTAAACATTTCTAATAATCATTAATATGGACATCAATTTACCACCTAAATCGTCCTAAAACATTAGCAGTTTGGTTGGGTATGTAAGTAGGGAGATCACGGTCGCTAAATCTGAAAGCAACAGAGAGACACAATAAAAAATTTTTGAAAACCGTTTTGGAAATTGTGGCGTTATACCGAATAGTAATTCTGTAAAAATGAAAGAAGATGAAACAAATTTCATCTAAATCTTTGCACAACTATAAGTTGGAGCTGTTAAATTTTTTTTTACGTAAGGTAGAAGCGAAATGTTTGAATTAGCTATGTCACGACTTATTTTTATTTTTATTTATTCCTTTTCTTTTTTATTAATGGGGATTTTTTTTAGAAAAATCTACCAAATTTTATATAAATCTTGAGCTTTTTAAATTATCACGTTATCTTCCCTCTCTACTAATAAGTAAAGACATATTTACAAATACGTAAACATGAAGAAATTGGAAAATTTTCTGAATAAACTAGTGCTTGAAAGACGAAGACATTTAAGTAATAGTATTATGACACTGGCTTGAAAAAGTGTAATAAAAAAAATAAACGATAACACGATTTTTCAAATATCATGTACATTTTGTAGGTAAACAAACATTTTGTGTAAAAATGTTAAAAACTGTTTGAAACCACTCACTCAAAAATATAAGACACGATTCGTTGTAGTATTTTTTGTACTATTTAATTTATTTCATTTATATTTCTTTGCGCGATAAAAATAGAAAATCTTATTGCATAGCATTGTTGATAAATTCAAAATTGACGTTCCTAGTGATCAATAGGATAACTTCACGTAGAATAATTTTATTCCTATTCCTACACAAACTTGGAATCTAAAACTATTAGTTGGTATGAAATGTAAATCATTGTTGTAAAATTACTACAGGAAGACGCTTATCGGCCAAAATAAACGCCGCCTAGTTAGCGCCACCGAAATGTGATGGTTAATTCATTTCTTATTTATTTATTATTTATTACAAGAATTTCGTACTAACTAATTGAACATTTTACATAATATTCAGTCGAATTACAGTTAACTATGAAGTAGATAACATAAAAATTAAATTTTGAGAATTTGATCACCTTTGGCTCTAGTTTTAAAATATTCCGTCAGTTTTCAGTCAGCGTTAAAAGGCGAATAAATTCACAAAACGATTTCAAATCCTGAAAACATCGTAAGTCTTTAAATTAGTATATCATTTCTACGTTTACGTGGTGGTCAATAAAATAGAATACAAAGCAATTTTTTATGAAAGTGTTACATATATAAATTCAAAGTTATTCTTTGATTTTCTCTAGTTAATCAACAATTGCAAAGATTTATTTTAAAGTCTTTAAAAATAAAATAAAAATCATCTAACCGTTTATTTAAAAAAAATCTGTTCAAAAAACTAGGACAGTTCATTTCAATATGAAAAACTAGTCTCAACGCCGTCTTAAAAGTGGAAAATTCTCTAGTCAAATCTTCCTCTATCTAATATTTAGTTGTATGTACATTTTATTGAACACTTCCTTACATTGGCGATCCTTAGACTCCAGTAACTTATGGGAAATTCCACAAACCGTTCCTATTGTATATTACCAGCCTTCTGGACTACACCTCATAAGTTTTTTTTATTGGCTTTAGTCCGGGTTGGCTCCCCATAATCTCAACAAAATTTGGTCTAAACCACGCTTTCATTTTTATCGAGATGTGATTGGCGAGTTATTATTTTGCTGGAAACACCACTTTGGAGGCACTGTATTTTTAGGATACTCTCACATAATATTACTTAGCATGTCACATAACCACATTCATCTTCTGCTTTAACCAATAAACAAAATATAACAACTCATAATAACTCCTACTACTTAATTGATTCGCTGTCATGCTTGAAGGTTTTCTTCGTGTATTTTTCGGTAGCAAACTTGCGCTCGTGGCTATATACATAACCATAAATTATAACTCTTAGCAAATAAAGAAACGATTAAAAGCTTCATAATTGGTAAGTTAGCCAAATTGGCAAATTAATAGCCATTTACCAAGTATTAACATATTCACTATTAGACAATAACAAAAATCGTCTCGTGCGGTTTTATACAGTTTACAAACGAATGTCTATTGTTATGATAATTGGTAATTTGTGAATAAAGGTAGTTGTAATTGGTGAGTGCAAAATAGAAAAACGTACTACTATCTGCACCATTGTCAAAACACAATTTTACCTAACGACCTTTTTGTTTTACTTAAGACCCTAGACAATTTGAACCAATAGGTAGTATATTTTTAAGATCATGTACTAATTGAAATTTGAGCATTTTAAGAATTATTTTCATGGATTTTTTTTGTTGTTCGCTACTTCGTTTTGCTTTTTTCTTAATGTCGTTTTATAACAATTTAACTATGGAGTAGTAGTCAAAAGGGCCACAAATCAATTGATGAAGATCTTACAGCTTATTTTTTAAAATCATTCTTTGGTTTTGTGGCAAACATAGCAAACATTCTGATCGACAGGCCTCTAAATGTTTTAAAGAGTTTTTACTCTTACATACTTTTAAGACTACTTCATTAGAGAGTATCATTTGAAATTTTTAATCTTGAAAATTAATGTTGTTTAGAAAAATATCTCCTAGAGTGTTGGAGTCTAAATCCCAGAATTGGTGTATAAATTATTTTAAACAATTGCTACTTAGCAATTTTACGGGAGATATTTTAATTTAATGGAAATAATAAAATCAAATTTCCAGTTGATTTGAAAGAGGTCTAAGGGAGGATAGTCTCTGATATACCTTCCCTTACGCCTCTTTTAAGGCGATTATCGGTGATTTGATTGCTTATAAAAACGCAAAGCAAATTAAATGATCTTCCCAAGAATTCTAATATTCAGTTTCTCATTTTTGTTAGTAATTTCAAACCGATCAAATATCCGGTAACGGAAATCTGAGCAGTCTACAGATGTGCATTATGGCCATCTGCATTTATCACTTGAAACAATCGAACTAATTTTCGTGTAGGACATGACACATCTGAAATGAATCTTGTGTAAGACGAACAGCATATGACAGGTCATATATGAGTATTAGGTATGCCGCCATTTCAAATTGAGAGATTTTTATTACAAACGAATCTCGAAATAAAAATACAAAATATTTATATACAGGGGTAGGCGCTCGAAGTGTTACCGACTTCACGCTGCTGTAGCAACCAAACGGCTAATAACAGCGTTCTCTTTGTTTGAGAAGCGTCAGTCTGTTATGTTGTTTACAAGCCTACGGAAGCGATTCCATTGAAATGGAATTCAAACGGAACAGTGTTATTGCTTTGTATTTGGCTGGAAAGTCGTAACCAATCAATGTTAATGAGTATTCTTTATGAGGGGCATTTACATGTGAGCAAAATATTTGTGTATCGGACCATTACAAGTTACAATGATACTGGTAGCATCAAGAAATGTCACGGAGGTGGACATCCAAAAACAGCAACATCGCCAGAAATGGTTCGAGAGGAGAAGGCTAGATTCAACGTAATCCACGACAAAGCGCAGTTCAATTGGTGAAAAATCTCAATGTGTCTGCTCCGTAGCATGGGGCGCAAATTAAAAAATGAACTACGTCTACTACTTGTAGCGCTACAAAATACAAAAAATGGAAGATTTAACACCTGTACAAAAGGCAGTTCGCCTAGCAAGAGCAAATGTGTTGCACGTTGGTGGCGAGCTTGAGAATTTGGTCTTTTGCGATAAAAATTTTTTACGGTTCAGCAATATATAAACAGACAAAACGATCGTATTTGGTTAGAGAACAAATCAAAAGACAATACAAATCAAAAGACCAGCGAATTTCTCTGCGAAAGCAAGAGCCTGCATCAATGATGGTTTGGGTCGCGATACCTGCTATAGGACGCTCACTACTAGTTTTCATTGAATGCCCCGTAAAAGTAAATCAACAAATCTACCATGAAAAGATTTTAATCGATGCTTTGTTACCTTGGACATGTAAACAATGCGGTAAAAACTATTGGACGTTACAACGAGACTCGGCACCATCCCATAAAGCCCGTGAAACCCAACGTTTTTTACAATAAAAAGTTCCCAGCTGCATTTCTTCACAACAATGGCCACTATATTCCCCATATCCAATGGATTTTTCCATATGGTTCATTCTGGAGGCCAAAGTATTAACTAAAAAATATGAGACGGTCGACGCGTTAAAGATTGCTCTTCGCCGAGATTGGGACACAATACCATCAGACCACATCCGTGCAGCGTGTGAAGCCTTCTCGGACAGACTCGATGCTGTTATCCGCGCTAAAGGTGGCTACATCGAACAATAACATATTTTTTGTTAAATTTGAAATGTTTTTACGATATACTAAGTTTTGAAATAAAAAAAAATAAAAATTGACAAATTTACAACATTTTTAATTGGCAACTATTCGAGTGCCGACTCCTGTAATTAAAATTTACGATAGTAAAATTTTTATATGAGTTTGTGTAAAAAAATAAATAAAAAATGTTATCAATGATACTTAAAAACCTTCCATATGAGCAAATCATAAACTAAAAATAAAAATTTTAAGTAAAAGCTTTTCCTTTATAACGGTTTCACTCGAATGTTTCGTTATTACATTTTGTGGTAGAATGAACAACATTTAAACGGACTTATGACACATTCTTCATTTAAGACGTTGCTTGAAAGAAGAAGAATGTTTCTGATTGCGGACATTCATTGGACGTGTCATTTAAGAAGCCAAAGGTGATTTGTCAAAAGTTAGTTAGTCAACATACCATCAACATTGATGTTCAACTTATTTTTCCAAAGAAAGTGATTTCCTACTATTCGGCTGCCGCCATAACGGCAACTATTCTTTTGGTTTTTTTGTTTACTTTAAAATTGTTGATCATTTTTGGTGGTTGTTATAATATTACCCACGTGATCCATCCATACGTTGAGAAGTCATGGCATAAAAATTATAGAATTATAATGAGCTTTGAGCTGCTTATTTGACAGACAAATTAGAGGTTTAGGCCTACTGAATATTGTTAACTTAAACCTAAATTCAGCAAAACAATTTTATATATAGAAGTACATAATTATAATTGTATTTTTTTTTTTCTATTTTCAGATCATTTCAGCTGATGGTACAGTAACACCCCAAATTGCTATTGACCCATTAACGCAAATGCAATTACCTGTTACAATTCCAACAGAATTTACTGGACCACCACCGCAATGGTTAAATGCACGACATCACATGCCTCAATTAGTTCCATCATCAGCACTTGATGTACGTTATAAACCGTTTTTGAATACATAATAACTATATTTATATAATATGATCATATCTATCTAAAGTGAAATGTAAAATTTCACCCATAAAGGTACATAGTGAATTATTATGATTTTCCCACTAGTTATCTTATATCAATAAAATATTTATTATAATTAAAGAAGCAAACGCAAAATATTTTGTTTTGTATGCTGTACAATAGTCATGCAAATATTTGAAAATTCAACTGATAATTATTTACATTTATCTAGAAAAGTTGCTTCAACAAAATTAATCGAAATTTTGTTTGTGAGAAATAAAAATGTATAAAGCGTAAAATTTTAGAAACGTTTTTCTTATTCATAATTTCAATTTGGGTTTTCACGTTCCATACACACATACAGCAGATTTTATTTTATAATATTGATTAGGTGTTATCGATTTAAATACAAAATCTTTTTTTACATACTTGAGTTAAGTGTCGTGACAAACTATTTATTAGATAATTTAACAATTATTTCTGTGTGTGATATTTGTTTGTTTACATTTAGGAAACTTGAGAACATAATCTAATTTGGATGTATATTTTTATAATTAAAAGGTTAAAAATAATCATCTAATAGTTCAAGAAAGTTAGAATAAATATGAACATTCAAAAATGACGAAGGTGTGAAATGCAGCCAATATTTTGAGATACTCCTCTCCAACTGATATGTGCCTCAAAAGTTATTGGCTTAAGGTGAAAAAACTAGTTTTTCTCGATTTTGTTATCTTACAGACTAATTACAAATGTGTGTGTTACGAAATTCTTTATAAAGGCGGTCCTTATTTGAATTTTACTTATTAGTCTTATTACGGTATAATAGCTGTATTAAAACGACGTGCACGCATCAACATCGAACCAATGTAAAATTTATAATTATATACTGAAAATCTTAAGCTAGGTTTCTATCTATAACCATGATTATTAGCACCTGTTGCACAAATCATAAAGAAAAGATTTAGTTTTTTAGTTAGTAATGGTTGAAATTGACCCCAAGCTTAGTATAACTAGGTAATCGATGAGTGGTAAAGCTTTAGTTGAGAAACATTTTGTATCAAAATTAAGCTGCAATAATTTTCACATACTGCATAAAACCCACTTTACCTCTCGTTAATAAATAACGACATTTCTATTAAAAATTAAAGCTGTATTTTGAAATACTATTTATCAGGTTGTTTGGTCTCAACATTACCGCTAAAAATAAATTAATTTCGTGTCAAAACTGAAATAAATCCGCTGGGAATTACAATTATCCAATGTTTTTGTTATTCCAAATAAGTCCTTTTTCGTGAAAGTGTAACATTAATTCCAGCGAAATTATAAGCCAGCGAATTTTAAAGAACGTACGCTATGGTTTTCGATTTTAAGTTGATCCTTTTATCAGTCACAATTTAAATTTTTGATGTATTCGTTTGATTTTACTAAATCAATAAAATAAAAACATAATTTTGGCATTTAAATCTGGGAGGTACTGGTTTCGAATCCCGATAGGGGCGGGATGCAAAAGGGCATTTTGATCAACAGATTACGATCTGTGATGAGATGGAACACAATTATGAACCCCTGTCGGAGTGCAAAACTCATGGGCCGATGTATCTTCCATGTCACTATAAGCTGGCATGGTGCTATGCAATGTGCAGATGGTGATAACATCGGACCTATAACCGTACATCCTCAATTTGGCAGGCAACTGCGTAAGGTAAGGAAGCGAAAACCGAACTGCAAAAGTTGGGAGTGCTTCGGCCCCAGAACAGATTGCAAAGATTAAATAATAATAAAAAAAACTATAAATGATCAAATATTTTAAGGTTCGGGTCTCACAAATTTTTGATACTTTCATAAAATACTCCCATAAACCCCTTGTCAGACGCGAAGGCTCCTAAAAGAAACAATTCTGCTATTCAAATGTATTTGGTATAATTAATAGGCTCGTACAGAATGGAATTCGGGTTAATTTACAATAGATTTAATTTACTATACTATAGATACTATAGATTTAATTCGGGTTAATTTACAATAGACATTTATTCAGATAATACAGTAAGATGCACTTTTAATTCAGATGGTGCAAAAAAACTGCAAATTTTTGACAATAAAAAACGAAAAATGAGCGAAATCGTAATTAATTAATTTCATTATAATCATTAAATTATTAATTACGCATTAATACGAATATAAATCGATCTAAAAGATATTGTTTATAAATGATAAATGTACTTAAAACGGCACATCTTATGTAGGTTTATGTAGGTTTTGAAATGAGTCTTTGCTAAATGTGCATTTAGCATTTCGGGTGCAACACATTTTCCGTTTTTCATGACTATAATAGCACGTGTTTTAGTTTGTCTTGGCAAATTAGTCGCATTGGTATAAAATATCGCGCTAGTTTCGGAAATAGTAATTTTCTGTGTTAAGCTTACTAGCACCCAAATTGTTTCCCACGTCAAGGCGACAAAAAAGGTGCTTAAAATGGTCACCAATATAGAATACGTCGATCACAGTTTTTACTAAATTGTTTGTAGTTTGTCGTAGGATTATAGACTAAAATAATATTACAACGACGTCTTAATAGAAATAAGAAAAATGAGCCATCGTCTTGATGCCAAAAGAGTGGGGGTGTTTTAGATAACCAGCAACCACACACAATTTAAAGATGCTTGATATCTTGTTCAGAATTAGAGATATAATCAGAATAAAGAAACCGCTGGCTATTATTTGATATTAAGCGAGTCGCAGTCACATTTAAATTTGAATCTTATTTTTATTCGTATTTAGGCGTTTCTTTATATTATTGCCGTGTAAAAAGAAACAATTTAGAAAAATGTTCATGCAACTCGTTTAAATTCCAAGTTGCCAAGATTTGTTTGATCACTAGTCGTATTGAGAGACACATTCTAATACAAAACTTAATTATCGATATGAACCATTCGAATTATTTGCCAAAAATAACAATTTGACAGGGGACGGATATCGTTGAATAGTTTCATTCTTCATACGGTTTATATTAGACGTACTCAATTTTCAGGGCTTCAATAGCTACTTCATATGTTTTTATAATAATTAAAGGCGATCAGGCCTTTAGAAGTTTACAAACAGGAAATACATAAGTCCGACTATTATATGAACAAATTCCTGTTGTTCTGTGATTTAGTAATCGTTTTGTAAGAAAATTGACTCTATTTTTATGCTAAGGAAATATCCTGCGCTAAGTGCAATTTTGCTGGGGATGGGGAAATTCAAGAAGCTATTTTTGGAAATGAAATTTGACAAACAATTTAACATCGGATGGACACAGCAAATTCCTAATATACCTATATAAAGCCATGTTGAAAAGAAGTCACGACGGGGCTGAGTTGCTCATGCCTGGTAATGTTGTACCATCACTAGTTTCAACTTTCGACTAATAAGTTTTCGACTAACAAGTTTCGCCAAAAATACAAGGAGTACACTTTGAAGCGCCTATTCAGTTTGATTTCGCATGAAGTTTTTATATGATTTTGCTAAAGTGAAATCTGGGCTGCGATGTTGTACCATCACTATTTTCGACTTTCGACTTAGTTTATATCTCATTTTTTTACGAGTAAAATGGCAGCCTATTTCACTTCCAAATATACGTATTTTGTAATGTTATCTCTTCTCTCTCGCTTGCTAGCTTTTCTACGATTTCTAAGACTACTAGATTAATCGACTCTATTTATCACCAAAATTTTTTTTTCTGATATGTTTATCGAAATGTAGAAAAGAGAGAAAGCTCACAATTATATCAAGAGGTTGAAAACGCGATATAAAACAAATAATTGTTTACGCGAAATAGAATTAACATTCTTGAAAATTGAGACATAAACTAAGTCGAAAGTCGAAAAAAGTGATGGTACAACATCCCAGCCCAGAAATGAAAAATCCCACTTCTGTTTTCATTATGTAGTACTCAGTTCACCAGCGAAAAATTCAAGTGCTCAATACATCAACGATTGTCGCGCGCATAAACGCTCTAAAATGTTTTTATGTGAAAATAATGTCTTGGAACATTATTTTCACGTGCAATTTTGACATTTGCTCGTGTTTGTAAGAATTAACTTTTAAATACCATCTATAAATTTTAAATAAAATATATGTTTATAGGATTAATTGCAATGATTGTACTTTCTCCTATATTGGACAGACTGGGCGCAATTTTGGAGTTAGAGCTAAAGAACATTTATCTGGTTGCAATCAAATCAATTTTCCATAATCATTTAACTTTAGAAACTCACACAGCTTAAACAATTTAGACTTGTTACATATACAATCCAAAAGCAAACGTTTAGATTCCTTAGAATCTTACGAAATTCGAAAATCCATATTTCTTAACCAAAATATTCTGAACGGAAAGAGAGAAATCCGTTTCTCACCAGTTACAGATCCCGTCCTGTTCTTTTCTCACGCTCTTAATAATATGAATAATTCGTCGGGTAATTAAATGTACTTCAATACCAGGTGTACAAGTATGAAATGTGGATTTTTTTTACTCGAAAAACATGTTAAATTCGGAAGAATGCTAAAAAGTGCTTTATTCAAAGAATGCTTCATCGCTTGTTATACAGTTTCCTCATCTTTCAGGCAATTTGTGAATACAACGCCAGTAAAAATGTTCGCCTTTTGCTGCGAACCACTCATCGAGCCATTTTTCACATCTTCGTACGAACCAAAGCGCTGCTCAGCAAGTGCGTGACCCATCGATGCAAACAAGTGGTAATCGGAAGCAGCCAAGTTTGGTGCGTAAGCCGCATGGGGTAAAGCTTTCCAGCTGAGCGATTCCAACGTGTCGCGAACATAGAAATAGATTATATAGAATGAATGTAAGCAACTATCAAGCGTCACAAATTCGGAGGGTAAAAGAGAAAGCATATAAATTAACAGGGCCGTATTTAGCATTTTTTTCGACCGAATGCAATGAAGATAGGAAGTGAAAATTAATAAATCAATGTAAATTGAATTATATTTTTATTCATTCAGTACAACAAATTAATTGTTTTTTCCTTAAATACAATATATTGTAGATTTAAACCTGTGTATATCCAAATAGTTATTGGCCTTATTTAACTTAATATTATTTTCATTGCCGTTAAATTTAGTTGTTGGCTCGTTTACCAACAAGGGAATAACTCGTTTCTTAAAAATATTTACCGATTCTCTTTTGTCTGCGACATAAAATAATTATTTTCAAAATGTAACAAGAAAATAATTGAATTTTTACTCATTTTTAAATTTTACACCTTCTACATCGAAGCCAATTGAGTTCAACCATTGCCTTGTTTAATTCCTCACATTAAGCGATCCTAAAAAAATAAAAAATAAAATATGTTTTTCATATAATTTCTGTTAAAAACTAATAATTATGCTATTCAAAAATAAAAGGTATTATGAAAAGAAAAGCACATAGTACATGAAACAATCAATACCATCTTTTCGAACCATAGTAATACGAAAAATGCGGCACTGGTAATAAAACATGTTTACAAAAAGAAAAATCGCCAACAACCAAAATTAATTTCTTATTTTTTTCTGATTTGTAAATCCATTTAATCTAAATTAAAAATAATTTTACCACAAATCACTTTCTTTTTAACATAATTTACATTCTATTTTATATAAACACTTAGTTTCTAATTTTTATTACCAAATGATGCACTATACACAATCCACTAACTATTTTAATTATTTTTTTAATTATTTTAATTAAGATTAAGATTTTTTAAAAACACAAAATTTAACACGTCACTTTAAACAAAAACTGGTTTGAGGGGTTTTTTCTTTGACATATGAGACTGCCATATGCATTTTTTATTTAACCATCCTGCTCTGGCTTGTGACACATGAAATAGCAAATTTTATATGGGAAAACACTTTACATTCATTCTATAGTAAGTATATAATTCTATGGTCGCGGATCGGTTTTGCCGTATGTGATGGAGCATTGTCATGAAGAAAAATGACTTTGTGTTGTCTCTTTCGATATTCTAGCTTTTTTTCAAGCAGCGAACGGTTCAAATCGGTCAATTGTTGTTGGTAACGTTTAGTATTAACCGTTTCTTCAAATTTTAACAGCTCCTAGCTGTAAGACCACGCTCCTCTGGTTCCACCAAACACAGAGCATCGTCTTTCAAAGCGATTTGGTCTTGTGGTCGATGTGGCGCCTGTACCCATGATTTTGGCGCTTGGGATTCTCAAAATAAATCCACTTTTCATCTTCTGTAACTATACGCTGCTAAACCGACTTCCTTTTGTACCGAGCGAGCTAAATGCCACACGAGTTTTTGCGCTTTTCCATTTGCCTGTCGTTCAACTCATGTGGTACCCATTTATTGGTATTCTGAATCTTTCCGTCTCGTAATTGATTTGAAGTATTCGGTATGATTCAGCAGCAGTTTTCTTCAAATGAAGACAACAAATTGTCGATGACTAATCGCCTCGCTATTGACTGCTACTGACTTAAACTTCCGCACTTCCATCTATTGAGATTTTTGGAAAAATATTGGAAATAAACTTTTTTAGACAACCTGGCTGTCTCTTCCATAGATAGTCTTACACAGCAAAATGTGAAAAATGATTTATCACTTTTGATTATGTACTGATAGTAAAAAAGTTATAAATATACATTTTTAATTTTCCTTAAACTGTAACATATTTTTTCAGATTTTAATCTTGCAACATTCACGTCTTGACAGTTAGCGCCTAAAGATTAGCTTCATGTTGAATTATTTTATTTATCAAAATATTTTTTTTGTGACAAAAAATAAAAATAGTTGAAGAAATATCAAAAATTTAGCTTACTTTTATCATACCTGCAGATAAAAATGCAGTGAAAAATGTGTGGAATTATACAAAGACATCTATAAGACAAATGCAAATTTTACTAGCTAAACCATACCACAAAATATAATTCAGCGGTGGAATTATCATTTTCGCTTTCGCTTGTGTCATTTTTATATGTAAAATTTTATTTCACTTCACTATGCATAAGCATAGTATGTAGCTGAAGTGAAATACAATTTTCGCTAGTCTCAAATTAACCAGATAATTTATTTCGTGAAAAATTAGTTTGTCGATTTTCGTAAAATGTATTGTTTTGCAATCTTCGTCCAAATACTCGATTCCCCAAAAATTTACCGTCGCCATATTTTAAAACTTGAATAGAATATTCAAAACACAACACAACAAATAAAAATTATTGAAATAAGGTCAAAATTAGACAATATTCTATATTCTAATACCAATTTCACTAGCTAAACTGTGTACTACAAAATTAAATTCAGTGGTGAAATTCTCATTTTCGTTGCATTTCACTTCGGGTGTACTACACTATACAGGTATAGTACGCAGATTGTCATTATTTTAGTAAATCTATTTTATAATAGATGGCGCTGGTTAAATTTACGTTATTTTTTATTATAAATAGGATCAGGTTACCTGACCTGTGGTTTGACCTACCAAAAATGTAGACTCGAATCGAGTGAATTTTTGCGAAATTTCACGGGCTAAGGTTAAAAATCGATAATACCAAAAATTTAAACAAAAAACAGCAGAAATAAACTATTTTAATTATTATATTTAATTTTAATTTATACCAAATTCACTTAATTTTAAATTTTTTTGTAGAAGATAATAGAGACTTTTAATTTTACTCCACACCTTTAACAATCAAAAAGATAATTCTAGTTCTAAATAAACGTAGTATCGATCGGAAATATTGCCTCATTAGTTTCTTTAAATAAAATTTAGAAAACCAAATTGAGGCTGGAACTGTTGCAAGTAGTCTGGTTGGTACTCTTTAGAAGATACTTTTTTTGACAAAAATGCTCGGTTAAATTTTTTCAAATTACTCCCAGAGAAAGCCAGAATAACCACTGCAAATGATCATTAAATGATTTTTTCAACAAATTTTTGCAAATTCAGTAAAATAAAGCCAGCGTACGAAAAGTCAGTCGATTGACGTAATGTAAAAAGTATTTGTACTACTTAGTGAAAATACATTAAGATATCAAATTGTTATCATTTTTATTCTTTTATCTACTGGGGTCGGCGATTGATCGTCGTAGAGGAAGGACGTGTTTTTGTCTCTCCTTTAAATAAATAAATAATTTATTTTAAATGTATTTTAATTAACTAATAAAAAGTATAATATTGATATAGTTGATAATTTTAATAAATAATAATTTCAATAATAATTTGCGTGAATTTAATAAGTGAAGTGAATAGTTGTACGTATTGTATATTTATTTTAATCTGTGTACGGTGCGCTTGTGATGGTATAGAATATGTACATAATAATTTTCGTTTATATGTATTTTGATACCGTTGCTTGAACGCAACGTACGCAGTGTATGTAAATCTTCAATATGTATGACTTTTTTGATTCCAATGGATGCCTAAGATAAGTGTTTTTCATTATTTTAATTCATATTTTTCTGAAATAAATGTTAATTATATAAAATATGTATTTAACTGTTTCTATTTGCGTAAACGTGTTAAGAGAGGAGCGTAAAATAAAATACCATTTCATTTATATGTTTTGGTTTAGTATATTAAATATATACATACATTTCTATTTTTTGTTTTTGCGCTTGTTGCGTGAGTGAGAACTAAGAATATATTATTATGATCATGCTTAGTGTTTTATAATTTATCCCTTCCAAGTTTCAACTAAAAAAGAATAAACAGGAAATAGACAAATAAAATACATAAAACAAAATTTTGAGGGGATAAATATATGACGAAATTGGATAGAAACTAAACAAGCATGATCGTGATTATTCTGTACTTTTCGTTTTCTCCTTGACAGATGAATTCATTCATTCATATACACCCATCCTCCGATTTACACGGTAGATTGGTTCCGCGGCAAACGTATTATCGCATTCATATATATACAGATCCTTGTAGAAGTATAAATTAATAATTTATTAATTTGAATTTTAGGTTTTAGTGTAAAATTAAATTAAATTTATTAAATTTCTTATTATTCTTGTTTTGAACGTGAAAATAATAATTTAACGAATTTTGGAACTCTAATTTAGGACATGTAGAGGTAGGCGGCTGTGATCGAATTGGAATTGTTGGCTTAACTTTATAACTTTGCTATTTCTGCGAATATTTGAATATTTGGAATTACATGGAAGCTACGGAGTACATTTGAAATGCAGTCAAATTTGCTATATGTAGATAGTTTTTCGGGATCATGCACTTTTTAATTAAATTTTTTCTAGATTATTTGGAAGACCGTAAAATGGTAAAGGTTTTGGTTAACTTGTTCTAGGTTGGACAAATAATTATCGACGTATGTCGATTATATAATTTATAATTTATTTAATGCTGTTGTAGATATATATATATATATATGTGTGTGTGTATGTATATGTGTGTGTGTATGTGTGTGTGTATGTATATATATATATGTATTTATGTAATTTTTTTCTGATTTATTTATTTTATAATTAAAGCATTGAACCATATAATTGGGTTATTTGATTATCATGGATCCTACAGATGTGCTAGCTACTTATTATTAATTCTGTTATCTTACAGATTCCTGATTACTTTAATAGTTTTATTTAATTTTGGTTGAATTTGTTTAGGTATTGGGGATTCTAAAGCTGTGAAAAACATTCATTATTAATACATTACCTTACAGATTCCAGATTAGCTGTTTTTGGAACCAGTTTTCGTTTGGTCATTTTCTATTTTTATAAATAAACATATTTGTATTAGATTAGGGATGACAAGGACAAGTGACTTTCATAAATATTTTTTTATAAATAAATCCATCAAATCAACAGACTTAGAAGTTAGGAAGGCCGTGCGTGCCTTTCCTGGATTCGATTTATTTTATTTGTTTTATGAGAACCAAATTAATTTAGTTAATACTAATCGTTACTTTACATTTATTTTATTCAAGTATAATTTTATTATATTGTATATATATTGTCCTAAATATACTAATGAATTTTAGAATTATTTTGAATATAGTTCAAATAACTTTGGTTTCAGGAAATTCGACTGTAAGTTGCGGAGTTGCAGAATGATTAAATTAATAAATGTTTCAATTATTTAGGAAGCCGGAAAATATGAATTTAGAATTAAATTTCAGGAAATTTACAGATGCTTGTGAATTAATGCTTCATTGTAATTGCTGATTGTGTAGTTTAGAATTGTGTTGTCATTTTATTACTAACGACTTTACATAGGTGTTTGTAACGGGTCGAGTCAACCAATTTTGGTTAGGAAGCCGAAAAGTATTGATAGAATTAAATTTCAGGAAAATTCCAGATGCATGTGAAATAATAATATTTTTTCTTAGGTTGCCGTTTTAAAGAAGCAATTGTTGAAGACCAATACCATCGTTATCCATTAACCTATTAAGCCTTTATCCTTCATCTAGTAGATTAGAATTGTGTTGTCTTTGTGTTACTAACTATCGGCTATACCTAGGTGTCTGTAACCGGGCCGATTCTGTCCCACTTAACTAACCTATCCAATCCTTCGGTTTTGTTATGTGTAAAAAAGGGTGTACGGTGGACCCGGCGTCATCCGGGAACTCAAGCCTAAGAACTTGGTCGTACATTCAAAATCAATCAATCAATCAATCAATTTTTATTCTTTTATCTACTATTACTAAAAAAGTGTTTGTAAAAAATTCTTTCATGATATTCTTGTTAAAATTGGTTTATTTTACTCTAAGGGTATGGGCGTCACGTCGGTTTTGAACTTCCTTCTTAAAATAAGAAATCTATTCAAACCGTTATTATCATAATATCTGTTTCGTGGTATCGTGGTTTCTGTAGCTATTTCGTACAATTGATTTGTAATATTCTAAATAGGCGGATTCCTCCAAATTCTGCGAACTTGAATATTATTGAAAAAGTGAGTGGTTGGTTGACTAGGAAGGTTTATAAGAAAGATAATTTGATTGCAAACAAGCTTTGATTAAGTCTATTAAACCGCCTGAATGGAAATTTCGCTTGATTTGTTCAAATATTTGTATGACTAAATCTCAAAAATAAAATTGAGTTTGAACTTTCATATATACTCGTATAAACAGCTGTTCTTCACTCATTTTATTTTATTAGTTGTTTTCATAACCAAACCACTCTTTCAACCATCATAAAACTTGTTGGTTTTAATATGTTAAATTCTTTGGTGTTAAAAGATGTGCATTACACCTGTTCATATTATTTTGGGTCAAAAACAGCAATTATTTTTAATTTACATCAAAAAATTAAAATATACATTTTCTTTAGATCAACCCAAAATTAAATGTTTTTTTAAAACCCCAAAGTTCTGTTTCCTTCCAAAAACCATAATTCCAGAAGCTTTTAATATTTATTTTTGGTTTATTTTTCCAGTAATTTAAACTTTTTTGCAACACTCTTTCCACCGATTTCTTTTAGACTTTCTATAAGTTGCGTGAATACGGTAGTTTAGTTCTGCCACCGAACCAATAAGTCAAATATTGTCCTATTGGTACAATTTTGTCCGTTCACACAGCACGAATTCCGAACCCACTTTAAAATTTTCGACAATTTTTGTCGATTCGAACTGTTTTGTTACATAACTTTATAATTCAAGTGATTCTCGTCTGTGATCAAGCTTTTGATTTTTCAGGATTCTGCTCATGTCTTTTAATTCGAGTTATTTCTACTTGAGAATTACGTTTTATATTAAAATATATTTATACGAGTAGTAAGCTAAGTAACGATACCCAAAAAATTAAGAGACTAATAACAAAAAAATATAATTTTTCTTTTTCTATAAAGACTTTAACATTTACAATGCCGCCGCAATCATCATCCCCGATGATGAGTCAACCATCCTCACCTGCACATAGCCGAACAGCAAGTCCGATCAGAAATAGTTTACAACAGCAACAAAATACATCACAACATCGCGGTAGCAATCAACGAAATACAAGACCAAATCGTCGACCATCGGTTGATACAACACCTCCACCAGCACAACAGCAGCAACAACAAACCATGCAGAATGTTGGTGTACTCACATCGAATGATATAATTCTGCAACACAATGTAAAATATGAAGATGTTAGTTTTATAAGCATATAAAATCTAATGTTTTTAATAAACAACGTCTTGTAAAAAAACCAAAATATGGTAACATTTTTATTTTATTTTCTTCTTTTTTTTCTGTAGATGCCATTCAATATAGACGCCTTTGCGTTGCAACCTCAAGTGCGGAATGGATATTCGCGACCGGGACATCATACTATTCCGCGACCATCCAAAGGACAAATGCAACAACAGCAGCAGCACCAACAGCAGCAACTTCATTTCCAAACAAATACCACAAATATTTATTCTAATCCTCATGTTTTACAGTATCATTTACAAAATTTAAATTTAGGTGAAGTAACACAATTGGACGTTAATACAAATAATAGTTGTAATAGTAGGAAAAAATCGGGGGGTAGTGATTCAGGAAGTTCAATTGGGTCGTCCGGTGAAATATCGCCGCCCGATACGCCACACTTAGTAAATAGTCAGTCAATATCTAGTTTTCAAACGTATAAACAGCAGAAACAGAATCGGATTAATGGTCGACCGGATAAATTAAGCGGAACGATGGCATATTCACAGGGTGGTCCGGGTAATAATAGTCCACAAATAAATCAAAATTATATTCCACCAAATAGTGATATAATTGTACCTAGTACAATATCTAATAATAATAATAATAATAACAGTGGGAGTAGTAATAATAATAATTTTGTTCAAAGTAATTTAATAATATCAGGACCTAGTCTGGTGTCGCCTACCACTGGATCACTAGTTAATCCTATTATGTTGCAGCAACAACCGCCACAACAGTATAGTGCGACATTTCCATATCACCAGCATAGTATAGCAACGTCGAGTAGGCCACCCTTATTATCACATCCGCAAGCTACAACATTTCGACAACATCCCCAAATGCTTGGAGGTGAGCCCCTTGTATACCAATATCCAACCCATATATCATTTATACCGAATACAACCCCATTACGATCATCTCCCTCATCGATACAGCAACAATCAACCGTGATACAAACAGTAGCCTCACCATTTTCAATATCAAGTAAAAGTTCGTGTTTTAACTGTGGTTCACAATCGCATGTAGGCCGAGATTGTCAGGAAGCATCAATGGAAGATGTTACAAGGGGCGCTATATACAAATTAGATTACAATGCGGCGACTAGTTCCCCATCATCGTTACAGACTGCAACCATAATTGTGGCGGATAATAATGCAGCGACGTTGGTGAATGATATTACAGCGCAAAATTCGGCGGCTAATAGTAGTAGCAAGTGATTGTTTATAAGAACAAATTATTGTGCCATTTATTTTGAAGAGCAACAAATTAATTGTTAAAAATAGTTTTGTTTTTTAAAAAAAATTTTTATGTGTAAATATTTATAAGAAAAAAGCTTTTCATATCATTATTCTTCATCATAAAAAAAATAATTTTAGGGACAAAATAATAAGTTTTTTTTCGTGTGCGTGTTTATTGTTTAATTTTTTTTAAACTTGTGTATATAGAAAGAAAAGGAAAACTATAAATTAGTTATGAATTTACTTGTACAGTGTACATACATAAATATTTTTTTTATTAATATTGTAAAAGAATTATTTATATAATTATAATATGGTTAAAAAGACTTTTTATATAAGATTAATATCAGTTTTTTTATTAAAGGGTAAATTATAATTGGTCACCAAAAAAGATGTGATGTTTATTAAAATTTTATATTGTTTTTTAGTTCATAGTTTTGTGCTCATCTAAATAGCAGGTATCGACATACAATTTTTAAAATTTCAATTGTTAATAAAACTTGTTAGATATAAAACAATTGAAATTTAATTTAATTTTACTATAATTTAGACGACAACAATTTATTATTGTTAAGATTGTCACGGTTCATTAAATATATAAATAATTACAGTTTAGAGAAATTAATTTATAATTAGTTAAAAATTGATCTGTTTTGTATTAAAATATTTTTTGTGATGGCCAATTAAATATTACCCGTTTATTTGTAATATTTAATTTTACCCGGTATACAATTTTTATTAGCTTTTCATGCATTACCTCGTAATTCGAGACCACAAGACCCAGTGAGACGTAGAACCTTTTTACTCATTATTTTAATATTTTCATATAAACATAATTATGTTCCTTATCTAGAATTAGAATAATGTATAGTAATATTTATGATTTTTTTTATATACATACAAACATATATAATATACTCATATAAAAATATATATTGGGGATGGTTTTATAATTTAAAAAAAAAATCTATTATGTTTATTTTGTATTACGTGTCTTTTTTTAAATTAATAATTGGTTAACTATAATCTAAACATTTTTTTTTATATAATTTCAATGTGGGTAATTAAATAAGTATAAAAATAAATCATAGCATTCAGCAAATTAAAATATAAATTACAACGATTTTTTTTTGTAATAAATGTAATGATAAGATTCAGTGCCTTAAATGGTTAAGCAACTATTTTTCCCAATTTAGATTTCTTAGTTTGCTGCTGGTATACCTCTGAATTATTATTGTCCAAATCAAAGGTTTATGAACCGTCCATATATAATTTATATTTGTTTTCAGTATACAAACAGGACGTTCAGCTAATAAAAATTGTTTTACGTTAATACATTTTAAAGTCAAACTTCTAGCCGTAAAAAATAAAAATAGAGCAATATAAAAATTTATTACTATGGAATCCAATTTATATGATTTTGTCATATTTAAATTATTGATCTAAGTAAATTTTATAATAAAAAAAAATTAAAAAACGTAAAAAATACATGAAATTCCAAAAAGTTATTAAAAAAAATAATCTGCAAACAGTTTTTTTTTGTTATTAAATTACTACATTATATTAAAACAAATAATTATATAAAATTTTTCTGAAATTATATTTATTATTAATTAATTAAAATTTTAAGTTAATTTAGATGTTTAAAAGAACAGGCAAAAAAAACTACATTATTATTAATTAACATATTAAAAATAAGATTTATATTTAAAATAATGAAATAAACAAACAAACAAAAAATAAAAATAAATTCGACAAAAAATATTTTTTTAATTTAATTTAAAGAATACAAAAAAAGATATTTTAGATAACTAATGTAAAATTTATTTTTATTATTGACTGATTAGATTTGATGTTGTTTATTATACATTATTAATTATTCTATAGGATAACAAAAAAATTTCAATTTTAATTTTAATTATTTCAGTAACATTACTTTATATTTTTATGTCGTTAATTAATCAATAAACTATTTTATTGATAAGATTATTGTATAAAACGCATAGGTGGATAATGTTCGGCGTTGTATTTGGTATTAATTTCGCCTGTTAGTTTTATTTTTCAGGTAAGTGGCCTTCTGAAGGATTACTTCCTGTTGCGCAAAGTAATTTCGATTTTTCCAAATTTTTAAATATAATTTTATAATGAGTGTAAAATTTCGTCAGTATGTTGGATATGCCCAATTGTTTCCATTTGGCGGTTGGGATTTTTTTTTATTGTTGTTCCTCCTCCCCTGGGGGCTTAATTAGAAATTTTTTGAGTTCGAGTTTTCTCAATATCGAAAAAAATCTATTCGACGAGAATTAGTTCTAGAAAGTATTCAGTACCTCGAGAATTACCGTAATCAGAAGTACTTTTGACTCGGATTTCCCAATTAATTTAACGTAAATAACGATAAAACTTACAGAGTTAGTTTTTTTTGTAATGCCTTACATCGGAAACGTAGTTCCTAAGTTTATTTGTATTATATAATTACCATTACCTTTATTTGAACACGTTGTATATTTTTTACACAAACAATAATTAAGGCAAAGTTTTAAATTTATTAGATCAGTCGAATATGCAATTCGACAATTAAATACATGCAGGTGAATCCTTTTGTTTGCTTTCGAAAAGATCCGCGTCGATTTTTGATTTTTAGTTGCATAATAGGCATGTTCGAATATATCCCAAGAGTAACTTTAATTTTTTTAATTTTGGTAACAAAGTTATTCAACTTACCCGGTCTACACAAAAAGTAACTACATTTCGATTGTGAATATTGATATCCAATAAAATTCAATGGCGTATTTTGACAACGATCAACATTTTTGGTTTGTTAAAAGACCAAAGGTTGTTATTAAAATATGAATCAAGCGAGTTTGAAATTGACAGAAAGACAGAAACGACAACAATAAATTACTACTTGTTAGATAGTTATTCAAAAATTACGTTCGAAAAAAATTAGGCAAATTTTATTTGTTCGCTTCATAATAGGGTGAATTTTTCGATATCGAGTAAAATCGAAATCGAAAAATTACTAGTTGAACTTAGTTGTGTTTCTGCACGAATGGGTTATGCTCAATCAACACACCATGACAAAAAATGGTGAATTAAAGGAGTGCCCGTCATTGTTATTTTTTTCTAAATTGTTTCGGGCTTTTCACTAAATTTGACAAACTACAAACAATTTAAAAAATAATACAATTATGGCGGACACTCGTTTGAATCTGTCATTTTTGTTGTAATGTTTCGTGCTTAATACACTTGTGGAAAGGCCTATTGGGCGCTTCCAGGTGAACTAACAGATGACAATATGTTGAGTAAAATTACAGCCAACATTATGGATATTTTGAATGCTTAGTAATTTTCAAATCGAATTGGATGATTTCACTAATTATGGAGTCAGCAGTTGGTGGACATGAAAGAGCCCATTGTTCAAATTATCAATTATAGCAACCTTTTTGATACTTTTTGTGAGCAAAAAATCTTGAGATGTTAAATGTTAGAATTTGTTGCAATACTATTGGAAAATAAACAAAGCCTTAGAAATAAAATGCAATTTGATTCAGATTTGATCATTTTGCGTTTTAATACAATCCCCAATAAAAGCAAATTAGAAAAATTCTAGCAAAATATTTTAGATTTTGGACCGAGATTGAGAAAAATATTTTGAGATGAAAGAAAAACACCCAAAGCCTTTGACCTTGAGGTAAAATTTCAATGTCAAAGTGATATTTTTAAACCTCAGGCGGGTTTGACTTCGACAAAAACCAAGGAACTACTTTTGGAGTAATATTTTTTCTTAAATGACTTGAAATTGGGTGTACTATTGAATACTGGTTCTCTAAAGTCTGGTTTTCAAAAGCCTGGTTTATCAAAATTCTGGTTTTTAAAACATCTTTATTTTTATTAATTCGAAATAATAAAAATAAAGATGTTTTTAAAAACTAGGATTTCGAAAGCCACGATCAAAGATAATGTAAAACAGACACATATACATGAACGTGCACCTAGATACTAATGGCCTCATTGCTTTAAAATTTTTGCTAAATGACGTCATTTTATGTCGATGGTTCCAATCTTTGGCTATAGATGACTGCATAATCAAGTAAATGATACGAATTTTTTGAATAATCATTTTCGTGAAACGTTAATTGCGGTGACAAAAGTAATGAAATCTACAATCAAATAAAAATTATATTACGGGCTATATTTGTAAACTCATAAATGTCGAGTACGTTTTACAAACATTACTGCCATACATAGTTCAGGCAAGAAACTGTAGATATAAATTTGATGACGTGTCAAGTAGTACCGCCTGGTACGTAAGAATTCTTGGTATTTTTGAGACCAATTAAATAATGTAATTAAAATAATAATTTATAATCTCGAAAAAAATACCGAGAAAAATCATAAAAAAACTTATAGAAAATTCTCTAATTTTTCACACGGAAAAAGTAGCCTTTGTTAAATTTTTCGCGTTAAAGAGAAGGAAGAAGGACGGTGAAAAACTATACCAGCATCACAAATTTGACAATTTAAAAATTATTTTCATTAAAGACCAGCAAAAATTCGTCCTTAAAATTACGACATTTACTTTTTCTAGCATGAATCCAATTAAGGGTCCACAATTCTTTTAAACTACTGGTTGATCTCATATATTTTGCCTTTATTTGAAAATACGGCTGGGATATAGTGGCTTAAAATGTAAAAGTAAAACAAAATATTGCATTTGTGCGTACTATGTAATATGCGACCGTCTATGTGCTGGATTGCTAAATTTCACGTAAAGAAAGGCTCAATGTCTGGGCTCTTATACAATTATATACGCAATTTGTGAAGGTATTTAATTACAAAACTTTATAATGGTAGGTTATCAAAGGTATGTTACAATAAACTAATTAGGTAATCAATTGTGTGGTCATAGTCAAAGCATTGGTTGTCCATGGTGAGAGTGTGGTCGTACTGTTAGATTTTACCAACAGTCTGTGTTGTGATTCTGTGGAAGGATGCTACAATAATTAACCGCATATGAGCGGTTTTGATATTCAATTGATCTGTTTATTTAATGATTGTTGCGACCGTCTAACTCTGTGGTGTAATGGCACTGCTTTTATTTACCAGTATACGGGCTACTCTTTTCTACCAGCGTTTTCACCTCGTAACATATAGTGTTACCATACCACAACTCCTCCTCCATTAAAAATCAAAGTTAATAACTAATTATGTATAACAACAAAGGAATAATGAAATTCAATATAACAAAAATATAAAGTCTAATTTCTAATTGTGCTTATCCCGATGATCGATGAATCTATCTGGTCCTGTCATAGTCAACATAATGCTGCGTGGCTATTCTGGTATTAGCGTGAGTCGTGTGACGTGGTTATGGTATCTCTTCAAAACCGCGTATCTGTGGGTAGTTTTTCTTTTCTATAGTTCTTCGTAAATGACAATGCCTTGTGCATGAAGGACGTGCAAACCTTTCTAAACTCTTCTAGCGTGGTAATCCTTCAATCACGAATATTGCTTGGAGTGCCTGAATCGTAATAGTAGCAGAGACATCTTTCAGCTTGATAGTATACGGGATAGGCATCTAACGTAATTCGGCTTACTCGATCCACATCAGTCAAACCTTTCTCATTGTGATGTACTATAATAAAATTTAATTATAGTCCTCATAAATAAAAAACGTGAGTTTTTTACGAGTTTGGAAAACTTATTAATTTTTTATTTCGTGAAGTGAGATACAATTAGATTAACATTTATTTTTACTCACTAGGGTTGTTCAATAATATTTTATAAACTAAACGTAACGAAACGTACATACATTACAAGAACTTAAATCTATTAGTTATATAATTCAATGTTTATAACATCTCTCCCCTTACTTTGTATTTCGTTTCTTAACATAATGGTTTTCAATTAAACTATGGGGATTTTGATCGTTCTATGTGATCTTCTTAATTCTAAATTATCATCGAAAGTATTTGATTCTAAATTGTTTTCTTCGGTATTAATATTTTGTGTTACAACTTCATTTGTATTATTCTTATACGGAATTATTCTTGAAATACTATTTGACATAGTTTCACCTCCATCGAAATTAACATTATTGTTATGTTTCGTTTATAGGAATAAAACAAATAAAAGAACAGTGTTAAATTCATTACGAGATGCGTACCGCGTTTATTCAGTAATCATCTTTTTTCTAATCTATAAGACAAATGCAAAAATCCGGAACTTATTTTTTATAACTTTTTCTATTTCATCAGTGATAGGGTTGAACAATAACCCTAGCCACCACAATTATGGTTTTGTAATGGATTATCCTCATTTGACCTACATGCGTTTTCCGAAATCGTCCGTCATCTAGGTTAGTTATATGATGAAGATAACCCAATCTATCTACTATATTTCCAAACTTCCATTTCTTTTGACCCATGTAATCTCTAACTGCTACTTTATCTTTTCTGTTAAGATTCTTTTTTAATATCTCTTTAGACTCTTCCTGATCTATATTAACCTTATTGTTACAATTAATTGATAATATTAAATTTAATCTAGATTTTATTTGACTTCCAAACACTATCATTGAATGAGATTTATTCGTAACTGGGTGTATTGTTTTTCTGTACGCTAGGAGTATTTTTGTAGACTGGCATGTTCATCAGAATTACTACTTAGCAGTTTTAATTTATTTTTAATTGTTCGAACATATCGTTCTGCTTGACCATTTGTAGCTAGATGGTGTGGTGCTCCCATTTTATGTTGTACTCCATTTACTTTACTTTACTTCCATCAGTTTCCTATTTCCTTATCATTTTTGGTATGCTGAGCTAACTGATCTATTGTAATTGTACATATCAATTTCATTGACATTGTAATCACTGGTGTGAGGTAATGGTAATCTTGACATACAGTTGGCACTTGGATATTGTTTTCTAGTTTTTAGTTCAATTTTGTAATCAAATGAATTAAAAAAAAATGTATAATGTTGTAACTTGGTCGCTATTAATGTCGGTATTCCTTTGTTTGGAGTGAATATATGTTGTAACGTTGTATTATCAATTATTAAAGAAAAAGATCTTCCGTACACGTCTTAATACAATTTTTTTATTCCAAAAATAATTGCCTGAGATTACATTTAGATGGATGTATTTTTGTTGAGTTTTCGTTAAACTGGCGTATTGTATTGGCTGGCGTATTGTATTGGTCTTTCACTACCGAATTCAAATCAGTGAATCAATACTGCTCCCACCCCATAGGGAGATGCGTCGGTTGCCAGTAATAAGGGTAATTTTGAGTCAAATTAAACTTCTTGTTTCAATAAATTATTAATTGCGTACAATACGGAACTTAAATTTGGTAGAAATCGACCGTAATATGTTACTAGACCAACAAACGATCGAATTTGATCTTTATCTCTTCGCGGAGGCATGTTTGTTACTGCTTCAATATTATTCTTCCTTTTATGTATTCCATGGCTATCGCATGACGTTCTATTACTCTATTACTATCTTCATATTGTATTTATCTAATCTTGAAAATAATTCGTTTTATCGTTGCAAATGAACTTTGTCGTTGGGTCCCGTAATATTTATGTCATCTAAGAAAAATGTCACGCCTGGAATATCCGCTAGTAAATGTGTCATATGACGTTGCCAAATAGCTGGTGCTGATGAAACTTCATACATTAATCTCGTCGATACAATCCTAAATGTGTATTTAATGTTAATAAATTTCGATCATCCTCGTGTACTTGCAGTTGGAAGTAGGCTGGTGCTAAATCGATTTTCGTAAATTTTTCGTCTCCGGCGATATCCTTTATAATCTCCACATATGCGAACTTTGTTTGTTATTCGCTTTTTTGACCGGCACAACCGGTGTTACTCATTCACTTGCATTGACTTTCTCTATTATGTATTTATGTACAATTTTATTAGCGAAATTTTGTTTTGTATTAACAAATGTTATCTGATTTATTGGTTCTCGTGTTTTTATAAATAAACGCTCCAGTTAATTTCAATCTTCCTCATCCATTCGCGATCTAATATTGAATGACGGTTTGAATCAACTACATACAAATTTGGTCATTAATCAAAACTTCCATTCAAGTAATACACATAAACTTTAATTTTTCCTACACAAGGAATTGGATTTCCGCAAAAAGATTTAAAAATCGATCAGTATTTTCAATCTTACTATCATTAAAATATTTTTGTCTGTCGTGTATTAAAGAAACAGGTGATCCCCTATCTATTTCTAGTTTAATTTTTTTAATATTATTTACACTTAGTTTATTAAAAGAACGACTTTCATCTGTTAAATCATTTATGGCTAAAATATTTTCCATATATTCTATCCGGAAACGCCATCATCAGGAGTATCCATGTCTATCAGTGGTTTTTGATCTGTTTCTAGTTCTGTCTTTCTTCCTGCGATCAATGATGATTTCTAACACATCCAAATACTATTGCAATTATTTGTTTTTCAATTTGTGCCCAGTTCCGTTGACTTTCTGTAAATGCGTTTGCTTATGCTAAAACTGCTCTCTGCTTACATTCTTTTCTAGAGTCATAATATGCTAAAACTGGATCTTTAGTTATGATATCTGTTAACTTTGTAAAATCTTTATTTTGTTGTTCATCCCATATAAACGTTTCATTCTTTTTAATTAATTTTCGTAATGATTTAGTTAGGTTCGATATATTAGGAATAAATTTGGATACATATGTTATCATACCCAAGAATCTTTCTACATCCTTTTTATTTTTGAAATTTTCATGTTTTTAATTGCTTGAATTTTATTGTTATCAATTCCATATCTTCTCGTATATAACACCTACAATTTTTATTCATTTTTGTTTAAATTTGTATTTGTCCTTAGTCCTTATTAAATTTAATATACTTAGCTTTTGCTATATCTAAAACTTTTGCTAATATTTGATTGTGTTCTTCAATATTTTCAGACCAAACTATAATTTCATCTACGTATATCTGTATGTTTTTTATATTTGCGAAATTTTTTTCAAATTTTCTGTATTACATTTCTCTAACTGTTGTTATACCTTTCGGCATTCTTTTAAAGTAGTATCTTCCGTAAGGTGTTATAAAAGTTGTACATAATGAGTTTTTTTCTGGTAATTTTATTTGGTAAAATGCCTTGCTACAGTCTAAAGTACTGAATACTTTTACTTTTCGCATTTTACATGCTATTTCCTCGAATGTTGTCATCCGGTAATATTCTATTAACAAATTAGAATTTAAATTTTAAGGATCTAAACAGATTCTTAATGAACCATCTTTTTTTGTTACTTTTCGATTTTGGTCGACTTGCATATTGATCACCTTTTGGTGCGCAACATCTTAAATTTTTTTGTTTCGTTGTCCGTGATTTGATTTGCTTCAATCATTATTTCAAATGATCTTTTCCACTTGGTCCAATTTACTGCAATGCTCCCGTCTACATTCAATCTTTGGACTGTACTAACACTACTATTGGTCGCCATTATCTTTTTTCCGGTTGTACGTTTTATTTTTATTTTGATTTAACCTCTATTTCTCTGTCAGCTAGCTTTAACCATATATTATTATTTTGTTGGATTATTACCACTAATAATACTTTTTTTTACTTTTATCCTCGTCACCAGCCAGTGTTACAATTATATTTTATACTTTTAAACACGCTTTATTTGCTAATTTTGGAGACTCGTTTTATGTGCATTCGAGCAATGTGACTGCTTAATAACGACTAAAGATTTACATGCTTACTATTGACATAACTCGGATTGCCGTATGACCACTTCAAATGGAATGCGTTATTAACATTTGAATTAGGTTACTACATTAACAATCATTGAAAACTGATGGTTGATGTTAGCATATAATTCATCTATGCTCGTGTGTTTCTTTGTGAAATGCTGCTTAGTTGGTGCTCCAGGGCCCTAAGATCTCTCTTGTCGGCATAGTGAAGAGATAAACAGTTTTGTAGGACACCTAATCGTCGCTGAATATATTGTATGATATTAAGGCTGCATCGGGCCTCTCTCTAATTTTCTGTCTTATGCTTTGAAGCATTTATCGGTACATTGGTTTGTTTTTTACGAATTCATAGTCCTTTAAAATATGCTCGACATTGTGAATCCAGGATATGTACTGCGTCGAATTGCCATCGAACATTTGCAGTTCCTTCACGCAATCCGGGAGCCTGCTGATGTCTGCTAAATCTTGTTCCGTTTTTGGTGCAGCTAGTGGTTCTATTTTTGTGATGGTCAGGTTTTCGAGTTTCTATATGCGCTGATCTAGTTTTTTTGTTAGGTCTATTTGGGCGTTGATTGTTCCGGTGAGTTGTTTTATTTAGTCTGCTAACATTTCGAGTTGTGTCATTTTATTTCATTGTATCTTTATTATTTTTATTATTCTATTGACAAATAATTTTACTTGTCTCTATTAATTGGTTTGAGATGTGATTCTTTACTTACATTAAGGTTATTAAGATAATCATAGTTTTTCCTGATCGAGATATTTGCGTTTCTTTCGATTTTAAATGTGTTTGGCGGATAAGTACAATTCAGGGTCAGTCGGTGTAACTTCTGGACGAAAACGTATGATTCCCGTTTAGTGTTGAACGTTAACAATTCTAAAACGCTTACTTGTGGTAGATTGATTCACTCACAGTTTCGTTACTTTTTCACTATGTCGGATTATACGAATGGTTCCCATTTAGCATTGAACGTTAATAATTGTAAAAGGTTTACTTGTGGTACGATAATTCACTCACGGTTTTAGTTAATTTTTCACTACTTTCACTTTAATTTTCTTTTTAATTTTTTTTGATGACTGGTCCCTATTTCAGCACCAATGTTAATGTGAGCATTTTATATTGGCTTTGTATTTGTTTTACATAAAGAATTAGTTAGACCGTTAGGTTTCGAAATACGCCCGGTGAGTTTGTTGATGCAGCATTTTTAGTATTTTGATTGTTGTTAACTACATAAAGAATAGGTTTCGAATATTATTAGTATTTCATATACAGTGCTGCCAGAAACACTGTTACTATAATAGTTACCATAACAGTTATACATAAGAAGTTTGGTTAAGAATCAACTTTATTAAGGTGTACTACACGAAGTTTGACATTTACATGTGTTGTTTTCTTAAGTTACATG
Source organism: Nephrotoma guestfalica (assembly GCA_963691935.1). Lineage (NCBI taxonomy): Eukaryota > Metazoa > Arthropoda > Insecta > Diptera > Tipulidae > Nephrotoma > Nephrotoma guestfalica. Next base: position 20,539,944 of record OY829913.1, read on the forward strand.
ATACTGTGGATGCGTTCCATACTACATGATATGTCACATTTACATACCTTTTTATAGAAATATAAAGTAATTTTACTGAATTACAAAATTAAGTTTTGTCTTTATTTTATAATTTAATTAAAATCAAAATCATAATGGTAAGATTAGGCAACTCAAGAATTTGAAATACAATTAAATGTTGGCCGTAAATTTTTTAACATAAAAATAATAATATTAAGTGAAATTTAATAAAGGAGAGTTATGGAAGTACCCCATACTGAATCACACAAAATCATGCTGAACATACGAAAACGACAAGAATAATTATAGCAAAGGATATTGGGGAGAGTTTTGTATTCAACTAATTATTATTAATAAAAATTTAAAAATTTTGTTATATTATTTACTTCTCTAAATTTAGTAAATATTACATTATGACGCACGTAATAATGATGTTATTATAAATATTATTTTCCATAATTTATGAGAGCAAAAATTTTGACAAGTGTCTTGCATAATCCTAAAATCAAATCACGTCGTGAAAAAAAGTGGCGTTGTTTTTCTTTTGGGTTGCCATAAAAATTACTAGACTTGTGTTTTTTACAAAAAACGATTTCTCTATATTTTTGTCTCATTCTGATTTTGCTTAAAGTTTTTTGATTCACTGTGAAATGTCATCATTAAATATAAATAACAATATTGTGATAAATCTGCGGCTTAATTAATTAATTTATTCTAGATATTTCAGTTATGCAATTTGTAATAATCATATCTGTTAGAATAAAAAGTTGTTTAATATAACGCCTTAATATACCAATTTACTGATTATGGCTCTCACAATTAGAATGAAATTGGCATTATATTGCTATTATATCTGCAGCAGGTAAAATTGGTGACCATACCTAATCAGAATGAAGTAATAAGTTCTCTCAGCTATTTATTTATTTTAAACGTTACTTACTTCAACATAATACTGTACATATATTAAGTACAACGGATTTATATGTATTTGTTTATTTTGCTTATCGATTAAAAATTACAAAATAAACATTAAGGTATAATATTTATAAAACAAACCACCAACATTAACAGTAATTATTAAAAACTATGTTAATACATAATTAAATTAAAGGAACAACTATCAGTCTTAAATAAGTCCTAAAAATGCCATTAAGATTATTTAATTAAAGTTTAATACGTTACAGTAATTCCTTATCAAAAAATAAAAAATTTAGAATTATTGTAAAATTGTGAGAAAAGCACAAAATATAGTTAACTGACAATATAATTAAATACAATTACCCTGGTCCCTTAATGCATAATTAATTAGTATTATTATAAAAAATAAATAATAATGAAAAAAAAACAAATTTTATTGCAAAGACTGACATAATTTAAAATTTAAAAAATTGTTTAATTAACAATTATTTTAAACTTAACAATTATTTAATTCTATTTTCCAAAACACACACCTACACACAATACTATCCCAGACAATCAAAATGTCCCTAATTTTTTTACGTATACTAAGTTCATCCCTCCATTATGATACCGAAATAACATTTCTTAATTTCTTAATTTTGTTTAGCAATTATGATGGACGACAATTACGACAAAAATAATTAGTTGAGTAAGTAGTCGTTATAATTTCAATTAAATTAAATAATTTTCTAAAATGAATACAGCTAATTACATAATAAAACTATGCAATTAGAAGAACGTGAGTCGTGTGTAAGATTATATAAAACTAAATAATTAAGATTTACGGTAAGTTAAAAAAAAAACAAATTACAATTTATGTGGTAAAAAATGAAAAGTAATAAACAATAAAATATATTTAAATAAATAAATAAATTAATCCTATATAATACTGGTTATAATTAATTTAATTAATTAATTGTATAAAATTTATATTTTTCTTAATTTAAAATAAAAGAAGATAAAACAATATATTAATAGTTTATTTATAAAATAAAACATTAAAATATAATAATATGTGAACAAATTCTTATAAAATAAATTTAAAATTAATATTAAAAGGAAAGAGAGAAATAAAAATCATTTTATTATAGACTTTAAGAAATTAAATTTAATAAAAGTAATTTAAAAATATAAAAAAAATCAATGTAATACTATGTATAATAAATAAAAACAACAAAAATGAAAAAAATAATTCAATAAAATTAAAAACAAAAAATAATGAATTTCATATATACCTAATAGTTTTTCATAATGAAAATATAAAAAAGATTATTTTTTGTTTTCATTGTTAAGATTTCTATATATAATTCGCTACTGCGCTATTTGCCTTTTAACGCAAAGTGTCTGACATCTAGTGAGATTTTTTGTACCAAACTCGAAGATGGTAAAACTTTATACAAAAAATTTTTTAGTAGGCGATTTTAATTAGAAATATAAGCTACCTCTTGCCTCACGCCCTGTTCATACGTATGAATAAAACTACCGGATATTCTATTCCGCCGTTTAACCAATTAAATGACGTAAGTAAAGAGGTTCACATCTTTAACTTGGCAACACTATTTTGTTTGACAACTGATTTGACAGCTGACATTTGCTTTGTCGTTAGTTTGATTTGCCATTTCATAATGAATAGACTCACGCCAGAGCAACGCTTGCAAATTGTTTAAATTTTTTATCTAAATAATGGTTCTGTTCGCCAAACTCATCGTGCATTACGTTTATTTTACGGTCGTCATAATTGTCCGTCAGAGCGGGTAATTCGGTTAACGATGGATCGTTTTCTCACTACGTATACTCTAAATGATAATACGCATCCAGTGAGACGTTTAAACAATGCATACCGAAGAAGCGATAGATGCTGCACAGCGTAGCATTGGGGAGACCCAAATCAATCAATTCGACGTCGTTCTCAGCAACCACTTTATGGAAAACTTTATCTAAGGATCTTAGTTTACGTGCTTACAAAATTCAGCTTGTCGGCTGAAACACCAATTGATATTGATGTTGATATTCCAAACAAAATTTTGTTCAGCGGTTAATAAACAGCATTGTCGGATTTGGAGTGAAGATATTCCACGGGATACAATTACTTTACTCAAAGAAACATTTGATGAAAGACTAATTTCACGTAATGGCCCTGTTAATTGGCCATCGAAATCATGTGATCTAACTTCATTATATTATTTTCTTTAGGGATATGTTGTCATTTGTCTACGCCGATAAACCAGAGACAATTGAACACTTGGAACACAACATCCGACGAGTTATTAGCGAGACACGGCCGCAATTGCTGCAAAGAGTGATCGAAAATTGGACCTACATGGCCGCGGTGGCCACATGGCCGAAATCATATTCAAGCATTAATGGCATACAATTATCTATCCAATAAATCTAGTTTCACTGATATTCAAAATGATTTTCTTTGTTCTATTTTAATTTGAAATTGTGAACCTACAAAAAACACCCTTTATAAAATACACGCCCTTTTCCATACTAAAGAGTTGAAAACAGTCAAAAAATCTGGGATGTGGTATTTTGGAGAGTGAAAGGTGATCAATTTCTCAAAAAACTAGTTTTAATGTTCAATTAGTTTACAAATTAGTTTTCAAATAATGTAACAAATAATAAAATGGCATGAGGCTTTTTCTCATATAACCAAATATCACCTATCGCTCACATAGAAAGTGGCACTAAGTAGGCGGCGCTTAAAGGGGGAATAGAGATGCTATGTACTATCACCGAAAAGTCGAATACGTATGCTTTACGTTTTTTATCGGTTGAATCAGTGCAAGTTAAGTCAAATTCTGCTTACCTTGTCACAATTATCATATTTTGTACTCTAACTTCACTACCGGAGTACCGGAGGATCGACTGATCGTCGTAGAGGAAAGACGTGTTTTGTCTCTCCTTTGAATAAATTATTATTAATATTTTAATTCAAATCAGTTTAGGAATGTGTAGTGTGAGAGTGATGTGCTATTTTTGAGTGAGTTTTGTTCTTTAGAAGTTCACCTGTTAATACAGGTGAATTGAGACAGTTATTATGAAAATTACGTTCAACACATATACAATCAGAGAAGTATCTTTTTATTCTAATTTTCATTCTAATTATATAAAAGTTAATTATTTATTATTGTTATTGTTATTATAACTATTTACATATATGTGAACGGTAATTTATAATCGTATACATAGAAACTGACATTTCAAGGGAATTCCCTTTGTATACTTAAGTACATAAAATATTGGTACCCGAGAAACCAAAATTTGAAATTACAACAGATCGAATTGTAACTTACCCAATAAGCGAAAATTTGTATACTCAAAATGGGTTGCCACCGTATTGTGACAAAAATGACTTTTTGTGGAATAATATAAATTGATAAATATATAAAATGTTAATGAAAGGAGGAACAGTTTTCTGCCACGGGAAATTTATCATTTGAGCTGAAATATGTTGAATTGTGTTATCCATTTGGGTTTTTATTTAAATTTAATTACATTTTCATAACTTATTTTAATAATTTTCACTTACTTTAAACAATTCTATAAATTGAAATTTTGTCGAAAGTCCTGACTTAAAACAATAAAGTTGTCGGCAAATATAATTCAATTTATTATTTATTTAATTTTTTTTTTTTTACATACCGGAAGGCCAGGGAAGGTTGTGATTGCAACATTCTTGATCAGGGGGTCTATTTCATTATTTACGCTTTGAGCATAAACTCAATACAATCGAATATGTTAACGATCCAAAGACTTTTTGCTATGGAATGTTGTTTTCCGACGATCTTTCTGGTTGAATTCAGGTTATGTTTTAGTGAAGTTGTGTGAATGTTAGATATAAATTAACCCTGCTTTTAGTTGGATGTATTTAAATATAGGTAGCTGAATGACAATACCGAATTTAAATTTTTTTTATTTTTTTTTATTTTGACATTATTGACGGAATATTTAGGTCATCATATGTATGATAATACTGCCGTGTCATTACGAACGTGAAGTCCCTCGGTTAGATGGTGTTGGATGGGAAGATAGGGCAACATAAGGTTACAAGCAGTATGTGATGAGATGACCCATAGATGTGAATTAAATAACCTAACCAGTCTAGTATGACTGATGCCGAATACATATGATGAATATTAGTATCCTTTACCTCAAACATAACTAACATTAATTAACTAACAAACTCTAATCTAGAGTGTGAATTTAATTGAGACTAACATTCTAATATATTTAAGTAGTTAGAAAATGACTTTGCTGCGGTTCGCCCTAGTCGTTTCTGTGACTAACATCCTTTCCTAACTAACCTTATCTGTTAAGGATGCAGGCAGGGCCTGGGCTCGCATGATGCTGAAATATTATTCGCATTCAGATATAATTTGTTATTTGATTGTTGATATTTCAGGATTATGGTAACGTACCTAGGATCGCCGTTATGGCTGGCCTGTACGCCTCTATCATATCATATCATATCATATCACCTTGTCATAATTATCATGTTTGTTAGTATGCGGTGTATGTGCTTAACTATTATTTTGATACAAATGTCACTGATGAAATCAAATAATGTATACTCAGAATCTAATCAAAATTATATTTCCTAGTTTTTAAAATGATTTTGACGAAAATTTCATTATATAAATATATATACAATAGAAAAAATTGCATACATATTTATAGCCGTTTGTAGCTGAACTGCAGAGTGCGTGCTTCATGAGTGTTGAAAGCCTCGATTTCAAATTTTGAATATGTAATTCGTTTTTTTACTTATTTTTTAAAGTGATTTCTAATTTTTAGGGTTTTTGGTTTAGACTACTTCCCAAGCCTCTTTAAAATAAAGCCGGGAGGTTGCGGACGCTCTTAATGCCCTGTGGAGCCTGATCAACATATATAATTTAATTGGTTAGACTAGCAAGTGTCCAAGTGAAATAGGGATGAATGGCTATATCTGGAATTTATACATTAAAGGTATCTCAGCCTTACTTATTACCTTCCTTTAAAGGAATGGCTATGCTCTAAAGGGTCCCTAAATAACTAAATCACCCACCTCAATCACCAGATTTGAACCCAATAGAACATTTGTGGGAAGAACTAGGTAGAAGAGTCTACAAGCATAGGCTCACTACAAAAGAATAATTAACACTGGCAGAGGAATGGAATAAAATAGGTTATGCCACCACCATGAATTTATTGTATTCTATGCCTTCCAGGATGAGAGCTATGCTGGAAGCCAAAGGAGGTTCAACAAAGTACTGATTTTTTGATCTTCAGTACTGGTGACCTGGTATTGTAAAAGTTGAATGGATATGTATTGGAATGTTAAAGAACCGTCATCCATAATTTTCATGGTGAATGGAATATCATTCCTAGTGAACATAGTAATACCACCTCCCGTTCTATCATCCCTACAAGAAAAAATACGTTCGTAACCTCTAACATTATAAGAAAATATATTTGAACTTTGAACAAATTTTTCCGAAACTACTGCATTATGTCCGTTTTGAGACTCTCTATAAAAAGTAATAACTTATCGAACTTAGCTATATCGTTCACACCCGAAGTATTGATTTGAAGTATTTAAAAATAGAATTTGAACGTGATACATCAATATTTGCCAATATTTAAATCCATCTATTGAAATTTGTATGTCTGCTTGATCTCTAGCATCTTCAATTGATGATAGGACCATTGTAGCCCCCACAGATGACGTATATGAAGACAGCCCGAAAACCTTCCCGAAGCTCAAAATATTTACGTTGCAAAAACATGTAATGTTTAAATTTACATGTGTAATGTGTAATGTGTACGTTGTACAATAAAAAATTAGTAAACATAATTATTTTAAAGAAAATCTTAGTACATATTTGTGCATTCGAAAATATTATAATTTTTCCAATGACATGTTGTTGTATTTACACAAAATATTTAATTTACTTACCAAATAACTTGCATTTGATCTGTAAACTACCTGCGAGTAAAATTATAAATATTAGAGTATAAAGAACGAGGCGGATGTAAAATTAGAATATTATAAAACTGCCCACACCCAAAGGATTGGCGAGTACATTGGTTGATGGCGTTGAATCGATTAGATCATTTCTAACTTATACTCGGCCACCTGTTACCATACAATGAGGATTTAGAGTATTTCGGGGGCCACATTTAAGCAATGTTGTTGTATACCGAATTGGAGGCCTATTATAATATTGGGCACATTCCTATTATAAAACTATGTATTTCAACTGTCAAATTTGAATGAATCAAGTTAGATTTAATTCCAAACCTTTAATGAGTGAAGTTTGTATATTTGTTTATTTTTAATTCTGCCATTATATTTCATAATAATCACAGTAATTTCAAGTTTATGTTGTATCAAAATTTTCAGTATACAAGTATCACTTTATTTAAATTTGCTAAAAATAGTTTAACAGGTATGTACTTACATTTTAAAATTGATTAAATTATATCTTTTATTAATTAGATTTATTTTTCGTACGTATATTACGATATCCGTCACCTAATTGTGTTGGCAACACTGGCTGCCAACTAATATTTTTCAATTTTTTTAACAAGTTTATTTGTTTATTGAATCTTTCAAACATGAAAATAACAATAAGTTGTCAAATCTTAATCACTAAGGTAATTATGTAAATCTGCAGGAGCAGAATCTACTTCTTCCAATAATAAACTTTATAATTTTATAATTTATGTTGTTACAGACATCGTTTTCTTCTTTAATCGTGAAGAAAAAGGAATATCGTTTAGGATTCGCGCCAGTAAATTCGTATGAGATGCCAGTTTCTCTGCATAGTTGATTCGTCTTTGACAGTTAGGGTGCTAAGGTCCTTATGCATATTTTTGTTTTTTACGAACCAGAGTGCTCCTGTAATCATTCTGACAACTTTTGACTGTGTTCGTTGGACAATATCAATATTCGAATTAGAGGTTAATTACCATAATTGACACCCATACGACCAAATTGGTTTAATCATTGGTGTTATACAGCAGATTTTTATATCCTAGGTATTGAATATTTCTCCATCAACCAGGGCATTTTTTCAACTTTTAATTTGATATGGTCTCGTTTCATTTCAATATGTTTTCGTCAAGTTGTCGGTTTAGATGGACGCCTTGAAGTATTTTGCTCCATTTGATTGAGAGATTTGTATTCCGTTCATTGTGACAGGCGGACAAGTAAGCTTATTTAATGTTAATGTTACGTGGGTCGATTTCTCTTCATTGACTTTTATCTTTCATTTTTTTAGCCATATTTCGATGTCATATATATGTTGTTGCAGAATTTTGAACGCCGTTTGTGGATTTTTATGGGTGTATACGATGGCCGTATCATCTGCGAAAGTAGACGTCATAATTTTGCGAAGACGTTGCTAGATCTGATGTGGAAATTAAATATAACGTTGGGCCAAGCACACTACCTTGTGGTACTCTAGCCAGAAAGTTTTTCTCGCCCGATTTAGAGGTATTGTATTTGACATAATACGACTTCATAAGTTGGAAAATTTCTGGCAATTTAAGATTAATTTTATTAAGATCCTCGTGCCAAACTTTATCGAATGCTTGGGCAACATCCAAGAAAACGGCGAAGCAGTATTTTTTCTCTTCGTATGACCTTATTTCTGTAGCTACTCGGTGCACTTGCTCAATGGCTCCGTGCTCGGCTCTGAAACCAAATTGATGATTAGGATGATGTTTCGTAGTTCCAGTTTAATATTTTCAATAATAGTTTTTTCGAATACTTTCGAGATGATTGGTAGTAGGCTTATTGGTCTATATGATGATTGGTAGGATCCTTGCCAGGCTTTGGGATCGTTTTTATAGTTGACAATTTCCAGTACTCAAGGATATATCCTGATTCGTAAATTGAATTGAATATTTGAGCCAGTCGTCCAAAGGCACAGTCAGGCAGTTGTTTAAGCATTTCACCTGTAATTCGATCATACCTAGGGGCTTTCTATAATTGAATTTGATGTGCAATAATTGGCTTTAGCCTTTTCCTCATCACTTTTAGAACATCGTTTAAGGTATTTAGTAGCCTTCCATAATGAATTGTTTTTGTCAGAAGATCAGTACGCCAATAAGTTGGATGGCCACATGATGCGACAATCTTGAACCCCAGTAGGTATGTTTGGCATTAAAGTCGCCGGCGGCCATAATACGTGGACCCAGGTTTGCAAAATTTTTTTTGTAGTTATCTGCCGAAACGTTATTATTTACAGGGCAGTATATTGAAGCGATGAGGAAGCTTTCTTTGTCGAGGTCCATACATATAGAGGTTGCTTAAATTTTCTCAGTGCTATATTCATTTAGAACATAAAGGCAAATCCGCTTTTTCGACTTCTGCCCAATGCATGTTTTGTGTCATAAACTCCGTAACCATTTATTCTGAAATTGCGTTTATTGGTTAAGTGGGTTTCAGAAACTAGCATAAGATCAATTTCGTGTTTTGCTAGGAAATGTTCTAATTCGAGTTTGTGCTGGCTTATACCGTTTGCATTCCAGTGGCATATCTTCAGATAATTTATCGGAGACATTCTAGTTTCTGGATGATAAAAGTTTGATTTTGAAGCATTGCTTGTAGCATATTTTCAACCTTGGAGAACGCTTGCGTATATTGGTTTGCTGGTTGGTGCTCTGGGCGAACGAGGGTCATTTGGCATATGCGAAGGTATATTATTCTGCACATCTGATATAGTTTCATACTGCCTCCTGGGACATGACAATTGAATAATATTTCTGTAGACTGGGCATACTTGGAGTGGTGTCCACCGCAATTGCTGCATTTCTTTTCTGTTGACGAGTTCTTTGGTTTTAGGCAACTTTTGGGTTGTGTAGTTACACACACTGAAATCAGCTTTCAATAAGTTCTTGAGGGACCAAATTCTTGGCAGTTTAAACCCTGTACTGGTCCGGGCCTTTTCTTTAGTTCTTCAAAAGTTATGCGTCTGTGTATGAGGTACTTTAGTTTATATATTGGATGAACTTCTCCCTTTTTCAAATCGGATTTTAGCAATTTTTCCGTTTTTGGCCTATGCCTTTTCCGTTTTACAGTAATATAGCGATCGATGCCAGTTTATGTCATATGTGCATTATGTTTAGTGCCCTCTTGAAGGCTTGTGCCGCTATACTATGCTTTTCGAGGAGCATATTCATCGGGTCATCTTCATATTCAACATTGAAGTTGAAATTGATCAGTTGACAGTACTTGCAACAGACGGTTTTATAGGAGATCTTGTCACCGTACCTCTATTTAAGAAAGAATTGTTCAATTCCGTAAAAAGTTTGTACTTCCGTCAGCCGTACTGGATGAACCACCCACCAGACTCATAATTTCGGAGGTATTGTTTGTAGCACTACATCACTGCGGTCGCTGGATCTCGGCGACTGGGAGCCCGCTTGCTCACTTTCGAGAGCCACCGGCACTGGACATCCAATTCCCTGCACCGTAACGTTATTTTCCATGGTTGACTCCATTGAGTATTCCTTCCCTTAGCATTTTATACATACTGTCAGGTTTTTTACGCCCCTAACATGGAGGATAGACGCTTCAGGATTTGCCATGGGTATTTCCCCCTCAATGCAAGAAACTAGGGTTTTACCGCCCAACATTTTTCACGAGTGCCAGATTTTAGTCAAAATGGTGCCAGATTGACACTAACGGGGCCAAAAAATCTCTAAAGCGGAAACATTATTTTAAAATTCACAAAGCAAGAAATAACAAAATTGAGTTTTCTAGAAAGGCAAAGACAAAGTCAAACATAGACCTAATTTACAGTTTGCATTCCCTCAATTTCTCTTCTGCATCTGATTGGTTGTTTTTTTTGCATGTGTTAATCAGATACACAGAAACAGAAAAGAAATGAAAGGAGACTTGAAAGAATACAAATACGAATAAGCCAAAATATTCAAAATAATTTATAGTTCGAACAGTTTTATTCATTCCAATCAAGTTTGAATTACTTGACCACCCTCCTTACTCACCTGATCTAGCCGCAAGCGGCATTTTTTGTTCCCTAAGATAAAAGTTGCGCTCATCATCTACGCATCATCTACGTAAACAACTATTTTACAGAGAAAGACGCCGAGTACTATTTGGACGAGTTGAAGAGTTGGTAGCGTCGCTGGGAAATGTATATAGATTTACAAGGAGACTATGTAGAGACATTTTTTTTAAATTAATAAATTAATTTTTTTATTCTGTATTACAACTGATTCAGAAATCATCTAGTAATTTATCTATCTTAAATTAGTTTCTCGGTTTATGATGAGTAACTTATTGGTTACTCATTTCACAATAATTTCTTATTCTAATTAGAACTGCCCAGTTCCAGCGGTTTCTGCCATTTTTTAGTCCAGTTGCTCACAATGTTCACTGCATTTAGAAGTTTGCTAGTAGCTTCCGAAATATATTTTCCAACTGCTAGGATAGGTGTATCGGTAAGTCTCTCCTATAAAGAATAAATAGAATAGGTCCAAGTATGCTACCTTGTGGTATACCTGCTGATATTCAATTTAGTTCAGAGTACTCATTTTCAAATTTAACTCTAAAGTGTCGATCTGCTATGTAGGATTTAAGAATTTGATAAAATTGCTTAGGCAGGTCTCGATGCAGTTTAAATTCAAGCCCTTGGTACCAAACTTTGTCGAAAGCTTGAGCTACATCTAAGAAAATACTGGAGGATGCATCTCTCTTCTATTATAGGTTTGAGTCTCTTCAGCTACAGTTTTTAAAATATTTTTGATATAACCGGAAGTAGTGATATCGGACGATATGTTTTTTTCTATCATTTGCTGGTTTACCTGATTTAGGAATCATAATTACTTTAGCCACCTTCCATTGAGGTGAAACATCATTCAATCTAAAGGCAACATTAATTATTTCAACTAATTTACGCAAACCTTTCTCGCTAATGGCTTTCACATTTTGCCCAGTAATTAAGTCATAACCTGGAGCTTTTCTGATTTTCTATTTTGTTGTATTTTCATTTGCTGTTTGGCTCGACAACTGTTGAAAAGTCTTTTCCAAATAAGCGTAGCAAATAATGAGACTTTCTGTTTGTCGCTTTTAGCCCAGCATCCATAATCATTTTTGATAGGTGGCACTCGCGTTTTGGTTATTTTTAACCCTTTCGTGGGGTGGAAAGCAAGTTAGTAATCGTCATCCTTTAGTTCAGAAAGACCTCGAAGTCACTTATTTATGCTTTCGTTCTTTATTTCCTTTATTAGTTGTTTTAATTGGTTGAACTAGTTCTCTAGCCTCAAGAGGGTAGTTGTGTTTCATTGTTGTGTTGCTATAAGGAGTCGATGATCTTTCCCAAACTGCTTGTTGGAAATTCTTAATGAATATTTCTAGAAGATTTGTTCGCTCTTCCACTAATTTCTTGAAAAAATCCCAATTTGTTTTATTGTTTGTTAATTGAGGTGAGTTATCTGGTTTTATTATCATTGTACTCCAAGTCATGATCACAGGTGGGTGGTTAGATGGTAGTCCTTCACTATTTTCAATGCACGTGTAGTCCTCTAAAACTCCTTTTATAACAAACAAGTCAAGAAGCTCTGGTATTTTATGTCTGCCAGCGCAGGCCAATATGTTAGTTTATTCCCAGAATGAAATTCACAGTTGTTCTCGCGAGCTGCATTAAATAACTCTTTTCATTTAGAGGTTTTAAGTCTAGATGCAAAGAATAGGTATTCTTTGCATTAAAATCACTGCCTATGATAAAATTTGGTCGTGGTGATTTAAAAAGTCGACTGTACTCTTCTTGTTGGAAGATGGAGAAGATACTAAGATCCCTACCTATTATTGACTGATTCAACTTTTATTGTTTTAACTTGCATAGTTTCTGTTTCAATACCGAGCACTTCAAAATATCTATTTTTTCTAAGTTTAATAGAAAATTTCTAACTCAGGAACATGTAGTGGTAATCCATTCGCTTTCCAAATAACAGCTATAAGTGTTCTGTTCATTTGTCGTTTATCGTTTTATCGTTTCTATACTTCGGAATATCCTCTCCAGTGGATTATCTCTAACAGTATTAGTTATCTATTGCGTTATCTGTAACTTTGATCTCCTCTCTCGTACTGTGGGCCGTGTTTGTGGCGGCACTCTAGTTGTAATTGAAATCCTTTCTCTTATAATGTTATACTGTTTTGAGTCGATTGGCGTGTTCTAGTTGGCCCGAGTTGTCCTTTCCAGTTTATTCACTGCTGCTAACTGGGCAGTCTTTCGCGTTGTGTCTGCTGACATTTTACGCATCTAATATCTCGGAGCATGAATAGTCCTCTGTTGTGTGAGCATGAATAGTCCTCTGTTAACAATCTTCTTTCCGTGACTATTTTCAATTTTCCCCGTTTAAGGACGTTTACTGCGTCTTTAATTTGCAGTTCTTTCATTTTGAGGTCTTCTATTGTATCCTATTTCTTGCAGATGGGATGAAGATCTCTGACCATAACCTTAATTGTTCGGTTATTTTTATCTTCGTGTATACCACTCTTTACCTTATTCAGTGAGCTAGGCTAAAGCTCTATATATACAGGGATCTTCTGTATTTATTTTCCCATCATTATTGTTTAGTGCCACTAAATCTGAGTTGTATGCCTACCCTGATTTCATTAGAACTTGAATATTCGCAAACTCGTAACGCTTATCATATTAATTGGCGGTGGTGCTTTAATCTTCAAAGCAACGTTGCGTTGTTCTTGTTATTGGTGGTGTAGAGGTACGGGCACTGGTTTGACAGTTTCAGTAACTTTTGCTTGCTAGTGGCTCCCAACTTCTGACGAAAATTCTGCTCTACGTTTTTTCCTAATTATTTTCTTTTGTTAGTGTATCCAATCAGGTTCTCTTGCAAGTTCCCCCATTAGGGGGCAAGTGTGCTGATTTAGTTATAACTAGTAAGAGGAACTTCCAGAACTTCTATAAGTATGGTCTTCTTCAGCTCTTTTTGTTTTTCTATATTGTAATAGTTTTTTATTGTGATTATTCCGTACATTGGTCTATCTTCAGTGCTCTCGATTAAATACACAACCCTAGGAAGAAATCCGTCCATTTACAACGACTATGATAATCGATGGATGGATTTCTTCCTATGATTGTGTATTTAATCGAGAGCACTGAAGATAGACCAATGTACGGAACAATCACAATAAAAAACCATTACAATAGAAAAACAAAAAGTAAAAATTCAATATAAATTCGTACACGAGTTAGTTGTGAGAATGAAATGTAGATGTAAAAATTGAAAGAATCGATTTTCGTAGACTAAGCAAGTAATTCGCTAGTACTAATGTAAGTAATACAACATCAGTCGTCGCGACCTGATGAGAAGACTGATTGTTCCAAATCAATAATCTCATCCGTTCGAAACTGATTGTTGGGATTCTTCAAATTTTCCATTTATGAGTCAAACGCATTTGAAACTTCTTCAGCTCCTCATTTTCGTTTTGTAACTTAGCGATTTCATTGCTAAGTTATGAATCTACTTTTTCTATTTAATTCAGTCTTCTGTTGAGTTGCAAACTCATTGCTTTAAGGACTGATTATTGAAAGAATGAGAATTGACGTAGCTACCAATCTAACCAGTAAAACTGGAAGTGGGTCAGTGAAAGGAACATTATTTCCTAGATTCTCGGTATTCGGTTGTACCACCATTTCTCGGTCGCCAGAGACTCGTTGTTTAATTAGCAGGGATCACCATTTGCAGGTGAGGTTGACGTCTGGGCTGGTATATATTGACCTTCTACAGCGACTTATCCTCACCTATGTAACTTTTCAGCCAACCCTCGTATACTCGAATATTTATAAATTTAGGTATTAAGTTATACAGATCAAATGCACGATATTTGGGTAAGTAAATTAAATATTTTGTGTAAGTACAACAACATGTCATTGGAAAAATTATAATATTTTCGAATACAGAAATATGTACTAAGATTTTCTTTAAAATAATTATGTTTACTAATTTTTTATTGTACAACGTACACATTACACATTACACATGTAAATTTATGCATTACATTTATTTGCAACGTAAATATTTTGAACTCATAAACATAATAAACATGTTTTCAAATCAATTTTTTTTCTTCTAGCGGGATAGAGTGTGATTTTGAGATGATTTATGTTGTTTTTCGGGACAAAAGGCTTTTTTATCGTATTTAGTGGAGACGCACACCAATTTTTCGGGATGGTGTTCGGACTGTCTTCATATACGTATACTTTGGAACAGCTCTGCACAAGTAATTATTTTATGCTTGCGTATCTAAACAAGTAATCAAATCAAGGCATCAAATTAATTCGATATACATAATTGGCTATAACAGTGCACTATTGGCAATATTAGAAAATTTTCATATCCATACTTTATTAGCTGATTTACAAACAATATGTTTTTGTATTTATATAAAAGCATATTTGTCTGCTTTGTGGTTTATTCCTCGAAAAACGTTCAATGTTACAAACGACCATCTCTAAACGTTGTCTGCCAAGAGGTGAAAATAATTATTCATACTAAACAGATTAGCAAATAATGTAATAATTTTTAAATGAAACAGGAAAGGCGGCGGGCTGGTGGAATTTTCTCGTTCTCTTACAGACTTTCAAGTCCAATTGGTCCATATTGTTGGCATACGATTAGTGCTGCCTGAAAAGGTGACAACCAGAGCCCAATCAATATAGCGAAATCTCAGGCGGTGGAAATTAAAATCGATAAAAGACTCCAATGTTCCAAATGGCATGATCAGCCAGTTGCCGTTAATGCGGAAAATACGGGCACGCTTATTAGATTTGGATTTTTTTACGAAGATGGCAATCGACCAATTTTCTATCCCACTCCGCTCATTAATGTTGCGTATGAAATGGATAGTGCGCATGTACATTTTGTTGGAGCTGAACATATATTCGATGATAACCTTAATGAATTTGATATAGAAGCTCATCTCGTATTTTATAAAATGGAGTACGGCAATTTTGAAAATGCATTAAACCAAAACGATGGCGTATTAGTAATTGCAAAGTTTTTTAAATTGATTGAAAGTGAATATTATGATTTTACTGTTTTCAGTAAAGTAAAATATCCTCATGAATCGTATCAATTAAAAAAATCGGAATTATTTTCACTAAATCGACTTTTCGGTCCAATAACAAAGGACTTTTATACATATGTTGGAAGTTTAACAACACCTGGATGTAATGAAGGGGTACGTTTTATATTAGATTACGGCACAAAATTAAACGTTTCTACAAATGTAATAGTAGATTTACATAATATATTGGGCATTGATGGACATATGTCAAAAAATATTCGGCCGCTCCAACCACAAAATTCACGATTAGTTGAATATTATAATCCAATGCCTTTGAAGGCATTAGATTTTCAGAATAAAATGAAACGAAAAAGACGGAGCGGAGTTACAGATACAGTAAAATGCAAACGCCACACCCAATTAAAATTTGCATCTCATGATAAGACGCTATCAAAAGACATTGATTATATCATTGATTCTGCTAAGCTGCAAGAAATTTAAACATTTTTATTGATTAACAAAAATATAAAGTGGAAATCGTCACTGAAAATATGAATCGAATTTTTTATTAATCTCGATGTGATTATCTGATAATCTCTCTCCTCTGTGTGATCACAATAACGTGCACTGCATCTAGCGATGTATGCGTTTTGTAATTGTAAACACCATTTTCATGTAGTTGTATGCGCGAACGTTTTACGCCATCAATTCCCCTGTCTCGATGATTAACGCCGTTGTTAATTTTAGTATTTTCGATGGATGATGATTATCGCCACCGTATACCATTGCTTTCGTTATCTACATATTCCCCTCCACTTGGAATGTCATTCTAAAATCCAAATCTCAATCAGTATAGAGACGAGCACGATCGAAATGTTAAGAATAAAAATCGCCTCAATAAAATATTTTGAACTCTGACTAGGTTCGAGAATTCGCGATCTTTGGATTGACAACATTTGGTGGTATATAACTTAACCACTCGACCACCGAGTGGTATACGTGGTTAGAGTAAAATTCATAACAATATTAATATTTATTTTTAAATCATATTTATTATTTGCCGAAACATTCGATTTTTGAACTGAAGTGCAGCTAACGGAATTGTTGCTTGGTGCCCAAGGTCTTTCGCACGATATGTCAAATGATTATACCGCATTGAAAAAATTATATTAGACTACAGCACCTTAGCGGTTGCTTTGATCACTGGGAATTCAATTTGTGTTATTGTTGAAGATATTTACTCGTATGTATTATATTCCATAATTAATTGTTAATGTAAATGCGCCAAAAAGGTGTATTTGTGAACTAGAATATTAAGAAATTTTTGTTTTGTCTAAGACCTTGTTACGAGACGAACTGGATGATTGTCTCGTAAACAGCCCGGAGTAAGATTAAAATAATGGTGTCCCATGAGACCTAGGAAGCTGCGAAATTATTATATCTCAGTCATCTCACCACACACGACGACATACTCACCCTCTAAAATGACGTAAATTATGTCACGCCATTTTCGTGTTATCACCGTAATTAACAAACAAAATGTTAGTACAAAAAAATAAAAAAACAATCACCAAGCAATTAATCCCCAAACTACGTTAAACATATTTAATAAAACGATAACAAAATGCAAGAACCCATCAAACCCAACATTTATCCCATCAAATTAAATTCCCTCCCGTCGATAATTTTGGATCGCATTGTGGTAGTTTCCCGAGCTCGCGTATGTACCTGTGAAACGAAAGGAAAAATAAATTTAGTTAACGGCTGCCAAGAAAATGGTAGCTGCAAAAAAATAGTTGATTGAAAGAAAGTTCAAGACACAATTATTTTTTGTGATTTGACACAATTATTTTATGCCAGGAGACTTGTTATTGTTGTATTTTTCCGTTTTCCAACTTAATTTATTGTACCGTGTAAATTCGTTTATTTTTGTGTTGTTTTCAAATTTATTTGTTCATCTTCACGTATCTAGGACGCGTCTGGCTCTTTTGATCATTAATGCTCGACTCCCCCTTGTGTTTAATCACGAAAACAAAATAAAAATTACGAACAAAAATAACACCGCATTGCCTTTCGATGTTTAGCGTGCCTGTACACCAATTGGTGTCTATGACAATTCACGATGGCTTTAAAACTATCAACAGAAACGGCTAATTCAAATTTAGGTAAGTATGAAAATATTTAAGAATTCGTTTTTTGTGTTAAATAATTTTATGGTTTTAGGAATAACAAATTAGGAATGGTATATTAAATTAATGCGATATCAAGTCGATACGTTCTGTGCCGGTAAGTATGTTGTTTTATCCAGGAAGGATCAGAGAATAGTTTTATTGGTACCTTGTTTCGGGTTCCCAGAAATGAAACAACCTTTCAAATGATATATTACGTGATTTAATGGGAATGAGAAAAATGTATTTGCTTCCATCGTCATCCTGCTACACAGCTAACTTTGTGGCATTCTACAAGACTTTATCACGAGAGGTAGAACGGTGGATTTATGAATTAAAGTTTTAATCCAACACCTTTCAACTCATTACAATTATTTATTTTGTCCTTTCAAGAGATAACACGAGTATATGGAAATAATTTCTGTAAATCATTGTTGTGGTGTTTGGTGTTTATTTTTGGGTAATTTCTTATGGCAGGAATTCGATTCCTTTGATGTACAGACCAATATAAGTTTTTGTCATTTTTCTGACCATTTTAATAAAATGGTTCTACGGACCAAAGTTAAAATGACGCCCCAGGTACACTACTATGAAAATAGATTTTATACGAAAAACAAAAATTAACTCGGCCGTGCAGCAATGACGGGGGAAGTGAATTTATATAAAAAATATCAATGGATTAGTTTTCACCGCTAATCATAGAGTATCAGTTACATAATCAATACTTAACGTAATCAATATAATACATTTCCAAAAAAAAGATAGATGGCAGGCACTTCTAAAAACTATTCACGTTACTCAGTTGAAATCGAAATCACCGTAATTGATGTTATCTTGGTCCATCGATCAAAAAGGTTTGCTAAGATTTAATGGACGCTTAGAAAACACATCATATTCATACGCCACCAAACATCCGCTGATTTTCCCAAATCGTTCCACGGTCTTGTTATAATGGTCCTCAATTATTTACATACATCGCGTCACTATCCCACATTAAATAGTTGAATCTTGGAAGTACGCCAAACAGCTCGAAATGTATGCCATAAATATATTATCTGCTAATTAATAATTCAGTGGAACTAATCATATGTTATTTAATTTTACAGACTATTCAAAGATGAGGATCCATCAATACTCCTCCGATAATGAAATCAACTGGTCATTTATTGCTCCACTTGCACCCAATTTTGGCGGAATTAGCGAGCAAGCAGTCCGATTAATCTTGCAGCACGTCGTCAGCGTTGTATTTTTAGCTAACATACAGCTTACGAAGAGGTGGCTACGGTATTGGCATAAATTAAACGCATCTTGAACAGTCGGTACATTTCTTGGTAATGTGAACAACGACACTTACGGTTCTTCCAGATACAAATCACACTGATATCGCCATAACAAGGCTATGCCGATGGCAACTTGTAAAGCAATTGGTCCATTCATATTGAAAACAATATTCCAGAGATTATCGGCATACCTTAAAACCACCACCACCAAAACTTACAGGACGTAAACTTCAAATAAACGCCAGTTTGCTAGCCGGTAGCGTAAAGTTATTGAGCTGCGTCCGGGAAACGACTAAGGCAAGAGTAGGTACCATCAAGTCCAAGCAACCAACATTCAGATGTTCAGTAAGTAAACTAATTAGATTACCAGTTCACGATGATAAATGTAACGATCGTGTATTCAAGCCAATCTTTTAACGAAGGGGAGTATGTTCCGGCATAAGGCATACAAATCGTTATAAACTCATCGTAAAATATATCAGCTGCAAACATCAAATTTAATCGTTTTCAAGCTGGCATCACAGCTCTGACACATTGGGTAACCGAAACGGTCAGATGTGAACTTAAAAACCTAAACATTTTTTTAGCGAATTATTCTTATTCCCTGAAAAAGGATAATATAAGAATTCTCGTTGCGATTATGGCTCCGTCATATAGTTTTACATGCTTGGAGAAAAACGATGACAACAATATGTTTGAATAACTGTAAATACTTACCTTGATATAAACTGGCCAGTTTGCCAAGAGGTCTGTGCACACGTAAGCAATTTCATAGAACCCTTGTGGTTTGCACCATGGGCCTAATTTTTCAGAACTCTAACGGCTCACTTCCTCTATCTGTCGGAAGGCGAGATACAATTCTTAATGAAGCTAATCTGAGATTAATTTAATTCGCTTTTCCTCTGAATATGGACCAGCTCAAAATTTTGGTTGCTGTAATATTATTGGGTCACGGCCGTTTTAAACTTACTGCGCATTTATTTTGTTTGAAGTTGAATGATCAATTCATGGTATTAAGAACGGATCTCTATCATGTGGAAGGTATGTTGATATTGCCCAGAGATTTTGAATACTACCCGTATTTAGGTACTGTAATTTAGGAACGAATCTTCCATGATCATCTACGTTTCTAGCCGAATGATATGAACTCGACAACACTTTACAGTAAAATTTATACCGTTCACATTCTGTAAAGAACTACGCTGGCATTTATAATTTTAGTGATAACAAACGACATAAACCTATAAACCGACGTAGCTCTTTCTAGATAAAAACGCAACATTAAAATTGCAATGCAAAAGCATTTATTTCACTTTATCATATAAACACATTAAAACTATTTATCACACCTATGTACAACCACAGGTAATTATTCGTAGGAAATAGATCATTGTAACCGTTTACTGTAGTGGTAAACTTTCCGTCCATTCGTTGGTTGAGTAGGCCGGATATTTGGAGACATGTATCCTTCATCCCCACGTATATGGCTTAGAATTTTTAGGGTGCGCCACGAAATTTTTAAGGGTTTATCATCTAGCACAAAGGTTACGGCCTCATAACATCCAGGCGATGTAAGACTTCCAGAATATGCGTAGAAGTTAAAACTTATAGGACCAAATACGTCGCTCAATGAAAATACTCGATCATCAGTTAAACGAATCTGAGATCCCACCTCCTCCAATTTACGAATAAAAGTAAAATCTGGATCTACACCGCATTGCAGTTTATAGAATTTTGCAATCACGATCAGACCGTCTTTATAGTTCAAGGCGTTTTCTTTGGTTCCATACTTGAGATTGAAAAATACAAGATGAGCCTCCATTGAAAATTTTTCAAACAGATTGAATGTATGTTCCGATCCGATAAAATGAATATGCGCAGAGTCGAGTTGATATAGATCGCAACTAATTGGCCCGGGCTGTAATATAGGATTTTCCCCATTTTTATACTCGAATTTAAGTTCGATTGTTTTTCCCGTATTTTCGACGTTAATGCGGACAGGTTTCTCGATCCATTTCGAACAGGTAATCTGCTCATTGGTGTACATTCGATTCACTTGGTGTGTATTGATATTGATCGGGCTCTGAAATTTGCCACCACATTGTGGAAATGTGGCTGGCCAACAATCTGGACCAATTGGACTATCCCATCGGTACGAGAAAGATCCGTTACTCTAACAGGGCACCAAAAATATATTATAAATCATTAGACACATAATCAATTTTAACATAAACGTATAAACAGTTTACCTTCATACAGCTGACCGGCCGCAAAATGTTCCCTAGGTGGTCCAAATGCAATATTTCCGAACATTGAGAGTTTATAACAAAAGTTATTAAACAAATAATTATACTTTTCATATTTGGATCTGCTGTAAACTGTAGTAAGTGCTACAACGGCTTTTAAATCATTACCATCATTTTACATGCATGCCCGCTATTTATGCTCTTTTATTTTTGTTTACGCATTGCAGTGAAAACATAAAAATTATTTAAATAACAATCTTGCTAAAAAATGTTAACTATCTCACGTTTATCTCAGAAAAACATTCGAATGCGATAACTATTTACAGTTTATTATTTATTACGCTATGCAAATGCGTAAGGTCGTGCATTTTGATATTCTCCAAGGAAGTTGAATCGAAAATAAAATGAGAAGAGGCAACAGATTGCCGCTCGATACTGTACGTACATATTGTGTACAACGTGTATCGTAATGTGCGCCTGCTTGGAGGAAAAAAGTTATTCGTGCCAATCAACAAGCAAACTTATCGTAAATTCATTATTGCGTGGCGGTTTTAATTATACCACTACTGACAATACCGTGGAACTGGTGTTTCCCGGTTTGTGGTATTGGTAATTACATACTGATAGCAGTAAATTGGATTAGCGAAAAATGTGATGAATTTATTTTTTATCTTTAACTGACCTTGTGATGTAATGAGTTGTGTTTCCGTAATTTATGGGTGAGCTAGACATTTTTGAGGTAATGTCACATATTTGAGGTAATAAGAACGTTATTATCCCTATACTGGTTGAACGTCTTAGCGGATGGTTAGGTTAGATTAGGTTATGGTTATTACCACATCCTAAAGGACCGGTATAGACATAATTAGGTCTGAATGTCCCATCACATATTTTCTTACTCCTTCTTACTTACCTTCTCGCAGCTATCGAATCTGAAAGATGGTGACGGAACCGCATAACAGGAAGTCCCTGTTTTTTTAGTATAGATGAGTGTCGTCTGTTCATACAGTTTATCTCACGGCCATTTGTATACCTAAGATATAAAAGGTGTGAGATGTAAGAGAATCTCCAATGCTTCAGTGGGTGTGTTCCTGAGTAGCCCACTGATGCACAGGGTATTCGCTATACAGAAGAATATTTAGAGCCGGTCGGCCACCTGACTGTAATTTTATATAATAAAATGCAAGCCTAACGGTTAAATATACATATTAGGTTTCCTTAGTCTACGTCTACGAAGCCACTAGAGAAAAGTACCAACTCAGTCTTGTGTGGATTGACGCTAAAACCAAAGTATGCTGAGCATGCTTCGTTTGCATTCACATAGAGTGCCGCTTGGATATTTTCAGAAACGCCGATAGTAATGGAATCGGCATATGCAACTACTCGGAAACCGCTCCCTCCCAGATTCAATAACAGGTCATTAATGACCACATTTCAGAGACGGAGGAGCGGGAATAGTTAGAACACACCAACTTACGGTGTGCCTCTAGTCACAAATCTCATAATAGAGAACCCACCAAGACTTGCCATAACGATTCAGGTTTTCAGCATCTAATCAGAATGACCTTAATGGAGCACTCCTTATTCTTGGATTTCAAAATGTGGTAAATGAGGTAGGGGATGATATTTTTCACAGATTTCTCCTTACAGTACACGTGTTGAAATTTTTAGAGCTTATTCGGCTTGATTGGGCATCTGATCAGAGAATCTATTTTTCTTTTCAAATTTTTTGGAGTAATCAGAAAAAGATTATAAAGGGCTCTTAGCCCTAGTAGAGCGCTTTGGGATGGTCAGGAAAGTAATTCCCATTAGCAGCCTCAAAAATTCTGCGCCAGTTCCGGTTCAAAGTCCATCCGGTCGATGAGAATAGCTCGGGACGGTAGGATTAGTAACTAAAACTTTACGTAGCCTAGACGCCTTCAAATACTTCTTTATTTTATCACAGTATTGTGATTGAAAGAACTCCAAACCACACATCTAAAATGCAGTAAGCTCTCCAGAAAATCCAAGGGAATAAGAGCTGCATGGAGGCTATGCGTTGTTATGGCACTTTTAGTTCGTATTTTTACTTTGTGTTTTATATAAGGGGACACGCACCTATAACTTCAGATTGATTCAGATAGTTTTTGGAACAAGAATCGTTAATGAATTCCCAAGAATAGGTAGTCTGAAGATGGTCTTTCTCCTGTTCTTAATTTAGATTTATTGTTTGGTTTATTAATATTTTAACAATGGAAATAAAAATGATTCGAAAAGAAATAACCGTCAGAATAAGCTCATTTAATGAGTCGCCTACCTGAAGTCTACTGACCCCATTACCTTGTGTTTCCCTACGGTCGCTGCTCTTCGACTGGTTGGTTCGTTTTTCTTGTAGACCTATAGCATGACTGCAGCGACGCCTTGCTTAACACTATAGTGAGACCTACAGTCAGTCTTTCGTTTTTCCAGCTTAAAAAACCTTCAAGTTGAAAGTTAGGTCTGGATTGCTTAAATGTAGCATTTCCAGTATTTCCTTTGGATCGGTATTTTCCCTTGGGATCCTAGATTCCAAGTCCGATCCCTTGGTCTGCCGGGAATATCTCCCCTAGCGAACACTTTCAGTCTAGCTCAATTTTAGCTCTGTCAATTTTACCTCGCTCCGATATCGCGGAATTGATATGAATTGTGCAAGTGGTTGGACCCAAGTACTAAAATAAATGAAAACGCGGATCTCCAATAATCTCCAATAATGAAATTATGATGATCGAAAAATTAATAAAACAATTGACTTCCCTGATTACGTGAGTTTTCAAGTCAAACCCCACTATAGAAACATGATGATTAACAAAAACAAATCGAAAAGAATGTGGAAACACAAAAAATTTGCAAACAATTTGCGGATTGTGGGCAATAATCAATTCGTCAGCGATAAATTTTTTATTATGACTAATTCGAGTTTACCTTGAAAAGCTGAATGTAAAACATAATGTGGCCGCAAAAAATTGCATACTTGTAATAAATTTCAATAAATTTAACTTGTCTGTCACGCGTTAGCAGCTGAGATATGATTTTTCACGTCAAGTGATGCACCAAAATCTAAAAATACTCTAATGCTTGATCATAATTTTCGAAATATACGCCACTCGCCATGAAATTCACATGTGTATTCTCTATGCAATTTTGAAGAACTAGTAAATCGACTGGAGCCAGCGATCTCTCAGGCTGGTGTTTATTTGACAAAACCTAAATGTCCTTACCTGTATAACCTGAACCGATACTCGTAGAACTATGGCGGAAAATACATATTTAAACTTAATAATAAAGCCCAAGGCATCGGCGCTCACCAAAGGCCAGGGCAATGCTAGGAACTGACAGAATTAAGCCAAATGCAGTGGTAATTCGGGCTTGCTAATAGCTCCTCCACCGAAATGACGATATCGAGTTAAGAAAACTGTGGCAGAGTAAAGAACTAGGATATGATGATCGCGCCGAAAAAATAGATATACAAGGGCGTGTTAAACTGAACTGTTAAACTGGAGCATGAGACCAAAAATCAGCGGATATCTGCGGGAATAAGTGAGTTTTGGTCAAGTGAAAAGAAGAAATTCCAATTAAATCAAGGATCAAGGCAAAGCCTAATCTTCCGAACAATAATTAGAAAACCGTCAAACAGAGGAGGCGACCGGGAACTCCTTATTTTTCACTATGATTATAAATAACGAATCGCTACAAACTGGTGTTACAAATTTGGCTTTGTTCCAATAACTCTTAGAGTACATGGTAAGAATGGAGCCGAAAATGATATAGGATATTACCCTGTTGAAGATGTGGGAAACCTAGCATGTTCACGGAAGGTGGTACCTGCTGAGGGTAGTGTGGCCAATTTTCCTGCAATAGCGGATAGTCTACAAAGTGGGTAATTATAGGCTGACATATGCTACAACAAATTTAAATCATCCCGCATCACATCAAAGCCGATTCAGTAGCTCTCTCAGACAAGCAAAATCGAGAGAAAACTTATTTCTTATTCTTAAGAATCGCTGCCAAATATTAACAGGAATAGTAACCTTGGAGCGAACGGGTATTGAATCCTATATACTGTCAGGTAAGCCGTAGAATATTAGATCCAGCATTCTTCTAAAAAGTAATATAAAACAATGTACTCCTGTAGCATCGCGACGGCAACCTAATCGCGACTTGACTAGAGACAGGCATCATGACTACAAGATCTGGTTGAAATAAGCGTATATCACCTGTCAAAGTTTGGGGGAAAATAAGTAGAAAAGCCTTCAATGAGACTAAAATTAGAAGAAATGCTCTAATCTGGTTTGAAATTTTTACAAGGAGAACCTTAAAAATATTAAAAAAGAACTGAGGAAGGTTAAAGATAGTTTTGGAGAGTTTTCTTCTTGGAGAGAGTGTTAAAATTGAGGCGGTCTCCGACTCACGCAAGCATAAGTATTGGATAGTGTTATGTGATAAAATGGAAGAGGTTTCTGATCCCTCCCACCTTAGGACGATTATTTCTACTAGTCAAATCACTTCGTTATAAAATTCGACAGCAAGATTCATAAACATTTTCAAGTGCGAAATCTTTAAAGCATCGTATCACAAGTCACCTCCAATAAAACTTTAATGATTCGAAAGAGCAAAGTACATATTGGGAACTCCATAAACTTTTACATCCAATACAGAGGAACATCGTGGACAAAAAACGGATGTCGTGCACATTTAAATTCCTCGAACCAAACTGGATCTTTCAAGCGGAAATGCAGAACAACAGGAAGTTGTTCTCCTTTTACTGGAAGAAGCCTTCACTGAGTATGGGCTGATATTTATACCTAGGAAATAGACAGAGGTCAAGGTGGTATTTATCAAATATCTACCCAAAGGTCCTAAGACCCATAACTCTATTGTCCTTTCTTATAAAAACAGTGGAAATTTTTAAAAACTCTTGGAAATTGAATTTCGCGATATTGGACGGACCTTTAACAATATGAATACTGTGTTAGTCATGGAAGGTTTGTCCATGGGGTGCCACTAATAGAAGACGAATGGTTATTTTGCAATGAAAATATGAGACCACTTTTAACACATTTTGAATAGGAAAAAATACAAGTGACAATAAAATAAATAAATTAAATATGGTATTTTAGCCTAAAAATAGGAACATTTTAATTCATTTTCTGTTAGAGTTTGAATTCACTTTTAAAATTAAATAGAAAGATAAATTTTTAATTCAGAATTTTTTAATTAGTGTGGCCGTTTTACTCGTCATAAAATAGAGAAGCAGATGCGTAATGGGGTCAATCCACCCAAGATAGAGCTGGACCTATTTGGTATTAGACTCACTTTTACTGATAAAGCGGGCATCCTGTTCACAATCTTGGACGGTAACCTAAGTTGAATATCGAACTTTCTCGAAACCCATTCTACAGGAGATGATACACTGGCGCTGAGGACATCTACGCGTGTCTTAGACGATATGTTTCAGCTTATTTCCGTCGACATTTTTGGAAGGCAGATGGCGACTAATACGACTAAGCGATTGTCAGCGATAAATCAGTGGAAATGTCTCCGGATAGAACACTCGACGATTAACGATTCGCTAAATCGAGTTGTTTCGAAAAAAGGTTTCAAACAGCTTGTATTACAATATAACTATGGAAAAGAACCAAAGCAGTGGAATTTTTCACTGACGGTTCTAAGGTAGAGAAGAAGTTGAAGTCTTCTGTGATTTACCATGTAGCGGCCCAAAATCCTTTTCACTCCGTGGCACTCCTCGTAGCAAAACTATTTATTCACCGCGCCGCTTCATTACGAGGCATAGCTCGTTTTGCTGAATAGTGCTATTTCGCCACCTACATTCGCGAATCTTGAGATTTATCGATTATCGATTGAAGTGATTCTCTTTCAACATGTGAGAAGGTTGGGTTTCAAATCGAATAACTTTTACAGAAGCTGCAGGGACGAGAAGGATTAAGAAACTGTAGTTCATTTTCTTTATTCCTCTCCAAAGCAGTGAAGAGAGAGATTGCACTACGGAAGTTGGTCTTTTGGCTTCTAGGTAGGAAAGATTTTGCGATATCACAATGGATTCTTATTGGTCCAACTGTCCGTAAGCAGTCACTAAAATCTATCTTAATCTAATCCACTATCGTCCCTAGAAATAATGCAAATAGATATCAAAAGATATTTTTACTTTCAAATTCGCCATATCGTCTAAGTCCGAAAAAGAAGTTTTGAAAAAGTTCTCGTTCATAAGCTCTCTACTTTTTTTCGGGAGATCCCAGTCATGTTTGATCGAATTCGGCCCACCGGAAGTGACAGCTTCCATAGAAAATTTCAAACAAATTTATCGGGAATGACGAGTTTTGATAGAAAAAACTTTATCAAATTTCTTTAGTTTCAAAATAATTTTTCGTATTTTTTCAAATATTTTGAAATGTGTAATTAATTAATTTATTAGTTGACATTAAGTTTTTTAATTATAACTGCACATATTAGTGTGAGCTTTCCAGTTCATTTTTTATATATTTCACAGTTAATTGATGGCGTCAATAGATTGAGTTATCAACTGATAACTCCGGAGCTGCCAGTCCAGTATGGGTAACCTTTCCTGGCATTGTCATTCTTCTGATATTTCCAACAAAGCTTATCTAATTTGTCGTCAAAATTTATTACTGGAATTTAATTCCTCCATAATCAGCTAATTTATGGCAAACTTTTTTCGATTTTTTTTGCCAATAATGATCCAAAGTCCAAAAATATAGGGCAGTATGTGCAAACATCTCCAGAAGTCCTCGTATATATATATTTCTAAATTCTGTAAAAACTGCAAAACCCGACAGATATTTACCTAACCATTCCATAATAGTGATCGGATTACCTACAACATCTATAGTTTCAAGATATTTAAATAAATCTATTAAAACGGGTTCGTCGCTTGTTTGGGAATGTCAATTTAAAATCTAATTGGAGATATTGCAAAATTCTTTAAAAGCGAGCGCTTTAAAATTCTAAAAATCATTATTAGAGTGATTACAATTGAAATGTAGACGAGATGCCGTGGACATTTCTGGTAATGGCAGTACAAATGAAAACATGAATTCTATTATAAACATAGCAAAGTTCGTTAGAATCGGATGCCAATCACTATACCGGTATAATATTGTGAATATATTCGAAAATGTGAATGAAAACCTGTAAACATCTTGAATTCACTACCAATTTTAGTTTACTGGTCGAGCGATTGGAAACAATAGGTCACAACTCGCAAAAATTATGAAACCGTTAAAATGTGTATAAAATTAAAAATGCGTTCAGGGTACCGTATTGGCTATCTCGAGTTTAGTGAGGGCCCATGAATATATTTAGCTCCACCTTTATAAAACTTGAAATATTTATCAAAATTGAAGTTTTTAACACCTATAAAATCTATCATAATTATATTACATTAGTTGTAGACCCAGTAGATTGGATGATCTATTTGAAAATGTTATTGAAACCCCGTGGACATCTCCAGAATTGGCTAGAATATTGTTTGAAACCCGTCAAAAATATATCTAGATTCAACGGCACAACATTTCGAATCGTGTCCAATTTTATAATTTTCTTTTGAAAATAAATTCCAATTGGAAAAATGACAAATTTAACAGTGTAATTTTTTAATATTTTTTTTAGCACAAACTAATCGTCGTTATTAGAAATTAATTAAAAAAATAGTACAATACTTATCGGAATGTTCGCCTCTATAACATATGTAGAATAGCACTGGATAAATTAGCACAGACTAAATCTAGTATCACAGAAACGATTCAAATTAAATGCACAAACAGTATAAATTATTTGTTAAAAAGCATTTGCTAAAACAATGTGCAGTTATGTAGATTGTATGACAGAACTTCATTAACTTACATATTATGTAAGTTAACGACTCATATGAAATATAGACACGTAAAAATAGGAATCACATGCGTTAAGTAAAACTACTATCACAGATTGAAAGGTCACGTATTTATTGATATTATATCACTTATCAACTTAAGTTAAAATTAAAAGCCACAACCAGAAATTTAAAAAAATATTGAGAAAAATAAAATAAAATTAAAAAAAAACACGTCTTTACTAGACGAAGTCAAAATGTGGAAAAAGAAGAAAATCGAAGTACGCAATATAAAAACCGTTTAGTGTGTTGCAGGTCCTCCCCAATGCAAAAAGCTTTCCCTTTTGACTTTTGCCTTTTACTTTTATTTTAAGGCAGTATGGTACTCAAATTTTCAAAAACGATGTTTAGTAAAAACCAGTTTTTGACCATAAAATATTACCAATTGACCTAATTCTTTCTTTAAGATAAACTTAGATGTAAATTGAGGGATCCAAATAATTTTCTAAATAAAATGTTTAGTTTGTCTATGGTTAGGTTTCAAAGTTTATCGTTTTTTGAAACGCACAAATCAATTTTTTACCTCTAAACAAAAGATTTTTGCATCAAGGTGTTATGAAACATAAAATGGAGGGATTAATCCATGATTATCAAGATTAGTCTTGAAATGACAAAGAAATGTAAAATTTAGTTTGAAAATATTAAAAATTACATCAAACGATGTTTTTCTGTTTTTACGCCGCAATGACGATGTTAATTTGGTATTATTTGCTGTTCCTAGATGTCAAATCACATAATAATTAATGTATCCAAGATAAGTCAAATTATCAAAATTACTATTAATTAATTAATTAATATTTTATATTTTGGCACATATCAAGATGTCGTAATAATTTGGATATCATTCCGTTTGAATCACGGTGAACAGTTGGCATCAAATTCAAAACGCGGTTAACTTCATCATATTTTCCATAAGGTAAAAGTTAAAAGTTTGATAACTTTTCCCATAAGGCACCCACCAACCTATCAAGCAAACACTTAAGGCAAAAATCATAAGTTTTCTATTGGAGATGCGCCTTAGTTTATAAAATACACTATAATGTGCGGATATTAAAATACAACCTCAGAGTGAAGGGATTTCCTACCGTTGGAAAAACAACCCTTTTGGAACATCTACTTCTGTCATTAACACGATGATGATGATACATTTGTTAAGAATGAAGAAGAAATAGTGGAACGTAAAAATAGTTTTGATGTCCAATCCTATATAAATCAAAATTTTGGTGAAACTAGCTCAAATTTAGAAACACCTTAATCGTGAAAACAAATGTGATACACCACCCGATAGGACACGTAATTTAAATTACGAGTCGGACATTTTAGCACGAGAACATGGTTCCTGTATAGGGAACGTGTTTTGCTTAAACGAGAACGAAAAGTATTATATATAAGAAATCAACTGATTCATATTGACCTGTATTGACGACTCGAGATGTAATTGACGTAATTGTGGAATTCAACCCAATAAATATATAATCATTATCGTCTGAACAGTAGCTAAACGATTGAATATTTTTACGGGTTAGCCCTGTCAAATCCGGTTCGTATCACTGGATTGTGAGTAACGTAATAGAATTTGATGCTTATAACACGATTTCTCGTAATTCACACACTTCCAGAATATACGCAAAACAATTACACCACTACTCGAATATTCCCGAAATATCCTTACAATAATTTGCCCACTTTTCTTTTACTAATACTAAATCACAACAACAAATAAATAAACCACAATTATTTATTAATTCACTTAATACACCATTTACAATTTTTAATTACACCACTATTTTCACATAACACCACTTAATGTTTTCCGCAATTCATTTTCGCTTTTAATCTTTCGCGTACCGAATATCCCAAATAACATACCAAGATTCACAAATTGTGTTTGTTGCACACGTATTTATATTCGCCTTTTAACGCAAAGTGACTGGCATCTGACGGAATATATTAGAACTAGAGCGAAAGGTGATCAATTTCTAAAAAAAACAATTTTTAATTAATGTTAACTTCATAGTTGACTATAATTCGACTGAATATTACGTAAATTGTTCAATTAGTTTACAATTAATGTAACAAATGATGAAATAATAAGTAAATATCATGAGGATTTTCCCTATATAAATAAATATCAGCCTTCCGCTCGCATAGGAAGTAGTGCTAAGTAGGCGGCGGTTAAAAGATCGCTTAGATATATTCTAGATTCTGTTCTACACTACAATCTGCTACACAAAAAACTATTGTAAAACTGCTTTAGTTCCACTACTAAACCATAGATGTCATCAGTCTCACAAAAAAATGTTATTGAAGTTATAAACCTTAAATCCCACCTAAGCCTGTTTCAGTCTACTCCCTCTGTAGGTTAGATCGTGTAACACAAACCAAATATACTTCACCTTCGTCCTTGCCTCCCGATGCCATCTAACCCTGCCGTTACTCGTCATGGTCCACTGTATCTCTACCCCATCCTAGAAGACAATCCACTAAAACACTGCTGGCACGCCGCTCGCCTCTTCCATACTCGACAACACCTGCTCATTCGTCCATTCATCCATTCATGTTTTCCTTGCAAATAGCCAACGCACCCATTGTCAACGCCTTCTTTAGCTGTGTTTTATTATTGGAGCACTATCCGACGCCGAAGGGAAATTTCTATTGAAACTGTAGCTATTTATTCACTGATGTCGCTATACCTTAAAAATGAAAAAAATAAATGCACAATAAAACATACATTTAACGCCCTGAAATATACCAATTAACATTTAATTTGGCACGACGTTATAAAAATAAATCATCTTGCTGCGTTTTAAATTTTTATTGTAAGATTTATTTTCTAATGGTTTAAGGGTTGTACAAAACAAAGGAAATTTAAAGTTTCCCTTTGAAATGGATAGCGCTCCGTATAGCGGCTCTTGATAAATAGGTAGAGCAAGATATTTTTTTTTTTTTTTAAATAAATTAATTATATGCAAAAATAGCGCGCTAAATATAAGTTTTGACATAGAAAATTGTGTGCTCCGGATACAGTTATCGAGCACTAATAAAAAAACACGGCTTTTGACTCACATATGGTATAGCCTGTAATCTAACATCGTTGTAGCACCTCATAATTTCTGGCCATTTGTTAACTTCTTTCATGCCGATCGCTCTCCATATGGCTCTTGCTCGCCCTCACCAATTCCTGTCACCACTTGCAAATATGTTCCGCACAACCCCTTTCATCTTTGGGCCGTTGTAAAACTCATACAGTCCACACTAGACGGCCTTCCTGTGAATTGTTCCCGTTGACACTTGCTGACCTAATAATCACAACTGACCATCTGCAATTCTCACTTGCCTTGGCCAATATCTCCCCCATGTTTATTTCAATGTTATATCCAATGGAACTTCTTCCGATCCTAAAATTATTCTTCGGTATAATCCGAGAGCATCACCACCGTTCGATTTTTTTCACGATCTCACCACCTCCAGCACAAACATCATCATTTTCATCAAGTTTGCTGCACAACCCTGGGTTACTGATATTCGCCATTACATAAGCAATCCATCATACACCAAAATCGTCGAAACCTAATTTATTAAGGACACTAACTTTCCTGGCTCTAGTTGACTAATAAATGGCTCTCTATCAGACGTCGATTCTGCATCCGGCTGAACATCCAAAATCTCGAGTAGTTCGATTCGTTCCTCTAAAACTGTGGCAATATCCTCGTTGAACTGTTTATCTTTCTCGAGCTGGCTCAGCTGATTCTCTTTATCTGCTGTCTCCCTGCCAACAATTGATTCCACAAAGCTCAAGGATTCCTCCCGACCAATGGGAGGGATCCACTCCATGATCTTCATCATCGAGTTCCGCCTTATTATCAACAGTAATTTTAAGCATCTGCTCCCCATTGTTGAACTGAATGTTCGATATTCTGCTCCGCATCGCCTACATCAACATCTTTTTTACCAAATGTTTTACGTGCTCGATTGGTCCAGTAACTTCTCGTAGTTTTCGATGCCTGAGTGGATTTCTTTAAATCCTTATTTCTTTTCTCTATGGTTCTGGTTTAGTAGATCAAACCTTCGCTTTATTTGTTCTCTCATTTGTTGCAACTCTTTAATTCGTCGATCAAATTTTTGGTTTCGTTGATCAAAATTTTGGCTTTGTTGATCAATTTTTAATCCGTTTGTTGAGCCGAATCGTGTATTGTTGTTTCCTTTTTTTTACTTTCCTGGTCAAATTTTTGATCCAATGCTGGTTTAGTTGATCAAATTTTTGATCAATCAATAATTGCGTCATATCGAAAGTTTCAGGTGGCCCAGGAACTGCTTCCAGTAACTCACGTTTATGATCTAGTTTTTTCTCTATTATCTCTACGAAATCATAATTATCTGGGTCTAATCCGTGCTTTTTATTGAAGCGACATTGCGACATAATCGCAATATTAATTCATTTTTGCTTAACCATCCATCTGTAAGTTACGCTGTTTTAATTGAAATTGCCCCGTAAAATCCGGTTCGTATCACTGGATTATGAATATCGTAATAACACCACTTCTCTTAATTCACACACTACCAGAAATTTTGCGAAAATACCGGAAACAATCTCTGAACAATAAATGTCTGTTACAAGCACATTTATACACCGATAGAACATTCTAGATTCGCCTAGATTCATTCTAGATTATGACATAAGTGCCAATATTCAACCCCAGATGTCACCAATCTCACAAAAGATGTTAGTATATGTTCAATATGCGGGATCGTAACAGTATTTTGAATATAGACCAATTAAAGGAACGAATGAAGCATAAGTGACTTAGATGTCGCACAATGTGAAATAAAAATTACTCATGTATCATAAAAAAAAACTTATAAAATTCTTGCTTAAGATAACTCATGATAACTAATTAGCTTTATTGGAATTAATGTAAGAAAGGAAGGTAAGTTAATTTCGTTCTCATAACTGCAAGTGTATAATTGTTAATTATGAATTCTCTAAAGATGTTTGCATTTTATTTCTACAATGTGTTATTTGGATCGTTTCAGAATAATGCAACAGAGAAGACTGATAAAGTTACAGCATGGAAAGAGATTCTCCAGAAGGCACAATCTCTGGTATAAGTCACTGCTAACAGATGATTGGAACTAGGCCGGTGACCACATTTTCGGACTCTGGAAAAGTCGAATATTAGTAAGTTTATCTGTACGAGTTTTGCATTATTTTTGATCTTTATTTGTTTGTTTCAGTCTAAAAGGGACAACGCAAAAAGAACGGGCACTGGAGAGGCTGGTTTCATTAGATGAAGCAATCCTGGACATTTTTGGGAAAGATTCTACAGTCGTGGAAGGTTTAGGGTTTCCGGAAGCAGATGGTATTTCCTCCTTATTAACAGATGAATCATTAACCCACGATGCCAGCAAGATTCCTAGCGCAGGAAACAATAAATTAATTTTAGGACACCTGAATTCTGCTGGCTGATTCCTTTATGGCGAGGTGCTCCGAACAACCCCCTATGCTTAGTACTGCTGCTCACTTCTAACACTTACTCATGCCTTACACACTCTCACAAATGGGTGGAATTCGTATGACGATATAGCAAATTATTCAATGAACGCCCCGCTCCACAGTTCGCTCTTTTACTTTCCACTTGTACACTGGATGGATCAATCAATAACATACAAAAATCCGCTCCTATACGCACTCATCTGGTCTCGGATTTTATAGTTTACTCCTAAGACGCGCATTTTATCACAAAACCACTTGCTTATGCACGAACATTCAGTTTATCATTGAAGACAACACAAAAATACACGACACAACAAAATATCTCATGCGCCCTGGCTGAGTTTCCACTATTTCCATTCACTTGCATGCTTAACACGGAGGAACTCTTTTTTTTGTTTCACGAAATATGCAGCGCGCAGACAGAAAATAATTAAAAGGCCATTTTCTTTACGATCTTTCTTGTTTTCTTTGGTTTTTCGTATTGATTATCGTCTACCTTCTCACCAAACTTTTGCTGCTCTATTTATACCTTTAAGTATCCCCTCGGCTCCCGTATCTCTCTCTCATTTCTTTCAAAAGCGCTAAGCCATTGGATAGGTAATCCAACTCGACGTCACGTCTTTGCATTGCCTTCTGCTGTTTGGCACCACAACACTTTTGCACCTCGATATGTCATCATGTAAAAAAAGGATGATCGCTTGGCGGAAGACACACCTTCCGTGGGAAGCCTTTTGAAATGACTGACTCATGTGGTCTGTATGCCACCTCATACAATTGGAACTGGTACAAGTGTTATCATTCCTGGACGAGCTAATCGAAGTCTATATTATGCCCATTCCATAGTGTCCGATAGCCCGCTTTGAATATTTTGGTAAACAAAGTCGTTGAGGAAACTACGGCGAACAACTGTCTTATGCAGTAGGAGCATTCAGGAGAATGCCCACTCAAGCACATTCTAGGCAAGCGAATAGCAAAGAGTTTATCTAAATAAGCCTCAATGCCACTTCTATGTTAGCCAGAGGCTTTTGATGTAGGTAATTCCCTCATTAATAAAGTAAGTAAGTTGCTGTTACCATGTTATATGGTGGCTAATGGTGCAATTCACAGTTTCACAGTGGTAGCCAGAATAATACTTTCAACTGGGTATTTTGAATGTGTAGTTTGTTTTATTTTTCATATCTCAAGCAACATAGTAATGGCTTAATCTCATAAACTGTGTTATAAAACATTCTTTCTTAAAATACTTCAGTTGATTGGATTTGGACCACATCGTCTCGGAGAGGGACCACCGGCTGCTGGATCACAAACATCAATCAGAATTAAATAAATTTGTTCAGCAATTTAGTAGTTGCGTTGAGTATGCACAGCGAGCGATATGACGACAAAAGTTCTGCGACTCCTTTAGTAAACCATTTTTAATACCTCGTCCAATGGATTAGCGGTATCTGGAGTTTTTCTTGTTTTTTGGCTCTTCATTGTCGCGGCTGCCGCGGCTAAGCTATATTTATTTGCCTAAAGTTTAATCACCACTAGTTTGTAACCAAGATCCTTGGAGTTTATCCCAATGTCTTCGATGAGCTTTTACAGGAGCTTCTATTGATGGAATACGGTAATTGTGTCCCGACTTTCTTTCGCACGCTTCCCGTTTCCCTTTACGGTATTGAAAGCAAATTTTTGTGCGTGGCTCCTCGATCTCTACTGTTTATCAATATACTGAGCTTTATATGCCTCATACACGGGTTATATGTTGGGACGGTTTGGCCGCTCCTAATAAATAATAAGTGTGGGATACATGAAAATACAAAATGGTCTAACTTCACAAAATTCATAATTCGTAATTGAATAACTGAATAAATCTGGCCAGTTTTATCTGGTCACAATCAATAGCTTTTATTATTTTATTAAACGAAAGGTTTAAATTAGGTTGGTAACTGACTGGCATTGGATTTATTTATTAAACTAAAAATTTACATAATCAAATTCCCGATTCATGCGCAAAATCAACTTCAATATTTTCTTATCCGAATCGAATTGCGCCTTCCCCTTGTCTGGATCGATGCGATGTGGTAGCGCCAGTTTTAATTTATACAACCGAGTCGATAAATTTATTTGGTCTGGAGTCACGGCCAGTTCCATTTCATCGTACCGCATTGGTTCATTGGTTAGCGTAATGTCTATAACCATATCTTCACAGCTAGCAGTGGATGCGGTCTTGTTCCCCATCTGGAGGAATAAATCTTCGGTGTGCACAGCTTGTTTATAAATTATATTATATTCGGGTGTTTTACGTGAATCCCACCCTGATTCTTCCTGTTCGGCTTCGTTCATTTTTTCCCATTCTTTGATCGTTTGTGGGTGTTTTTCGTCGATTGGGGCGTAAATACTTTTTGCTGTGGCACCGGGTTTGGCCTCCGATGGTTTTTTACCAATGTTGCCTGGCCCTGTAAAGCATACAATACTAAATTTAATAAATCAATAAAATCGTACCAAACTTACCAATCTTATTTACACCAGCTTGTGGTAGTCGATCATCTTCAAACTCCGAATCACTCGACTCTTCTGGTGCAAGTAAATCTTTAAGTAATGTTATATCCGCTATAGTTGGTTCTAAATAAGACATATTGATAAAATTATCTAATTAATTATTGAATAAAATTTTCGATAGTCGCAAAACTGTTTGACTCTTGTATAAACAATAAAATTTGTGTCCAAAGCCATAGTGACGTGTTGCTATAGATTTATTTATTTTGTGCTATAAAATTATTATGTGGTTTGCGTCTTTGGTTAGAATAAAAATTGGTAACCCGCCTTAATATTTGTATAACGCTTTTTTCTGTAGTAGCTAATTGGCACAATGTACGTCCTACATATCTTTTACGTAATTTATGCCTTAATTAATGATTGATTGACTGAATTACCACACTTGTGCTGCAGCCAATAAAGCAAATAATTTAAATTTGCATATATAATTTATTGGAAGCCGTCTATATCAATATAATAGATGACACGATTACATCATTAGAACTTTCAATGGACCAAATAACTTTGCCTTCTTCAATTAATTTATTAATAAAAATTCTAAATTTTATTAATTTTAATAAAATCGAACTAAAATAACACAACAACAATTGATAACCGAAAATTAGTCATAACGATTCTCAAAGAAAAATATCTAACCTGGAGAATACCATTGCGTCGTACGACAGTCAAAGATGCTTGAGTCATACTCGACATATTAATTTATTAGAGTGGTCATCTGCGTACTGATACATGATTCAGATATAACACATTAATATAAAATAATTGCATTTACTACAAAAAAATTTAAATTTGTTCATTTTACAGTAGATTAAAGCATTGTTGGATCAATAAAAGCGTAGTGAAGTATAACAACCGGTGTGAAGTTTTCAACATTTATCAAAAGTGTAGAATTACATAAACAAATTATGGCATAGTTGAATTTGTTATTTATCCCACTAAATCTAATCTAATCTAATCTAATCCGCGGTATATCACTGCGACCTTCGGGGAATTTTTTTGTTTAGTGTAAATGGAAATAATAATGAAAAACGTGTATACCGGTTCTCGTGGATGTTTAAGAGCCATTAACACTTAATTCTAGAGATGGCAGCACAAATCTGAGTATGCTGGCATTTCGGGGCCACTTTCGAGAATTTTTAGGTGAAAACGAATTTAAATTAAAACGCATTATTCATTATGAGCAATCTAAATGTAAAAGTGTTTGCGGACTTATTAGCTTTCCCAATGGAAATCAATATAACAACCAAAATATATCCGGCAGTTTTAATGGCCCTGAAACATCCACAAGACCCGGTATACACCTTTTTCATTATTATTTCCATTTACACTAAACAAAAAAATTCCCCGAAGGTCGCAGTGATATACTGCGGATTAGATTAGATTAAATTTAGTGGGATAAATAACAAATTCAACTATGCCATAATATTTTTTATGTAATTCTATACATTTTGTTAAATTGTGTATCTACACTTTTGATAAATATTGAAAACTTCACACCGGTTATTATTCTCAGGCGATCAGCGGCAATAGTTGAGGTGGAGAGACTTTCTTGAAAAATTTGTCTTACAGTTTGGCGTTGATGCTGTCAGCATCCGTTTAATGTTGTTTCGCATGACATAACTTCGATTGATCGGTTATTGATCGGATTGATCGGACCAATCACCAAAAATGTGTCGATGATGAACATAACTATTTCGCGGAAATGGTTACAAATCAATCGATCTCCTTTTATTACGTAATGATGGTGGTGCCGTTTTAATATTTATATTGGAGATGCAAACGTGTTGGTTACTCGCTGGAGAATAAAGTCTTGATGTTTAAAAGTGATTCAGAATAATTTCAGAACAACTATCCAAATCTATTGCAAATAGTCCTGCGAAAGGAAAACTTTTGTTCATTAGAAAACCAACTCCGAATAGAGTCCATCGAAATTGTTAATTTAGCAAAGAGTGTAAATCCGACGCGACTGTGATCAACGATGTTAAATAAAGTTTGTTTGTCTATTTGTAATTTTGAAGTAAATCACTCCTTTTGAGTTTTCTGCATCTAATTAAGGGTTTTAAAATTATTTGTCTGTCTGTCTGTTTGTCCGGATCAGTTTGGCTGTGCAATTTTCACGCCAAAGCCACTGAACCAATTTTAGTGTAGCTTAAATAGAATTAAAGTTGTCAATCACGTGGGAAATCAGCACTTTTTTTTATCTAGACATCTTAAAGTTATAAGATACAACATAAATAGGTCAGTACTGGCAAACCAAAGCGTTGCCACTGCTCATTTTTGCGTTCCTAATATTTTTTCTATGGAAAGAAGAAGAATTGCTTTTTCAAGCAAAGTTTACCGAGATCCGAGTAGAATCATTTACGCTACTTTCTGTAGGAAGCAAATAAACGTGAGTCACGCTTGAAATCCAATTTGGATTAGAAATCCCGCGGTTTTCTTATTGATAGTGAAATTATGTGCGTCTAACAGTAAAATTTGTGCATTACGTATTTTGGGAGTAAGTTTTGGATTTCTGACGTTATTATCACACCAAAAATACCTTACATCCGTTTAAACATTGAAGTACTATATATGGTTTACTTTAGTTTCGTTGTATTAAACTGTGCATTCTAAAAACAATTTAGTTCTCCTCCAGAATTGGTCAGGATTGGTCCTAGAATGGCTATATGTATCTGACTATTGAACTGCATTATGAACAGAATCCGTCGATGCCGATTTGCTATGTGAAAAAATATCGCAGTTTTTTAGCCAAATTGTTTATCCAGATTTATATAACCTGATAAGACCATGGCTCACTGATAGCCCGTTGTTCATTCTTCGCATCAGCCAGATTTGGTCACAGGTCCACCATATTTTCACATGTACGTTTAAAAAAATATGAGTGAGATCTGGAAATTCCACCTTTGAAACCATTTAAACCGGTTGTTCTGAATATACTAACCAAGTTTCATGACTGTGCCTACTCATCATCAGCTGTTTCATTCGTAGAAAACTACTATTTCAACCCTAATTTCAAAAAATCATTTAGGAGTAGGCGCAATCATGGCGCAATCATGGAACTTGGTCAGTAAGTTCAGTACAACCAGTTTAACAGATTTCAGTAATAAAAGGCAGGATTTCCAGAAATAACCCATATAAAATTTTTCAAAAATGATCTCATCAGTTTAAGTGGTTTCATTAATAAAAGGTGGGGTTACCAGATCTTGTTCATATTTTTTGTAAACCTACTGGCGAAAATATGGTTGAATGAAAGGGTTTTTATCACTAAATCTGGCTGATGTGTAGAATGAACAGTGAATCATGGACTGTCCAGGTTAGTTAAATCTAGAAAAACAATTTGGCTAAAAAACTGCGATATTTTTTCACATAGCAAATCGGCATCGACAGATTCTGTACATAATGCGCTTAAATTGTTAGATATAGCCTAGGTCCAATCCTGACCAATTCTAGAGCATAACTATATTGTTTTTGGAATGCAGAATTTAGCACAACTAAACTAAAGTAAAACATATAAAGGGTATTTCAATTTGGGCGGGTCAATGTTGAAATGGAATATAACAAGCTGCGTGTGTGAGGTATAATGGAAATTTTTTATTCATTTAAAAGGCCCATGTATGCCGTTATTTATGGAGTATAACATCGTTCAAATGTTCGCCGCGTCTTCTCACGGTAGCACGGATCCGAGTGGTCCAATTTTCAATGTCTCTGCCGATGGTATTGGTTATGTTGGCTTTAAGAAATCGGTCGATTGTGGCTTATTGTTATAGACCTCCGACTTGAGGAAACCTTACAAGAAAAAGTCTGGCAGGGCCAAATCGCACCATGTTGATGGCCAATTCACGTCATCTCTGCGAGAGATAACACTACCCTCAAATCGTGCATGCAGAATGCCTATCGTTGCGTCTGCTGAATGGCATGTAGCCCCGTCCTGCTTGAAACACATGTCGTCTCCTTCCATATCGTTCAATTTGGGCCAAAAGGAATCGGTTAGAATCGTTCTGTAGCGCTTGCCGTTGATGGTGATGGCCTCACCAATGTCATTTTCAAAAAAGTACGGACCAGTGACGCTGCCGGGCCAAAACACACCCAAACAGTAACTTTTTGTGAATGCATTGCAACTTGGTGAACCTCGTGTGGGTTTGCGTCGTCCCATGTATGGCGGTTTTGCTTGTTAACATAGCCAACATAGCCATTGGGGTCCTCTTCCAAACGCTCCGAAGCCCAGTCAGCGAACAAACAGCCTTGACTATGGTCATTAGCTTTGAGAATTGACTGTCTCAGGTTCTCCTGTACACTTTCACGAATCGCGGCAATGTTTTCGGGAGATCTGGCGTCCCTTTGATATACGAGTGTTGGCTGATTGTTTACCGAACTGGTTGTCTCAAATTTGGCGTTGAAGAG
Source organism: Nephrotoma guestfalica (assembly GCA_963691935.1). Taxonomy (NCBI): domain Eukaryota; kingdom Metazoa; phylum Arthropoda; class Insecta; order Diptera; family Tipulidae; genus Nephrotoma; species Nephrotoma guestfalica. The sequence continues at coordinate 20,582,004 of OY829913.1, forward strand.
TCGGCTTTGAAGGACCACCGCGTCTGCCGTAAAATGGGTGCAACTCGCGCAACGTTTGTACTAATGAACACTCATTTTGATAATAAAATTTTATCGTTTGGACGTGCTTTAGATAAGATTAGACAGACACTACCAAAACAACATGGCCGCCATAGACTGCCAACATCGACCCGCCCAAATTGAAAAGCCCTTTACTTCAATGTTTAAACGAATCAAAGAGATCCCCCCCCCATCGCAAAACGCGTAATTTACAAATTTTACCGTTAAACGGTTTTACCGTTAATTGGGGTAATTTTAATTTTACCACTGAATAATTACATTTTGGCATTCTATAAAATGTTTGGAATTGTGAGTTTTTACTTTTTGAAATGGACCTGTTGTTTAAAGACCTTACCAAATTTAGTTGGGCTCCTTGGCGACATCTTTAGTATTGCGATATATTTACCAGTTTCATGTTTAAATAACAAGCAGTTCATGTCAATTTTTCAAAACAAATCTTAAAGAGCTATAATACAGAATCCCACCTAAATGAATACGTTAACAAGCGAAACTCTTGCACAAAGGACGCTAAATATTCACATGTCGTTCAAGTAAAACCTATGTATCTACTACCAGTTGCTGGTTGGTGTGGCTTTTAAGCTGGTTGGGTCATCAGACTCTTTTAAAAATGATGCCGATAACGCGGTTAAGGTAAAGGGTCACTCTTACCGTGGCATAAAACAAAATTATTTACAGCCTGTTGGACGACATATACTCTTAGTATGTGGTTTCAGCAGGTTCATACAACAAACAATGGCTCGCAAAGTAAGGTCTCCGCCAAGAAGCTCAAGACGACAGTAGAACTGAAGTGAGAAATGAACGATTAAATCATATTCAGCTCGAGTAAGTTTTTTACTTTTAGCAAAAAATATAACTTTTGCAATGGATTTGAACAGGCAATTTACTAAGGTGGTTCTTCGATGGTGACTTGTATTTAACTTAATTAATGCGATCAAAATTCATAATTAAGCTCCCAGAGTTATTTCCCATATTTTGAATACTGGTAACATTGAATGGTTGGAACTAAGTCTTAATTGAAGCTTTTAAATAACAACCAAAGCTTAACGGTAAACATCGACCCTGAATTGATAAAAAACGCAAAATTTAGCAAAGTTAAATAATTTGTGGCAATTGTTACATTTTTTTTATGAAAGTACAGGGTGTCCGCCGGGAAGGTATACTACTTTGTTTGTTTATGATTTTGGATTAAATGAAAGAGAATGGATCTTATATTGATAAATGTTTTATTCAATGTCGGCAATTATGTATGGAATACAATATCAGATAAATGTCCGCCTCTGTTAGCCTCACAAATGCGAGCCCTTTTGAGCACACTTTTCATTACATTCTCACACATTTCACGCGGTATTTCATTAATTTCATCACGAATATTTTGTTTGAGTTGCTCAAGCGTTTCTGGTTTGTTTGCATAAGCCTTGCTTTTTAGATACCCCCACAAAAAGAAGTCCGGAGCAGTCAAATCAGGCGATCGTGGAGGCCAATCAACATCACCATTTTGTGAAATAACTTGTTGTGGAAAGAGTTCTCGCAGTAATTCCATTGTAATCCTGGCTGTATGCGATGTGGCACCGTCTTGTTGATACCACATGTTAATCAAGCCCAAAGTATGCTGTTGTGGCGTTAAAAAGTTTTCAATCATATCACGATATCGCTCCCCATTCACAGTTACCGTTACGCCGTTTTCATTTTCAAAGAAGTAAGGTCCAATGATTCCTCCTGACCAAATTGCACACCAGACTGTCACTTTTAATGGATGTAAAGGTGACTGATGAATAATGTGAGGGTTTTCCATTGCCCAGAGCCGACTATTCTGTTTATTCACATATCCATTTAAATGAAAATGTGCCTCGTCACTCATTATGATTTTTTCATGAAAATCGGGGTTGTCATGGGCGAGCTGTAACATCCGTCTGTATCATCTGTGGAAGAATTTGCCACGTGTCTACTTCACGACTGTCAAGTATGAACCGTCAATACTAATATTCGCCTAAATGGCGGCAAAACAAAGTAGTATACCTTCCCGGCGGACACCCTGTATAACTTTCTCTAATATTTTAATTTTTCTTTATGGAAAAGAACAAATTACAGAGTTCTAAAAAATTATTCCGTCTTTTTGGACAGGTAACTGCTAATACTTAATATAATTCGAAGTTCACTTTCCTCAGACAGAAAAAACTAAAATTTTAGGCAACGGTCTTCATTGAGGTAATTGAGCCTATTGTAAGTAGTGAGAGCTATATGGGTCTGGGCTACAGTATATCTGGAAATAAGCTATACAACGATTGATAGCTACGTCACAATAAAAACATCTGGTGGGACCAGTTTCAATAAATTATAACAAGTTGAACAAATTTTCCAACAGGATTAGTTAGTGAGGGTGGTTTTTGTTTCACAGTAAAATTTTCACCGCGGATATTGAAAAATTGTATCAACAGAATAAAACACAGAGAACATCAGAATTTGCAAACAATTCTATCGCGAGGATTCAAGTTAATAACGGTGGTAATTCAGCACCAGTACCTTGTATGACAATAAAAACATTGCACCTATTGGCAGACGGTGACGGGCAACCTCCTCGACAGAATCAGGCAAAAAATTACTTTTGTAATGGTGTAGTCTTTGGGACCTCTAACACAACTATTGCCATGTGGTGGCTTTAATCTTAGAAGAAATAAAATTTCTTTTTAACTCCGAAATAACTGAAGATGGCGTAGTAAAAACTTGGGGTATTCCAACAAAATTCCCTTTCAATAAAGCTATCACTAGACAATGCTTCAGTTATAAATGGCGCGTCATCTGTTGGTTTATTTGAAGATCTAAAAAAATGTCTATTGTGCGGCGGCAAAACTATGCCATTTTTAGTAATGTGTTCGTATCGTGTTAGAACACAACGACATTCTACAACATTCTACAGAGCCTGGAATTCGCCAAATTGTAGAACGTATTGAGGTAACTGGATCAGTTGCAGGTCGTAGAGCGTAAGAACACCATTTTCTAGTTCGCGAAAATGTTCTTAGAGAGCCAAGCATCTCTTTGAGGCGTCGTTCAGAACAATTAAACGGGTCGTTAACCATTTTACATCGAATTTTACACGTTGATTTATTAACTCAATAATCGAAGCCAGCTGACCATCAGCAACGTCGTCGTTTTCTTGATTGGATGTTCGAACGAAATGTGCGTTTTTCATCCAAAATCATCTTTTCAAATTACGCTCATTTTCATCTCAACGAATACTAATAAACAAAACTGTCACATTTGGGGACTGAAAATCCTCATGTTATTCATTCATCAAAAACCAATTCATCCAAAGATAGTTACTGTTTGGTGTGGATCATGGGACTTTATTTTTTCGAAAATGAACATGAAGATGCAGTAACAGTGAATAGTGAGCGCTCTCGTGGAATGTTAACTAGATTTTTGCAGCCAAAATTTGTGCTAAGGTCGATGAATCGCATAATTTCAAGAAATTCTGTCGTTACGTTTGGCCACCAAGATCATGCAGTTTGACACTCTAAGCATATTTGGGGTTTTTTGAAAAATAAAATGTAAAGCAATTCAAACAATTCAAGATCTTAAGACCAACATCCGAGCTGAAATTGAGTCACTGGCCTCTGCAAACTGCTTTTGTTGGAAAAAGTCATAAAACGTTTAGATCAAACTCAAACTCAATCAACTTTCATTTTCAATAAAAAAATTTGAATTTCCAACATACATAGCAAAGTTGAAACTATGTGAATTACTGCTATTAACAAGATTAGTGAAATCCATGCAAAAAGCTTTGACATCGTCAACATCAGTCAATTAGAACAGTTAGTTCCATTTCAACCAGCGACATATATCGAGCTCTAGGATCTGTCTGAGTTGGTTTAAGTCCTGATAGTAAGTATGATATACAACCATTGAAACAGAATGGGAGAGTTTGCTCAAAAATGGAAAATATCATGGAGGAATAACTGCTGTATCAGTTATCCCAAATAACAAAGTTGACGATGACAAAAATTGTCTAGCGAGAAAACCCACCCCAACCAATCGCCATTATTGTCTACGCACTGATACATCAGCAGATTTTCTAGCAACTTAAGGATTATTTGAAATAGCTAATCGAAACCAAGACACTTTTCTATTTGCTACTTACACTATTAATGAAGGCATATATGTGGGGCGATGTTATGACCAGTGCTGATAATTACGTTGAAGCTGAATAACTAAACGATCACATCATCAGTTTGTTAAACCAAGATTACCGTACAACGCCGTATCACAAGTCGTTGGCTACGATGGCAAAATTGCACATTCTGTAGTTCGAATTGCTTCCCCGTTCACCGAATTCTCCGCATCTGGTAGAAAAAGATATTTCTACGTTTGTTAAACACTTCCAGTCGCAATCTCCTTTTTAAAACCACGAAACTAATTAAAATCACAAATTTAAGTTTCGTAATTAATTTTATATTTTATAAATCTAATTACGAAAACTTAAATGTCTGATTTTAATAAGTTTCGTGGTTTTAAAAAGGAGATTGTGACTGAAGTGTTTAACAAACGTTTAAATGGAAACCACGGCGACTCTACAGTGCAATAATTTGCTCTATTTATAATACGTTAACGTTTTTTGATTTGTGCATGACAGTGTTTTCCGATGCTAATCTCTATGTCAGTCAAAAAGTGTAATATTTTTGGAGGTTAGGTTTCTCAGAAGTCATCTGTCAGTTCCCACCACAACATTGTTTTTTATTTACTTGAAAAATTGAATTCAGCGAAAAAATGGAATTATCGCGTGAGCATTTTCGTGTGATGATTTTTTACGATTTTCGAAAGAGCCCAACTCAACAACAGTGCTTCGAATCACTTGGCCTCGTGAAGGTCGTCCAAAAACAGCTGTTGTGTCAGAAAACATCAATGCTGTGAGAAAACTGATTGAAGAGGATCGTCATGTCACTTATAGTGAATTCGAGGCATATCTAGGCATTAGTAATACCAGCGTAGAAACGATCTTACATGAACATTTAAAGGTGTCAGGTGTCATACGCACAAAAAAAGGTTCGTGTCGATTGGTGCCGCCAAATGGTTGAACAATTCGTTGGATATATGCATATGGGTATATGCGTATGAGCCGGAAAGAAAAGGGCAGTCGACTGTTTGGGCCCTCCAATTCGAAGAAAAACCAACAAAAGTTGTGCGAACTCGGAGCGTTGGGAAGCAAATGGTAGCGTGTTTCTTCACGAAAACCGGTCATGTGGCTACTGTGGCTCTTGTAAATCAAAAGACAATCAATTTAGCTTGGTATACGACCATTTGTTTGTCCGAGGTTTCCAACAAATTGAGAAAAAATAACTCAAAAATCTGAATCGTTTTGCATCATGATAATGCGAGCTCACACACATCACATCAAACATGCGAGTATTTGAGTACACAAGTGATCGAATTGATGAGTCATCCGCCTTACAGCGCCGACTTAGCACCCAATGACTTCTTTCTTTTCCCAACAATCAAAGATAAGATGCATGAACAACAATTTTTATCGCCTGAAGAAGCGATTGAAACGTGCAAAAACCATGTTTTTGAGCTAACATCTTCGGACTGGCAAAAGTGTTTCGATAAATTGTTTGAGCGTATGCAAAAGTGTATAATGTTAAAGGCGAATATTTTGAAAAGCAATAAAGCAATTTTTAACGAAAAATGTTAATTTCTTATTACTTTATCTAAAAACTTTTACGGCAGCCTTCGTATTAGTAAATACACTGTTAAACAAGTTCTTATAAGAATTTTGGGTTAAGACTTAAATAGAACTTCAAAAATATTTATTTTACGTTCTTCATAATAGTCCGAGAAATTCTCAATTTTAAGTAGTTTTGCAGAAAATAATACTAACCGTTTCAATATCTACTATGTGGAAATGTCTTCAAAACTATACTATGTGGAAATGTTAGCCTTCGGTTAACATAAGCAAATGAGTCAAGATCCATTTTCAAAAGGAGGGGATTGGTATCTTTCTTCGTTCTCGTAAATTAAATTGATTTTATTGGTTTGAGTAGTTTTAGTTTAGATAAATTATGAATATCGTAGAGTTTGTCGGTAAAATCCGTTATGTGGAAATGTTAGCCTTATAGGTTGGCACAAGCAAATGAGTCAAGATTCATATCCAAAAGAATGGGACAGCTCAACATTTTCGATCTTACGAGATCAAATCGATTTTATTCTTCTGAGTAGTTTTAATTTAGTTAAATTCTCGAAAAAGGATACATGCGTCTCCTGATTCTTGACTCATTTGCTTGGGTCAACATAAATATAATATTTCCACATAGTGCAATTTAAATTAAATAAAATCACTCAAACCAATAAAATCGATTTGATTTACGAGTACGAAAAATTATACCTCTCCCCTTCGTTTGGAAATGGCTCTTGACTTAATTGCTTATGTGTTAACCTAAATCTAACATTTTTCATAATGGCCTTTTCCGACAAACTCTACGATATCTAGAAATTTATCTAAACTGAAACTACTCAAACCAATAAAACCAATTTGATTTACGAGATCGAAAAATAATACGCCTACTCTCCGTTTGGAAAAGACACTTGACTGTTATCCTAAGGCTATCATTTCCATTTTCCGGCAAACTCTACGATTCATTTTCTATATTATTTATACCAATTAGATCCACTAATGCAACTCAACTTTTATTCTGAGTTTATTGAAGCCAATTGGCTTCAATTACTGAATCAAATTACTTAATCTGTTGTCATTTGTAATGTCAAGATTATTTTTCATCTCTTTCTATTGCTGCCGTCTCTGCAAAATAAAGGGTCTTTCAAATGGCACGCCTAGATGTCAGTAGTAAATAATTTCTAAACGCAACATTTCTTTTATGTCATCTTTGGCATTTGTGAAGTAGGCAGATGAACGCATTAAAGTTATTCAAACTTATTCTGAAAATCATCGATCTTTAAAAAATACGTTTTGTGAAATTCGTGGTTTTTTTGGTGAAAATAATCGCCCAAATGAGTCGACAATTCAAAGGTTAGTGAAGAAATTTGAAGAGACTGGTTCTGTCGAGGATCGAAAAAGGTATGGCAGACCAAAAAGTGGACGTTCTAGTGAGAACATTGCTGCTGTGGCCGAAAGTGTCGCGGAGGAACCTTCAACATCGATATAACGACGTTTTCAGGAATTAGGCATTCATCTATCGACTGTTTGGCGAATTTTACATAAGGATTTGCATTTGCGTTCTAAGAAAATTCAATTAACACAAAAATTAAAACAAACACATCATTATCAAGATCAACGCAGAACATAAACTGGCCACGTAACCCCTTTGGGGTTTCTTGAAAAGTAAAGTTTATGGGAATGAACCAACAACAATTGCACAGCTGAAAAACAAAGTTTTATTTTAAAAAACATTTAGGCGCAACTTTTGAAAGACCCTATAAATCGAATATGAAAAAATATGGCGCATGTTGTCGTCTCTTTCCATTGTAATTTTGACAAAATATGTGTTTAACAGTGTAATCTCTAATACAATGGTTCTGTATTAATCCAATAACAAAGGATTTGTATATGTACACGGGATTTTTGGTGGGTCAAATTTCAAAACCGTATTTATTCTTATAAATTGCAAATATTTTACAATTTTACAAATTTTTGGTTAATTGGAACGATTTTGTGAACTTAAATAAGTTCACGGCTGCAAATAAATAAATATGTTTCGATTGGGGGCCTGTTAGATAGGTAAACAGACTAGTTATTTTTAACATGTTCTGTTCTGTAGTGTGTAGCTTCGGTTAGGTATATTAATTTAAAGTTATTGATTCGATTCCAAGTGTATCCCAGAATCGCATACAACAAACAGTTTCACGGATCAAAGGATATACCATAAATACTACCTTACAAATGTTTTTATTCTGAAATTAATAATTTATCTACTCCTTGAGCCCGGCCTTAACAGATCTAAAACAATGGCAAATGTATTAAAATCTCAAATAATGTATAGCTAATTATTTTATACATAAGGAAGTTGTTCCATTAACAATGAACGATGAACAATTCAATGGAAATTGCGCACAATGTCAATATCAACTTGATTTGATCAATTCGTATGTACATAATTAATTACTTTATCTGATCGTCACTCAGACCAATCTACTTCCATATGTTGACAGTTTTTATGGCAACTGCATGATAAATTTTAATTTGGCGCTCGATTTTTATTATCGTCGATCATAAACGATAAACATAACGAATCATTCTAATATAAAACTTGATCTCTAATTTAAAATGTTCGATACAATATGTTGTATACTCCGATCGTATGTATATTTTATCAATTGAATATACGATGTGAAGATAGTTGATAATTAAATCTATAACAAAATCGTTCCAACTAGATCAGTTATGCTTATGACACAAAAAAAGCAATGCGCGAATAAATTGTTGTTGTTGTCAGTTTAATTCATAAAAAGCGATAGAAATAAATTATACGGCGTCCTTATTGATTAAAGACGTGTGCTCGTTTGCTTACAGTTTAATGATAATAAAGTTGTTTTGTATATGAGCGGTTCAAGAATTAATTAGCCGCTTTGCACTATTCCTCTCGCCTCCATAACACACGGAAACGGCCCTTTGTTACCTATTCACATCGATTTGAGTATCGATGTCTTCGACATTGGTTAGAGATTACTACAAATATAATTATTTTAAGAAATGAAGTAATAAGTTTTCCTCATGGTCGCATTAGTTAATTATATAAACGATGGTGGATGGTTTATGTAATTAAGATTAATTCAATACCACTTATGCTAATGGTTGCCAAATAGTTTGAAATATAACTATTTATTTCCGTTATGAATTGTGATTGATAGATTTTGAGTAGTTCAATAATTTTGTTTATTGAATTATTGTTTTATACCCTGAATATACTAAGAGTTGAATCTGGATTGAACTCGGACTGAAATTTCAATATTTACGCGCGCCAACTTCGCGTTAACTCAACGCATTCCATAAAATTTGTAGAGTCGAGTATGTTTACGGATTCGAGTCGAAACACAAAAACAATAAATATTTATAAAAACAAATAATTAAAGAACGCCATTTTTACTTCGTTTACGATAATAAGCGGTTAGTAGTGGTGTACCTTCAATTTTGACAATTTTTTATGTGCTACTGTTAAAATATTTTTGACATTTATCTCAAATTCTCGACTCGCGTTTGATTCGATCTCAACATGAGATCAACGTTTCAAGGGTCAAAATGACAATTCTAAAATTCAAATTACGTCTCGACTATAGATGACAAAATACATTTTATTTAAATTCAGAGACATCTAGTTGTCAGCACTGTAATTGGGATTTTTAGAATGATATTTTTAAATTCTAGCTTTCATGTCATTATATAATTACCGGGTGACTGACACGAAGTGTTACCAACTTCAGACTGTCATTGCAGTTCATTCCATTGTTAACAAGCGTACAAAAGCATTTTAGTGGAAAATGTTCAGAAAAAAAGTTATCCGCAATGGAATTTAAGCGTAATAGTGTGATTGTTCTATATTTGGCTAGAAAACCACAAGATTATTAACCAGTTAAAACATCTGCATGTGAATAAAATGTTTGTGTATCGCACCATAAATCGTTATAACGATACTGGCAGCATTGCAAAATGCCATGGTGGTGGACCGAAACGTAATGCAACATCGCCGGATATCATTCGGAAGGTGAAGGCCAAATTAACTCGGAATCCGCGCCGTAGTGGCAGAAAAATGGCTCGTGAGGCGAACATTTCGCTAGAAGGGATGCAGCACATATTGAAAGATCATAGTCTCATGGATGCTAAAAAAAAGTTATAGTGGAAAGAGCAAAAGAGTTGTTACGTTTGCACGAAAGTGGCGATTTGCCGAATTTGGTTTTCTCCGATGAGTCACCGTTCGTTATTGAGCAATATGTGAACAAGCAAAACGATCGGATTTACTTGCCCGGTCATTCTACTGAAAATTTGGGCCAACGGATTGCAACTCGAAACCAAGCGCCGCCGATGGTGATGGTTTGGGCCGCCGTCGCTCGTTTTTTTGAACCGTGGCATGAAGATAAAAGCTTAAATTTATCGGGATCATGTGTTGGAGGGAGCGTTGAAGCCTTGGGCATAAAAACATTTTGGCCGCAGAGCGTGGACATTTCAACAGGAGTCGGCGCCGAGTCATAAAGCGCTCGTCAATCAAGATTGGCTGAAAAAAAAAAACGTTCCGCGGTTCATTTCCACTGCCCAATGGCCACCAAATTCACCGGATGCAAATCCGCTAGATTTCTCGGTTTGGGGTATTTTGATGAGCAAGGTTGGGACAAAAAAATACCAAAGTGTCGATCATCTCCAATAAGCGCTTCGCCGGGAATGGCCAAAATACCGCAGAGCCACTTTCGTGCTGCATGCAATAGCTTTGTCGGCCGTTTGAAGTTCATAATCGCGGCTAAAGGTGGCCAAATCGAAAACTGCTAATGCAATTCGAAAATTTAAATATTTGTGAACATTTTTTGCTTATATTCAATAAAATTCATCAAAAAATAAAAATTCTGTGGCGTTTTGTTTTGGTAACATTTCGTCTCAGCCGCCCTGTAGAACTCATTTACTACTGTGGTCAAAAAGTAGTAAGACTTTTTAATTCAAATTTGGCGCAGAAAACCATTCGTCGAAATATATTTTTTCTATGTTGGTATGACTGTCAGTGACATCTGTGCCAAATGTCACATCAAAATAATCATTAGTGTTTAGTATACACTTGTCTTTCTGAAGTACAAAAAGTGCATTCGGCGATTTTTAAAATGAATGAAATTATTCAACAAAGAAGTTCCAGTAAATTTTGTGTGCGGAATCAATTTTGTGATGCCGAAACGTTTAGAATGTTGCAAAAGGCCTTCGGTGATAATTGAATGTCGCGAGCAAGTGTTTTTGATTGGTACAAATTGTTCAAAGAGGGCCGAGAACGTGTTGACGACGAACCACGTCTGGGATGGCCATCAACATCAACTGACGATCAACACGTTAATAAAATCAAGAAATTGGTGCTCGAGAATCGACGATTAACAGTCAGAGACCTTACTGGCATCATTGAAATATCGTAAGGATCAGTGAAAACCATTTTGAAAGATCATTTGGGCCTAAGAAAAGTGAAAGCACGATTGGTTCCAAAATCACTCAATTTTTTAGAAAAACAGCGTCGCGTTGACGTCTGTGAAACAATGCTTTCCGACAACCAGGATGTCATGAAACGTATTATAACTGGCGATGAGTCTTGGATCTATGCTTACGACCCGGAAACAGACGATCAATCGACCGGATATCGTGCCAAAGCTGAGCCGAAGCCGAAAAACCACGTCAAAGCAAGTCAAAAATCAAGGTGACGTTGACAGTTTTCTTCGATTATCGAGGTGTGGTGCACTCCGAATTCCTTCCGACCGACCAAACTGTCAACAAGAAATACTATTTGAGTGTTATGTGTCGTTTACGCGATGCTATTCGTAAAAAGAGGTCGGAATTATGGGTTGACAACTCTTGGATTTTGCACCACGATAATGCGCCTTCTCATACTGCATTGGTTTTACGTGATTTTTTCGCCAAAAATTTCACCCATATCGTTCCGCAATCACCGTATTCGCCTGATTTAGCTCCGTGTGACTTCTGGCTGTTCAGCAAACTCAAACGACCGCTCCGGGGAAACCGTTTTGAGTCAATTGCAGACATTAAACGTGAATCGCTACGCGCATTGGAGGCTATTCCGGAAATTGACTTTAACAACTGTTTCGAGGATTGGAAAAAACGTTGGCACAAGTGTATTGAAGCCGGGGGGATTACTTTGAGGGAGACGAAATAGATTTGGAGAAATAAATAAAGAATTTTAAAATTATGAACAAAGTCTTACTATTTTTTGCCCACAGTATTAAGTAATATTTGGCATTTATAAATTATTCCAGCAATGCAGTCAGATAACAAATCCCGTTGCATGGTCTCACCACTGTCGTTTGCCAGTAGAACGTTTACTCACCTTACACGAGTTGCAAATAAGAGCCCGACGTAATCTGGAGACACATTAAGCATAACTCCCATCAATTCTATATTCAAGCCGTTACAGCACAATTGTTGACAATTAGTTGCCTCAGTGTCCACAGACCCAATTTTCCGACAGTCAACCGCCTTGTGTATACACAATTGTAACAGTCAACCGCCTTAATGCCTATGGTCATAATTCTCATCCAACTCAACATCCAAATTTGCACACAACTGGAGCCCATCTACAAACATAGCAGGGAAATAATCCATATTTTCAGGTACTGAAATTCAGTGCTCAACCCAATGACAGTCAAAAACAGAAATCACTACAAGCACCCTTTCAACATCGGACATCGGGAGCATAGTCCAGGATAAGTTACGAAAATCCTACGGCTAACCATGGCAAATAAGAAGGAGAAATCAATTCAATTTTATATAATTCAAAATTGTATAGAAGTGCAGATCGATCACGAAGTCTCAAGTAAGACATGATAAATGTTATCGAATGCTTTACTAAAATCAGTAAACACCACTTCACTTCAACAGTATCACCACATTCTATTCTGCTAAAGTCAAAAAATTTGAGAACAAAACAAGATTTGTCACAGTTGACCGCCCGGGATAAAACTCATGTTAGTTTACAGAGATTCAATTCTTAATTAAGAAAAACATACGGTTCTTGACCATTGATTCAAATAATTTAGGAATAGCAGATAAGATAGAAATACTGCGGTAAATTTCGATATCCTTTCTCCGTCCACTCTTGAAAATTGGCTTAAGGAAACTGGATTTCCAATTTGAAGGAAATACTCCACTCGCCAAACTCAAATTGAAGAGGCACGTTAGGGGTTGAACCAAAATACAAACACACCCTTTTAAAAAAAGCGAGTAAATTTTGTTCGGACCACAACTCGTATTCACCTTTACTTTCGACAGAGCATGCAGAACGTCATCGTTTGGATTTTAACTAAAATAAAAAATCGCCATTTTCGTTTTTTATTTATCTTTAATCTGTTCTGAAGCTTAGGCTTCCTAGTTATTCCGAGGACGTGCGGCTATAGGTCCAATTTTCGTAGAACCATCTGCGCATTTCATAGCTCCATGCCATCTTATAGCACTAGCATGGAAGATGGGTCGGCCCATGAGTTCTGCACTACGACAGACGGTAGTTGTGGTCATTTTCATCACAGATGATGAAAAACCCCCTATCTTGCCTCTATCGGAATTCGAATCTGGTACGGCTCTATCCAAACGCAACATTTTCAAAAAATGCTCAGTGATGCTCAGTGAACATGTCAGTGATTCTTTGCGTATTACTAACAGTCAAAAAATTGAGAGACAATTGCGAGAGTATACCTCTATAGTTCCGATTTGAACCAACATAGCTCTAGAAACCAGTCAGGCGACGATTAAACCATGGCTTGCGTGCCGGCAAAACCACAGGCTAACGAGAAATAAATTGTTCAATTGCCAAGTTAATTATTTTAAAAAGTGACCAATACAAGTGTTCAAACTACCGGTTTTATATCGATCTCAATTAATATTGTCCAGAAACTCATTTAAGCATCATAGTCTCCCTTTTTAAAGTTGAAAGACTCACTAGCATTAAAATGTACGTTAACATTAGTACAATTTTCAAAAATTAATTGGATGTCCAGTGGTGTATGAAAAATCATCGCAAGGAATGATTGTACCATGTAATTCCATTGGTATGAACACTAGATCGAGGAAATTTCTGCTCTGGTTCTCAATGTTGTTAATCTGTCTTAGTCCGAGTAAACTGATTGAGTCCATAACGAGGTCTGAGATTAATTCACCATTGAATGGCAGAAGATCATCTTCAACAGAAAGCCAGTTGACTTTAGACAGGTTAAGATCTAACAAAATCATTACATAATTGAAATCAGCAGCCAAAACTGGTTGATTTAAGAAAAATCCAGATAGCTATCGGTATATATCAGCTGAGGATCCGTATGGAATATAAACAATAACAATCAGCGTCAGCTTTCCATTTAAAGCAAGTTTAACAGCCAAAGTCTCTAACTTATTACTCTTCAAATAATTCATCATCAGAGTTATCATCGAGAACAACCCGTAGCTCTGATGGAATCGTTGCCCCACTGACCTTAAAGTGGTGTCGCAGAATCCCAGAGTTTGAGCGCTTTGAACGACCAAATTATGACGTGAGTGATGTCATTACAGGTTTTTAATCAAGTAAATTGTAATTGTGTTAATTCTAGAGTGCAATTGCGCGATTGTCACATTCCACACAACGATTCTGCTGTGGCGTATAAGGTACAATTCGCTGATGCTCAATGCCAGTCTCATTGAAATTTTTTTCCAATTCTGCGAACTCTATCCCGTTGTCTGATCGAAAACTGTACTCCTTGTGTCCGTTCTCTGCTGCATTCGCATTACCGCGAATTTGATCTTTGCTGCATCCTCCGACTTTTGTTTCAAAAAATAAAGGAACGAAAATGTGAAAAATCGTTCTTTAAAAGCAAAAAAATACCCCAAACCGCCAGTTGAATTCGTTTGCCCTCACCCACAAACGACGGCATAAAAAATCTTGCCACATTCGTTTGACTTCTCTTCACATAGTTTATAACTTCCAGAATGATGCTTTCCGTAGATGCACAAACATTTCTTCACGTGTGTTATGTTCTGATGTTCGGGCCATTCATGTCATGCGTGAAATGAAACTTCCTTGATCGCCATTATCACAATGGCTTCATCGACCTCCGATGATCCGCCAAATAGCATTTCAAACGCCTGTTGCGTCGCACCCCCACTGTATAAATGTTTCTATTCTTTAATAGTTAGCAGGGCATGCTATTCGATTGCAATTTAACCTTTCCCGTCGAAAAAAATTTCTTATGAATTTTTGGTAGATACGGCAGATGAGTCTGCACATCTATGAATCACCGTTCAACGCTGGAATGTTGATGTCTTTACAAAGTTCTCGACCAATTCACGTCGATGACGCACCTGGTGGCTGTGTCAAGTATTCTTATCTCCACTTGATGTCAGAAATACATGCTGTGTAAAACAGCGGAAATTTGTCAGTGAAAAATAAGAAATTACGCTACTCGCCACAAGTGCCAGCACTGCTACAAAATATAGTTTCTGTGGGTATTTTCTTACCAGCGGAAATTTTTTATTCATTTTATATCTCTTTTTCACAATATAAACCAATATAAACCTATATAAACAATATAACCAACCAGTGTAGTGTTCCTTAAAATTGATTGAATGAATAGTTCACCAAACTACTTACAAAGATCGCGAATTCTGAAAAGGTTCCAGCAGGTCTGTTATGACTAACTATGACGGTAATGAACCATAGTGAAGATGATGTGTAAGAGTTTCAATAAAATTAACTAAAGAATTATTCAATAAGAGTGTCCTAATTTTCGATAGGGATTATGGCCATATTGAAAATTATTTTTGACAGCTGTCTATTTGACAGTGTTCTATTTGCCAAACTTATCGTGCACTTCGGGTTATTTATGGTGTAAATAATCGTCCTCCTGAATGTACTATTCGTCGGATTGAAGAAAACGGCGTATTTTACGTGAAGACTTGGGTTTAAAGGCATATAAAATTCAACTGGTTCAAGAAATGAAACGTAGATTATTTGCTGATTTTGCCTTAGACAAATGGGAGAATGATGAACATATGAGCAAGGATAGCATGTCACTGTTAATGGAGCACGCGTTACAGATCGATGATTAGTGATTATTTGTTCGAAAACATGGAAAACATCAATATCAATGAAATTTGGTTTCCGCTATACAAGCCATTCAGCAGACTATCGATTTGTTAAAAACAAAATTTAATGAAAAAATTATCTCAAGAAATGGACCGGTGAATTGGCCTCCTAGATGTTGCGACATAACTCCATTGGATTATTTCTCGTGGGGATACTTGGAGTCATATGTTTATGCTAATAAACCGACATCAATTGATCAATTACAAACAAACATTATTCTTGTTATTGGTGCGATTCGTGCAGGTTTATGCGAGAAAGCGGTCCAAAATCGGGTTTAAGGAATGCACTATGTTAGACGTAGTCGTGGTGCACATTTAAAAGAGATTATATTTATTTATAAAAAGAGATTCTGTTTTATTTCATTTTAAGGTTAAGACACTCTTATTGAGTCATCCTGTCTTTGTTTGATTTTTGTTTATCTAAAGATAATTTTCAAAGTAGATTGAGACAATTGTATGCCCCCCAGAGATTTTTTATTCTTACTGACTTGTTACTTTATTAATATTTTTCAAGTCAAATTTGTAGACTTATTTCAATATAAATAATTAAATAAATCACATGCGCATACGTCATACGAGGTATCCCTGTAAGTAAATTATATCGTATTTTTATAGCTTCAAAAAATATTAATTTCGCGATTTTTATTAAACAAAAAAAATAAATAAAACTAAAATGAAAAGAAACAAAACTTAAGCTTTTTTCATTCTTGAGTTTCACTGAGAGCATGTACGGAGTCAGTCTAATATCTTTCGCCGGTAGATATAGACGTGGGAAAAAGTAGAAAAATTCCACTGTACAAAAATATACACAAGAGTACCGAAATAGTTTGTAAAATTTGTAAATTAAAATAAATTTCTTGATTGAAATAATTATAAATAAAAAATTTGCAGTGAATCAAATTAAAACAACAAAAAAAAATTAAAATAATTTGTGCGTGCGTAACAATTAAATTAATTATGTGTTCTGTTAGCAATAATCCGCGTATTTTAAAATTATCTCGAGAAAATCTCTGTTCTCTTAATTAAATTAGTTTAATTTATTAATTGTTTATTTCGAAATAGTGACATTTTTTATTGTGTGAGGAAGAGTTTTTGTTTGCTGTGTTCTTTTTAAATAAAACAAAACGAAAATATTAAAAAATTTCTCGATAAAATTTTAAATTTATATTTATAAAAAAAATTTTGTATTCTTATATAATCCATGTACTTATGTTCATGTAATCGAATAATGATAAGCAGGTAAGGTTTAATTAATTTTTTATGTATAAAATTTGGCATGTGCTTTCTGGATTTATTATAGCTGCCCGCATAGCCACTCGGTGTGCGTTTGCTAATTTTATCAAAAAAAAAATCGTTTTTACCAGACAGTGGTTGTTGTTATGCGTGCGAACACAATTTTTTTTCCAAATTTACGCGAAAATGATTAATTGACGGACGATTGGGGAGCGACATTTAAAGTTTCGCGATTTCTTTATCTCTTTAAAACCATCGGTTTTCCAGACAATTAATGGTCAATGCTCTTATTTATATGTGGTGTACATTTAAGAACATGATTCATGAAGTCTATTATAGCATATATTTTTTTTTTGTTTATTGTTAAGTGCTTTGAAATGCTTAAATATGCATTTATCGAAAACTTTGTGTAACGCGAACCTATAATACTGTTGTCGTAGCGCCTTTTATTTGCTTACCGAATTCATTTTTGATTTAGTTTCAAAATCGAAAGTCTTAAGTGATCATATTTCAACATAAATTATTTTATTATAAAATAGCATTTAGTTTAAGTTGTGCGTGTACATAGAATTTAAAAAAAATTGTAATGTGGTTTTGTTTCAAAATGATTTATAATGTGTATAAACCAGATACACTTGACATTTACTATTGAATGGGACAAAATGTTTTGTGACCGATTTTGATAGTCGAATAAGTCATATTACTTGGGCTGTATTGCAGACAATAACTGATGTCATTTGGAATCGGAAAGCCGTTAAAATATAGTCATTAATATTTAATATTAATTTAACGACTTTGCCTGAGTAGGTTGCAGTATTTATAGAGACTTATTAGCTGATTAAATTGATTTTGGCCACGCTAGTTGCCATGGACTTAGAAATGATGCTTATTAGCAAATTGTTCCCATTACCAAGCCTGTATAAGACATAAATATAAAATCTTCTTCGTAACATTAAATCCGAAAACCTGGTCCTTTGAGTTTACTAAAAGAAAATTTGTGTTGCAATTTGGCCACATTAAAAAGATCAATTCGTTCTGACTTCACACTGGTGGATGGAAATTTTATTTAAGTTGTCCTTTAACATCTTTCAAGATTTGCTCCATGGCTGCGTTCAACTTCGCTATACCCTTCGTTGTTCGTGATTGTCAAATTCGTTTCCGTTTTGTTGGCATTTTAAAAATTTTCAGTTTTAAATTTACGCAACGAGATGCTTTCGGCTAAATTTGATACATTTTAGTGATGACTCTTATCTAGAATACCCGCATGCCTAGTTCCGCTTACCCAAATATTGCATTAAACAGTTCCCAAATTGTTCAAAGTGAACGAAATTGGATTGTACCGTTTGTTCATGACAACCTTTAATATGAATTTCATGTATCTATAAGTCATCAATTGCCTCATCACTGACCACCTGAAAACTACCGTCTTCACATATTTATCGTTTCAATCACAACATTCAGAAGTCTCAGATACACGCTAGCATATTTGCCTAGTAAAGTTGTTGTTCACAAGACAGTAAATTAGCAATTTTTAGCATCAGGGTACATCACCGTCCTTTTCAACGCATATCATGTCTTCAGGCAGATTCAGTCTAATTTTCAGTTTCTTCTTTACAAGTTTGTTGCAGCTTGGGTTAACCAGATATTCGATATTGTATACGAGTGTACGAGTTGCGCAAGTGCGTAACGCTTTTGGCAAAAGGAGTACAAGATGTACAAAGATGGTAGAGTTGAACATATTTGTGCTTTTGGTGTGTTCGAAAACAAATTTTTTTAAAGATAAAACGAAAATTTCAAAATATTTTTTTATCAAAAATCCTCATTTCGAACAAATTTTATAAAAATGACATGGACCAATTTTGTTGCCAATTTAATTAAAAACCTATTTGGATTTGACAGTTTTTTCGAGAATCCTTTATTATACAAAATATTTGGAAAAAACGAAATAAAATTTTTTTTTATCAAAATTTGTCATTTCCAAATCTATTTTCTGGATCTGCCAATTTATCAGAAAATGTTTGGGCTGTAGAGTGGCCGAATTGGGGTGAAATAACAATTTATTAACAAAAATCGTTATTTTAGTTTAAATTTTGGAAAAATTATGTGGATCAGTTTTGTTACAAAATTAATTTAGAATCCGTTTATTCTTAATCGATGTAGATGCTATATGCATTTCCGTTGTACCGATTACCACAACATTTCTTTGGGATCCGCAAATTTATAAAAAAAGTTCCAGTAATTGTCTAAATTGTCTGTTTCAAAAAATGAAAGTTTAGAAGCTGGATTAAAGATATTTAAGATTTGTTTAGTTAAGTATTTGGCTGTCGAGAGGATACGAACAGACAGACAGCAACTCAACAACCACTTTTTCCTTTTTCGAACTTCGGAGTATAGCGAATCTGCTAGAATGTCGAAAATGTCCATGACTACTAATCTACTATACTTATCGGTACTTTGTAAAATAAAATAATATTTACACCACACTTGGTTAAGCCATTGCTTAGCTCTATTCAACTCAAAGAACCCGCGGTTTTGTTTCAATTAAATTGGATATTTTCGTAGTACCAACCGAGTTCCATACAATTCGTTTGAGAAAGGTCTTCGTTCCATCCAATTTACTCATTTTTCAAAATCATATCATGTCCAAATTTTATATTAGATTCCCATTTTCATTATTAATCTTAGTTCCATCCTCTTCCATTGAGATTACATGTGGACATATTATGGTACAAGAAGCAACATAGCGCTAAACCGGAGCACCTCTATTTTCCCATATTTCTAGGTTATAGTCCATTACAATCATTTCCTAACATTCGAAAATTTCCGCTCTCCATTTTTTTATCAAAATTGTTTGAGCCGATTTTTTTTTAAATGGAGACCCGTATACCATTTAAGAACTCTCTAAACAAATTTTCCCGAATTTAGAATTTTATAAAAAGTCGTCCGACCGGAAAAACTTTCAACTAATCCCAAAATTAGAACTCATCGCAAACCATTCCTGGTAAGGGGTCTCGGGCTACACCGAAGAGCCTCCTAAACCAACATCAACACAGCAACACGAAACGAAACAACATGCCACAACATGGTACAATATCATGCAACATATCATGCAACATGGTGCAATATCCCTCAAAATGGTGCAATATGACGCAAAAACATGCGATATCACACAACTCGGTGCAATATAAAGCAACATAGCGCAACATTAAGCAACATGCTGAAACATTAATAAACATGGTTCAACATAATGACCCATCCGACGGACTTCTAAATAAATTATCCAGAAAATCCTCACCCGCTAAATTTTAACAAAATCATTCAAGCTAAGAATATGTTAAAAGAAGGTCCCAAGCCAACAGGGCGCATCTTAGTGGAATATAACATCCCCAACAAGATTTATGTTGCATCTGGACCAATCACAATCGATTCCTGGCACATAAAAATCCCTCTTCACCAATTTTTAATAAAATCGTGCGAACCGAACATAATAAAATAAAAAACGGTATCCGTGCTCTTTTGGGTGACCCTCTAAACCAATTCTTACAAAATCGGAACCCATAGTAATCGATTCCTGGTACTCGAGACACCCGCAATTTTCTTCAAAGCCATTTTTAGCTGAGAAAAAATTAAGTAAAAGGATCCCAGGCCCACCGGAGGACCTCCTAAACGAATTTTCCTGAAACTAAGCCCTATCGCAATCAATTTCTGTTATTCCTCGTATTCCTCGTATTAATATATTAGATGTTAGCTCTGGGATTCGCTTAAAATGTGTTTTTCTTAAAGAAGTCGTTTAGGCGTTTCCAACGAATATATTAGGTGTGCAAGTAGAAACTCGGCTCTGAAGTTGGTTGCATCAAAATATACTTGAGCGCATCCAAATCGCCAGCCATTTTGGATATATGTAGCTTAGTTAGGTGCTTTTATGACAGGAGTTTCAGTCATTTACAAGCTGTCGTTCCATGTGCATAAACAACATTTATGTCATTGAATTCTATTCCATTTTCAAATGAAAGAAATACTGGTCAAGCTATGCAATTGATGGAATCGAATTTTGGTGAACATTTTGTGAGTCATTCAACATTTAAAAAGTGGTTTGCAAGATTTCGTGATGGCAATTTTAGTCTTGAGGACGATCCACATCCAGGTGCAGTAACACTAGTTGAAGACAAAGAACTTAAAGTTTTACTGAATGAAAATCCGTGTCAAACTCAAAAAGAGCTTGCAGAACAGTTAAGAGTTACTCACCAAGCAATATCACTTCGATTGCATGCAATTGGAAAAATACAGAACGAAGTAAAATGGGTTCCTCATAAACTGGCCGAAGAAAACAAAAACCGAAGAGTTGACATTTGCATAAATTTCTCGGTACAAAAGAGAGAATTTTTAGCACAAAGTGAATTTTGTACGATATTCCCAAACGCACCACCAACTATGTGTTGATCCAGGCCAGCCATCAACATCAGTTGCAAAATGAATACTCATACCAAAGTGATGCTGTGTGTCTAATGGTGGGATTGGAAACGAATCGTTTACTACGAGCTTCTGGAACCTGGTCAAAATATTACAGTTGTGATGCTCTGGAGGAAAAAAGACCATTTGCGGGCCAGAAACGTCGTTAGTTTACCCGTCGCACTAATCCACAAAATCAATTAATCAGACAAATTTAGATCACAATCCATAATCTGTGCATGGTATTGATCCTAGTTGCTAATCACCCTTGCAAGGTTTCATACCAGCGTGTGGAGTAAAATGGTAAATAATGTTTTCGGACCATTTTTTTATTAAAACGAATATGTGGCGGCTAATGGATTTTGTGTCGGCATGTGAATCAACTTACAAAACCACAAAAAAATAAACGTCAACGTGTTGTTTTTTGAGACGAATACCCAACAAGGTTAGAATTGTGAGATTTTCGAGTATTTGAGTAAAATTTTATAAGGCACGTGTCAAATGAAAACTGATCAAAATTTGATCAGAAGTTTCTACCATGACTTGATGAGATACGGTAACCAATCTGAATCTAACGTGTATCGATTTTTTGATCCGTCAACAAGGAAAGCCGTGAGTAGCAGTGATTTTCCAGATACATCGAGAAAATACATTTGTCTGCCGGCGGTGTCGCTAAACACAACAAGAGCGTCAGCGATGACGCCACCTAACATGAAAAATAATCACTAAAGATTTGTGATTGATATGATTTATGATAAAAGGTGACACTGATTCAACATTTTTTGTGTCAATTTCAAGTCAAGTTTAAATTAAACCCAAGCATGGCGTCCACAAATAAGATTCTGCATCTGTTGTTATATTGCATGGTAAAATCCAATTTAGTTTCTGGTCCAAACTATATTTGGAAGATTAAAATCACCACACAATAACTAAATAACAAGTTGCAGATGAACAAGAAATATATTGGTTTGGGATAATAAATGTGTTAGTGTCTTCACACAATTGGGCCAGATTATTCCCATCAAAGAAGCAGAGAATGGCAGAAAATCCGTACACTTACTACGTGATAACTTCGAGAGATCATCTATATTCCAACGAGAAGAAACATTTTTTCATACCGAGGTAATATATTGAATGGAATATTTAAACAACCTAAATCTAATATTGTCACCTGCTAGACCGTAATAATAGCTAAGATCAGACGAATTTTGAGGCAATTCTGATTGGAATTGAAGAATGTAATTTATAAATTCTAAAAGGCCATATTGTTAGGTGAATTCAAGATAGAGTTTAGGCTAAGTCTTATGAAGATATCGGAATATAATTTAGAAGAAATCCCGATATTTTATAGAATCGATAAGCATGTGGGTAATTGAGGGATTCTCGGAATGAAGCTATACAATGTTGAATGGGCATATAAACAGCTTAACTTTGAAAAAAATTCAAAATGATCGGTATGTTGCAACTTGTTCAAAATATCGCCCTAAGCTGAAATAATTCTCGAGCAACAAATCAGTTTTTCTTTCCGTGCGACGAAACTCAACTTGCCGAAATATGGCTCTAGCATTTTCGAGCAAATCAGTTTTTGTTTCCGTGTGTCAAATTTCAAGATGTTCGCTGGATGTTGCAACTAGCCGAAATATACCTCTGGGCTGATCATTACTAAGCATTTTGTGCAATAATTCAGTTTTAGATGTTAGCGTGACGTGTGACGAAACTCAACTTGCCGAAATATGGCTCGTGACTGAGAACTCCTAAGCATTTTCGAGCAAATCAGTTTTTCTTTCCGTGTGCCAAATGTCAAGATGATCGCTGGATGTTGCAACTCGCCGAGATATGGCTCTGGGCTGATAATTACTAAGCATTTCGAGCAACAAATCAGTTTTTCTTCCCGTGTGCCGAAACTCAACTTGTCGAAATATGGCTCGTGACTGAGAACTCCTAAGCCTTTTCGAGCAAATCAGTTTTTCTTCCCGTGTGTCAAATTTCAAGATGATCGCCGGATGTTGCAACTCGCCGAAATATGGCTCTGGGCTGATAATTGCTGAGCATTCTCGAGCAACAAATCAGTTTTTCTTTCCGTGTGACGAAACTCAACTTGCCGAAATATGGCTCGTGACTGAGAACTCCTAAGCATTTTCGAGCAAATCAGTTTTTGTTTCCGTGTGTCAAATTTCAAGATGATCGCTGGATGTTGCAACTCGCCGAGATATGGCTCTGGGCTGATAATTACTAAGCATTTCGAGCAACAAATCAGTTTTTCTTCCCGTGTGACGAAACTCAACTTGCCGAAATATGGCTCGAGACTGAGAACTCCTAAGCATTTTCGAGCAAATCAGTTTTTCTTTCCGTGTGTCAAATTTCAAGATGATCGCTGGATGTTGCAACTCGCCGAGATATGGCTCTGGGCTGATAATTACTAAGCATTTCGAGCAACAAATCAGTTTTTCTTCCCGTGTGCCGAAACTCAACTTGCCGAAATATGGCTCGTGACTGAGATCTCCTAAGCCTTTTCGAGCAAATCAGTTTTCTTCCCGTGTATCAAATTTCAAGATATTCGCTGGATGTTGCAACTCGCCGAAATATGGCTCTGAGCTGATAATTACTAAGCATTCTCGAGCAACAAATCAGTTTTTCTTTCCGTGTTCCGAAACTAAAGTATTTCTCGGATTTAGGCTGTACAAATTAAGAATATAAACAGCTTAATTGGGAAAAAATTTCAAAATGAACCGTTTGTTACAACTTGTCGAATAGGACTCTGGCATAGAACTTGCAATGATTTCCGTGCAATAAATAAGTATTTCTCCTCGTTTGCTGAAACTGAAAATTTCTCGGATTGAAGCTATACATAGTTTTGGAATAATGGGCATAAAAACAGTTTAATTGTGAAAGATTTTGATGATCGATAAGATTGAAAAATTTCGACATAGTCGGTATGTTGCAACTCCCCCAAATATGGCTTTGGACCTAGAGCTCCTAAGCTTATCCAGCAAATCAGTTTTTCTTCCCGTATGCCGAAACTTCAAATCTTTCAAATGGTGGCTATAAAGTTTTGGAATGGGCATGCAAACAGCTTAATTGTGAAACAATTTCAAAACTCTATGACTCTTGGCTGAGAACTCCTAAGTATTTTCGAGTAATAAATCCGTTTATTCTATCCGTCTGCCGAAACTAAAAATCTCTCGGACTGATGTAATACAGATTTAGAATATAGGCATGCAAACAGCTTATTAGTCGAAAAATTTCAAGCTACAAAACCAATTATTAACTACTTCCTAGGCTATCACGTATAACTTCTCCATAATCATAATCATTAATCATTGGTATACAAATCAACGATGGCCTTCACATGTATGTACCATCCCACAATTATGTACCCAAATCTTGTACCTAAGCGTTCGCATTTCTTATTTTAATTTACTACCAAAATATAAACTTGCCATTATGTGATTAACATATCTTTCAACTCGAGGAGTGTTTTCAGTAGACATTTATGCAAATCAATGCACCCACATACGAAATGCAATATTTAAAAAAACCAACTCAAAACGATATGTGTATTATTAACGTAAATTTAATTTAATTTGAAATGTCACTTAGCTTAATATTCAACATTTTCAAAAGATTCATTTCGCTACAGTTTATTACATTAGAACATAAAAACGAATATACGAGTATACACACACACGAATTTTATGCTGTATCGGTCCAAATTATTTTTATTTTAAGGAAGTCAGATATCATCAAACACGGCATCCCAAGAAGTCGGATACGTAATTTGACCTAGAAAGAAAAAATAAGTTGTTATCTAATCTGGGTGCGCGATTCGAAATTATAAAATTAAATTTTAATCCATAAATCTTTTTATAAGAGCACACTTACGTACACCACTATATAAAAGCAATTAAGAAAATATTAAATTGAGAAATACTTTTTGAGTTTATTTTTTATTTTTTAATAAGTTTAATGAACTACTCTATTTATTTATAATTTAATTGGATCATACATACAAATTGTTTGCGTTAGGCGTTTTCCATTACAAAATACAAAAAATAATTTTTTTTTTGATGATTAATATCAAAACTCAAATTTCATTAAATTCCTAGGTACTCAAATTTTGTGAAACATTGACTTTGGAATCACAAAATCTGATTTAATTTATGATCGGGGTTTTATTTCAGGCAGACTCAAATTAAAATATGATATTAGGCGCTGTACTATAAATAAATACATATATAGTGACCTACTTGTTTCTGGGCAACCCAGTCCCACAATTTACAATCCAATTAAATGTGTAAAAAATCGTTTTGTCTCAATAAAATTATTCGCGTATTTCTTTAATAAGACTTTACATATTATATTGCCGCTACAAAACTATACGTAATAATTCATTAAATAACCATGAAAAATTGCAAAAAGCAAATAATATTCAGAAATAGGGTTATATCGATCATATCAATAACATTATTCATTAGAAACGATCGTTTTTTGTGTTCATTAATTTTGTTGATATTGAAACTATGTATACGAGCATGGACAATCATAGTAGATACCCAATTTGAATGACACATAAAGAATAAAATTCCCCAAATTACGCAAAGTAATAAGAGATCTGTAATTAGTTGCCTGTGCTGCGCGTACGAAACACAGAATTATTGATGTAGCGTACCACGCCAGATTATTTTTATTTGATTTCGTTAAATTGAATTGAAACGCGCGTATTTTTGTTTTCGGCTCGCTGTAAATTGGACAAATGCCTAACCTTGAATATTGATAAATATATTAAATATATGAATATTAAACTAATAATATTAATATTTTTTTGATTATAGTTAAGGACTTTCGTCTCTTAGAAAACTGAACAAAAAGAAACTATTAAATTTCGATGTTTAGAATTTTAAATTGGTTTCGTTTGTATATCGCGTACACGTATCTTTCCAATTGTTGAATACAATATATTATTATTACTATTATTATTATTATTATTAATAAATTAATAAACCAGAACCAAACCCAACCAAAAAAAAAACAAAATTCATCAAAATAGTTAAAGATTTCAGAGAACTGATCGTTTTTGTGTGTGTCTTATGACTTGGAAGAAAGCATGGTTAACTCAGATAAATCGCCTAACCTTAAATGAAAACAAGTAGATTGTGTCACAAATATACAATTTATGTTTAGTATTGGTTTTTTGTTAAATGAGATTATCTTGCACATTCATAATTAATTATCTATGCTGTTTTCATTTAAACATTAAAAATGACTTAATGTTAAAATTCGGTATCTCGTACCCAACATATAAAAATTCATATTATCGCGAAATTACTGGACGATGAACATTTTCAGTCTGATATAGCTATTTTTAGTTTTTATATTTAATGCACGTCTGATAACGAAGTTTTCATTATAAGCACACTGTCTGTCTCATATCTTAATTTGAAAGGTTTTGTGCGAAATTATTTTTAAAGCGTGACTAAACATGTCATGCGAATTGTCTCTTGATTTTGGACCGTGGTGGTTCATGATATTGTTTTCGCATTAAAATTGGAACTCTAATACAGCGAAGAAAATTTATTGGGTATACAATTAAGCATTTAATTATTCAATGTATTGTCCTTTGCTAGCCACCACTCTTATCTTTTGGTATCTTCATATGATGTGAAGTGCTGCTCAAACAGGCCATGCGTTATCGATCGTGTGTTTGAGTCCTAGGCTCAATCTCATCGATTGTGTTCGGTAGAGAGCCACAGTCATGGTTTCGTTCGGATTTAGCAACTCATAATATACGCCACCAAGCTGATCCCACAAAATACACAACAAGAGTTTTTTCCATGAATATTCGGCTTGGTTGTCGATGTTAAGCATGTCCAAGTGGTCTTCTTGATTTCTTGTTTTTGGGTTACCGTAGTGGATCCCACCAGTGATTATGCGATGCAAAAAACTCTTTCAATTATACCTGGCAAGCAGCATTTCACATGAAAAATACAAATTTCCTTGCTTTCGAATTATTCCCAATGATTTAAAACGATGCGAAATTGGTTGTTGAGTCACTCCTATAAAGTTTCCAGTTCCACTACTTTGTACACTTTTGACCTTCCGCTACGTTCTTTGTCTTCGACATCAAGTTCACCGTTTTCTAAATTTTGAAACCACTCTCGACAACTTTTCTCACTTAAGGCAGCCTCACCATATGCTTCAAGCAATCGATGTGCCTGATCTGCAGAATTCTTCAAACTAAAGAAGTAAATCAAAAGTTTCCTCAAATAACGCTTATTCGGCTCAAAACTCGACATTTTCAGAAAAAAATATGATGTTGTTGAAAGATGTCTAACCTTAGGATATGATGTTTTACATTGGGCAATTTTAACTATAACTTACTGGTAGCACCATCTTTTGTCGAACGGCGGAGACTTATTTGTATACCCAATACTTAAATTATTTTATCGTAATCGATCGCCCAAAATTAATTTTACAGAACTAATTTCTTCATGAAAATCACATTTAACAATCGGTTAAGAAATTAACAAAATCCACTTTGGATGTTGGAAGCTCGTTAGTCTGTGACAATAAGTTGTATCCGCTAAAAATTAGTAAGGCTAAAAATCAGAGATTTTAAAATTCCGGTTGAAAATGATTTTAGGTAATAGGAATTGGATGTTTAACCAGAAACAGAGGTAAATAACTTCTAAAAAACGCGGTTATTGGAAGTTTTCGTAAATAATTTAACTATTAAATTTTATAATGAAACCGCAACTACAGAGCTACATACTGCGGGAATTTAAATGCAAATCGTCAAAACGCCGAAACTTGCAGGATCTGTAACATTAAATTTTATCCGCTAAAAATCGGTAAGGCGAAACGCCAAAGATTTTCTCAAAATATTGAAAACCAAAACAGTTTGTTTTTCAAATTCTGGTTGAATTTTTTTTAGGTAATGGGAATGGCACGTTTAGCAAGAACCAATGGTAAATAACATCTGGAAAGCGTGGTGATTGGAAGTTTTGTATTTCGAAACCTGGCAAATTTTATAATTCAATTGCATACGTACACCACATGCATAACTTGTTATTGCGTTTTACTCGTGAAGCTTTTTACAAAGCAGCACAACCATATCAACAATAAATAACTTTCTAGTGAAAAAGGGTCTATTCGATCGAACAATTATGGCATAAAATAAAATTACTTTTGCGAATTAATTGTTATTCCACATTGCAAAATTATTGAATTGCACCTAGTTTGCATTTTATTTCATAAAATAAAAAGTATCTTTATTATAAACTAGATGACCCGGTGGACTTCGTACCACCCAAAATTGATTTGATTATGAATCCCAACCAACCTTCCAACTCTAATCCATTGAAATCGGCAATATTGGCCGCACTGTGTCCAGTTTGAGTTTCGTTCATCACCGTATAACGCAGAATCATGGTTCCATCATGTTTTCATTGGCACGAAGATGGCTTTCAACGTTCTGTCAAGCGCGTCCAGTGACCTTTTGTGGACCATCGTGTATTCGTCCCAAACGATCAATTTGCATCTCTGCAGAATCTTTGCCATTGCGCTGTCTTTGGCGATGTGGTAAAGTGGAGTCTCGTTGATTTGCATGTTCAGGGGCAATTTCAGTGTAGAAAGTGCAGTCGTCCCGCCTTCTAACAAAGTCGCTGCTATTCCAGATGGAGTCAATGCTAGGGCAACTTTATGTTGTGATCGAATCAACGCTAAACCAGGAACCACCACGCGGTGGTGAATTTGTGAATGCACTGTGCATTGAACGATTAGGTGATATCATACCCAAATACGACAACACTTTATTCGTCATCAATAAACAGATGTCTTCTATCATAATCAATGTCTCATTGTGCACTTCCGCTGTCATTTGCAATGTCGAATTTAAAGTTTGGGGGCTCACAAGATGCAAAACATTCGCAGACAAGTTGTCCTTATATTTCACTCACAAATCGTTCGCTTTCGAAGGGGGAACATGTGGGTATGATAATCGCAAAGTGCGAATTTGATGCGGCGATGAAGATATGACGAAATCTTTGAGCGTATTGTCTCAAAGTGAATCGTTCTTGATCAACTGTAATAGTTGATACGCCTCACGGTAAGTCGCACAAAGATGGGTATTAACGGTTCTCAGTTGTTCAAATGACGCTGGAACACGAACATTCACCTGTTGTTGGGTCGAAGGTAGTAATGTACGTCGTTATTTGAATGCATAGTGTAGATCCGACCAGGAGCGTCTGAAGCAAATACATTTGAATGTCCTTCAACTCGTGTTCCTTGTTTCGCTGAAACGATTTCGATGATGCGTTCCATGTGTAGTTGCGTGTCATTTCCCAAAACAAAGTGGGAGCGAAATTATTTGCATAACAAACCGAGACCGACCGCTTCATCCGCTGGGTTCTCTGCGGTTTAAAACACACTCAGTGCCCGTTTTCCAGGTGCACTGCCAAATGCACAACTGTAGGGTGTCTTTCGTGGATCGCAAAGTAAAAGATGCCAAATCAATTCGTTGCTGTTCACAGAGCCACCCATTGCATTTGTCACAGCGAAAACAGCCATATCGCTGTCTTTGCTCACATATTGGCGCATGTGCTTGATCGATTTGACGGAGTTACTGTATTCCACATTGATGTGAGCCTTAAAAGCCTTGGGTAATATCGTCAAACATAGCACAATACAACGATTGTCCACATCAATAGGTACCCGTCATTGCCTGTGATGGTGTCGGCAATTAGCTCTCTCGGGTATCGCTTCGAGCACTTGCCATCGATCATACAAAGTGAGTCGTTGTTGGAAACTCCGCAAGGTCCATATATCATATTGTTAGTCACCACTGCATGCAATTTCGGATCAACAGCTTCATCCGGGATTTCGGCTGAATGATGAAATCCCGACCTGATTTTTAGAACGAACCAAACCAAAATATGCGCCGGTCTACGGAGTACATCCAATTATGATGAAATTTGTTTAAAATCTCTGGCAGTGATGTAATGTCTGTCAACTGGTGTTTGGCTGGGTAGCAGTTTCTTCGTGATTTCGGTTGATTGAGGGTTACAGGTGAATGTTTTGAATATATCTGGGCGGTCATATTGTCTAACATACGACATCGCATCTTGCAAGCACTCGTGCATGTGGCGAGGGCTTCCGATATAAGTGGCCGGTCGGCTTTAATTGCATCGCGGAGATGAATGTATCCTTCAGATGGCTTTTGGTTCAAACGAATATATGACGGTCGTTCAGTCTCCTCCTCTGCCAAAAGATCAATGGATATTGTAGAGCATCGTACGTCCTGTGCGTTTTGGACACGCGTTTCAATTCATTGTTCCGACAATGAAGCACGATATCTCTAGATTGCAAATTTTCTCCGACATTAACAACAGCCACTTCGTCGGTTGTCGGTGAATTGAATCTTCTTGCGTGCTCACCCGCCGGCGTTTTGTCAGTCCTGATGTCGAAGTTATGGCTGTCGAATTTTGAACAATTTGGCCAATTCGTTGTTCTGATGAAGAAGCGTTTGCAATTCTACGACAATGGCTCACTTCATTGTCGGAATGTGAGGATTGTCTAATTTAATAAAATTGTCCGCATACGGTGATGGCAACAGCGCTCCTACTAAATGATATATTTTCTATTGAATCTGCAATGGTGGTGTGAAAATGACTGTGTTAAATGATTTCAATGTGTTTCCTGATGCAACGGATAATGATGCGGAAGATAATTGTGTCGTAATTATATATACGTTGCGCCAAACGACGTCATTTGTGTTGTATTTTCGGATGTTGGTCAGAAAATGGGTAGAATCACTTCCTGTTCTAGAAACCAATGAGCGTAATGGTTCTGGCGGCGGGACCAATTGTGGTAATTTCACATTCTCTTAATTTCTCCAGTCGCAACCGTCCGCACTGTAATCGATTTCCGAATCGTAATGGAATGCCGCTCGTTCCAGGTTTATAGGAGCATCGTGTCGGCAAAACCGGTCATGTTCATTGTGTTGTGCTCGCTGGCGTTGTGTTTGATGTGCAGGAAGTTGTTGCATTCTCTCGAACGTAATTGGGTCATGCTAATACGACTAGTTTGTTAATGGACATTGTAATACGACACGAGATTGTTTTCACAATCATTTGTACATGTACCAAATCTTTCGGAATAGCTTGTCATTCTTCACTGAGAACTTTACAATATTGAAATCCTCATGTATCAAAACTAATCGAGCCTCGCTGAAAAAACATTAGAATGAATTTGTGGTTATGTCTAAGCCTGCAAAGTCAAATTACCTTAATAGAATGCTAATTTTTTAGCAAAAAACAATTTTAAATCTATTTGATTTCACAAATCCTCACTGATATATTTGAGCACAACCGCACGGTGTGAATAATCGAATCAGAAATATGTAATGCATGGCGCAGTTGTCAAACAATAGGTCCGCCATCAATGCCATCTATTGAAAATAATCCGAAGTGACTATATAAATGAATGCTCATTGTCGAAATACAATTCTCATTGGTGGGTGTTAAATGCATTCCCACACAAAACGCAAATTTCGATTTTCCGGTTTTTTCTTTGAGGTTTTCTGAATTTTCTACGATTTTCTCATTTTTCGATTTTTCCTTTGGGGTTTTCCTAAATTGGTTGAGCCGTTCTCGAGTTTTTGCGAGCCTATCGCACGGCAATTGTTTTTTATAAGTAGATTTTGTGATTTTCAGCTTTTAATTAGAGCTAATTTTTTTAAAACATATGAAAAATATGATTATATCAGAATAAGAAAAATGCCAAAGCAATGTGCCACAACCGTAGCGTTTAGTACTACGGCGCTTCACCTAAATTTGACATATTCTTCAATATATTTTCAATGACATGCGACATGTACATATGAAAAGTGTAAAATGTAACAGAAAAATGTAACTGCCATCTGCGCCACTTTGGTAGATTTCAGTATACTAAAGTGCTTCAGCCAAATTTGTGATATTCTTCAAAATTTTTGCAATGACGTGTGACTCTTCTGCGAACTAAAGCGATGATGACAAAATTATTGCTTTTCCCAAGAACTTCCTAACGATTTACTATACGTCATCACATGGGAATAAGAAACAATTAACCTGCGCCCACCACTGCAAGAGCAGTAAGTTTTACTATTAAGATACAGCTAAATTTATGGCATTCTTCAAAACCTTTTCAAAGATATGCAACTTTAAATTCAAAGCCTGTAGTCTCCACATGGTCCCTTTTTTTACCAAGTTTAGTGGGCATGATACTGATTATGAAAAGGGCCGGCAAATTCCTAGTTCCACCATACGCTAAAATTCTAGGAATACTGCCTTGTGGTTGGATCAATCCTTCGTGGTCTCGAAAATCGCAAATGGCATTTAGTCACGGCATGGTGAGCTACACCAGGGACTTTTAGTTTGAGAAGAAAGAAATTTCCTGAACAGTTCACCATAAATAGTGTTGATCGCCTAGTAAAGGGTGTTCCTTCTGTTAGTTTCGAAAAATAAAATTAATGTCGGAAATTAAATTTTTTTTTTATTGAGAATGAAAGTTGGTTCTATGCCGTTTATGTTATTCTTAAGATCTTGAACTTAATTTGCAAAAAACCTCAAAGAAATTAATCTAACGGAGTCAAATCGGATGATCTTGGTGACCAATTGACACTAGAATTTCTTGAAATTATGCGATTATCGAACATGGTTGTCAATAAGTCGAGTGTTTCACGATTTGTGTGACGTGTGGCATCGTCTTGTTGAAACCAAAGTTCGTATCGTGTATCGTATTAGTCACTTTACTTCGTTGTAAAGTGGTTAACAACACGCTTAACTGTTGTGAACGACCTCTCAAAGAGATGCTTGGCCCTTCACGAACATTTTGAGCAAACCGAACTTTGTTGAGTAAAACGGGATTGCGATATGCCTTGTAGTTTATGTATCTGTGGTATGGGACTGTGCTTAAGAGTGTTCTTTACTAAAGTAAGGGTAAGTTGTGCAGGTTCGATAAGCATCCTGGGAACATTTTTTTAAGAATTTTTTGATATTCAATAGATATTATGAAAAACACTTGTGCTTAGTTTTTTTCCTTTTCTCAAGATTTTTTTTTTTAAATTTTGTTATTAGCTCTCAAACTTGGAGAAGTTGTGCGAGCTCGAAATTTATGAAAACTAATTCAGAAAATTACTGATTACTAATTAATTAATCTTATTGGTTTGGGAAGCTGTTGTTTAATTAATGCAACTTGTATGTAATCAGGTAGTTGTCTCGTGATGGCGTATGGGTTAAAGTTTTTGCCCACTAGCGGTTTTATCCGGTGTAACTTTTCCAATGGTGTCCTGCTGAGTATCACATCTAATTTACGTTCCTCGGAAATATTTTATGAACACTTGTTTGATTGTCTCGTTTTTGTTGATAGCCACAGGATCGCTTCTATTCTTGTTTGCAGCGAACCGAGTTGGGTTGGATTTCCAGTTTGCTGAACACCAAGCTTATTGACGGTGCTATTTCAGTTTAGGCTTGTTGTTCACACCAACTCACACGTTTTCATTCTCGCCGCCTATACAAACAAATAAATTAGCACAACCCATTCTTGAGATGATTTCTTGAGACTCATAACCTCGCGGAAATGGTTTTGGACTTTGTTCATTTTTTCGATCATGACTTCATCATGGCATACAGACCGAAGTAATATCACCTCTGTCAAACCTTTCATATTTGATTGAAATTTGTTAAGTAGTTGCTAAACATACAGTCTTACCCAAGTATAACAAGTTTCGATCTTCTCATCATTTTTTGTACAAAAAACTCAAGTTTAGTTTCGATTTTTTCTTCGTTTTTCTTTCGACTCGATTATAGGAACGTCTATGAAAATTTGTCGCGATAATTCGAAACTGGACGAAACTAATATAAATTATTTCGTTCTGATTGGTATCTGCACGGCATCGTAAATGATTTGTTTGAACATTTTTGTACCAGAATTTTGCTAATTTCTTATAAAGCCGTTGCGTTAGGTTCAATTTCTTGTCCACGATGTCGGATTGAGGTTGATGGATGGTTTCAAAGATTTTCTAGAACAGCAACAATGTTTTTAGCTGAACTTTTCGTACGTAGTGTCGCAGGACTGTTCTTTCCTCTTGTTCGCATTGGTTTTGATCGCACTTTATTTTATCCAAACTTTCACGTAGTTTTCCAGGCACCACAATAATTCTTAATTGGTTTTAATGAAATGTTTTTACAATTAAAACACTTTGGTTTATTGAATATTTCCACTATTGTCAAATACGAACCACCGAAACTCTTTTTTAACAAAATGGCGACTGAATATAGGATAGTAAATATTCCCGATTAACACCTTGTAGTTGGTTTTTGTACCAATGTTGATATCGGCGGTGTGGTTGGTTATATTGGTTGTCGATAATGTGGTTGTTTATCTTGTCAACGATTAAATTATTTAAGATGTTGACGATGTGTGGGCTATAGGGATATGGAGTAGGTGATGTGATTGTCGGCGATGTGAGCTGGTTTCGGCCATTGGGGTTGTCTAAATAACAGAATTTCATACAAATCAGTTTCAAGCCGCTATCATTACGCTGTACAGAGTATACGATTATTAACCGTGAAATATCGATGTAGAGCCGCGAATCGATCAATATTAATTGATATCAATAAATTTTATTTTTTCGCACGATATTGACCTTAACTTGCTTTTGGTGTGCTGATACGAGCATACCAAATATTCATCAACATAGATCTACTTGTTCTCTTTTCAAGGCAAACTATTTAGATAAGTAGAATTTATTGTTTAAAGTTCATACTTCCATTTAACACTTAATGGCTTAAGTCGGCTTAGCTCAATACATATTTATGCGTAAAAAGTTATAAATTGTCTTAGATCAAAATTTTATTTTCAAGTTCATAATTTCAAGGTAAATAGGTTAGTTACCCGCGTGTTTTAGAAAAATGTGACTGGGCCCCGAACTTATATGGAAAGGGTTAGTTAAATTCTATTAGTTTATATTATTGTGTATCACAAGCAAAAAAAATTGTGTTCAAGATTCGACATTTTCGATCAATTTAAATCAAATTTGATGTTTTAAAAATAAATGTATAGTTTTTAATTGAATAGCGGCGATTTAATAAATATATGAATACGCTGGGGGCTGCGTACATATTTTGTGTATAAATTTAGAAATTCACGATTTGCAAAATTTTTTTATGATCAAATAATAAAAATTATGATTCAAGTATGATATAAATATAAAAATGCGTATACGAGCCTAATGACAAATATAATACAATGAGCAAGAACCAAAGCAGCGAAAGTGAAAGTATTCCTCACTCGTTTCATAATTATTTGATTACATAATTCGAGCATCTTCATGGGAATGGTTTAGGGTGCTGTGAATACACCGAATGGGCTGAACAGCAAATTCTCATCATTTAAATTAATTAATTACATCACTAAGATGTAAGCAGCATAAAATGTATATCTTATGTTGAACAAACGAGGTCGTATTTACACAGCGATAACAGCGGTTAGTACATCAAACCGCGCAAATCTGAATCATTTCACATCTAAAAATATACTTAGTCACTATCACAAAGTTTATTTAACTTTTGGATGATAACAAACTACTTACGTAATTTACTCCTATCATCTCAATTGATATCTTATCAGTTGATATACATATCCATCAGTGCTGCGTAAAAATATATAACATAAATCTCGATATCTTACTTCAGTTTAGAGTTCTTCGGTGTTTTAGGTGGTTGGTTCATAAAATAATTTGTCGTGGGTAAAACAGCTTTACAGTCAAATAAATATGTATCTAAGATAAAGTCTATGTACAATTTTATATAAAAATTATAATTGCGTTACTCTAGACTAGAAACTATATGCGAGATCGACCTACACACACCGAATGATATTTTATATCAATGAATCGAATGTTATTAGCTAAGAGGAAGTGGAATCGATTTTTGTAAAATTAATTTTTCTAAATTTGTATGACTGCTGTATATCATATGGTATTGTTTGATTTAATTGTCCGCCCGCGCCCTCACGGCCGATATTTAGTTATGCCAAATTCAACCTGGCAAATTACTTATTACAGTTTGTATAGTGTGGGATGATGCAATTATGATTAGAAATTATGTGTCAAACCATTTATTCTGTTACATAATCGAATTCTAATAGTCAATAGCCAGCATACAACTACCAGTTAAACGTGTTTTTGTCGGTGAATGATATCATTATATACACGACATAAATTTGTTACAATTTTATTAATATTTATTGCAAGATTTACGGCATAATTTTGGCAGACTTTCAGACGCCTTTATTTGTGCACCAATGTAGCTCGTAAATATTACATTTATATGAATATTTAATGACCCGCTGAAGAAGTGCGATCGTGCGGCGTTTGTGAATTATGATATCGGACGTCTAATTCGCTGTTTTATTATTTATCGCCAAATAAAGCTAACTTGTTTGGATTTGTGTATTATACATTAACACAATATAGATAAACAATAAGATAAATTTATACCAGAAAAAAAACACCTTGCGTCGTACAGACGTCAAGAACACATGAAACACACAGATCTTATTTCAACTATATACAAGATACTCGAATTTGTATATAATGCGTGGTTTATAATAGTTCAATGTCGTTTATATACTTATATGTCCCATATAACTAACAATACGTACACAATTTGTGGATATGGCACACTGGATATTAATGCATCAACTAATCGGAATTGATGGCAGTATCCAAAGGAAACCGAGAGTTTTACGCGCGCTTATACACCAAAGATACTGTACTTGACTGTATATAGATTGTGGGTGGTATACGAATATTTTATATCGCACACTTAAGAGTTGTTTCGAATTTATTTTAATTAGAAATGAAAGAACATTTACGTAAAAATGTATTACAATTAAAACAAAATCAGTTTGTGTGTGGTCCGCAGTATAAGTATACGCCAATTACAGTCTTTGTTGAGCAGTTTATTAAGTATAGTTTTAATTGAAGTAGCAAACTTTATATTGAAATGTATTTGAGCCATGAAAAATTCCATTTATATTTAAATTTTTCAGTGGAATCAGGTTCACACAATGTCTATGTTGGTCATATCTTGACCGCTGCTAGCAAAATCGTCAAAAAATTCAGCATTCGTACTTTGCTATATTTTAAACAAACAAACCATTTTTGGATTCAGTGCGGTTGAAACAAACATGCAAGGGTACTCCTTCTGCCTAACATCAAATTATGTGAATAGCGATCAAAAACCTGTTGGTACATATTTTACTAACCGAACAAATAAAGTTTCCATTGTATAATTTTGTTCTTCGCATAAATTGTCAACTAACATAATCTGCATGTCTTGTAGTCAGGTGGGCTCTATAATCTAAATAATACTGTTGTAAAATGAAATATATATGACCGGTTATTGATACATGTCGGTGAACGCAGAACTTTTTCTAAAATTTATCTTAGAATCCCATTCTGTCGTATTTATTTGCTTCCATCATAGTCAACTTAATAAATAGTCTAGCTGCTTTTTTCCAGAACTTGCTACGAACTAACCCAATTTCATTACGATCCGTTGAAATATAGTCTACTTTCGTACTAGATGGTTACATCAGAACTGTATTTCAAGAATAATTTTAGAATCACTTTTCTACCTAACATCCCAATTCTATCAAGGTCGTCGTAGAAATAACCTAGTTCCGTCTCTGGTGGCCATATTCTAGATCTTGTTCTGAATATCATTTCCATACCCAATTCCATCATGGAATTAATAATCTGATGATAAATGGATTAGTTTCGTCCCGTGGACATATTCCAAAACTTCTTTCAAAAACATTTTAGAATGCCGTTTCCTACGCTCAATTCCATCGTGGTCGACTAGTAGATCTGTTACAATTGGACGAATGCTAAAACTTAAAAAAAATCATTCGACCCATACCCTAAGCAAATAATCGGGCAAATCGTTTACTGTTAGTAAAATTGATTTTAGAATAAAATTTTCGATCAGTTTTTCTTTGAAAAATAATTAAAATTACCTTCGAAGTATCCAATATCTATTCTACATTCAGCATCATGATCAAATAAATTTTGAACCTAGTTCCATAAAAATTCATGAATCAACGACACTTCAATGGCAAAATTTTGAGAAATAAAAAAAACAAGTGTTTAATAAAATGTGTTAGTGTGTTTCGCCAAGTGCCTACGGCAAATAGTGTAAGCACTTTATAAATTATATAAAAGAAAACTGCATATTTCTAACTAAGATAACTAGGCATACAATAAATTGTCCACATGATAAATGTGTCCACGCTAAATTGGTTCCAAGCAAAAAACTATTTACGTTAAATATAAATATTAGTATTCATACGGCACGCTAGTAAAGTGACAGAAAATAAAAAATTGGAAGCTATTTGGTTGCGTGCACTAATTTTTTGAGTGCGTTTAGATAACGAGTGCGAGTTGAATTGGTAGGTTTCACTAAAAACAAACAAAATAATGCATATACAATTTGACGAGTCCTCACTAATTACAGTAGGAACCTCAGTATGCTGAATATAACCACTGTGCCGCTCCACATAATGCGGCAATATGATACAACATCCGGCCCGCTAAAATCTAGTTAAATATAAAGCCTGCTTTACCATACATAGGACATAAACAAAACTAACTAAAGAAATATTCATGTACAGTAGATTTTGGTTAGACAACTAAGAATAAATGTGTTGGTGCCGAAACAAAAACAAAAATATTAATTCAAATTAACGTTGCATTGCTAGTGTAACCAGCACAATCTTTGATAGTTTTTTTTATATATGTAGATACCGTCAATGAGAGTTTGCGCAGGACTCATATTTAAATAGATTTTTAAATCTGAAACGCAGATACCAATATGCAGAAAACTGCAGAAGATTGTGTTGGTTACACTGTTAATTTTTTTCTTTCGCACCTACTTATTAAACTAGTGCGCATGTACAGTATACACATATGTTTTAATACAACTACCGTAGTTTAGTTTCTTCTGTATTTGTTGCTGTATATTGATGTTGGTTTGGGTGGTGTTGAAAGGCAAGTACTGTGTGAGTTTCACATTGATCCTTATCTAGGAGAGAACTGGTTAATAACTTTATAGTGGTTTTCAGACGAGGGCTATATTTCAGTGTACATTACTGATCGAATTACGTACAAAAACAAATTCAGGTGGTGAATACCAATAATTTGTGTTGATCATCTATTTTCGATGCCAGAGGAACGTCGTCGATGTATGGGAAAACGAAGGAAAGATCGCGAGCGACTTCGTCGATAAAACGTTAACATATTTGCGAGAAGTTTCTGAAACTGACGGATATTAATGCGGATAGTAATTGATCAGATCTAGTCCTCGTGGTTGAAATACAAGTTACAGTTTGGTTTAGTTGTTATGAAATAGAACTTCCTTACCAAACGCAAACCGTAATGGCATTGGTTGATTACTGATCAACCGTCCATTTTTGATTAAAAACAACTAAAAGCATGCTTCTGACTAAATGGAATTCGGTTTGAACGGTAGGACCGATCATATCATTGGCGTTTCATTCCGAGATTAAGTTGAAGCAATTTAAACGAGACGTTCACAAAACAACAATCGAAACGTTTTTACCGATTGCTAAAGTTGTGGGAACGGGACATCTAGTAAATTAATAAAAATCTTAATTAAATTTTAGTATAACACATTTTATGTAAATAAAAAATGAACCCCTGCATACAACGCGCGTCTAACGGAAATTCGAAACCTTTCTCCAATAGACATTGGGAAAGAATTTTCATAAAATTTCTGTTTAAATCTCTTTTCTGGCATGCTAAGGTAAAAGGTTAGTGGTAATTTTTTTAAGACAAACTAAAATTGGAAATAATTTTCCCTGGCAATTTGACGATGGAAAAATTATTTCCAATTTACAGAATAGAGACACTGATGTATGACCAGTCCTCATTAGCAAGTGACTAGACTCCAAAAGTTGATAAGTTATAATCACCTATCATTTTCAAATGACCTTCCGAATTTTTTGAAATTTGCTATTTTGCAATCACTTTTTAATTGAAATTTATGCGAACATTTTGTAATTAAATTCGAAATTTTTTGCCAAAACCATTTAATTTTAATAGCCTAAATGGAAATTATCAGGTTTAGATAAAAAATTTCAAATAAAATTGCAATTAAGTGATCATAAAAAATCCAAATATTTTGATGCCACGCACTTAAGATTGATGTAGAAAAACGTGTTAGAAGAACATTCTATTCACAAAATGTATTTCAAATTAGTTTTAATTAGATTAAAACACTTTTAAACTAAATATTTTTACTCTAAAATCCAACATCAGGATAGACGGACTATAGAGCAAAATAATTTAGAGTGTAGTAACAATACCGTCTCAGTTAAAACTTAAAATTACATAGTTTTTTAGGTAGTTAAAAAGCAAGACATTGGCTCTCTTTCTCTTTCTCTATTACATCCCAAGAAGCGATTTTGCGGCCTGAATGCCTTCAATTTCTACACCTTATTATACTTAGATCTTGTTCGACGTCATATCGCCAGCGTAGTCAGGGTGTTTATTTATGATGTACACCGGCTGCTTTTTAATCATTCTTTGTTGTGGGAAAATTGCAACGAGGCCTATAGCGATCTAATTCAGTTGGATTTAATAAAACTGATGATATCGCTGTCTTCGCGAAGTCGCTTTGTCTCATGGTTCATACGGATCCGATATTCGTTTTCCACAACTTTTATGGAACCAGAAATGGAACGATAACCTTCCTTTCAAACGTAGATAACATTCTACAACCGTTAGAGGTCGGCGTCCAGTTCTCACTTACGAAAGACAGCGCAGGTCTTATGAGTGCTTTGTAAAATACGAGCTTACACGCCTGTGACAGATGTATAGTTCGCAATAACCTAATAGGGCCTCTAAAACTCGACGTTCGGCGGCAATTTATGTCTGCCTGCACATGATTTGAAGTTGTTGTTACTGGTCCGAGGTATTTACACCAAAATTATGGACAGTTTTTATTGTGAAAAATCATGTGAAGTTTAAAGATGGAGGAGTGCTGTGTGTTAGTAAATTCTGGATAGAAGAGAACTGTTTTTTTATTAATTTTAATTTTCTTAACAAGTATTTAGTGGGAGTTGTGTGTTTTTGATGCATAACAATTATTTTTTATGTGTGCTATTTTGTTTTTGTAATTTAAATTTTGACGTTAAATTAGTGTCCGATCAGCCAAAATCTGTAGTAGTGACGCGGCCGACCTATTAGCAACAATAAATCGACAAATTGTTGACAATTATCTCGTTGTATTGTATTCCTTTGTAATGATCTCAGCAGGTTTTATGTACTGTTTAATGCATGGTAACTGCAAAGAGTGGTGGAGACATCTATCAGTAATAATATTAACTAAATATTGACAATTTAATTTAGAAATTTTTAAATATGAATAATAGAATATTGGAGGTGACAAATAATTAAATTAAGGAAAACAGAGTGTTTTGGATAATGGTTAGATGTCAGTTTAATAATAGTTATTATGATTAAGTTATTTGGACTTAGCTTTTAAATACAACCGGATCATTGCAATTTAAGGTTTAACTTAAAAGGAATGGGTGCGGGAATATCTTAAAGCTGTTATACGATCTTGTTTCGTTTATCTTATAATTGCAGCTGGTACTTTGTTTGTCCTATTGAAACATAGGTTTCAATGTATAAACTCAAAAGGTGCTTGTTTCAGCTAATTAATGATGTACGCGATTTCTAGATTTGGTTCGCAATTTCTAGACAATTTGGTACATCACCGTCAAATGTACATTGATTTGGTCCTGAATCTTTGCGAACTCGTTCTGGTGCATTCCCCAGCAAAATATTTCGCAAAATATGTAAACTTTCTATCAGCTACTTAATCAGTTTACATAGAGTTTTTGGAAAATAATTGAATTTAGGCTGTTTTCCAAACATCGATTTATTTGTGGACACCGTTTTATGCAAATAAGTCACCTCGCGAGGAGATTTTTTTGAATAAGTGCGTCTACACATAAATGGCTCTAAAATTGTGTCTTGACTAAATGTAATACATGCAGTTTTTATTTTCAAATCTAGTGACAACGACCAACACGTCAAGAATTTTTTTTTCTTCCATATAATAGAAATATTGCGTTTTGTTTTTTGTTAGTACGTCACTAATAAGTCGGTACATTGAATTAGAATGACTTATTCAAGATGGCGTCAAATAAGTCAATAAGTCTGCAATAAATCGGTGTTTGGAAAACACCCTTACTGAACAATTTACTTACTATCAAATTTTAACCGAGAATTGGTACGCAGCCAAAGGGAGGATCAAGCACACTGAGTCCTAACTAAAAACAAAGAATAGTTGCATATACAATTTGGTGAAGTCTCACTAAAATTAGTAAGAATCTCAGTGTGCTTGACACTCCCTTTGGCTGGTTAAACATAAATAAATATTAAATAAAAGCCATAAAAGGCTTTAAGGCAAAACCAGTCAGATCTTAGAGCTTCAATTGCACTTTGTTTGGACCATTTGCGTTAGAAATTTTAAACTTCGAGTTTGATGTATCCTTGCCCAAACTCAATGAATTGATCTTGAAGTTTCGACGGTCACTAACGTAATGCACACAGTCAAAATTGAATGCAACTTAAACTCTTACGAATTTACTGAAACGGAACGAATTTATAAGGATGTCTAAAACAACAAAATATCCCGGTAAAATTGTTTTTTGTTTCCATATAAAAAATCTATACTATCTGAAATGTTCGTGATGTTCATGATTATGCCTCCGATTCATTACAATATTTGTATAAATTTAAGTTTTTATTATTGATTATTATTGTCCAGAAGTAAATCACAATTACAAGTGAGAACTTTACGACTAAATTTCAATTAAAAATCTAAAATTTTGTACTTGATGTATATAGTAGTGACATCTATCATCAAACAGATTGCACAGCAATATGTTTGTAGGGTAAATATAGTAAAAATAAATAAAATCTACTGCAGATAGGTAAAGAGGAATGGGAAGAAAACAGAAAGAGCGAACTCAAAAGTTGGTCTAAGAAGAAGTGGTCTAAGACACTTCTTGGA
Source organism: Nephrotoma guestfalica (assembly GCA_963691935.1). Taxonomy (NCBI): domain Eukaryota; kingdom Metazoa; phylum Arthropoda; class Insecta; order Diptera; family Tipulidae; genus Nephrotoma; species Nephrotoma guestfalica. The sequence goes on from OY829913.1 coordinate 20,625,690, forward strand.
CCAACTTTTGAATTCGTTCTTTCTGTTTACTGAATGGATTTGTGCGGCCTGGGATTAATTTTCCCATCTCGGCTCAAATTTTAAAATAAAAAGATTTACAAATAGTCCAAAATCAAATATCACTTGGTTACACTCGTTCTTCATTCCAACAATTCGCAGGTGAATCATGAGACTAATTATAAAAGCGCTCTCTTTTAGGCTTATATAACTCGACCAAGTAATCCAGGCAGTTTCGACCCGGATTTAATTGGTACTTACTCATGTACGGGGTTACTCATGCACGTGTTTAAAAGCAATATGCCTACTTCAATTAAAGTGTCGCGCGACAATGACATTCAGTTTCTACTTCAAAGCAAATTTTAATCAATCATCTGACGTGACATCACATTAAGTAGTTTTAGCATCAACAATTATTATACAATGAAATCTCGTCTATTAAATTTAAAATGTGTAAAGCCCGTAATGAGTTTAAAATAAAGATCATTTAGATCAAAAGATGTGGTGATAATTCAATTTTAACACCAAATTACTACACAAGACAAGCGATTATATATAAAAAGCATTTCGCGAACTTTACTCCATCGAATTATGAATGAAATTTTTATCTTAACTTACATCCCAGCAAAAAAAATGATGTTGATACCCATTAATCACATAATAAAGTTGCATTTTTTAGTTTCGTGTAGATGCGATTGTCCAAAAATAGAAATTCTCTGCAATTCGCTTGTAATTTATGAGGTGCTGATATATCTTACTGATATTTCGCCACAGCGTGCTGCATTTTATCTCAGCAATATGATATTTTGAAAGTAATTTATGTACCCCAAAAATATTTAAATTGGATTTTGGATATTTTATCGAATTTCGTAATGAAGCATACAACATTTATACGATATTTGCGCGTATAAATTATATTCAAACTCTAATCTTTGTTCCTTTTAGGAAGTCTGTTTAGTAATAAACACAAAAGATTAATTCTTCTTTATTTTTATCTAATTACAGATAACACGAAACCATCATCTTATGTACAGAGCGATATAAGATAGAGTACATAGGGCGTGTGTATGAAGCAGAACTTTATTTAAGAATAACGTAACACTATTAGGAAGGATGGCGAAATTAATTTATATTTTAGTTATATTAGCTGCCTGTATAACATTGACACACAATTGGAGGCAGGATCGAAGTAAGTATATATTGTCGTTATACATACAATTCGCAAGGTCTGATGGAAATCTTTTAATTCAACGTTGATTGATTATTTTACGGTTTCGTTATACATTTTAGAATATTAAGTCACGAGGTTACAATAGAAAACAGAAAAACATTTTGTTTTGATCTAAATATGCTCATAATCTTTCAAGTTTAGCTCGAAAGCGGAAATAGGATTTAATAGTCTGGTTGTCAATGGGTTATTCTTAGAAAATGTTGATAAGTTAATTTCAATTGGCGAAGACTCGAAAAACTGCTTCTCGATACTGATCAGTATTTCCTTCAAACCCCTACCTCATTTAAAGCGGATTTTTCATTTTCTTTGCTTTAATCATAAAAACATGATGGGATTTTGCGTGATCAACAAAGATTTTCCATTTAACTATATCCGCAATAAGAGGGCACCGACAGCGTTGTACAGATTAAATACGTTACATTAATTACGCTCTTATTTACATGTAAATAATTGTATTAATTACGTGAATTGTTTTACGTTACATGGCGTAACAAATGAAATTAATTAGCGACATCTGCATTAAAATACCTAAATTAATAAAATAATATAAAATACGTTATCTAGTCGATAATACAACCATTACACGCAACTACATCTATTGTAATTTTGACATTTGAACATTATTTTATTGTTGGCTAAAATAATTTTTCGCGTTTCTAATTTCCTTTGCATACCAATACTCGAAAATCCAGATTTCTCGAATTATTTTAAATGCATATATTTATTGTAAAACTGTAAAGACATACACGTTAAAATTCTAATTGGATGATTCCTATTTTTTTAATTCGAAAGTCGTAAATAAATCACCCAGCGTTATTATAACATCAGCAACCATAGTCCCTAAGTCCCTTTGAATTTTTATTGCCGTATAAGATGATTACCTGAGCTATTAACAATATAGTTCTTCCTTTGAATCATAGATGGATCTGCTGTTAGTATGTCTTTCCTTATCCAAATATCAAGTGAATTACGCTTTTAAATATTATAATATGCAACGTTTTAGAAAAATGCATTGACATTTATTAAAAATATTGATATCAAGGAACAATTCTGTAATAATTTACACAGTAAATTATTGTAGTAGCGCCATTAGTTAGCAGATGTCACACCCACTTGGAATGGTTTTATTATCTACTAGAAAATAATGTATTTTAACTTATTTTACTAATTTAAGTATTTTCATTCAGATGTCGCTATTTAATTACATGTTTAACTTATTACAATTGTTTACCGTAGTTAATCATTATTTACATTATTTACGTAAAAAATGTAAAAACTTATTTTGTACGTGTAATTGCACAACATTGGGCACCGGCAATTTAACAAAGTTTGCAGAGGTCGTCCTGCTATCAAATAGGGCACTTCTAGCAAGGTTCTGTCAACGTTGGTTTTGAATCTAGGGTCGGTTTTATGGTAAGATTTTTAAAACGAAGAATGTGTTCTTGCCATCTAAAGCCTAAGTGATATAATTGTTTCATTTATGTCGATATTAACGAAATTGTAATTCGTTCGTATTCACTACATTTATTCTTCTTTAAGACTCAAGCGTATTTCTTTTACTTATCAGTTGGTTAAAATAGCTGGCCAGCCCTGTAAAACTTCGGACTTCGTGGACATTTTTTGGTGTAGGAAAATTCTTCACACCAGACATCTTGTCTTCTCCTGGTTTAACTCCATGCTGAGAAATATCGTGACCAAGGAATGTTACATTCTCTTGTAAGAAATAACAGTTAGTTTCAAAGTTAATTCGTATTGGCGAAGTTTTAATAAAATTCTCTGAATTAGTTCCAATCCACATTCTATATCGAGGCTAGGTAAAATTGAATCGTTCATGTAAACGACAATCTCGTTGTTCATTCCTTTTGCTATGGAGTTCATAAAAAGCTTGCACACTGCGGGTGCATTAGCCAACCCGATTCGGTCGGAATTTATGGAATATCTTTGATGACTTAGATAACATGTTTCATGGGGTTAAAGTTTCATTTGAACTAACGGTTAGGTTAGGTTACCGTAGTTTCCTAAAGGACTAACTTAGACACAATCAGGTCCGTGAAACATTGTTTACTCTCCTCACCTACTCATCGAGAGCTTTCAACGAAGCGTAGGATATCTTTAATGTCTATTTTACTGAGGACCATCAAGTCATTTCCAACCAGGGTTTTCAGCCTGCTAAACGCTGGATAGAGACGGATGAGGATACTCCAAATCTGCCGCATGCTTACCTATAACACAGAGTCCCATAATAGCACCATCTTGGCATGCCGCTGCAGCTTTACCAGCTGTCTGGATCTTGACAGGTTAATTTTTTCCAGAGCTGGCTAGTTTTTACGCATGAGGTACTATTGGACCATCTGTCTTTCGTCTTTTTCTAGCTTCCTCTTGAAGCAGTAAATTGCGCGTAGCGAGCGGTATATCAACATCCCGCTTGCTTGGTGACATGAAGCAGATTGTGCCTTGTCGAGCGGGTTTTTTTATTCGCGGTAATACTGAAATGTCCTGACATCTTCAGCAGATGGATGTTGAACTGATCTGCCATCTCGTTAAGAAATGAGAGAAAATCCTGGGCTGTTATTCGAATATGATTTGCGCGTCTTAGCGAATATCTCTTACAGATATTACATTATACCTCAACCAGCTAACGGCTTCCCTTATTGCGATTAGATCGGCCTGAAAAACGCTGCAGTAGTCTGGGAGTCGAAATGGGAGGTTTACGTTTAATTCTTCACAGAAAATCCCACCCCAACCTTACATTAAATTATTGAACCATCTGAAGAAATTAACACCTTCAGTACATATTCAGTCCTCTTTTGTGGGAATATAAATCTTAAACCTCTTATCGAAAGATGTTGCTTTAGTCGGTAGTGTTTGGGATGTTTCTGTTGCTTAGAATAGCCGAGTGTTATGTCTTGTTGTTACCGGACAAGTGGTGCAGTGGTTAAAGCTTCGGCACTTGGACCGGCAGGTGCTAGGTTCGAATCCCATCAGAGGCTAGATGCAAATCGAATTTTCATCATCGATTACGATCGGTGATGCTAATAAATACAATTAAGACCCTCTGATGGAGTGCAGAATTCCGTGTCACGCGCCGACCCACCTTCCATGTCAATGTACAGGTTGACATGGAGCTTGCAATGTGCAGGTGGTATACTGTAGGTGAAGTAGGTGGGTTAATGATGTGGAGTGAATGAGTGGTATCACAATGGGCCTAAAAATTGGCCTAAGTGTGCAGTAAGCAACCACTGAAACCTACCTAACCTATGTCTTGTTACAGTTCCACATAGAGATGGTTAACTGGGTTATCTAGAGGTGTGAGATGAATGAGAATCTGCAGTTCTTGAGTGGATGTGCTGCTAAGAGCTTCACTGATACACAAGGCAGCTATTCGCTGTACTTTCACTGAAGATTTTAGGTTGGTCAGAATGATTGATCAAACAGTAACCCCTAATAATAAAATGGGTATACATTGAAATACTGCGCCAATGCACATTAATATGGGCTCCAAACCCCATTCTGGCCCTATTTTTATAGGATTATAGCGTTGTTGTAGCTTTCTTTACTCTTTCTAATATTTTAGGTTGCCAGCTTAGCTTACTGTCCAGAATGAGACGCAGATACTTCGCTGTATCAGTGCAGGTTAATCCAATACTATTTAAGCTGAGGGTCGATCTGAGGAAGTTTGTGTTTCCTAGAGAAAAGAACCAAGTTAATTTTGTGTGGATTCACATTCAAACCGCAACTGTTAGCCCAATTTGAGAGAATGTCAAGCACACTTTGCATGCGTTCTCTTAAGATGCAAGGATATTTACCAAAGACACCAATCGCAACATCATCCACATAAGCAACCACCTTAAAGTCGCACCTTTTCAGGTATAATAACAAATCATTTATTACCAAGTTCTAAAGTAGATTGGATAATACCTCACCTTGCGGTGTGCCTCTACTCACAAATTTATGTTCCAGGGATTTCTCGATAGGAACAATAAGGGATTGGAGAGTAGTGTCCACAGATTCCCTCATGCAGTATGCTTGTTGGGATTTCGATACCCTATTTGACTTAATCGAACTCCAAATGTAGACTTCTATCTGTCTTTCAAATATATTTAGTATTTTTAGGTCTAAAGTCTTTGGGATTGCATTGAGAACATTTTTCCGCCTTACGTATTTAAATATTACACTTACTTTAGCCCATTTACTAGATATGTGACAGAGCTCTAGACTGCCCGTAAAAATAACTTTCTGCTAGAGTACGGTTAAGTCAGTCGTTTGTTGGATATCCATGCTCACTTATAAGGCTTAAAGCTATTTATAGTTCACTACGTTTCTGTTGTCTCCAGACCTTTGTGGTGCAGAATCGGAGATACCTGGAAATGGAGTTCCAAATAGTAGCTTCATTCATTCTGCACTAGATCTACTAGGAGGAAACGCACCTAATACCTAATAACGACACGCACTAGGACCTCAAGTTCATGTGTTGAATCAGGGGGGTTTTGAACCGGTACCGGTAGTGCTAATCGAATTTCCCCCTGCTTCCATCGCTAGGTTGTTTGATGGGTTTTGTCTCTAATTCAAATTGGCGATAATTATTATCAGAAAATGAAAGATCTTCCGACACCTTCCTACACCCACCTTAGTGTAATGTCTAATACTTCTTGTTTGTTTCTAGTTATAAACGTTGGTTTACAGCCAATATTGCATATGCAGGTTAGTACTAAGAATAAAATCAAAAAGTAACTCACCTCGCTCATTCATACCAGTGCTTCCCCAAATTGTGTGGCGTGAATTTGTGTCACTTCCCAGAATGACTCTTTTGTTTTTAAGCCTCTTTAACGCGCAGAGATTTTGACCATCCATTTAAAAGCTTTTTTGTTGCTGTCTCTGGACTACGACAATGTCTATCTTCTCTGCTCTTTGTTTGAGCATGAGTGCAGATGAAGCTGCCTTGGAGTGGTGGAGGTTAGTCTGTAGGAACCTCAACATTAGGTTTGCGCCTTTACTTCAACCTTCATCACAGTTGCATCATAGCCCTTATCATAGTATGATTCCACCAGGGATGCACAAAGTAATGTGAGCTGAGGTGTTTCTACTATCTCAACCATTTCCATGCTGTTCAGGATGTCACCCTCATCTTTTGTATAAATCTTGTGTGTAACTGTGCTGGAACCATAGCTAGTTAACTCAATACTTTTCGGGATTGCTAATTTGTAGCATTCCAGAATTTCTTTAGGGTTGTTGGGTTCCGCTGGGAGCCAAGGTCTCGCCTTAGGTCTGCAGTAGATATTCTCGCTAGTGACTACTTTTAGTCTTGTACCAGGCCAGATTTCACCTAGGCCAGCCTTTTTGTACAGAATCAATAACCGTTGGTCGGCACAAGTTGTTAACTTGATACGATTCCAGTCCCACCATCCGCTCCGTCAAACCAGCGGGCACAAGGTTTTCCCTTATAATTATTGGGAAAGTGGCAGTTATGACCTTATCTACCTTTTTCAAATTGCTCGATGATTTATATCCGTTTTTGTGGGCTCTGTCAATGACACCATCACTACGTTTGACCTTAACATTAACTTTAACTCTATTTTGTCCGTATCTGAGTTCCAAAATAATCATACTATTTTCAGGGTATTGCCGTTTTTTATATATGATTAGAGGCCTCGAGCGTCGGCATTAGAATTCTAAATGGAGGCTAATTTTCTCTCATTGAATTCTCAGGTTTTAGTATGTTGATCAGTGAGATTTATGCTTCCTAAGCTTTCTCTATAGGTTGTTACCCCACGACAATAAGTAATCTACGGTGATTGGTCGCAATTGATATGTTTACCTCTTTATTGATTTTCAGCTACTGTAATTTTTGATTGCCGGATATAACAAAAAACACTCCAGACTTTAGGGTGTTGTACTCTATAATATTTTCTGGTATCGTTCCTCATTCGGAAGTACTGTTTTCTGATTGTAAGATATTTCTATATCCACTGCGTGTACATATTTCCGATATTTTTCCGAAATCTCACCATATAATGGCGATCGGAATTCGACAGCAATCATGTTAGTTCACACAACTAATTTTCGTCTTTCATAAAATTCTCGGGTTATATTTTTCTACTTGCCAAAATCACTTTAACTGATGTTCAATATCTGTTAATGTAACTGTAGACTGGATGGGTACTAGACAAGTTCTAGAAATAGTTGTCATTAAGAGACATCTATGGAGTGGTGAAGTGTAATAACTGTAACTATATTATTTCGTAATAGATGTCATCTATAGTCAAGAAATGGAAAATTCAATTCTAGATTGAGCCAATATTTCTTCGAACATTTGTACTAATTATTTACAAACTTGACTAATTTTAATCAAATACGATCTGTCATCATATCAAATCATCATAATGCCAAAACAATAATTATTTCAATTCATCACCAGTTTGATTAATCAGCTAATTTCCACATGACGTAAATAATAATGCGTTGACGGCGCTATACAGCAATATAGATTAGGCCCGTTTCTTGATAAAAGACGTCCTCTATGTTTATTTGTCTTTCGCGGTTAATAATTGTACAAATAAGCACCATTGATAAGAACATAATATTTACTTTGTCGTAAAGTATAATTGTGATAAACGTTTCAGAGTATATCATCCGATTTGATAAATCACTTTGTGTAATCAGTAGGATCGTGTAAATAGAATTTTAATTCATGATTTCGTGAACGAAGGTGTTAATAATGCACGATCACGGCCAATGTGAACTAAATGAGTAATTTGTAGATTAAATGATTTTTGAAGTCTTATTAGTTTAGGACAACACGACACATAATAAATTCATCTGCGAGTAATCTCTATGTGTTTTTGTGTACAGACTGCCGAGTTAAATAATAAATTATATGAGAGCACGTGGTATGAAACGGTGCCAAATATTAGGCCGCAAACGACATATTGTCTATTTTATGTTGAAAAAAAAAACTGAAATAAAATATATACAAGATTCTTAAGTAAATCATTTAAATTATTTATAGTCTGGAATTTTAGTGCACGGGAATATTTTTGGAAACGGCGCTCGCAACCTACACTTTATTCATGTTTTACTAAATTTTCTAAAAATATTTTATATCATTTCGCCTGAATGTCTTCTATAAATTAAACAATGTACATATATTATTATTCAGACTAGTTTCCAATTAAAATAAATAATAAAATAATCCAATGTGCTAAAGATTCTCAAACTTGCTTCTTCTTTATTGCAATTTCAGAACCAAAATTATTTGGCGATAATGTTCCTGCTAGATTAATATCACCACGATTACGACGAGTACAGAAACGAATCGTAATGTTACACGATTTCTTTCGAACAAAAGTCTCACCACCCGCATCCAATATGCTTACGATGAAATGGCATAAAGGTGCAGCACGATCGGCACAAAAATGGGCGGAACAATGTCGTTTACTAACACACGATTCACCGCAAGGCCGATGGGTTGATAATTACGGGGCCTGCGGTCAAAATATATTCGTCACGACACACAAAGTACCATGGCTGTTTGCACTGCGCACATGGTTTATAGAACGAGACAATTTTACGTACGGCAGTCCAAATAATGATTTAATTACGGTTGGACACTACACACAAATGGTTTGGGCGGCGACCCATAAAGTGGGATGCGGACTAGCGAAATGTTTACGTGGCGGGCCACGTGGAAAACCATATTTCAATTACGTATGCAATTATTGTCCGATGTAAGTTTAATAATTGATTTACTCAAAAATTACAAATCACTAAATCTATTTATTTTGTAGAGGTAATCACGAAGATAAATTGGGCACGCCATACAAAAAAGGACGACAATGTGGCTCGTGCCGAAAAAGCTGTAAATCGAAAAAAATCCGTTTATGTACAAATACGTGCAATGCCGCTAATTTATGGGCAAACTGTAAAGAACTTCATAAAACATGGCCCGGGTGGTTATGTAATACACCGACACCAGAAGGACAACAGCGCCGAAAAAATTGCCTGGCCACGTGCACGTGTAACGGAAAAATTTATGACGGATAACAAAAAATTCAAATTATAAAATATTTTTTTAAATTTAAATTAATTTTATTATTTTAATTACTATTATAATTATATTTAATTAATTTTATTTGTATAGTTTTTATATAATTTTAGACGATAAAGAGAAAGAAAATCAAAAGGAAATGAACAATTTTGTTTTATTGCAGATGTAACCGATTTTAATTCATCGTTAAACGCTGAGTGATACTCAGGCAGGTACGTTAGTTTGCATTAAAGATGCTTCTCTGGGTAAGTAAATATGGTTCAATGGCTGTTTATGCACACATTCCATCAGTGGTGCTCCGTTGAATGTCTTCTTCTGGATCGTACTCCTTCCGTTTATCTCTACAGAAGACATGCAGAGCTGCTTATGTAGTGTAAAATGTCTCGAGTCGAGATTCTCGACACGTTGTCCATTTCGAATTGAGTTGATTTTGAACAGAAACAGCTACAATTAACCACAGTTTCTTCATCGCCCTTGTCTCTACAGACAATTCTATAGACTTCTGTACTTGACACAGAATGATCGTTTGGCCAAACTTAATATGTTACATGTGATGGTGTGCGTTCATCTTTCAGCAAATACCGAGACTTCCTCTCCTTTCCGTAGCATCAGTTGAAGTGATAGTTCGTTTGCCTTGCAATTGCCCTAAACGTCGAAGTGATCACAGATCCAGATTATCTGCATATGAAATGTTCCCCAATCTCATTTAGAGATGAGTTGCAACTGAACGCCACTCTAAACGTAAGTGTAACCGATTCCAGTGATGCAGTAAAATTAGAGAGGCGGACTGAAATACCCAGATTTAGTTGTTCGCTAAAGACTCCGGCTCCGACTCTACCATCTAGCTAAGAGCCAAACCGCTCTTCCAGAGTCCAATGGAAGAGCAAGAAGTTTGAAAACTGTCAAAGACTCATAAAGAATTATAGGTATAGGTCTAATCAAGATTCACTAACTCCTCCTTAAGCGTATGGATTATCGTCGATGGACCTGTCCGGAAACATTTTGGTTGCTCTACTACTGATAGTCGCATAGCCTTGGCCGCCAACTGCTTACCAAAAATATTTGGCCGGGAGAGGTTGTAACATAAGCTCAGAGAGCTCAGACCATTTTCTGCACCTTCTTCATAATTTTCATGTAAGTGACTTTGTTAACGGTAGACTACCTTACATTCACTCCGTACATAAGTACAGCTCGTACTATGGTGATATAGAATACGCCCCCGCTTTCTTTATAAATACCGCCTTGATATATCAGCTATAGCACCCTATGAACGTTACCTTCAACCAAGGGAGAATAACTTCTGAGTTGTTATGCATTTTCGCTTAATTTATCCGTCTCGGAACGGTTGATTTAAATATCTTCAAGCCGTTTATTAATATCAGAATTCATTTCTGGTCACCGATGATCCCTACGTGTAAATTATGGAGTTCCCAATACTGCTGAGCTTCATAGAATCCTTTACATTTCCTGGCAAATTAAGTTCGATAAAATGTACGAGAACCACCCGGTCTAATAAAAGAAAATATCTTGAACGATGGGTTACGAAAACTTCTTCCATTGTATAACAAAAGACTTTCAACTTTCAGCTGTATTGAAGGTTTTTCTACAGATTTTCTGGTAAGTCCTTAGTTTCGCTGACCACCAAACTGGGTAGTAGGGCGAATGTCTAGATAATGGCAAGATAGATGATTCGCATCACATTCGCATCGAAAAATGTCAGCCAGTTTTGTATTTACCTACCTCTAGGCCGGCCGTAGTTATGTCGCCGTCGCTATGCTATACCATACCCCTTCGCTCAAGGACCACGGACTTTATTATTATTAGCCACAGATATTGAAAGAACTAATAAGTCTTCTCGAGATTTTTCGAGTCTGCGAGGTGTACTACTGAACAAGAGTTGGTGTGATTTTGATGCTGATTTGAATTATCAGGAAATTGCATTTCAGCGTGTCGTCTCCAATTCATTATACTTCCCGCTATTACAAATGGGAGCCGTTCAGTCAGAAATACTACTGTGGGCAAAAAGTAGTAAGACTTTTTAATTTAAATTTCGCGCGGAAAACTATTCGCGGAATCAATTTTGTGGTGCCGAAACGTTCAGAATGTTGCAAAAGGCCTTCGGTGATAATTGTATGTCGCGAGCAAGTGTTTTTGATTGGTACAAATTGTTCAAAGAGGGTCGAGAACGTGTTGACGACGAACCACGACTAGGACGGCCATCAACATCAACGGATGATCAACACGTTAATAAAATCAAGGAATTGGTGCTCGAGAATCGACGATTAACAGTCAGAGATCTTTCTGGCATCGTTGAAATATCGGAAGGATCAGTGAAAACCATTTTGAAAGATCATTTAGGCCCAAGAAAAATGAAAGCACGATTGGTTCCAAAATCACTCAATTTTTTGGAAAAACAGCGTCGCGTTGACGTCTGTGAAACAATGCTTTCCGACTACCAGGATGTCATGAAACGTATTATAACTGGCGATGAGTCTTGGATCTATGCTTACGACCCGGAAACAGACGATCAATCGGCCGAATATCGTGAAAAAGGTGAGCCGAAGCCGAAAATACCACGACAAAGCAAGTCAAAAATCAAGGTGATGTTGACAGTTTTCTTCGATTATCGAGGTGTGGTGCACTCCGAATTCCTTCCAACCGGCCAAACTGTCAACAAGAAATACTACTTGAGTGTTATGCGTCGGTTGCGCGAAGCTATTCGTAAAAAGAGGCCGGAATTATGGGTCGACAACTCTTGGCTTTTGCACCACGATAAGGCACCTTCTCATACTGCATTGGTTTTACGTGATTTTTTCGCCAAAAATTTCACCCATATCGTTCCGCAACCACCGTATTCACCTGATTTAGCTCCATGTAATTTCTGGCTGTTCAGCAAACTCAAACGACCGCTCCGGGGAAACCGTTTTGAGTCAATTGAAGACATTAAACGTGAATCGCTACGCGCATTGGAGGCTATTCCGGAAATTGACTTTAACAACTGTTTCGAGGTTTGGAAAAAACGTTGGCACAAGTGTATTGAGGCCGGGGGGATTACTTTGAGGAGGGCGAAATAGATTTGGAGAAAAGATAAAGAATTTTAAAATTATGAACAAAGTCTTACTATTTTTTGCCCACAGTATTATGTCGTAGAAGTAAGGTTGCCCATCCCCTCAATCAGTTCTGCAGGTATAGTCTCCCATACATTGGGTAGGCAACAAGAGACATTTGTGTTGGCAAGAGGCCGTTGGCATTACTTATTTAACGCCATAGTGCTACATCTAGTGTCTGCTTTAGTCTCTCTCTGACGATCTTACAAATTTTTTTTCGGAAGACTAGGACTGCTGGCTTAAATAATTCCTAGGGTTTCATCCAGATTTGGCACTTACGGAACAAAATGAGTACCCTGTACTGAATAGGATTTCCTCAGTCGCTAAGTTTCAGTCGCTAGTTTCTCGCCGATCGATTCTGCTGGTATCCTGGGAGTTCTGTTTTTTCGACGTGAGGCCCCTATTCGAGTTCTGGCCCCTGCTATAGTTTCTGTTCTGGTCAATACCACGGATTCTTTCTGGCTTTTTATTAGCGTTCGAGATAGCACCCAACCTGTTTCTAACATTTGTTAGAAGTTTAATTTTCCCCTTTATCAAGTGTGGTGTATTCAGATCTATGTATATATTCGTGGTAAAAGAAAATCGAGTGTTGGCCACAACATATGCTCTCCTCCATTTTTTTATTTTTGGAACACCAAAACTCGACCCCTTCGTTTCACAAGTATCAGTACAATTTCCTTTTTTCTCATTTTTTATTTTATTTCATTCTTTCCATTTTTCATGTTTTACCATGCCATCTCTATAAAATTATAACATTCTTTCTATTTCGTTCTTAATGTTTAAAGTGCCATCTATCGAAAATAATAATAATAACGAGTATCTGACATTTAGTCGAGATTCTAACCTAACAAAATTTACGACAATTCGGCCTTCTTGTCTTGAATGATGTCCTCGTCATCATGCTCCAATATTTTACTATATTTCACCGTTGTGACTATTCCAACTGAGTTTCATTTATTTTGCGATTATGCAATAAAGTACAGTCGCATTGATAATAGATTAACTTAGAAATTATAATTTTATGATGCACTCGTACGCACTCTTAAGTACATATTAATTCAATCAAGAGTTCAACTCTTACAATCTATGCATCTTTGATTTATATAAAAAAACTTCTCATTGATAAGACTTTCGAACTTCATGTGGTCCTTTATTGGTCGGTAATAGCTTTCTTCTGTCGCTAATTGAAACCTTTGGTGTGTGCACCAGATTTAAGCCTATTTAAGCATATTGGATTTCTTCGTTTCTTATCGTAGTTTTCCCTTAATCGAAACATGATATCGCGGGGAGTTTTATTTGTTTCACTGTGCATTGTGTTGCAGGCTAGTTGTACTTAAGGTAATTTTTCATCCCAGTCATTCAATACCCGAAGTAATCTTCGCATGACCTTTCATCACTTGCTTGTTCACTATTTCCACCCGAACTCCAAATACAATTGCTAGATTGCTCATCATATTATGCAGAACTACAGAGGAAGGCAGGCATATCAACAAAGGGCGAGGGCGCCCTTCCTCTACCACCAGAATGAGCTATGAATCCGAATAAGCAGACAAATCTAATTGGAACAATCGAAGAGGCGATTTGAATACAATTGAAAAACACGATAAAACATACAAGGATCAATTCTATTTAGAATATGGGAAAGTCTAGTTTCAGCATACTGAGGAAACAACTTGAAAGTGCACTTGGAGAACCACGCGTCACAACAAATAACGTTTTTACTTTTCAAAATATTAGCAAAAAATGAAAAATGAAATTTTCCAATGGAAGCTGTCATCTGAATCAATCAATCTGTCTGAACAGTACATGGCTGAATTTTTGTTAAAAACGGTTTTTATCAAAATATTTCATTTAACTGGAAATGATTTTGGAAAAATGATCTTAAGTTAGAATCATATAGTTCATAATCATTTTTCTCGTAAATGATATACTTTTCAAAATATTTGTAAAAAAAGCTCCTAGTGAACCGATTACAGCCAAAAATTATTGGGATCTCCTAATTTAGAGGTAAGCTTAAACATGAAGTTTCATCCCGATCAGGCCATTCATCTGGGCTGTAGAGAACTAACAGACATTTAGTGGGCACCACTAAGTGGTGATTTTTAAAAACTTTTATTTTACTACTTAAAAGAAAGTAAAAGAGGCCAATTCACCAGAAATAGGTTCTTCTGGTGTTATTTCAGTAATCTTGTTTTTCTAATTTTCTAATTCTAGCACCGAAATTGTGGTTGGTTTATTGGTGTACACCTTTCCCTTCAAGCACCACCATAGGTAGAAATCGGAAGGAGTAAAATCATGGGATGGTGAGGGCCACTTTTTGACATTATTCGGCCCGGAAAATTTTCTCGCAAAATTTGCATAGTTTGACGAGCTGTGTGGGATGGGCACACTGATGTGTAGTTAATGGGCTCTTGTTGAAGCCACATGTTCTTTAGGTCTAATTAATCCAATTCGGACACAAGAAAGTTGTCCAACAAGTCCTGATAGCGGTCACCAGTAACTGATACTAATGCCGCCGGTCTAAATGGCGCACCACGCAATGCCTTTATTAATAAATCAGTCAAGTCGAAATGTGCTGCCAAGTCGTCGATTATAATGATTTTTCAAAATCGTACCATTGATTGTCTTTTTATACGGGTAACAATACAAATTTTCTTTGAGAATTTTTAAAAAACATAATGGAGACATTCCAAATTCTTGTGCACGGCGCTGATAAGAGGTACCAGGACATTCAGCAGCACTATGCTTCACTGCAACAATCTTTTCTGGTGTATGCAAATTTTGAAAATTATTCATTACATGCTTAATGGTTGACTTACCCGGTACATGATTAACACCAAAAATTTTCTCGCGCGTGTTCACAATTCACAATTACTCGTATTTAAATGAAGTGTTTTAATAATTTCAACACGTTGTTGCGGCGTTAAATGTTTCTTAATAAATTGTTATCGACCACATACGACTGTCAAATGCGAACGGACAAATTTCATACAAACTAAAATGGCGGACAAACAAAATCGATCTGGAACATAAAAAACACTGTTTTACTCTTACAACCATTTGAATCTCGAAGTGCGTTATATGGTAGGATAAAACCTAATGAAAGAAGCGTTATGAGAACAGGGATTACCATGTTGACCATTGTTTGGAGTGTTCAAACATATACAGTAAATTAACGAAACTCCTTATTCGTTAACTCAAATAATATGTAGAAGAAAAGCCATTCATTTTGTTATTCTTGGGATTCAGAGTTATTGAGCGCAGTAAAAACAGAAATTGATTGTAACAACATCTACGTCAGAGATGAAAGATTCCGTCAACAAAAGTGTATATAGGTCTGTAGATTAGTTTAAAGTTAGTTACTTTAAACTTCATTCAAATTTTAAAATAATCCGTAATACGTATTGGAAGTTTTTACGAATCGTTTGCGACTTGTTTCAATTGCATATGTATGATTACCTGTATAAGACGACAAAGAGTTCTAGAAAGCATTATGTATTAATAATATTACCTGTATAAGACGAAATCATAGTTAAACTTGAAAAGGTTTGACGTATTGGAAGTTTTTTCGAATCGTTTGCGACTTGTTTCAATTGCATATGTATTAGTATTATTACCTGTAGAAGACGAAATAAGAGTTAAACTTGAAAAAATTGGTACAAAATTATACAAAATAAACATACCCATCGTAATAATCGAATATTTGAAATGTCAAATGGTTGAATTAATCATTTAATATAATAATTATTATGACCAAACACACTATAAGTAAAATGATACCAGATAAATAAAAAAAAATAACGAAATAGCAATAGAAAAAAGAACTTTTCAAATTTACAAAACATACGTCACATGTCTATGCGGATCGTCAAGGTGTCCCATTTTGACCCGTTCATTTTATCATACTTAGGACGAAACAGTCTGAAAATGGAAACTCTGTGGAGCGAATCCTGGAGATTTTGCCACATAGACTGGGATTAGACCGTTTAATTGAAGTCAGATTACTTTTTTAGATTAATGATTGATAAGTTTATTGAATCCCAGGTTCAGCGGTTACCAAAGTTGTGCAAACCCAAGCAACGGTTGCGAGACGTCGATAGTGGTGATGTAGCTCATTAACTATTTCAGATTAAAGCAGTCCGATTTGGAAAAAGTACACCTCATATCTCGCGAGTCGTATGGGTGTATCATTTTAACCCGTTCTTTTATTATAACAATTAAGTTAGTAAATTTAAGTTTTGTAGAGGATATCCTGGATATTATGGCACATAGCCATCTGTATAGTATAATAGATCGAAGCTGCCCAATTTTGAAAAAATATGTTAAATGCCTAGGCGAAAAAGTCCGAAAACGGAAATTCTGTTTGTCGGATAACGTGCAATAGATGAACGCGGTTCAATTTCGAAAAAGTATTCGTCCTAAGTATGATACGGGCCAAAATGGGACACCCTGATAGACACCCCGCATAGACATGTGGCGTATTTTCGCGAAATAGAACGGCTTTAATCTATTGCACTATGTATGTGGCTATGTGGCAAAATCTCCAGGATTCGCTCCACAGAATTTCTATTTTCAGACTTTTCCGTCCTAAGTATGATAAAAAGAACGGGCCAAAAATGGGACACCCTGACGATCCGCATAGACATGTGGCGTATTTTGCTATGTTGGACAGCTTTAATCGATTACGATTCGCATGTGGCTATGAATATGTATTTAGAAATTTTCGTTTTAATTATAATTATTTGACCGTATTTTTGATTGGTTGTAGTACTGTGGGTTTGAAAGTTTAATGTTCATATTTAATAATGACGACACTTAAAATCTTTAAAAGGTGTTTTTATATTTTTTAGTCTTTGATATGTCATTATATTTATTTAATTTTTTTAAATCATATTTAACGGTCTTTTGAAATAAAATAAAATTTAAAATCAAAATCTTGTAGTTTCGTCTTATACAGGGTTAACTAACTAATACATATAAAGGAAAATGTGGCTTAGTGAAAACTTCTCATGATCCATCCGATTCGAGAAATTTTTACTAAACAGTTCGTAAGGAAATTAGTAAAATTTTCTCGGATATAACAAAACTTAATGTAAATTTTCCTAAATAGTATCGTCATCAATTAAACAAATTTGATACACAAAACTGGCTTTCAGCTGATCACCTTTACTTATCCAATATTGTGACGTTTAAGACTTCATAATAATTTTCTCGATATTACAAAAAAAATCACGAATATTCTAATTTTATACAAAGACTTTACAGTTTACAAATACATTTCCAACGAACATTTTCAACCAAAAAAAAATTTCCACATGACTTCCTTCCCTTCCCAACGAACGAATGAGTCGAAATTCTGAGGAAAGGAAAATTACGTTTTACAATAACATTTATATTATCACTTCCGGTCATTGCAACAAGTGAATTCGACTGCCTCTATATAATACGCGGAGGTGATATAATTGCGATGGCCTCGTCACTACATAATGTTAAATTCAAGTCCCTAGTAGTTCGTTTACCTTGGGAGTCGCGTATGTGTACGGACGGTTAAACAAATCAAACCATTTTCTGTCTTTCCCATATACATATCGTCGAAATTATCATATCGCAACAAAAATATCCAATTAAATTTCTTATGTTTGTATTGTGCGTTTATGTGTTCTTCGTACGCAAGAACTTTAAATAAATTAGAATAGAATATTATAATTTTGATCACGCATCGTTGAACGACAATCGCATTATAATTCTTGTTAACGATTTTTTGGAATATGTTGTTGGAAACTTATGTAGATGTCTATGCCAATACAGCTCAGATTTAAAACAACGAAGATTACAAATCTTAAAACCGAAACATTAATTTACTTTCCGTCTACACTACATTGAATTGTAATTCATTACCGATTAAGGGTGAATACACCTGTGTGCATATGTGTCGATATTACCCCCTTTTAATATTATAACATCGACTTAGTCAAATCATTTAGAAATATAATGTAGCTTCTTTACGATATTGGACGCGAGGACATAATTTCACCTTGATTTTGAAAAGCATTCATTAGTGTTGACGGATTGTAATTTTAAGCGTCGACTCGTGGCCCAAAGATACAATCTTCCAAATTCCACAGAAAATTTGTTTCTGTCACAATTTTTTAGTGTTATTCCTACCTTCCACCACAAATTACACACTATACAAACTACAAACTTATTAAAACAATACAACAATAATAATATGGACGGGCGGACAATGCAGGTGAAGCGAAACGTAACTTTGTCTGGTTAAAATAAAATAAAAAATTCAAATTTATTATTTCATTCAAGTATTGTTATCCACTAGGCAGTATTAAGTAAGTCCATAACCACTGCACTCGTTCGTTAATTTTCCATTTTCCTTATAATATTTTTTATTTTATTTTTTAAATAAAATAAATAAAAATAGTAAAAAAGTGAAATTATAACAATTTGTGAAATAATTGTGTAACGTAATTAGATTTACACACAAAAAATTAACTCATCGGTAAATTTGTGTGGAGTGTGTGGAGTGGGTGGTATATACATAGATTGGAAAAGTGGTAGGGAAATAATTAAAGCCCGTCAAAATGGAAATTTTGAATATGAATTCGCATGAAATAATTAAAAAACAAATTCATAATAAAATTACGGTGCGGTCGGTAAAACGGAAAAACGTTAAGCAAAATTTGGTTTTAAATAGTGGCAGTGATAGTGTGACCCCGAGCCCCAGTAACAGTAGTACCGGGAGTTATGAAAAATGTAATCAATTAAAAATTGAAAATCAATTAAATGAGATTTGTGGTGATTGTATAATTTACAACTATAATAATATTAATTTTAGTAGTGATAGTGATAGTAATGTTGATAATAACTATTACAATGTTGAACAGAATGATCAGTGTCCCAGTGAGACAAGTAAATTAAATTCGAAAGTGCAAAAGACAAAAATGTCCCTAATATGGAATACAAATGGATGGATTCGGGCTTATTGTGGCCCGGATCGGAATGAACTCACATGTGACGATCCAAGTCGTATGGTACACGTGGGTTCAACGACCAATGTTAAGGATATTGTGCATGATATGGATTTACCGGATGAGTATACTTTGTGGGTGAGTTAATTACCGGTCCCTATGGTGTGTGATTTTGAAATTAGTTTAGAATTGTTGTATAACCTTGGGCAATTATTACTTTGAATATATTAATCGAAGGAAGTAAGGCTAAATTAGTTATAATTACCATCTAATCTAACGGTTATGGTTTATTAACTCTTAGTGAAATACAAATTTCGCAATTAGTATTATAATAGTACAAGATATATGAAAGACATTGGAAATATCTAGGCCAGTATAATATGGTTACCAATACGTATTAAGTTTCACCTGAACAAAATAAGAGTAACATGAATTTAATAATTATATGTTTACGGTGGCGGTGGCCTCTAGCCCGTTTTAGCTTTTTAAAGTTTATAATAGTTCAAATTTATTTTGTTTTCCAATATTTTGTTAAAAATATAATTGTGTACTTTATTTTCACCGAACCTATTGGAAATATGATTTTACCCACCTTTGTGAAGTTGCCCCAATATTGTATCCCAAAAAAGCACGATTTTATAGGCTGGCAATACCAAAATAATAATCGTGAAATAAATAACTCTCACAACATAAAATTATGCATTTAAAAATAAACTTAAATTGTAAAGGGTTTATCAAAAGTCGCGCCTAGATGTTTTTTAAAAAGTAAAACATGGAATGTTTCCATTTCGCGCCTGGTTGTTTTTTTATTTTGTGTAAAAATATGGCTTTTAACAATTATATGTGAAAATGACAACATTTAAATGTCCACCACGGGCACGTCTACAGGCTTCTATACGAAAATCAAAATTTTTAAGAACTCGCTCACACATTACCGCATTAAGTTCATCAATTTCGGTCCGAATGATGTTTTTCAGCTGTGCAGTTGTTGTTGGTTTATTCACATAAACTTTACTTTTCAAGAAACCCCAAAAAGAGTAATCTAATGGCGTTAAATCGCATGATCTATGTGGCCAGTTTCATCTCACCATTACGTGAAATTAATCGACCTGAAAACTTAGACCTCAATAGCACAGAATAGATACAGAAACGACAGTTAGAAACCATTTTTTTTGACAATACTCCTAAAATAGTTCCCACGTACGCAAATAGATGGGTCTAAATTTAAAAAAATTCATCATTTTGTAAACATTAAAAGTTTTTAGAAGTGTAAAAATAAATTCTCTTTTCGAATATCTGTCAAATTGTTTGTGTCAGAAGAAGTTGAAATTTCTATTATCAAGTAAGTACATCGATTATTTACGAATCATACGAATTACCAATTTGCCGCATACTTCCGTCCAAACGCGACACATAACTACAAATAAAACCATATTAGAATACTTAATTAAGGATACAGGTTGATGATTGAGATGTATCACCACTTACTATAATCCATTCGACGATATTCTTCAGTATATATACTTTAATTTGAGCACTGGATGCTAATGAATCCTGTGTTGCATCGTTAATAAATATTAATTGCGTATCACTCTCAGTTTTATAAGATTTAAATCAAAGAAATGTTTTAATTTTTGCAACCAAAGTCAAAGTGACATTTGTAATTGAGAGCCAATTGGGAGGAAATTTTAGTTGTACACTGCGAAGATTTTATAATCGATTTTAATTTTTTTAAAACTACTAGCGCTATCTGTTATCTACTTCTAAACTATTTTACCACTCCTATTTTGATGCAGAAGGTCACAAATTCGAGTCGAAAGAAATTCATACAAAAATGGAGTTATGTCGCTTCTGTATCTATTCTGTGGCAGTAGTTAGATGTTTCCACGCGTGTGACTCGTAGCTTCATACTATTGTTGTAAGGATGGAAATGCAAATCCTTATGTAAAATTCACACTTTCAGCCACAGAACCATTGTTCTCACTAGAACGGCCACTTTTTGGTCGGCCACACCTTTTTCGATCCTTGACAGAATCAGTCTTTTCTTATTTTTTCACGAACCTTTGAATTTTTGACTCGTTTGGTCGATTATTTTTAAAGATCGATGATTTGCATAATAAGTTTGAATAACTTTAATGCATTCTTCTACCGTGTAAGTACCATCGTTAAAATTGTACATCTGACTACTTCACAAATATAAAAGATGGCATAAAAAAAGGTTACGTTTAGAATTTATTTACTACTGACATCTAGGCGTGACCTTTGAAAGACCCTTTAGACATAATTTTAT
Organism: Nephrotoma guestfalica; assembly: GCA_963691935.1. Classification (NCBI taxonomy): domain Eukaryota; kingdom Metazoa; phylum Arthropoda; class Insecta; order Diptera; family Tipulidae; genus Nephrotoma; species Nephrotoma guestfalica. The sequence continues at coordinate 20,647,342 of OY829913.1, forward strand.
GTACCAAAGTGCGATTAATTAAAACATAAATTCCGTGACGAAATTATTTGAGTACTGCCGTTATGTTTAAGAGGCTTTTAACGTTTTCCGTAAAGATAATTCAGGTTTCGATAGTGCACTAAACGGGGATGCACTAAATCAACAAGGAGTATACGAATGGACATATTTATGTTCTGTCTTGCTATATACGCTCTAATACGCTCTAGTAGCCAGCTCTGAGTGAGAAAATCAGTGAGAAATATTTTAGATAACCTTTTTGTCGTTGGCGATTTTAACCTTCCCGTTCTTAATGGACACAATCTGAAGATAATCTTCATTATATTGCTGCGAATTCACGATCTGCAATAGACACTTTGATTACTGATAACTTTCAAATTCTAGTTTGATGTAGGTCAGTAACGTTAGAAACAATCTAAACGGGCAGCTTGACTTAGCCTCTTCTGGCTCCAATAATTGCATAACTTTGGAAACAAATTTGGTTTTCAGTACAATTGACTTGTATCATCCACCTATTTTAATTACATTTTACAGCGAATAATGTAGAGTTAACACATTAACTGTGAAACTTCAAATAGTTTTAATTTCTGTAAGGCCAATATTGTGACATGCGATAAATTATTAGCTAACACCGATTTTAAAATCTTCCTTGACAATAATCTCAACATGAAAACCCAAAACTCTCAATTTTTATGTCGTGATGGTTGAATGCTTTCAACAGTCTATTCCTTATACAGTACGAAGGAACAAACTGGCAGTTCCACCATGGTACAACATGGAATTGCGTTCACTGCGTAATCAAAGAAATAAAAACTGAAATTTTCGAACTTTTCTGACGAACTCTACAAAACTAAGAAATAATCGCTGACCCAAAGCGTCTTTGGCAATTCATAATTTCTAAAAAGGATATCCTTTTACGATGAAGTTCAGTAATCATTGTTCTGGTGACCTCAAAACCATTACTGACTTGTTCCCAATTTTTTTATTACAGCCTCCTCAAACAACCTATTGAGTCCAATGCGGACTACTTCAGGTTCATGAATAACAGCGCACTAACATCTCTCGTCTCTATTCAAATTGATCTTGATATTCTGTTGTAAGAAGCTTTATCAAGCTAAATATGATTTTTCTACTGGGCCCGATGGATTGTCTTTTATCGTTTTAAAAACTTGTGTTGGTGGCTCTGCTCTGAACAGATTTTTCTTATCTTGACCGTTTGGATTAGGTTAAAGCCACTCAGTAAGTGACGATCTGTTGCTGACATCGTTTTCATTCATAATTTTTCAAGTAGATTCGTCAACTCTACGGTATCTGCTTGTAGAGTTGCTCCTCATTGAACGGCCTACGGTTAAAACGAGTCAGGTCGGTTTCTCCTTTTTTGCGCTGGCGTGTCGTTATTTGTGTGTTTCCTTTTTTAATTTTAATTTAGTTGAATGATGATATCCTTGTTTATAATTCTCCTGAATTATATTGAAAAACATAATAATAGTGTTGATGGTGATTCTCAGTGTACGGTCAGAACGGGGAAATTGGTAGTTGGAAATTATTATTATTATTATTAGAGAGCTGGTGCAACCATGCCAGTTGAGGGGAAACCAAGTTCTGGAGGGTTCCCGTAGCCAATATTTCAATAAATACCATACAACAAAAATTTGCGTTTTGTTTAAATTCCGTGTTGAAATTATTCGAGTACTGCCAATAACTTTGATTAGAAAGTGATTTAGAGCCTCCAAGTCAATAACCATTTTTGGGTGAAGCGGAATTCTAGAGGGTTCCCATTGGCAATATTTCAATATGAACCATTCAACAAAAATTTGCGTTCAAAGGATGAAGGTGAGAGTTAATTGTGTCAATAACACAACACTCGATGATTTCTGTGTGGGTCCCTCTTGGCACAATGGCAATGCCTGACGAAAGTCATCACCGGCAACTGAAACTTTCCCACAACACGGGATGTCAGATTCCATCACTTCTCGAAGCAATTGGTCGATGCTAGAGCATCTTCAGCTTACCATAGACTTCTTCTTCAATAGGATTGCAATTGAACACAACAATCCATGTTGATTGAGAACGAAATTTATGTCATGACAAGCCTTGTTGATTGACGTAGCTTCATCGTATGAACGCATTTAGTCAAATGTCAAACTTTCCAGATCTAGCCAAAGTTTGAGAGGCTCAGGAAATTGACAAACTATGAATATGTAGGTGAATATTTGAATTGTTGAGGCATAAAGTAGGTCCACTTGTCGTTTGAATCAAGAAGTGCTCGTTCTATTGCTGCTGCCTTGAAATTTTAGTAAATTACTTTACTCTTAAGGTCACCAGAGTGTGTGCGTGAAGGAGGCCTCGTTTTTCGCTCATTTTTCGTGTTATCATCAATAAGGGAGTCGAGTTTGATTTTGAAAATTCGCGCCATTAAATCCGGGCGATGTGAAAATATCTCGCCAGATCTCAAATTTTCAGCAATTTCACGTCAATGTTGATTTGCAGTGAACGTTATAAAATGTTCTGGGGTGCCGAACTTTGCAAATTTTTACATTGCATCGCAGCATCTTCTGAAGCTTGGCGAGAGAATAACCGAAATACCGGTAGCCAAGTTCTCGTTTTGACCCATGTTCTCTATGTGCTTAGTGAGTCCTTTATATTTTTCAGTTGATTCTGGCGGATGTAATTGAGATTATTCGCATCAGTTTGTCAGACATGGGACATTGTTTCGCACTCGATTAAAGACAGCTCCTGGATAACATTCACATTGCCAATTCGGCTGCCGGCCGGGTTTACCATAAGGAAATATATTGGGACCCAAAACGCTAAGGTTTATAAATTTTTTATGATGATCCCATCTAGATTTTTTCGAATAAAAATGGATGTCTCGAAGCGGAAAATAGGCTGGCGGTTTTCTTTTCATAGTCACTTCGTTTGAGGTCGGAGTATTATATCGACGGTGATCAGAATGTCTACAGTTCACCTACTTCAGCAGCGCACAGCTTATTGGGTCTCTACATTTCTCTACAGCTGATGGCTTTGGGCCGGTCGATTGTTTACACGAAAAATTTCATGAAGAATTTCATGTTGAAAATTATGATTCGCGATGTAATGTTGACATATCAAACGTCTGATTCTGTTAATCGATCTCTTAACTAGACGCGGATTTAGATATTTACTATGGGTTTCAATTATTCTGCTCAACATCCAACTTATCGGTGCTATCTTCATGAAAAATCAATAACGACAAAATTTTTAATTCATATTTATATCAATTGCCGGTTTTTGACATTTGTATCTTATATTTTGACATGTTACCGTTTAAAATATTTTTGGTAAATTACCTGTATTGTTTGATACCTGGATCATCATCATTCCGATTTAGGTCGGGCGTTTAGGAAGAGCTTAGGTTGCGAAAGAGCCAACAACGGGCAACCAATCAAGAAATGACCTGGTGACAAGGTTGTGAAGTCGGTTGGATCCGCAAACATTGGTGGCCTGGAATCAATTTATTTTTATTTTGCTGGCGCTACATCTCATTAAGAGAGATTCGGCCTCCTCATTATTCAGGTTTCACAATCAGTTTTATTTTAAGCTTTGGATTAATGTGTGACTTTTTCATTGAATCCTAGTCAGGCTCTAGAGTTGCTAGAAGGTACACAGTGTTACTGAATGAAACATACCGGCATGCCGGGGGTGGAAGAGGGGGGCATGTTGTTTCTTTAATGTTGTGGGTGTCAATGGTTGCTTAACACGTTGATGGTGTACTTATTGTCGCATCAACAATTAGTTTATTGTTGTCCAGTCTCTTTTCTAATGAATTTATCATTTTAGAATATTGAGTGATCTTACTAATTGAATTTGAATTATGGAATTCTTAATTATACATTTTCTCCTCTTTTCCAGCGCTGTTCATTTGCGTTATGTGCGGTCTGTGCTAAATATTTCCCTTATGGTCATTTACAACCCAACATTTCTAATAATTCCCGGCAGATTATAAATGAAGCAGCACCGGAGTAAAGCTATTAACGTTAATAAAAAGTGTAGATACACAAATTATCAAAAAGTGTAGCAAATGCCGAATGTGAAATTTAATGTTCTCGACTTGGGATGGTGTCTGACATTTGTACAAAAAATTCAAGAAAATTTGCATGTTGTGATTGACGATATGGCACTATGCGTGGAAGCGTCTTTGGCCAAATCGACTTAGCTCGTTTATTAATTCAAAAACTCTTCGGAACCATGAGCGCCGAGTCTAAAACTAGTAGAAAAAATTCTAAGACAATTTGCTTGTTTTGATTCGCATAATATGGCCCTACAAGTGGAAGCGTGTTTGGTGGCCAAATTGGCTTAATTCTATTATTAATTCAAAAAATCATCGGAACAATGAGATCATCTCAAATAGAGAACACTAAATTCCAGACTCGGCACTCGTGGTTCCGATGATGTTTTTAAATAATAAAAGAATTAATTGAATTTGGTCACCGAAGGCTTCCATGTGTAGGACCATAACGCCAATCACAACATGCAAATTTTCTTAGAAATTTTTCTACTAATTCTTGACATCATCTCAAGCAGAGAGCACTAAATTCCACACTTTCCACACCCTAGTAGTTCCGACGATTTTTTGAATTAATAAAGAATAAGCTCAGTTTGGCTAAAGACACTTCCACATAGGGCAATATCGCCATTCATAACATGCAAATTGGCTTGAATTTTTTTACAAATTTCAGACATCATTCGAAGTCGAGAACACTAAATTCCACACTCGGCACTCATTGTTTCGATAATATTTTGAATTAATAAATGAATTAAGTCAATTTGACCACCGAAAGCCTTTCCATTTGTAGAGGCGTAACGCAAGCCACACCACGCAAATTGTCTTAGCATTTCTGCAAACTCTAGACATCGCCCCAACTAGAAAACACTAAATTCCGCACTCGACACTCTAGATTCCGAAGATTTTTGGAATTAATAAAATAATTAAGTGAATTTAGTCACCGAAAGCTTCCATGTGTAGGGCAATAACGCCAATCACCTCAGTTTGGCTAAAGACACTTCCGCATAAGGCAATATCGCCATTCATAACATGCAAATTGGCTTGAATTTTTTTTACAAATCTCACCATCGAGAACATTAAATTTCACATTCGCCACTTATGGTTCCGAACATTTTTTTGATAATTTGTGTATCTACACTTTTTGAGTCTACACTTTTCGTTAACATTTTAGCTACACTTAAAATCAATTTAAACCAAAGCGTCCTAATATAGAAAAATCATTATTGAGGATGTCTTTGTATTTGAGAGTATCGGCACCATTAAACATGTTGCATGACAATTGAATACCTGTTATCGATTAGAAAGTTGAAGTTTATGTTGAATCACCGCAAGTTAAAGCATTCATATCCGTACGAGTATTTCAATTCATTATTTTCAGGTGTAATCGTTTATTTTTGAGATTATTTTCAAGAGTTCGCGCTTAAATGCGTTTCTCCATGGTCTAAAAGTTCATACACCAGTCCATTGGGTACTTACCTCTAAAAATAAATTGAAATCGAATAAAATTATACAAATTTAAATTACAATCGGTCAACTAACCAAATCCAAATTTTTAAATTCCAGATTCAAATCGGCGGTACAACATCTCGCAGACTATTCAGCGATGAGCATCCGTTCCAAATCCAAGAAGAATTTCTAAAGAAAATGGGATTCCACGATGAATCGCGTCGCTCACGTTTATGCATCGATCCAGATTTGAAACATTTAATCCGTTTTTATATCGGCCCTTCGGAAACCTCATTCTACGATGGCATCAAAAAGTCCGGTTCTGTCGAAATACTAAAAGGATTAGTGTTCCCACAATGGCGACGTCGCGGAATATGCATAATGGGCAGCAAATTATATGTGATGCCAGCAAATACAAATTTAGCACCAGAGGTAGTTGAACTTGCCAGAGCCGATATTTATGAACATACGCCAAATTATAATCGACTAATTTTAAAAATTGTACCAAAATCGTCGTGCCTAAATAGTGTAGACAACTTAACGGAGAGCACAAATCTACTACATAATGATGAGTACAGTGTTAAATACAATAAACATAGTAACAATAGTAACTGCAACTATAATAGTATTAGTGTCAGCAATACCAGTGTAAATTCTCAATGCGAACGTGATAAAGTACTATTCCTCGGATTTGAGGAATCGTGGGAACGAGATCTCTGGAGTAGATGGCTGCTAGAGGTAAGTCCTAACATATTTACATCACTTCACATCACACAATGTATTTTATTGTCCAATTGTTATATCGATTTCGTTGAGTGAATTTTAATTGTGCCGATGACTAGAATTTCTTCAATATATACGCTTCATACTCATTGTTCTTCACCTTATGTAAGAGAGGAAATACGATTTGTTGACCACTGACCATGAATATCGTTACTCAATTTCTTGGTAAATCACATCACTCTAATATTAACTGGGCGAGTAAATCTCTAAATTATATAGATACAGCGTCTACACAAGCGAGCATGCGTTATAAGATTATGATGTGAAGTTATGTAAATCTTATAAATTCAAACAAGCAATTACATACTTATCTACTGCTACATAACTATGTAATTCGTTTAATTTGTATGTGCTCGTAGCTAGTTAAGAGTTTGGATAAATGTGTATAATTGCAATATGCTTAAGCACAGTTAACGTAATCATATATGTTTACCTATAATACACGACCATAAAAAGTAAATTGAAAGCATCATGCAATTCAATTGACTATGCTAATTTATAGAGATGTTTAGGGTAATTGAAAACTAGTTCATATGATATTGACATGGTAATGGAGTGCGAGTACCTAATTAAGAGAGAGAGAGAGAGAGAATTATTGATCATTCATGTTCGGAGCTTCTGATCTTTATGCATATTTCTCTAATGACACTTGGTTAAATGATAAAATTGTAAAAAACTCACTACAAGATTGTTAGCCAAATTTGTTGTTGTAGATAATATTTTATCGGTTCATAAATAGCTTTAAGATGAATAATTAAAGTTCTGATGGAATGATTAGATGTGCTCTGTAAATTTTCGAAATTGTAATTTAAATTTGATAGTTAAGATTTTTGAAGCAGTTTAATAGTAATCGTTATACACGCAGATAAACAAAAATTGATTTATATTAGTCCGTGTACTTGAGTGTTTTAGAGCTGCCCAAATGGGAGGCTAGGTTTAATATCAAGTTATCGTTCACTCTTTTTAATAAATGGATCATTCCGTTGAAAAGTTTTATGGTGGCTTTACAATGTTTCGATTAACTCAAAATTTACTTTCTTACGCACATTTAAATGGCTGATCCACCCTATCTACATAATTTCACGCGCTCACCAAACTTCCGTTAAGTTAGCCCATAATTTCTGGGAAAAAATTATGTCGAATTCGATTGATAGTAATCGTTTATTGGATTAGATTTTTCGTGATTGATCAAACCATATTTGGGGAGATTTGATTTTGTTTAAGATTTGATATAGTTATAGATAATCGTATTTAATGACATTGTTCCAAAAAGTATTCCGGGATAAAGATTCCCTCTGTGATTTTAGCCATAACATTGGTTGACTTGCCTGCCATCAATCAATAGATCGATTAATTTGATAATTTGAGCTACTAAATATTCTACAAAATTATTCAGTAAGATGCAAGTTGACTCAACACTGACCAGGTACCATTTTCCGTCAAGTGGTCTTGCGATGTCAATATACACTCGATTCATTGGACGAACTGCGCGTGGCCACTTGCAGAAGTGTCTTGATAGGTAAGTTGGCTTTTTTGGTGTATTGGCTGCAAAAGCACACGGATCTATGATGTCTTTATCAATTTTAGTTAGGTCAGTAAACATATGCTTGAGCGAATATTTTCCTGGCTTCGGTGTCCAAAAGTGCCTTATGCAGTTGTCGTAATATCAGCTTTCGGTATCGTCGGAGATTTTATTTAAATTATATTTGTTTATTAAAAAAAATCTCCGACGATAAAAATCTCCGATTTATTGACAATTGATTTACAAACCATCTAGTAATTTATCTTGCAAAATTTATATTCTTGCTGGAGGGTTGTAGCTCTTTGGCTAGTCCCCGTTAAAGTTTTATTATATTGACAGGGTTTGACTCATCCAAAATACAACGTATCACAGTATTTTGGTATAGACTAATACGTTGCATATGATTTCTCGCGTGCTTGCTTATTTCTTCACTGACGAAATCGATTTTCAGATCTATGTGGAGGTTAACATTTCTTAGCTGAATACCGCAATTCCACACATGTTTTGGAATTTGCCGTTATAGTAGCAATTTATTAGCTCAGAATTTCTCCCTAAGAACCAATCCTTCTTTCGGTATTTAATTTTTAACACTTCTTTTTGCCATGCTCTTTCCATTTTAGTTTCGTCCCTAGAGTCAGGTCTAGATATTTTATCGTGTTTGCATAGGGAATTTGCTGAGAGTTCAGTTCTACTGGTATCCAGTTGACCTTTCTGTTGGTGAAGTTTTCGATAATAGAGTTTGTTCCATTAAATTTTATTCGCCATCTAGGTACTGACAATATTAGTAGCTCTTTGCGACTGCCAAGATGGTCGTATCGTCCGCAATCGTGACTATGTTGGCAGGCTAGGACCTATATATGTATATACAACATTTAAAGTTGGTCACAGAACGCTATCTATTTTCTCAATATTTTACCTCTAAACAGTGAAACGAAGTAGAAAACATAAAATTTAATTTAAAAATATTAGAAAAATTATGTCAAACGACAAATTTTTTTTTTACGCCGCAATGGCGACGTTAATGTGCTACATAGGGCCATTCGACTTCAACAATGAAATACACTGAAATTAAGATCTGCTTAACACAGATTTGATTGGATGTGAATGATGTGATTTTGTACTTAGAATTACAGGTTCAGCGTTTACTAAGACTTAGATTGTATACGTCTTTACCATACGAAGTAAAGAAATTTTTGACTGTTGTAATGTTTTTTTCAAACAATTGACTTGTTTTATATGTCTATCAAACCGTATCTTGTGTTTTATATCAAATAACTCCCGACTCCGGCTATTTTTCAATATGATTTTTGCGGCTTTGTGTGATTCTAGATGGCTTTGATGTATATGCAAGAATTTATATTTCTAGAGATGGTATTTTTTGAGTTATTAAGGATATAAATTAATTAAAATTTCGATTTGACGTTTAATGTTATCTTGTTCGCCTGATGTCAATATTTGTATCTTGGGTAAAAAAAAATGTTTAGAGAATACGATTTGAAAATGGTAAGATAATTTATTGTATAAAATTTTAACCTGTAAAATTATCCATACCACAACCCTTAACAACTTTATCTATTGTTTGTGAATAGATGCTGTTTAACCGACCAAATGGCATAGTGGTTAAAGCTTTGGCTTTTGGATCGAGAGGTACCGGGCTCGACTCCCGATAGGGGCAGGATGCAAAAGGGAAATTTCATCAGCAGATTACGATCTGCGATGAAATGGAACACAACTATGACCCCCTGTCTTAGTGCAGAACTCATGGGCCGACCCATGACGCAGATGGTATCAAAATCGGACCTATATCCGTACGTCCTCGATTTGGCAGACAACTGCGTAAGTTAAGGACGTAAATAAGCGAACTGCGAAAGAGTTGGGAGTGCTTCGGCCCCAGAAAAAATTGCAAAGAATAAAAAAAAAGGATGCTATTTAGAATAACTTGTATTCATAAAATTATTGTTGAAATTTAAATGTTATGGGCCCTCAAAGCCTAAATATGAATCTACATAACCCATAAGAGTGTGTTAAGTTTTGACATTTTTTTATCGTAACCGTTCTAAATTTTATTTGGAGTGCAATTAGAGAATGAGAAGATTGTAAAAAGACAAGATAAATTATCGTTTATACGTTTACAAATTATCTTACTGCTTAGAGAATTAGAGCACAGGAATGATAATCTAATTATTTTGGGTGATTTTAACATTGATATTTTAAAAAATACTTTTGACTCTGACAACTATCTTTCCATGATGTATTCTGAAGGGCCTGTCTCTAATAAATCAAGCTACTAGAGTGACCGTAATTACCTCCACCTATATTGATCATTGGAAGTTTGCAGAAAATTATGTTTTAACTAGTTTGGATAAGAATGAGTCTAGGGTCTTACTCAGTATTATCAAACGTAAAATGTGGCCATTGGAACAGGCCAAGCGGATCAGAGACAATCGACTCCAACAGAATGTTAATAACTACGTTTGTAAGGAGAAAGTTAAAATTGAAGCTGGTCGTGCATCTTATTACAATAGGAAGTTTGATAACTGCTTCGGTTCGTCCAATGTAAACCTTATTAGTTCTATTCTTACACTCGAATTTAGCACATATTTTTGCAGTGTTGCTTCTAATTTAAAATCTAGCGTGCAAGTTGTAAACCTAAATCTGATGAATTTTGACACGGATTACGTTTACGATTCATTCTTTTTCCATCCTATTGACGAATTTGAAATAATTAAAGCCGTTTACTCTTTAAAACTTGGCTATTCGTTTGATATTTTTGGGTTGAGTAATGTATGAATATTATATGCACCCCGTTAAAACATATTTTAAACCGTAGTTTTGTAAATAATAATCGGATCATTACTTTACAACCAGTAGTACATTAAAACTCGTGAAAAAGATAGATAAAATTAGAATGGATGTGTTTCTAGCGAAGCATAATGTTATTAGTGAAATCAGCAGAGTCGGCTTTATTTCAATCACAGTCTTCTATTATACAAGCTTTTTAATATAAGGTAACCTGAATAATTGGTTTAAATCATATCTATCCAATCTCAGTCATATTGTTAGAGTAAATGAAAATATAGAGGCAATCCTTTCGATATAGGTGTTCCTTTAAATATAGGTGTTCCACTGGACTCCGTTTTAGGACCTCTTTTGTTTTTAATCTATGTTAATTCTATCTTTAATTTAACTTTGCCAGTTCCTGATGTTGCCTTTGTCGATGACATGGGCCTTTGTTAACATGGATATCACTGTTAGTTGCTAGCCAAAAATTTTTTCAGACTTAAAAGTTTTAAGAAAATGGCTTGATTATTCCTCTCTAATTTTAAGTGACAAAACGAAAATTATGCACTTTAAAATTGGTAACAGTCTCTGTGTTCCTAATTATTCATTAGTAAGGAACAGTACTTGAATGGTAAGTACTTGTAACTTTTGCAAAAAAAATGTTTAGTAAAAATCAGCTTTTGCCCATAAAATATTACCAATTGACCTAATTCTTTCTTTAGCATGAACTTAGATGTATAGTTGCCACATTTCTGGGGCAATTGGCCCAAGTAAACGTGTCGGAACACCCAATATTAAACAGTTCCAAAGGTATCATTTTCTGCCACGACCTAAAAAGTTTAACTGAGGAGGGGACCAAGGCGTCATAGAGGTATATAAAATAAAGAAATGGGTGGAAAACAAATTAACAGACACAGCAGCAATTATCCTGACTTTTAATTCACCAGTATTACCGAAATACGTGAGGGCAGGCTTTATACAACTAAGCATTCGGTTGTATATTCCAAATCAGTTGAAGTGCACCGAATGCCACAAATTTGGTCACACCAAAAAGAGATGCACAAGTGATCCTAAGTGCTACAAATGTAGTGAAGCAACACCACACAACCAGCCGTGCACTACACTAAAATACATAAATTGTGGAGAGGCACACACCAGCAACAGTAAGGAATGTCGAGTATATAAACGAGTATATTAACATTGCCCGAGGCGAAAGCCAAATATTTTCGATTATATGCAAACACCACATCAGCTAACCAGACAACATATGCCGATACACTAAAAACCGCCTTTACCCACCAAACACACCACAAAAGCCGCAAAACAAAGAAAACCAACAAGAACAGACAAAATAACAATCATATCAAAAAACCATTTCAACTTTAAGGCAACAACAGACACAATTAAACCAACCACATCAACAACAGCAACAAAAAGATCAAGTGCAACAACAACAAAACCAACAACAGCCACAACAACCAAAACAACCACTAGAAACGAACAAACTACAACACACAAACAGCAAGTACAACAACAACAAGAAAGCTTACAACAACAACCAAAATCAAATCAACAAACAACTTGTAATACAGCAATGGACATAGAGACAATAAAAAAAAATGAAGCATGGCTAGCAATGAGACATTCTAATTTAACTCCAAAAGAGTTAACACTATTTGGAAATAACCATGTAAGTATGATTGATGATGAATGAGGGAAGGAGGAGAGAGAATGCATTTGCGTTTATAAATGCCCTCTCTCTTCTTCATTTCTTTGAATCGTAGAGTGAATGCTGGGATCCAATGAATGCGTGAAAATTGGCCAGCTAAATATTCGCAGTATATATGTCAATGGCGATATGTTGCGGAATTATCTGACCAATAACGATTGTGAATGTAATGATTTTGGGTGAAACTTGGGAGCATGAGGGTAAGACGTTTCGGGTGAAAGGATACAGTTATCTGTCCAGACCGAGGGCTGATGGCTTCGGCGGGGTGGCGATATTGGCACGTGCCAATATCAGCCTGGTCCTTTGTGACACCACGTATCGAGCACATTGAAGTCCTCGCAGCCAAAACTCGGAATCTGGACAGAAACTTGTTATTTGTTAGTATCTATGCAACTCCAGTGTTGTCTACGTCTGACAGAGGGAGAAGCCAACGAGATTTTCAAATTTTGTTTGTATGGGTGGAAGGTAAAAGTGACGTGATTTTAGCGGGTGATATGAAAGCGTATTCGAGAAAATGGGGGAGTAAAAGAACTGATGCTAGAGGTAAGTGGTTGACCCGCCTCATTCTGGATTCCGATCTCGTAGTCCTAAATGATGGTGGGTCGACTAGAATGCCGAGAGTGGGGTCGACAGCCAGCGCGATAGATTTAACTTTAATATCTAGCAGGCTGGTGGGCCAAGTCACTTGGAATGTCACAGATGAGAATTTGGGTAGTGATCATTACTTGATCAGGATATGCGTAGGTGGTATAAATGTTGACATAGACCGTAAGGTCATTATGAATGGTAAGAAATGGGTTAAACGTATGAATGAGACTCTCATAATGAAAGAAGTAAATGAGGTTAACCAACTTGAGGATGAAATAGAGAGAGTGAATGAAATGTGTACTATATAAATGTCAGAGGGAATGAATACAAGGTGAATGGTTGGTGGAACAATAAAATCCAGTATTGGTATGAAAGGAAACGGAGAGCATTGAGAGAGTTCAATAGTATGTCATGAATGCAGAATAAATTATGGAAGGATGAATGCAAGATTAAAAAAGGCTATCCGTAGAGCGAGAAGAAAAATTTGGCGGGACTATGTGTCCAAAATAATACATAGAACCACAACTAAGGATGTATGGGAAAAATTTAATAGCGTGAGAGGATATAGAGCGCAAGGCAGAAATGCAGTGTTAGACGACAGAGACAATGGAGGTGTCTTTTTACAAATGGATACGGACGTACGTAGTAATTTGAGACAGTAGATTAGAATTCGAAGCCAAGGCGGCCTTGCTTCGAATTCTCAATCAAGTATGGTTGAGTATTCAGATACCGGAAAAATGGAAGGAAAGCAGAGTGGTACCTATTCCTAAAAGGAATCGGGATAGGAATCTGGCAACAAATTGCAGGGGAATATGTATGTTGAATGTATTTGTTAAAATTGTTAATGGTATGATGAAAGGTCGTATAGATAAATTTGTGAATGAGGGAAATTTGTTGCCGGAAACCACCTTTGGGTTTCATCACAACCACTCTGCTAATGAATGTGTAGAAAAGTTTGTGTGGGAAGTACAAAAGGAAACTAAGTATGTTGTGGCGGTATTTTTGGATATAGAAAGGACATATGATTATGTGGTTCCAGGGAAACTTTATCAGATCCTTATGGACTTGGGGTTTCCTTGGAAAATTTGCAAATGGGTTTATGAGTTGGAAGCAGCGGTGACTATGGGCCTCCCCCAAGGCAGTAAACTCACCGACTCTCTTCAACCTGTACACGAGCTCGATACATATGTAGGTGTAGCTCCTCGGGCAAAGTCATTTTGCAATTTGCAGATGACTTTGTCCTGATAAGCAAGGGGAGGACCATCGAGGAGGCCTTGAGTCGAGCTCAAGAATGTGTGATTCAGGTCACCGAATGTTTGAGTGAATTGAATTTGAGGGTAAATTCGAGTAAATGTTGTAGAATGGCTTTTAGAACGAATCGAATGGTTGATGTGCGAATATATAATGAGAGAATTGAGTGTGCGAAATTGACTAGGTATTTGGGAATCTTGATTGTCAGAAGAATGAGTTTCAAAGTGCATATGGATAAATTGGCCGATAATTGTAAGAGTAGATTGAACGTGATTAAAAGGGTGAGAAAAACCGAAATGGTGAGTTCATCCGGGTGTGACTGATATGTTACGAAAGGCGCTAGTGTCAACTAAAATTGCGTATGGAATCAGTATATATGGTGATGGGTCCAAGGTTGGGTTTAGAAAGTTGATGCTTGTGGAGAATGCGTGTGCTAGAGTGGTATTGGGAGCGATCAATTCGACACCAATATACTCTGTGGTCTGAATTGGGTGATTCGCCTCTTAATTATAAGAGGGAATGGATCACCGTGCGAGAGACTGTGCGAATGTTAACTAAGGACAATAAATTGGTGAATGAAATGAAAGAGATATTGCAAAGAGGGACGGTTTACAAAAAGACAACAAGATCACTGGTAATCTTGAAAAATATTGACATATTCTGCAAGATTCGTCCGGCAAATTCGAAAGTCCCTCCGAGCAATCTAATAGTGCTGTTGAAGTTTGGTCACACAACAAAAGCAATGATGAATAAGTTATCGGTTAAGAGTGAATTTTGCAAAATGCGAATGAATTATTTTGCACATGTGGAAGTGTATACAGATGCAAGTGTAAATGATGATCACGTAGGTGTGGGAATTTATATTACTTCAATGAGGAAAGAGAAAATGGTAAGAGTGCATGACAGTATCTGTATAATGAATGCAGAATTGATAGGGATTATGGAAGGCGTCAAGTTGGCAATGACACAAGGGAGAAGGAGAATTGTGTTATTCTCTGACTCCCGGAGTGGGTTGGAATTAATTAGTAAGGGTGGGGGAACTCATGGCAATGTGTATGTGGAAATGCTGTATAAGTATCTTCAATCTTGTGGGAGAGAGGTCATTCTTCAATGGATACCTTCACACCTACAAATTGAAGGCAATGAAAGAGCCGATATGCTTGCGAAACGGGGTTGTTTGATGGAGGATGTAAATGAATATGAATTCATGGATGCCATAGACGTACTTCGCATGTTTCAGGTGAACCTGTGGAGAAATGGGAGAGATAGTTTATTGAAAAATGTCAGGTGAAAGGTAAGATATACTTTGAGTTGGTTAGGTCTCCTTTCAGGCAATCGTTCTTTAAGGTGCTCAAAGGAGGTACTAGAATATTACGAACTATGGAACGAGTGAGATTGAATCATGGAAATTGGTAAGAATGTTTTAAGAAACGCAATTTGGTTGTGTGTGAATTATGTGAAAGCTGTTTAGTTGTTGGGGACATCGAACATTTGATTCTAAATTGTTCAGCATTTAACCAGAGCAGACAAGTGTTCGATATTCTATTGAGTGCAAGTAGTTTGACTGAATTATTACGAATGAGAATGAACGTATATAAGAATGTGTATGAACTTATTAGAACAAATCACATAGAAGTGTGAAAGGGGATCGATGTGTGCTAGGTGAATGACAAGAAATTAATATTAAAAATAAATTATTACTATTATGGTAAAAAATGTAAAAATTAAATTTGTAAATTTTGAAACGGGCCATATGGCACCAAATTTTTGGAGCTAGTGCCAAATACAAAAAAAAAAGTTGTTTAGTTGAGGGATTAATACATGATTATCCAAATAAATTGTTTAGTTTGTCGATGGTTAGGTTTCAAAGCTTATCGTTTTTTTGACACGCACGAATAAATTTTTGTTGAGGAAGAATTTTTGCATCAAGATGTTAAGAAACATAAAATCGAGGGATTAATACATGATTATCAAGATTAATCTTGAAATGATGTAGAAAATGTAAAATTAGGTAAAAATGTTAAAAATTTCGATATTTATCGATTGAAAAATTACATCAAACGGTTTGTTAGTTTTTACGCCGCAATGACGATTAATTTTTACTGTCGCTAGATGGCAAAACATTACATAAAAAGAGTGTTCAAGATAAGTGGTTATCAGTTTATTATAATATGCAAGGCGTAGATCAGCAATAATGAAAAATAAGAAAAGTATTAATTAAGTTTACACATATAAACAATATATAATGTAAATTACACAAAATTTTGGTACCGAAGTTTATCAAAAACAAACGGGTTGCATACATTTTAGGGGAATTTAAATTTTAGGGAAATTTGTTTTCTCAGTACCATACAGCTTTAAGGGACTTGATGCATTTTAATGATGACATTCACCGTTTTATAGAAAGTCTTTTTTCGGGCTGGTTTTCGGGCCATCTCCACATACGCAAAATGTGCGCTGTTAGGCTACGAAAACAGATTTTATTTAGTGTTCAAATAACAAAATTCCAATAACCTTCTTAAAATAAAAACAAAACAAAGCATCTGACCATATCAAATGAATTTCACGCCAATCTTTTAATATTTCAAATTGTCTTGGTAAGCCAAACTAAATGTTATAAAAATAATTCATGCCCTTCACGAATTAATCTAATCAAATTAACACACTCAATGTAAGTAAACGATTGTCATATGGTTTTAACTAAGTCAACGTAATATAACGGCCACCAATAAGACAATTGCATAATTGTACATAATAGGTACAAGTAACAACAATATTGTTTCCTAAGAATTTTCGTTTTTAAACATTTTTTGCTACAAATTGGAACACGAGACATTCACGATACAAACAATGTCTTGTTCCTGCTACTTACGAATACGTAATAGTTTATACACCTATTTGTGATTTTTTTTTGTAAAGACAATATGTATATTATACGAGCAAAGCTTTGACGCGTGTCCATAAGTGCTCGCATAGTATATATGTAGTTTATAAGATTGTTACATTTTATATAAAAAAAAATAGTTTTTGTCTTGTGCGCGAGTGTCTTAAAAATGCTGTTCATCAAACCGAATCAAAATAATAGTTGCGTTTGCGCGGCAGTGGTACTCGTATATAGAGAAAGCGCAGGGATTTCTATGCATAAAAGACAATACTCGATTTACAATTCGACACCACTGGGAATTGTAAATTCAAACAAAAAAATTGTTATATTTCTATTAAAAATAATGACAAAAACCGTAAAACTTCTTATTAACCATAATACATAAATAATTTTTGTTAGACTGACTGACTTTTTAATGCTGCCTGCTATACTGCCTCACAATATTTATTAATAAAAATATTCAGTAAGCATTAAACGTTTCTCTAAGTGACAACATTTTCGGAATTGTTGTAAAATCTGCTAACACTATTTGCTGTGAGTGAGCAAAATAATCGGTTATTTTTATGTAAATTCTGTCTAATGGTGACTTTGTGCAGTGGTTAAATTAACGTTTGTGCAATTCCTCTGGGAATTTAGGTACTGGTTCGTGTACAAAGCTAGAATGGTGAAATGGTGACGATTAAATATACGGACTCACCAAAGTATTCCCAAAATATTTATTGTGCTGGCGGTTCAATGAGTTCGCTCAAAGTGCCTAAAGGTCGTGTACATTTTAGTGATGTGAATACAGTCGAATTGGACTCGCTTGAAACGGATTTTAATGATTATATTGTTCAAAATGGGGTAAGAACAAGTCATTGGTGTTGTTTATGTATATATACCTATGTTGTGTTATAGTTGCGTTTAGAGGGAATGTTTTGTTGTTTACGGTTTAGTGACAGTTCTCTTGAATGCACATGAATAATAGGAATATTTTTAGTCATACACACGAAGAATTTGGTTGATTTGATTGAAAAGAGTATTTTTAATATGCTGAATGGAAGGAAGATATCGAAGTTTTAAAATTTCCGTTAAGATTCCATATTGCAAATTATTTCACGGATAATTATCAATGAATTTGTATTTTTTATTTTCAGGCCACAAACGAATCAACCGACACGAAACGACTGGATATATGTGGATCCGGATTACAAGCATTTCCTGAAATAATACTACAGTCAAATCAAACGGTCGAGGAACTATTGGCCGGGCAAAATAAACTTCAGGAAATTGCATTAAACGCGTTAACCGATTTTCCAAATTTGAAAATTCTTCGACTACCGGGTAATCAATTCAAAGAATTTCCTAAAAATTTAATCAGCCTGCAGGGTCTAAAAATTTTGGATTTATGTGATAATAATATTGGCACAATACCGTACGAAATATGTCAATTAGAAAAGTAAGTTGTGTGCATAAATTGTAATTCGCAAATTTAAATATTAAAAAATATTCACGTACTCGTATATATGTACATAGAATGGTGGTAGACAAATTAACTGTGTAATTAAACAAATTATTTACATAAATTTAAAAACTTGCTATTTTAAAGTGATTCAGATTTTTTTTATAAAAGAAGTGAAGTTGATCGCATGGTTGAGTGTTTTTGATCACCTTGGACATGAAGAGATTATTTAGGCAGGAATTATATAATGTTTTGTTTTGTGTTAACCAGCTCTATAAAGTTGTATATATAACTTGTGATTAATTAAAAAAATGCGTATGAGTAATTTTCGGGGGCTTTAAACATTTTTGTAAAGAGTATTTGGATGGACAGAGATTTTAATTTTGAAGAAACGAATACTACAATAATTTATTAAATATATAAATCAGTACTGACAACTTGATAGCGCTTAACTATAAATTTTGTATTTATAACCACATAGCTTCTAAACAACTTTGGGGCCGCTGCTTATAGGTAGTGGTTTGGTTAAAATATCGGGAAAATTTCCTTTGTCGAAATGTGTTCTATTTTGTGCCAACGGCTCTTAACAAATTGAGAAAAGTTATATTATTCGTCAATGTGTTTCGTCCTCGGATGATATTCATCCCACTTAAGCTTGTTGCACTTTTAGTATCTCAATAAAGCCTTATCATGTTGAATGTTCCTGGAAAAGAGCCATATTATAGTTTATTGAACTACAACCCTTCCAGTGTTTCTACTACCATTGACTTGTACTTCGGTTGTTGGTAAAGCAACTATTCTGTCGAGTTTTGAGTTGAAATTAGACCATTCATAATTGTAAAAACGTAACTGGTGGCTGATCGTGTTGATCAATATCGCTCGCCCAATCTGAATCACAATATTCAATCACTTCTGCATTACCACTTTTGCTGAACTCAATTTTATTGTTTGATATTCCCTTTAAGTACCTCAATATTCTTTTGACGGTATTCCGATGGGCCAAACCCGGATTTTGATTAACGCGGCTCAATTTATTGACGATATCACAAATGTAGGGCTTTGTGACTTGCTCGGCATACTATATATTGCCAATTGCGTCCTGATTCGGAACATTTTTCATTTTTATTCCATTATTCTCGTTTTTAGAGTCATCTCGTTGGACAAGATTTGCTTAAATCGAGTGGTGTAGGCACGGCGCCTCACTGATATCTTTAATCTGAAACTTGGTCATTAAATTCCTTTTCAACTCCGTAATCATATCCAGAGCATTAAAAAACAAAATCAGATCGGCGACGTACATGGCCACTATGATCATTTTATCACCTACAACTTTATAGATACAAGCATCTACTGACGGACGTCTGAATCATATCAGATTCCTTTAACTGTGTATCTAAATGCTGATTCCAAATGGGGTTAATTTGTTTGAACCCGTATTTATTTATTTATTTATTTATTTATTTATTTTAATATAAATGTTTGAAGTTCTTATGAACTTATTACATTAGTGGCAAACTACTTTATTCTAATCTATTACAAATTTTATTTATTAAATTAACCTATAGGTGTACAGCGACATATTAGCGATTCAAAACTTGAAATTGGCAAAAGAAGAAAAATGGAATTTTGATATTATTAAGCTGAAGAAAAGTATTTTTTCCGAAACACGGCAGGAGATTTAGATTTCTTGACGTCATTACTTAACGAATTCCACATGCTAACTCCCCTCACAAAGAATGATGAATTCATCAGATTACATTTATAGCCGGAGTCAAAAGATGAATATGACGATTGGACGGTGGGCTGTTTATACTTTAAGAACTTGAAAATGTATAAACAAACTCGAAACTCATAGAATTCAGCAAGAGAACAACCAAGTAATGAATTAGTAAAATTCAAGATGTGGTCGTACTTTCTTAGCCCGTATACGTATCTCACACAAGAATTAAATATCAATCGAAGTTCATTAAAGTACTTCTTCTTTAATACAAAGAAGACAATATCTCCGTACAAAAAATGTGGAAGGATGTAAGATTTCACCAATTGGAGTCTAAGATTGGTATTAAAGCACTTCGTGGTAGCCCATAACATTCTTAATAAAGAAATTACTCGATTACAAACTGTTTCGATGTGGTAACTCCAGCATAAGCATTTGTCAAAAGTTAAGCCTAAATTATTCACAGAATCAGAGAAATCTACCTCCTCTCCAAGTACACTGATTTTAGGTAGGTAGTGCGTATCACGAATTGTAGAAGATATAATAATAGATTTGGTTTTTCCACCATTAAGTTCAAGATAATTTTCTATAGACCATTTCGTAATCAATTCGATATCGGAATTAACAATTCCAATAGAATTTGTTATCTCGTTGGGCCTACAAAATCTATAAATTTGCAGGTCATCAGCGAAAAGGTGATATTTGCATTGAGTGATAACAGCAGGTAGGTCGTTTATATACATCATGAATAGAAAAGGACCTAATACCGATCCCTGGGGAACACCGCAATTAGTATAACAAGAGCTAGAAATTCCTGAATTAGATCTAACCAATTGTGATCGATTTGATAGATATGACAAAACCAAACGACAAGCCGACATTGAGAACTTAAAACTGTTACGAAGTTTGCTAACCAAAATTGAATGATCAATTTTATCGAAAGCTTTACTAAAGTCTAGAAGAACCAGCGTACAAAGATAACCCTTATCTATGGCCCTGCGGATGTCGTCATTGATGTGTAGTAAAGCACTATTAGTGCTGAAATGACGTCTGTAAGCAGACTGGTACGTTGATAGTAAATTTTCCGATTCAACGTAAGTTAATATTTGTGATTGCAGTATTTTTTCAAAAACGTTAGACAAAGCGGGAAGCAGACTAATAGGGCGAAAATCAGATAAGCATTTGGGATTTTTATTCTTAGGAATGGGAATAATGATTGATTGCTTCCATTTCTCAGGAAAGATAGAAAATGTTATTAGGCTATTAAAAATATGTAGTAAGTAGCAATCAACCTTTGGTAAAATAAGTTTAACGAACTTAATTGGTATTTCGTCAACTCCGAAAGCGTTTGATTTAACGGAATCCAAAGCATCCATAAGGTCAGTGATATCGATGTTATTAAAACTAAAGTTACCTTCCATCGAACTAGAGTTCATTAGAACATCAACGGTTGGTAACCCCGCTGAACGTGCACTGATATGAGAAAAGTAATTATTGAACTCACTTGGTGAAAATTGCGTAGACGGTTTTTCGTTGGATGAAAGAAAGGAACCAACAGATTTCAAATTTTTCCAAAACACTTTTGAAGGAAGAGATGGGTGCAATATACATAGATGAAAAATAATTGGACTTAGCGCGTTTTATAATATTGTTATTATTGTTATTGTATAACGATTTTTTTAGGCGACAAACTTTTTATAATTCTAGTTTATGTTACAAAAATGCTCTTACTGCGTCTCTTTGATGAATGTCTCTTAGAACTGTATCTTACGACAGCAGAACACATTTTCTCGTCATGCATGCGTGTTTTTTGTAAACACCCTTCGATCACTAGGCACGCTTTATGCTTGCATATTCTACCAATTACAATTTATGGGCTTACCATCGACTGGTAGATCAGCCAGCTTCCTTTACATATGTTGGATCATCAGTTCTGTTAAACGAATAACAGAAAGCCGTGACAAAATTCCAATCGGTTCCAATTCCGATTTGTCACAATTTCCTTCAGCGGTATCTCACTGTGAAGCTTTTTTACTTGTAGAGCCATCACATCGATGCAGTTCCACTATTTGCCTCTGGGCTTCGATTAAATTCACGATGTTGTCTGAGCCGGTTATCTCGTAGGAATCCCTCGATGAGACTATGGCTGCAACTGGGATTTTTAATGTTCGTCTTGGGCTAGCTGATGAATGGTACAGATTGCGAGATATGAAGCGCTGGTTCATCTACAGACGGTCGCCGTACGATTCGCTGATAGTTTCTGGGTTCGAGCACCAGAAGGATCTGTTGTTACATTTGTTTGATATCTGTAACGTAAATTAATTTATGTTTGCATATAAACGGGTTAGCATTTCGAATATGTCGTGTTGCAACTTGCCGGTGGTTGTTTTGTGCGATGCGACGAATACCACGTGCAGTTTGTGTTGCTTTACACCGTGATGAGGAAGATAGCATTTCCTCCGGATGAAACGATTCCAGGTAGTCTTTCATGAACTTGTTTTTTTCAGAATAAATCGGCCTTCCATAATATGTTGTAGTCGTAGAACTGCATCTTCTCGTGACCTTCCAAGGGTTGATAAGTTTTCATTGAGTGGCAGGAAAACTCTGTATCCTCCGTCTTCGTTGCAAAAGTGTGTCGTTCCCCAAAATGAACTGTGTGAATTGTCGATGGTGTTATAATCTTCAATAGATGACATTAAACTCGACAGTTGTCTAAGAGAATGTAACCAAGTCTTGTATTTTGGGCGAAACGAGAACCGCTAACATCGCTGAAGCAACCATCCTTTTGGACCATCCCAATGACATCTGCTTCGAGTAAAATGTCTATTTTGTTGTAAAACAGCAATGAATTCCAACTGCTCCAAGTGTGACCATTGATGCGTGTCAATTGGGTCGCACAGAATTCATTGATTATCACTGTGGCTGGTGTTCTCTCCAATTTAACGCGATTTGCTGTACGCTCCGATAGAAACTGATCTGTGATCCCGAATCCAACAAAGTTCCTACGATGGAGTTTCGGTAAAAGCGCTATACGGTAGCGGATGCTGTGAGAAGCAGTACATCCTTGAATGCCAATGCAACGTGGGTTGTGGTAACTAGGGTTTGATATATGACTATTCGACGGATGACGATTCGGTATTTGGATTCGAATTGTGTAGTAGCATGTGGTGTTTTTATTGCAAATTCGGCACAAGTTTGATTTACAAGTATGTAGAACTGGTGTGACCTATGCGAAGTCAGTTGAAGGATACCTCTTTTCTTGGGGAAGTTTAACCTTTCCTCCTTTCCTGGTAATGGGAATCATCTCCAGTGATTGCCATCGAGCGTTCAGGAATTCGGTTGGATATTGGTATGACGAATACTGTGCTCGGGTTAATGACATCTCTATTGCCGATGGGTTTGTAGATTCGACTTATAGGCGATGATATTTATTAAGATGATATCTCACGTGAAGACCGGTACGTCTAAAACGTTCAAACAGCGAACGGTGCCTGTCGGATGTATCAAGCATCTTGCTCGATCCCACGACTGATTTAACTTGTACTGGACCACCTAAACTTCCAAAGATGACTGTTGACGATGAACCACTGATTATTGCATTGATATCGAAGAAGGTGCCGTGCTTTCTCGTAATTATCATTGGTGATGCTTACAGACTTGAGCAACAACCCTGCCTCCAATTAAATTCACCTTAAGGTAGTCATTGTTGTCACGCCGAGCCTACATCCGATTCCTACTGCGCCTTTCGTATTCTGTTTTGTTGGTCCGAGTTCGGTATGCTTAGCCAGGTTAAAACCTGTATCTTGTCCTGCCGCTTGAAGGCGCATAGCCGTCTATTGACTTCTTAATTGTTCTCTCCATACGTTAAAAATTAGAAACTTGAAACATTTCCAAGATTATTCGAGATGAAAGCATGAGTTTACCTTAAAGTCGGTATCGTGTCCATCCGTCTCGCTCTTAAAATATTGCAGAAGAATTTCTTGGCCAGACTAAATTTGTTGCTCTACATAAATGATCTCTAGCACTGTCGACGAGATTACATTCGAATAGTATATGATCAGCAGATTCGTGACTACTTTTATCAGGCAGACTGAGTTTATGCATTAAAAACTCGAATTCAGACCCAACAGTAATTTGCGTAAACGGGGCACTTAAGAAAACTTTAAATGCAAGTCTTTCTACTAAATTGGTTTCATCTATCTCGACAAGTTACTTTGGGCGCTTTTTGAATATCACTTTTGGAGCTTACTCAGGATATTCAGCCTTATTTGATTGCCTAGAATTTGAACGTTTCGGTATCTAACATCTTGCTGTTCCTTATTTTGTAATTAACCAATCCTTCATTCAAAATCATACATCGATTGGGATGACTCCGGCTAAGACAAAGCAACCGCATCGGTTGAGACTGTTCTTCACGCTTTAGTTATACTAAGAAGAATTGCTCGTTATGTGCTCAGACAGACCAACCAGCGCATCCATAAGTCATGAATGCAACTACTAAGCCTTGGTATTTTGTTCAAACCACCCCTTTCTTTAGCTAACCTTTTCAACACAAAGACAACTTTTTACTACTCTCTGCAACCCTTTTAACGTTGAAGATTACAGCGGGCCTTTAATCAACATCAACGCCTAACCAATTTACCATGATACCATCTGTATACTCCTTCCACCAACAGCCCTCAAAAATGGTCTCATATTGTCAGGAAAACCTTTGAGTTGGATCATAATGGTTTTGAGAAAGGATAGCTCCATTTTGTTGCAAACTTCTGGAACATGATCCTGCATCCTACTTTTGCAAACTATATTCCAGATGTGCGGGATCAATATTGAGCCTTGTGGGCAATCATTATTTATGCATTCCTAAAGCGTGCCATGGTTCATGATTTGACGCAACAGTAGCTGATCTGTCAGAGAAGTAACTGTTAGTGATTGAATAAAGATCGAGGCCACCACAGATTATCAAAGCTCCAGATACATCCAGGAATACTCTAAGACATACTTTTGCTCTGAGTTCTTTACTATGTTGACCATTTTTTTTGTGTGTTGATCCGTACTCTGTGGACCGGTTTTCTCTGACCCCGAAGTGCTTATCGCTCTATGTTCTGCTAGTAATACTTGGTCCAAATATTGGCCAAGTTATTTGTGTTACCTCAATCTTGATGTAGTCTTGGCCTGGCGCTTTGCCTTTTTTCATGGAGATCCTGGCAATCGTGGCTTCTTCACTTTTAAAATGTTCCACCCGTTTCGTGTTTGGTGCTACGCAGCGTTCATGAGACTGTTCAGTAGTCACTTAGCAGTGTTATCCCAACATGTTGTGGCCTGATCATGCTAGTGAAGGTTATTCAAACTAATTCAAAAAATACAACAACAACAAATTTATTGTAATAGTATTGAGGTAGGTAAACATTCAGGCATTTAGAGGAGTTTTTTTTTTTTTAATTGGCCTTAGGTACATTCAAAAGTCACTCTATGTATTTTCTAAGCATTTAGCATCAACTTCAGTAAAAATGCTTAGAAAATAATTAGAATGACTTTGGAATGCACCTGAGTCCTATTAAAAAAATCACATTTTCAAATCTCATGGAACATCCTGTCAGACCCACTAGAAAATCATATAATTTTCTAGGAACACTCCTTTTGGTCTAAGTAGTGCACTAGAATCACTAAAATGCATGCTAAATGCTTAGAAAATACTTAGAATTACTTTGGAATGTACCTAAGGCCCATTTCAAAATCACATATTTAAATCTCACCCTGTCAGACCCATTAGCAAATCATATAGTTTACTGGGGCAACTCTGTTGGATCCAAACAGCCTAGCAATGTTACTGAAGTTTATGCTAAATGCTTAGAAAATACTTAGAATGATTTTGGAATGTACCTAAAGACCATTAAGAAAATCATATAATTTACTAAGGACACTCTTTCTCCTCTAAATTACTCAATATTCATTCGCCTGAATGTTTACCTACACTAATACTATTACAATAAGTTTGTTGTTGTTGTATTTTTGAATTAGTTTGGATAAACTTCACTAGCATGCCTGCCAACACTCCAATGTTCCAATGTACTTAAGTTTTCTTTGAATTGCCCGAAGCTGCTTCGTAAATTAATGCTTTTAACGTATTATTTACGGCACGACACAAAGTGTCGTTTTTGTCGCATGCAACAAAGGGTTTGATTCCTTATGATAAAACTTCCGGAATTTATGAACTCTAGCACGTTTGATGGTAAGATCGTTTAGCCACCCCGGCTGTGTAGAAGTTCTAGCACGTTTTTAGGCAAACATTTGTCGCAGACAGTAGTTATTGTTTTATCCCAGTTAGCGTACTTCAGGAAGTACCACGGAATCTTATCGCTTATGTCACCTGTGTATGATGAGAAAGCAGCCTCAACAGTGTACATGATTGTTTCGGGATCACAATTTTCTTTCATTTACCAGTTGGTTACTCTTCCCAACAGTTCGCCCGTTACTAATGTAAGGTCAATATTCGACTCCCCATTATGACTATAATTACTTGGTTGTCCAATTTCATTCACATTGAAAAAGTTACTACGTGCAATAAATTCTTCAATGAAGGTTCCTTTATCATGGGTGTCGTATTGTGCCATAATCGTCACTTTGCTTATAGTTACCTACATCCGAACTTCAGATAAAAGAATCCTTCCATTTTGATAAACATATACAAACTAGTAAGGTTAAGTCTTTGCTTAAATTGTTTAGGGTACACAACTGTTTGTTGTACCGGGAATGTTCAATGCATTCAATAGTGGCATAGAGTAAAGTTTTACAGTTTGGGTTTCATTGTTACTGTTTGATGTTGAAACCATTGGTTGCCAATAATTCATTTACTTCCCAAATTTCGACTTTGCAAAACTTCAAATTTAAAAAAAATTAAATGTAAATTTTGCATGGACTATACTAAACATTTTTTTAGGAAGGTTCAGTGACAAAACATTTTCAGTCAGTCGATAAAATAATTTAAAGTGGTTAAGGAGTAACGGATAGAGTAACCTCTTTGAAATATCTTAGGACCAAGCACTTCAAAGCGATTTTGAGCTATACAACTTTTACTCGGTGTAAGATTTTCCGGGAAATTCGTGTTTTTTAAATTGATTGGGTATACAGTGGTGAAGACTGAAAACTCCAATTTCAGCCATAGTAATAATAACCGCTTAGAAATATCTTAATTATTTTTCGTATGCACGCGGTAAATTATCGCGTATTGGTAATAAATAATTGCATATCGGTAAATAAGCGTATACCGGTAGCTCCCTTAACTTTAAACCCCGATATTTCACACGATCCTGTTACATTGTACTTTATTTGTAGTACCGATACACAGTAGTCGCGGTAATCCACTTCGAGTAATTAGTCAAGAGTCTAATGTTGTAACTGTTTCCACCTTCATTACGCAAGTTTAACATCCATTTCTTAAGCAAAAGAGCGGAAAGCAGATATGGCGGGCAGAATTGGTTATGTGTAGAATCGAATTTTTTCGCCCTCTATATTTTTAAGCTTCCTACTAAAATTTGCACTGTGCGATAGATTTAAAAATCCTTTCATTATTTTGTGCTTTCATATTTTATTGCGTGGTCATGATTGTGTTCATTGAAGTCTACGCGGTGCGTGTAGTGGAGCACTCAGTCTTGACCAGTGTTGTGCCGTATTGTACACCCCCCTGCGTATATAATTAAAATTTTACACGTGTAGACAATGTATGTAGAAAATTAAGAAAATGGCGTCGATAATGTCGAAAATTATTATTTCTTTCAACATTTATCAAAATTCTATTGTTTTGTAATTCAAACCATTTCAAGAAGGAGTTCATTCTTTCCACATTGAAAAATTTGACCAAAAGCTTTTATATGGTAAAGACGTACATTCATGTTTATGTTATGAGCAAATTTAAAATTTTTTTAAATCGGTTATACGATAAAAATTCGGTTGTAATAGAGCCTATGTTGGGAGGTTTAAATGATGGAAGAAAGATGCTGTAACTTGCCGTATACTCGCGAAATTACTTCAGCCTATAAAGAATACAATTCCTGTTGACTAGACAACGCTTTAACCTTCCATGGTAATTTGCCTTACACTACTGAACAATTCACAACAGATTTGATAGCATCTAACAACTTGGCTGTAACCTAGCAAATTAAGTAAAGTATAAAAATTTTTTAGGCAAATAATGACCATATACGAGTACAAGTTCCTCGAGTTCATAATCCTAATAAATTCCAAAATATGACCGAAGTCTCAAATGATATTTAAAGCAATATTTGCCCATTATCTCCAATTTAAGAGCACAGGGAGTCTACTAAGCTGGACCATCAAACTCTTTTGGATTCTGTTGCTTTAATTTCGATCTTCTCTCTTGTGGGTTCCATTTCAGAGACCTGACTAGCTCAATATTTGTTATTTTGGCCAGTTACTGAGGCCTGAAGTACTTCAGTATTCTTCTAAGATTTATTTACAACACCTGTGGCTTATTGTTGATGATATGTGTACGCTTCCAGGTTTTGCAACCGTACAGTGACACTGATTTCTTATACGAATTAAACATTCTTAGTTTGGTGTTTGCGGGATAGGACAGATGTGTTCCAGACTTTCTGTAACATGTTCAATGTTGTTCTGGCTTTGTTGATTTGTTTCTTTATAACTTCATCTGTGCCACGTTTTCGCTAAGTACAACCAACGTATACGATTTCGTTGGTGTGTTTAGCATCAATGGCCTTAGAGGATAGCCATTGCTAATATATTTATGGTTATGTTGACAAAGGATATATATCCTGCCAATTTGTACATTCTCTTAGGTCACCTATCTTGAGAATCGTTATTGATTATTGAAGAATCGTATTGAGAATCTTTATTACGCGCTTGTTTTGATCCAGGGGGTTTCCGCGTCTGAATTCTTGGACCGGGTGTGTTGATAGCTGTTTCGATATAGATTTTTTAGATTTGATTCCACTGTTGGTCTACACTGATGGCTGCTTCTTCGATGGTGTAGCAGAATGTGTTTCTTGCGCCCAGCATCTTTTAATCTGTCCATGTTTAGTTTTTTCCGTTTTGTCTTGATGCGTTCATTTTACAGCGACAAGTTTAATTTTGATTATGATATTTTATCAGTAGGTGGACACTGCAAATGTCTACACCACTCGTTGCCCTGAGATTTTATAATGACTTGAGAAATTTATTGTTGGTCATCAGGTTTCGTCATCACATTTGTTTGGTAATTCTACTTCAGGTCGTGTCCATATGTGTATATTTTTGTGTGGAAATTTATTGCCTTCTATGAATTATCTGGTCGGTGATGCAGTAGTCGATGAGTCTCCTCCATTATCATTACGCACAGAGTCTATATTGATTGTTTATCACCCATATGATGGTTTATCGGGTCGATTTTACATGTTCAAATTTCTGCATGCACAAGAAGGAGAGATTTAATTCTTCTTGTTCTTTGTGGCTTGTTCATAGAACTCATCCTTGGTTGTTTCATCTACGTCTTTTGTTTGATCGTATCACTGAATATTAAAATTTGTGGTTTGTATTTTGTATCGAATCCTGTTATGCTACGATTTTTCTGCAGGTTTCTATTCCATTATTGCCGTCCATTATTGATTTAGCTGTTTCTAATATGTGTGCCCACGCCTTATTCATTGCGTCCAGAGAATATAATAAGTAATTTCGCTTGTGTTTATTTCACCACTGTTTATCTCACTGCACTGAGGCCGAGAATTTCGTTTCTCTTCTCTCTCTAATTGTTGTCAGCCTTCACGTTTCTGTTAGAGTTTTGATGTTTCAATGAATTGAATTTATTTGAATGATTGGTCTATTGAATCCTAGCCAGCTTTCAGGGCTTCTGAGTAAGGTCCGGGCCAGGGGGAGGAGGGGTGTTCATTCCATTAATTATTCACTTTTTTCTATGATGTTCCCAAGCAGTCATCCAAACTTGTATTAATCCAAGCAATGGTTGCTTGACATTGGTGATGAAGTCGGTGTTGTGTTTCAATTTCAATTACATCAAAAACTCCCACCTGTATTCTTGTTCAAGGCAAGATCATCGTCCCAGTTATTAGACAATTTTTGTCTGGAAACCACATTATCTGCACGAAACATCTTTTTCTGTGTATTTAATTTTGATCAAAATACAACCAAAAACAGTAAACAATCAACAAATCTCATTTACCCTATAAGTTTTGTAGAAACTTCAACTACTTTGCTCAAAAATGAACGTTAAAATCAGAAATGAAATATTTGTTTCAAAAATGTTCATGACAGAAGGCACATGTGGCGAAACCATAACCGAATTTAGCCTAGCAACTCGCTTATGGTTGTATCAATATTCAAGACATCGATTGACCAAGATTTTCAATTTCACATATTTGTTTAAAAAAATCTGAATTTTAACCGCCAAAATATAGGTAATACCCAATTTAAACTGAAAAACTAGAAGATGACGATATCGCACAGAAAAACAAAAAAGGATTAATCTACATTGTCTACGAATTGTTTACATATTCTACCAATTCTCGACATTGTCTACTCAAAAATCAATTATTTTCGACACAACATGTAGACAATTTGGAAATACACGTAGAGGCAGAACACTGATCTTTATACGAAAATAATATTAGTTTTCGGAGCCACTGTTTTCGGAGTCGTTTAAAAAATTAAGATTTACTTTGACCTCAAATAGCGTGGCTACTTTACTGGGGCAACTCTGTTGGATCCAAACAGCCTAGCAATGTTACTGAAGTTTATGCTAAATGCTTAGAAAATACTTAGAATGATTTTGGAATGTACCTAAAGACCATTAAGAAAATCATATAATTTACTAAGGACACTCTTTCTCCTCTAAATTACTCAATATTCATTCGCCTGAATGTTTACCTACACTAATACTATTACAATAAGTTTGTTGTTGTTGTATTTTTGAATTAGTTTGGATAAACTTCACTAGCATGCCTGCCAACACTCCAATGTTCCAATGTACTTAAGTTTTCTTTGAATTGCCCGAAGCTGCTTCGTAAATTAATGCTTTTAACGTATTATTTACGGCACGACACAAAGTGTCGTTTTTGTCGCATGCAACAAAGGGTTTGATTCCTTATGATAAAACTTCCGGAATTTATGAACTCTAGCACGTTTGATGGTAAGATCGTTTAGCCACCCCGGCTGTGTAGAAGTTCTAGCACGTTTTTAGGCAAACATTTGTCGCAGACAGTAGTTATTGTTTTATCCCAGTTAGCGTACTTCAGGAAGTACCACGGAATCTTATCGCTTATGTCACCTGTGTATGATGAGAAAGCAGCCTCAACAGTGTACATGATTGTTTCGGGATCACAATTTTCTTTCATTTACCAGTTGGTTACTCTTCCCAACAGTTCGCCCGTTACTAATGTAAGGTCAATATTCGACTCCCCATTATGACTATAATTACTTGGTTGTCCAATTTCATTCACATTGAAAAAGTTACTACGTGCAATAAATTCTTCAATGAAGGTTCCTTTATCATGGGTGTCGTATTGTGCCATAATCGTCACTTTGCTTATAGTTACCTACATCCGAACTTCAGATAAAAGAATCCTTCCATTTTGATAAACATATACAAACTAGTAAGGTTAAGTCTTTGCTTAAATTGTTTAGGGTACACAACTGTTTGTTGTACCGGGAATGTTCAATGCATTCAATAGTGGCATAGAGTAAAGTTTTACAGTTTGGGTTTCATTGTTACTGTTTGATGTTGAAACCATTGGTTGCCAATAATTCATTTACTTCCCAAATTTCGACTTTGCAAAACTTCAAATTTAAAAAAAATTAAATGTAAATTTTGCATGGACTATACTAAACATTTTTTTAGGAAGGTTCAGTGACAAAACATTTTCAGTCAGTCGATAAAATAATTTAAAGTGGTTAAGGAGTAACGGATAGAGTAACCTCTTTGAAATATCTTAGGACCAAGCACTTCAAAGCGATTTTGAGCTATACAACTTTTACTCGGTGTAAGATTTTCCGGGAAATTCGTGTTTTTTAAATTGATTGGGTATACAGTGGTGAAGACTGAAAACTCCAATTTCAGCCATAGTAATAATAACCGCTTAGAAATATCTTAATTATTTTTCGTATGCACGCGGTAAATTATCGCGTATTGGTAATAAATAATTGCATATCGGTAAATAAGCGTATACCGGTAGCTCCCTTAACTTTAAACCCCGATATTTCACACGATCCTGTTACATTGTACTTTATTTGTAGTACCGATACACAGTAGTCGCGGTAATCCACTTCGAGTAATTAGTCAAGAGTCTAATGTTGTAACTGTTTCCACCTTCATTACGCAAGTTTAACATCCATTTCTTAAGCAAAAGAGCGGAAAGCAGATATGGCGGGCAGAATTGGTTATGTGTAGAATCGAATTTTTTCGCCCTCTATATTTTTAAGCTTCCTACTAAAATTTGCACTGTGCGATAGATTTAAAAATCCTTTCATTATTTTGTGCTTTCATATTTTATTGCGTGGTCATGATTGTGTTCATTGAAGTCTACGCGGTGCGTGTAGTGGAGCACTCAGTCTTGACCAGTGTTGTGCCGTATTGTACACCCCCCTGCGTATATAATTAAAATTTTACACGTGTAGACAATGTATGTAGAAAATTAAGAAAATGGCGTCGATAATGTCGAAAATTATTATTTCTTTCAACATTTATCAAAATTCTATTGTTTTGTAATTCAAACCATTTCAAGAAGGAGTTCATTCTTTCCACATTGAAAAATTTGACCAAAAGCTTTTATATGGTAAAGACGTACATTCATGTTTATGTTATGAGCAAATTTAAAATTTTTTTAAATCGGTTATACGATAAAAATTCGGTTGTAATAGAGCCTATGTTGGGAGGTTTAAATGATGGAAGAAAGATGCTGTAACTTGCCGTATACTCGCGAAATTACTTCAGCCTATAAAGAATACAATTCCTGTTGACTAGACAACGCTTTAACCTTCCATGGTAATTTGCCTTACACTACTGAACAATTCACAACAGATTTGATAGCATCTAACAACTTGGCTGTAACCTAGCAAATTAAGTAAAGTATAAAAATTTTTTAGGCAAATAATGACCATATACGAGTACAAGTTCCTCGAGTTCATAATCCTAATAAATTCCAAAATATGACCGAAGTCTCAAATGATATTTAAAGCAATATTTGCCCATTATCTCCAATTTAAGAGCACAGGGAGTCTACTAAGCTGGACCATCAAACTCTTTTGGATTCTGTTGCTTTAATTTCGATCTTCTCTCTTGTGGGTTCCATTTCAGAGACCTGACTAGCTCAATATTTGTTATTTTGGCCAGTTACTGAGGCCTGAAGTACTT
Organism: Nephrotoma guestfalica; assembly: GCA_963691935.1. Classification (NCBI taxonomy): domain Eukaryota; kingdom Metazoa; phylum Arthropoda; class Insecta; order Diptera; family Tipulidae; genus Nephrotoma; species Nephrotoma guestfalica. Next base: position 20,680,898 of record OY829913.1, read on the forward strand.
CAGTATTCTTCTAAGATTTATTTACAACACCTGTGGCTTATTGTTGATGATATGTGTACGCTTCCAGGTTTTGCAACCGTACAGTGACACTGATTTCTTATACGAATTAAACATTCTTAGTTTGGTGTTTGCGGGATAGGACAGATGTGTTCCAGACTTTCTGTAACATGTTCAATGTTGTTCTGGCTTTGTTGATTTGTTTCTTTATAACTTCATCTGTGCCACGTTTTCGCTAAGTACAACCAACGTATACGATTTCGTTGGTGTGTTTAGCATCAATGGCCTTAGAGGATAGCCATTGCTAATATATTTATGGTTATGTTGACAAAGGATATATATCCTGCCAATTTGTACATTCTCTTAGGTCACCTATCTTGAGAATCGTTATTGATTATTGAAGAATCGTATTGAGAATCTTTATTACGCGCTTGTTTTGATCCAGGGGGTTTCCGCGTCTGAATTCTTGGACCGGGTGTGTTGATAGCTGTTTCGATATAGATTTTTTAGATTTGATTCCACTGTTGGTCTACACTGATGGCTGCTTCTTCGATGGTGTAGCAGAATGTGTTTCTTGCGCCCAGCATCTTTTAATCTGTCCATGTTTAGTTTTTTCCGTTTTGTCTTGATGCGTTCATTTTACAGCGACAAGTTTAATTTTGATTATGATATTTTATCAGTAGGTGGACACTGCAAATGTCTACACCACTCGTTGCCCTGAGATTTTATAATGACTTGAGAAATTTATTGTTGGTCATCAGGTTTCGTCATCACATTTGTTTGGTAATTCTACTTCAGGTCGTGTCCATATGTGTATATTTTTGTGTGGAAATTTATTGCCTTCTATGAATTATCTGGTCGGTGATGCAGTAGTCGATGAGTCCCTCCATTATCATTACGCACAGAGTCTATATTGATTGTTTATCACCCATATGATGGTTTATCGGGTCGATTTTACATGTTCAAATTTCTGCATGCACAAGAAGGAGAGATTTAATTCTTCTTGTTCTTTGTGGCTTGTTCATAGAACTCATCCTTGGTTGTTTCATCTACGTCTTTTGTTTGATCGTATCACTGAATATTAAAATTTGTGGTTTGTATTTTGTATCGAATCCTGTTATGCTACGATTTTTCTGCAGGTTTCTATTCCATTATTGCCGTCCATTATTGATTTAGCTGTTTCTAATATGTGTGCCCACGCCTTATTCATTGCGTCCAGAGAATATAATAAGTAATTTCGCTTGTGTTTATTTCACCACTGTTTATCTCACTGCACTGAGGCCGAGAATTTCGTTTCTCTTCTCTCTCTAATTGTTGTCAGCCTTCACGTTTCTGTTAGAGTTTTGATGTTTCAATGAATTGAATTTATTTGAATGATTGGTCTATTGAATCCTAGCCAGCTTTCAGGGCTTCTGAGTAAGGTCCGGGCCAGGGGGAGGAGGGGTGTTCATTCCATTAATTATTCACTTTTTTCTATGATGTTCCCAAGCAGTCATCCAAACTTGTATTAATCCAAGCAATGGTTGCTTGACATTGGTGATGAAGTCGGTGTTGTGTTTCAATTTCAATTACATCAAAAACTCCCACCTGTATTCTTGTTCAAGGCAAGATCATCGTCCCAGTTATTAGACAATTTTTGTCTGGAAACCACATTATCTGCACGAAACATCTTTTTCTGTGTATTTAATTTTGATCAAAATACAACCAAAAACAGTAAACAATCAACAAATCTCATTTACCCTATAAGTTTTGTAGAAACTTCAACTACTTTGCTCAAAAATGAACGTTAAAATCAGAAATGAAATATTTGTTTCAAAAATGTTCATGACAGAAGGCACATGTGGCGAAACCATAACCGAATTTAGCCTACTAGCAACTCGCTTATGGTTGTATCAATATTCAAGACATCGATTGACCAAGATTTTCAATTTCACATATTTGTTTAAAAAAATCTGAATTTTAACCGCCAAAATATAGGTAATACCCAATTTAAACTGAAAAACTAGAAGATGACGATATCGCACAGAAAAACAAAAAAGGATTAATCTACATTGTCTACGAATTGTTTACATATTCTACCAATTCTCGACATTGTCTACTCAAAAATCAATTATTTTCGACACAACATGTAGACAATTTGGAAATACACGTAGAGGCAGAACACTGATCTTTATACGAAAATAATATTAGTTTTCGGAGCCACTGTTTTCGGAGTCGTTTAAAAAATTAAGATTTACTTTGACCTCAAATAGCTTGAGATTGTGAAAGCATTACATTGTTGAAAATAATGATGGCAGCGGATGACGTGGGTAATTGCAGCAGGGAAATTTTCGAATTTCAAAATGAAACTTTGCAAAACGATTAAGCTCAATTTGTGCTCATTAGTGCTCACGGGAAAAAATTAGTGCTAGTCCAGGAGCCGAAAAAACGGGCAAAGAAAATTTCAAATTTCGCCTGAAAGACGAAATAAATAAAACCCGATTTCTAGAAAAAACCAGAAATAATTTAAGCCTAATTTGAAAACTTTTTAAAGGCGGCTAAACTGATGAAATTTGTGCTTAACATAGAAATGTGATTTTCATAAATTTTCATTCATAAATCGAGGAAAACCAAACTAGCCCCTGAAAGATACTATATCAAAAAATAAAATACAGAGGTATATCGTTCAATAATATTTGTGTTGAACAACAAATTAACCAATAGAAATAAAATGATCTAAAGTCCAAGTCATAAGCAATTCAGATAGTATATTCCTATCAGATGTTGGTTGCCAGCCGAAAAATATAGTGGTGTAATTTGTGGTAATCCAGAATTGGTCCAATTCCATTGAGCAACAACCACCGTTGAATGAACAATTTTCTAACAAAAAGTGTTCTAGAATCCAATGAAGTTGGCACTTCTGTTTGCAAATTCCTATCAGGTATGTTGATTGCCAAACGAAAAATATAGTGGCTGAATTTGTGCTAATCCAGAAATGGCCCAATTCCATTGAGCAAAAACAATAGAATTGGGCCAATTCTGGATTAACATAAATTCAGTCACTTTATTTTTCGAATGGCAATGAACATACCTGATAGGAATATGCAATCAACCAACTTCATTGGATTCTATAACACTTTTTTGGTAGAAAATTGTTCATTCAACGGTCGGTGTTGTTCAATGGAATTGGTCCAATTCTGTATTAGCACAAATTCAGCCACTATATTTTTCGGATGCTAATGAACATACCTGACAGGAATATACTATTTGAATTGCTTATGACTTGGACTTTAGATCATTTTATTTCTATTGTTTAATTTGTTGTTCAACACAAATATTATTGAACGAGTTACCTCTGTATTTTGTTTTTTAACATAGTATTTTTCAGGGGCTAGTTTAGTTTTAATCGATTTATGAATGAAAATTTATGGAAATAACATTTCTATGTTAAGCACAAATTTCATCAGTTTAGCGGCCTTTAGAAAGTTTTAAATTTAGGCTTAAATTATTTCTGTTTTTTTCTAAAAATCGGGTTTTATTTATTCCATTTTTTTCCCCGTTTTTTCGGCTCCTGGACTCACTAATTTTTATCGTGAGCACTAATGAGCACAAATTGGGCTTAATCGTTATGCAAAGTTTCCCTGCTGCAGTTACCCATACCAGCGGATGGGAGTTCTTTTAAAGGTGTTTGACTTTTTAGGTTTTTGACAACTTTACAACTGCATCTGATATCGAAAGTAAATGTAGATTAGTGATAAGTTGAATTGCAATCATTAACATCACCTGGAGATCGGATAGTCTATTTTCTTTTGGTGGATTTGTTCGTCTGGATTAACCTTTGTTTGATATCTTGAAAAAAATCTAGTATTTTTCTTCAATTCCCAAAGCATTTTCAATTACGTTTATCTATAAAAATTGGAAGCCTCACTTGACCTTGTACCTCGAAAAGGTTTGTATTCTTATTTAATTCATAAGGAATTTGATTTTTCTCTTCAGTGCGTCTCCAATCAATTGTTAGTGTTATTCATGCTGTTTTATTGGAAATACCACGCGTAAATTTCTCCATTAAATGAATTTCAATAATTAAGCAAAACTTTCAATCATTCATCAACTATAAAGTTTTAGTTGGTAAATTCAGTTTCTTTTAAACTCTGTAACGCTTCTTTTCCTCCATTTTTCATGTTGTCTTGATTTTTTACAAGTACATTTCAGTGGTGTATATGATTTCAACTAGACATACGAGCACGGTTGAAAAATTTGTTTAAGTTTAGTAAGCGAATGGCGATCTTCCGACATGGACGTACAACAATTTGTAGCTTATAATGACGTGTTTCCGGGAAATATGTGAAAAATATAAATGCAACCATAAATCCGTGATAATATTTTTTGTGCATTACCGAGTTTGGACTGTGGCCAATCAATATAGCCTCGATTGTGTTAATTATTATTGAATTTAGTGCAAAATACGTTAGGCGTGTGTGTTTCATATATTGTGTACAACATACATTCAAATAAAAATTAGATTCGCTTCAAGAAATTTTTAAGTAATAAATTTGAATTATAATACAATTTTTGTGATCATAAGCATTAATTAAAAAAATATTTCAAGATATACGAGTATGTGTTGAAATTTTGGTTTAGAAAAATTCACCTAATAAAACTTTATAGTTTATGGATTTCAGTGTACAGTGTACGGTTATAAACTTATATGAAAAACTAGTTCGAAAATTTTAGATATATACCTAATTACCTATAGATGAAACCGGTGAGTCAGACATGACGCGCAGTGGCATATTCAATTATGGTTCAGCGATTTTAAATCAAACCCTTTTATATAACAAAATCCCAGTTCGTAATTCTTATCGCAACCAAATCATCTTCTAACACACAGCTCGTGTATGTGTAAGAAAGTTTGTTCAACAAAATTTACATTTTCGAGATGCTTCACTGAATCGATTCCATACCTAAATGTTAGAAATCTTTGTGTTATAAACACAAAATCGTTTGTTTGCAAGTAATTTAAATATCAATTGTGTTTTGGCGTCGTACAATATAGTTTCCAAGAAATCAAAAGTTATAAAACGAACTTTAAGATTTTATGATAGTTAATAGTTTATGTATTGCATCAACGTGTGTTTGTTGAGTGTAAAAAATTATACGTTTTTAAGGTTACATCATAGTGGATATACCACCAAATAAAAGCTTCCATTTTTATTTCATTTATTTTCAGCTTAGAAGAATTATGTCTGGATCGTAACGAGCTAGTAGAACTACAGAATTCAATCAAAAATTTAAAAAATTTAAAAATTCTTCATGTTTCCTACAATAAATTAGAAAAACTACCACCCTTTTTATTGAGCGTGAAAACAATGGGCCTGGTAGATATGTATTCGCAGAAGCTGGACTTTAATCACGCCAATAATCTGAACACACAAAAGTCCATTGAAAATGGTAATTTCAAAACCAACATTAATGCACAGAGTACATCAAATCCTCCGATCAGCAAAATTAATCTAAGGTCGAATCATTTAAAAGGAAGCATAATACTAGGAAACTATGGCGTAAGTATTCTTCCGTAAATTTACCGACCATTAAATAATGATGTCCGCTATTCAACAGTTTTTAACACAGCTCGATGTGAGCGAAAACATGATCGAAATTCTAGATTTATCAGCCCTGGATAAATTGGAGAGTCTACAATGTTCCCGAAACAAATTAATCGAGCTTACCGTGAATGGACGGTGTTTAACATCTCTGATTGCCGGAAACAATTGTAAGTATCTTAAAAATGATGCAATATGCGAACACAATAATTTGTTTATCGTTTTTGTAGGCCTTAAAAAATTAACAGTTCACCCGACCCCTATAAATCTTCGCCATTTAGATGTAAGTTATAACGAGCTGGCCGATTTACCTGATTGGCTTAATGGATGCTATCAGTTACGCACCCTATTTGGAAACAACAATAAATTACGAAATCTTCCGGAACATTTATTTTGCAGTGAACACAACTCATTACACACGTTACAGTTAGGCTACAACAAGCTAAAATTGTTGCCAATTATGCCGCACCGAAAATTACACATACAAGAGCTATTTTTACAAAATAATGAACTCGTCGAATTACCAGAAAATTTTTTTTTGGCCTGTCGAAATTTGGTTTTACTTAATGTTGCTAGCAATAAACTACAAACATTACCGGTAATCACGATGGACAACAATAATTACGAGAATTTTTACCAACTCGAGAAACTGTATCTAACCAATAATCAGCTAAATGATCTGGTTTATGACGTAGCGGGCTATTTTAAAAATCTACGAATATTCCACTTGGGATATAACCGACTAACTACGTTTCCCGAACTGTGCTTATCCAATTGGCCAGAATTGGAAGAGTTGGTGTTATCGGGAAATAAATTACAACACTTACCTGAAAATTTGGCAAATCTAAAACATTTGAAAATACTACGGGTCCACTCAAACCAGTTACAGTCTGTGCCCATCTTGGCTAAAACCCTAACGCTGCGCGTACTCGATTTGGCACACAATCAGTTGGATAAAATAAATTTGGTGAGCTTGGTGCCAAAAAAGCTGCAATTTCTCGATTTATCCTGTAATCGTGAGTTGCAGGTAGATCCAAATCAATTACAAGTTTGCCGATCTCAGCGACGAATGAGTTTAATCGATGTATCGGGTAAAAATCGTGCTAGCCTACCATCCGCACCAGTTTCATATCAAGAATTTACGGATTTGGAACCACCTTGGGCCGTAGGCTTCTCGGAAACTCCGGGAAACTTATCAAAACTGTATATAACACAGTTACGACTTCCGACATTTTGTAATACCGAATCGCTTTTCGGAATGTTTGACGGGGAGCTAAATAATGTCGTGCCGAATATTTTAGTAAAGGTTATACCAAAAATACTGTTAGAAGAGCGTACTGTAAAAGAAACAGCCAACGATTACATGAAATATACATTGTTATCGGCACATCGAGAGCTAAAGCAGTATGGCCAGAAAAATGGAGTCTGCGCAACTTTATGCCACATATCACGAAGTAAGGGGAGTAACGAATTTATTGGATACTATCCGAATGGCGGGAGTCCAAATCAGAGCCCTGCTGCCCGTAAATTTATATTACGAGTGGCTAGTGTTGGTGAAGCTAGTGCATATCTTGTGCGAGCAACTGGAAGTGTCAAATTAACACCTTCGACACCAAACCGAAAAATAGGAAACAGTTCCGAGTATCCACTGATAATTCCAGATCCGGAAATATCTGAAATCGCGCTTTCTGAGCGCGATGAATACCTAATTATAGGTAATAAAAAATTATGGGAGGTGATCGGAATCGAATCGATGATGGGTGAAATACGCAAAGAAGAAAATGTTATTTTAGCGGCAAAACGAATCCAGGATATAGCACAAAGTTACGGTGCTGAAGAGAATTTAAGTATCGTAATCGTAAAATTTAATAATTTAAGCTCGGATGTTGATTTTTTAGTTCGTGAGCTAAGGCACACGATAAAAAAGAAACCAAATGTTCCAGTACTTTCAAGTTTTTGTAAATGTGGATGCTGCTGCGAATCGAATAATAGTTGTTGCCATTCAGGTGCCGCGACGCAATTTATACGTCAACCGTCTGGACGAAGCGATCGATCATCACCGTCTGGGCAGAGTGATCAAACAGCTAACGAACTGCAAGCACAATTAAATAAGCAACGATTTATTGATACGTCGACGATCGGAAGTCGGCGCTCCCAAACGAATTATGCATCGAACGAACGCAAAAGTTTACGAGGCGGCGTGGTGCGAGCTGTCCGAGCTAAAATTGAAGAGGAACGTGAGAAAGAAAAAGAAGCTGAATCCGATTCTGCTATGTCCGAAGAACAGTTTAAATGTTGGGAATACATGCTGGAACAAAATACCCAGTTACTGTTCGATAAGGAGCTTAACACTATTTCTAAGGCATTTACGAAAAAGGGTCCAGCTATAAATCCGCATATATCAGCACAAAATTTACAAGGACCAAAAACAAATTTAACAAAATCTCAGCTAAAAGCACTTTCAAGTAGTTCGCCCCAATTAGCATATAATGGTCCGAGCGAGAATGGGATAAAACCGACTAATGCGCCACATCCCGCGAATCGCGTCAACGGCAGTGTTCCATTCTTGTCGCGGCACTTCGGAAGTGCACGATCGTTTAATCCTCATTCAAATTCTTTGTTCAAACCGATTCGATTGAACAATTCGAATCGTTTTAATCACAGTGGCAGCTCAATAAATACTGGCCCAAATGCGGCATATTTTGGTTCTTTACAGCGCCTGATGCCGTACAATTTAGAATACGATTTTGCTGTAATGCACGAACGAAATATAGAAGATTCATTGGATCCGGATAATCGTATGCATCAATATTGGGGAATTGCGACTACCGAGCTGTAGGTAAAACTTGTACAAATATTTTAACAGTTTAGTTGATAAGCGTTTATATTTTAAATTTTAATAGGCTTAAGTCAACATAATTTTTTGTATAAAATATTGCAATTTTATGATTCTACTGAAATAAAATATTTTTATGTTAATGCGCGTAATGTCTTAATGGAACTGGAGAAATTTTAAAATGAAGTCGGTAATGGAAGCAAAAACGAGGTAAGCGTTTTATGAATGTTAGATAGTATGGGTTAAGGCGTTTTACGTCTATTTGCGGTCAAAACGATTGACAAAAGCGGTTATGAATATTTAATATTTTCATAAATAAAATTAACTAGTAAATGGAAATCACGTTTATGATCAAAACAATTTAACAAATTTGAATAAATTACAAAAACTAATAAAATTAACGAGAAATATACTCTAAACTTTCCCGCGGAACTTATTTGGTATATTTATGACCAGGTGAATCTGAGCGGAGTTTGGCATGGACAAAGAATGGACGGGTAATCGATCATATCCCATCGCACATCATTAATTCTGACGATAAACTTTCATTGCATCTTAAACCATCTTCCAAACAGCCAACATACGCATGGATTTAAAAAAGAGGAACCTGCAATCGTTATCTCTTCGACTGATTTTGCTATCAACATTCAGAAGTTAGATATGTTTTGATTTATAGAAGTTTCCACAATTTTATCTTGTCACAATGAGTTATAGTTACAGATTATGTTTTCTAGAAGAGGATAAATTCGACGCAAATAGTCAACGGTATTTAAAACACAAGTCGCAACTTGCTACCATTATCGATAAAACATATCCGTCTGTCCCAAAAATGTTACTTTAGCTTTCGTATTGTATGATTTCTAAACTCCATAGCATTTATAGTTTAACACTCGATGGTTGTTACGAATTTTGTATATTTAAATTTGAATTTAATTTTAGCATTTGCCGGAAGATGACTCTGTTTAGCATCCCCATCAACTTCATTCTATAGTAAAAAATCTCTTTGCTTCTCTCGCTTTCTTTTTGCTTTTGTTTTTTTTTGTTCACGAAAATAGCGTAACCACAGAATTCTGACCGTCTCTGAAAACTTTCAATTTCGGTACACTGATTCTCACAAAATTTCAGTAGGACGTAGGACCTCCAAAGTTATGGAAAAAACTGACGTATAAAGTTTAATACCGATCAGTCAATGTGCCTGAAAACATTTCCCCTTAAATTTTGGACCAATTTCGAAGCAAGTTTTATTTAGAATATTTTTGTTTATAGTAAAACAAACAAAGATGAAGTTTAGTCGCGATGGCTGAACTTTTTTGTAAAACAATTATCAAAAATAATAATTTCCGCTTAAATTTTGGAAAAGTGATTTAGATCGATATTATTGCAAATGTAATTTAGATTTGAGGGAGCGATCTTTAGGTTATAATCGTTTTTCTCCTAAATGATATACTTTTCACAAAATATTGGTAAAAACACGGCAAAAACAGTGTGCAGGTAGACATGATGCTTGCAACGTGAAGATGGAATACTATAATTGTGTGAGTAGGTGGGTGGGTAAAATAAGTAAAAGTCCGAAATCGGTAAATGTCCGAACTAAAATTGGAGAAAATTGTTTTATTGCTTCGCTTCGAAATCTATAAAATCAGACATCTGTATTCTCGAAATGACTCACTTTTCACTCCACGAATTATTTTTTATTAGTGCAAATTGGAATTTGGAATAATAGGGACTAACGGCTTTACTAAAAGTGCCCCTCATGACGCATAGCCCTCTGATGGAGAATAAATTAAACTATGGGGATGTAGACGGGAAGGTCAACAAACATTTCGTAACCATCAGACGTCCAGGTAACCGGTTTTTAATCGTGTAAACGAATTTAAAAAATTAATATTACGGACATTTACTGATTTCGGACTTTAACCGTAACAGATTACGTAATTGGCCTTCACAGGGCACAAACTCCATTGGCTATATTGTAATTTAAGTAAGATATTATATTTGGTATTTAATTTATTTACGTTTTAAAATACGTACCATCATATTAAGGTGTAACAACAATGGCATACATGAAGAGGGAACAAATGTCAAATCCCAATAAACACATCATATTAAACGCCCACTGTACATATTTCTTGGTTGCGATTAAATGCCATATGGCAGTTTGAAATGCGTTTGATTTCGTCCGCAATTTTGCAATTGTCTAGGGCTTATTACCATAAACCTTACATACCACTTAGCTCCAAAGAAATAAGTCCAATCAAGTGAAATCGTAAAATTCATCGTTTCTTAGACCTCCTTTTTCAGTGAGATATGGTGTTCAGGGATTTTCGCTCGCAATAAAGGCATTGAGTACACGTCCCAATAAAACCACATTTTAGCTAGACCATATCAACCAAATTAGGCCAAAAAAGATGTTATTATGTGACTCTACATTAATCTTAACAACGTTTCCGGCATTAAGTTCGAAGAATTTCGACGACCCTACCAGCCTAAAAGCCGTTCTAAATCTAACCTTGTGAGTGCAGTGGTTTTTCTTAGACGATACGTAGATTTCTAATATTCCCAAAACGAAGCAGTTTTGACTGTTAATTTATTCGTTTAAGTGTACACCGCTCATTACGAATTTTATTGAAAATCCAACTATCTTACTAGTAAATATGCAACGCTGCATATGACCTCTAGGTGCCGTGACTAAATTTGAAAAAAACCTTTAGCTAACAGCTTCACACAAAAATCTGTATTATGATTGATTAACCTTATTTTGTATTGTCCGATGACTCGTAGTCTGCTGCATTCCGGAGAAATAATATTAAGTCATACCGCTTTATTGTGTCCAAGTACCTATCCACTTAACGGTTTCTGTTCAATTCCCAAACAGTTCTTCAGATTCTTCGAATATGGCATTGCCATCTGGATTGAAGAATAATTTGATTACTTTTAAGGTTATATATAGACATTCTCTTTAAGGCTAACATCTAAGGCGACGCAATATCTTCAGTATTTCTACTCATAACTAAACTGTACAATCGAATGAAACTCATTTTTGTCTTGAAAGAATGCGATGGCTTACGGTAAATCGAATGAAATTTATCCGGTCTTAATCTAATCTATTCAATTTAAAAAGTTTATAATATATTTGCCTCAAATCAGTTTGATGGCTTAGAATTGAATAGCGAGCAAAAATGAAACTCAAACGCAAGTTAGGCGGTTTTTGACCAGTTTTTGCGTGTTTTGGTATGGTAAATAAGCTAGGCCCGGTTATGATCTAGTGCTCATAAATTTTGGCTTAAAATGATCAGCGCACAAATTATTCATTAGTTTTCGAGAAGTAGTAAATTAGGTCCAGAACCGTTTATCGAAATATTCTCGAAACTGTCTTGCGGGATTAAAAAACTTGAAATTCCAAAAAATTTTTAGTTAAAGAATATAATATAGGCCTAATAATTCATTTATTAATTAATTAATCAATTACTTCAATAACTATTATTAACTTTAACGCAAAAAATAACAAAACTATCTAGGTTACACGACGATAAGATACGCAAAAATAAAGGTTGTCAACGCGAACTAGCTGACCACTGATATCAATCTGTCGTGATTTCAAAAAAATCAGAAAATTTTGCTACATATCAAAGATCAATAATACACAAGGATTAGTGAAATGCGACTGAATGAGAGAGATTCGTATCGGTTTCATTGGAAAAGAGAGAGTAAAATACATTCCATAGGATTGTTTACCTTTGTTTAGATTTTCTGGTAGTGTAGGCACAGAATATACTACAGAAACGACAGTTAGAAACCATAGTTTATTTTACAATACCCCTAAAATAGTTCTTACGTATGCTAATAGATGGCACTAATTTTGAAAAAAAAAAATCTTACAACGTGACATTAAATTTTTTAGAAGTGTAAAAATAAATTTTCTCTCTTTTACTATCTGTCAGTACCAATAACGGCCGGGAAAATGACATTGATAATAATTCGTCGTGTATTATGCAAAATATGTGATACAAGTTTTACCCAAAACAGACCACTTCAAATACATTTGAAGTGGTCAAAATGTGAATCTGCACAGAAAACTATTCATTTTGACCAAAATTACACCAAACCAAAGATCACGATACATTAATCCGATACGTTATTAATGATATCAAAGGCAATAGTTTATCCATACATGTGAAAAGCCTTCTCTAAAAACAATTTGTGGTAAAGGATTTTCCAGATCAAACAAACTTGTTCGACATGCGTATTCATACCGGCGTTCGACCATATAAGTGTACACATTGCACTCGAGCTATTACCCAATCAAATGATTTAGCACTTCACATTCGCCGGTATGTTGGAGAAAATCCATACGTTTATTCAGAGTGCACGGTCATTATGAAGAAAACCAACCAACGCCATTTGCGAGTATCAGAGTAAATAATCCTAATCGGTATACAAACGCAAATCGAGTAAATTGCATTGGATACATTCCACTAAATACTATAACGGCATTGACTACAAATTTCGTTATAAAGCCAATCAAGACGTTTCATACCAAATATAAAAAATTTATCTCATTCTAGCGTACCATCGCCATCCATCAATATACCTAGTCTAGCTCGAAAACTCCTAGTCCGATCGGGAATCAACAACCTGCAAATCTAGTGGGGAATAATAATATCCATAATGCCTCCCACCCCTATCCCACCACCTTATCCCATATCACAACGAATTCTACCAATTCTTGGATTCCCATATGCACCAAATTTAGAAATATTTATTTACAATTTTAGAAATGTAAATAAATACAAAACTATAATTACATGTACACCAGACAAATAATTTTTTAATTTAAACTATATTTTAAAACGTGCCGTAATTGCAAGTGACCGAACATCGTTAATATTTCGGAATACCCTTCGTTCACCTCAATCACTTTCTTCATATAGAAAACGATTTGTTTCCACTGTGTTGGTTTACATGCGGGCGATGTGGAAAAGCTAATCGGATAATGGCGGTTAATTTTCCACTCTTTGTAACATTTAATTTAAAATCGTATATGAAATTAGGGCAATTTGTACCCACAAGAACAACACATTCACATGGTAAGAACACATTCTGGTTTACAGATTTATGTGGCCGAATCAGAATTATCAACCCCAATTACGGTTTCAGCGCCAGCCTTTAACGAGAACATTGAGAGAATGGAGATGCCACATCGTAGATCTAAAACTAATCTTTTATTTGTAAATACTTCGGTATTATTGAGGATCGCGTCCCGGTACATATTCGTCCGTACTACATCCGTTAACATTTCGTGATAAATACCGTAATGAGCATACGATACAAAATATTTTTGACCATTTGCTGGCAATAAATTATCAACACATTGAATATCACTATCTATTTCACGGTTTAATCGATCGATTGTTTTTACCTCCTTTTCTAAATTGAGTTAAAAATGAACCGCACAGCTTGATTAGAAGTGATCGAGATGTATCACCACTTAGTATAATCCATTCGACGATATTCCGTATATACCTTAAATTGAACGAAATAGTATCCGCACTGAATGCTAATGAATCCTGTGTTGACTTGTTATTAAATATTGATTGCGTATCACTCATATTCTCAGCCAAAGTCAAAGTGGCATTTGAAATTGAGAGAGTCAATTGATTGATTTGATTGATTGATTGATTTTGAATGTACGACCAAGTTCTTAGGCTTGAGTTCCCGGATGACGCCGGGTCCACCGTACACCATTTTTTACACATAACAAAACCGAAGGATTGGATAGGTTAGTTAAGTGGGACAGAATCGGCCCGGTTACAGACACCTAGGTATAGCCGATAGTTAGTAACACAAAGACAACACAATTCTAATCTACTAGATGAAGGATAAAGGCTTAATAGGTTAATGGATAACGATGGTATTGGTCTTCAACAATTGCTTCTTTAAAACGGCAACCTAAGAAAAAATATTATTATTTCACATGCATCTGGAATTTTCCTGAAATTTAATTCTATTAATACTTTTCGGCTTCCTAATCAAAATTGGTTGACTCGACCCGTTACAGACACCTATGTAAAGTCGTTAGTAATAAAATGACAACACAATTCTAAACTACACAATCAGCAATTACAATGAAGCATTAATTCACAAGCATCTGTAAATTTCCTGAAATTTAATTCTAAATTCATATTTTCCGGCTTCCTAAATAATTGAAACATTTATTAATTTAATCATTCTGCAACTCCGCAACTTACAGTAGAATTTCCTGAAACCAAAGTTATTTGAACTATATTCAAAATAACTCTAAAATTCATTAGTATATTTAGGACAATATATATACAATATAATAAAATTATACTTGAATAAAATAAATGTAAAGTAACGATTAGTATTAACTAAATTAATTTGGTTCTCATAAAACAAATAAAATAAATCGAATCCAGGAAAGGCACGCACGGCCTTCCTAACTTCTAAGTCTGTTGATTTGATGGATTTATTTATAAAAAAATATTTATGAAAGTCACTTGTCCTTGTCATCCCTAATCTAATACAAATATGTTTATTTATAAAAATAGAAAATGACCAAACGAAAACTGGTTCCAAAAACAGCTAATCTGGAATCTGTAAGGTAATGTATTAATAATGAATGTTTTTCACAGCTTTAGAATCCCCAATACCTAAACAAATTCAACCAAAATTAAATAAAACTAATTAAGTACTCAGGAATCTGTAAGATAACAGAATTAATAATAAGTAGCTAGCACATCTGTAGGATCCATGATAATCAAATAACCCAATTATATGGTTCAATGCTTTAATTATAAAATAAATAAATCAGAAAATATTAAAATAACATATTAAAAATTAATCTACGATAGTTAACTATTGTATATATATATACATAAACACACGCATATACATATATATATACATACATACATACATATATATATATATACATACATATATACACATATACATACATACATACACATATACATACACACACACATACACACACACACATATACATACACACATACATATATATATCTACAACAGCATTAAATAAATTATAAATTATATAATCGACATACGTCGATAATTATTTGTCCAATCTAGAACAAGTTAACCAAAACCTTTACCAATTTACAGTCTTCCAAATAATCTAGAAAAAAATTTAATTAAAAGTGCATGATCCCGAAAAACTATCTACATATAGCAAATTTGTCTGCATTTCAAATGTACTCCGTAGCTACCTCTACATGTCCTAAACTAGAGTTCCAAAATTCGTTAAATTATTATTTTCACGTTCAAAACAAGAATAATAAGAAATTTAATTTAATTTTACACTAAAACCTAAAATTCAAATAAATAAATTATTAATTTATACTTCTACAAAGATCTGTATATATGAATGCGATAATACGTTTTCCGCGGAACCAATCTACCGTGTAAATCGGAGGATGGGTGTATATGAATGAATGAATTCATCTGTCAAGGAGAAAACGAAAAGTACAGAATAACCACGATCATGCTTGTTTAGTTTCTATCCAATTTCGTCATATATTTATCCCCTCAAAGTTTTGTTTTATGTATTTTATTTGTCTATTTCCTGTTTATTCTTTTTTAGTTGAAACTTGGAAGGGATAAGTTATAAAACACTAAGCATGATCATAATAATCTATTCTCAGTTCTCACTCACGCAACAAGCGCAAAAACAAAAAATAGAAATGTATGTATTCCCCAATATACTAAACCAAAACATATAAATGAAATGGTATTTTATTTTACGCTCCTCTCTTAACACGTTTACGCAAATAGAAACAGTTAAATACATATTTTATATAATTAAAATTTATTTCGGAAAAATATGAATTAAAATAATGAAAAACACTTATCTTAGGCATCCATTGGAATCAAAAAAGTCATAACTAAAGGGTGTTTTTTTAAGAGGTTGCCGATTTTTTTTTTGAATAAAACACATATAAAATTATGAAATGACCAACATTTTTTTTTATTTGGTAGATAATTTTTTGGCATTTAACATTTAAACACAATTTCTGGCATATGGCTACCACGACTATTTTTCACAAATGTCATTCTGGAGGTCCAATTTTCCAGCACTTTTTCAAGCATTTGAGGGCGTATGTCAGCAATGACACGTTGAATATTGGTTTCCAAAGCGTCAATCGATTGAGGTTTATCCACATAAACCAATGACTTCACGTATCCCCACAAAAAGTAATCGAGTGGCGTCAAATCGCACGAACGCGGAGGCCAATTCACCGGACCATTTCTCGAAATAATGTTGTCGTTGAAAGTTTCTTTCAATAAGTCGATTGTTTCACGTGCTGTATGGCAAGTGGCACCATCTTGTTGAAACCACATTTCATCCATATCCATATCTTCAAGATTTGACAACAAAAACTCATTTAACATGGTTCTGTATCGATTTCCATTCACGGTAACGCGTCGTCCTTCCTCATTTTTAAAGAAATATGGACCGATGATCCCACCAGCCCATAGACCGCACCAAACAGTACATTTATCAGGATGCATTGGTAATTCTTGAACGGCGTGTGGATTATCTTTGCTCCAAATGCGACAATTTTGTTTGTTGACTTATCCATTTAACCAAAAATGCGCCTCACCACTGAAGAGAATTTTACGGTAAAAAAATGGATCTTCGTTCAATTGATTTAACGACCAATCACTGAATTCACGGCGCAAACGATGGTCGTGTGGCTTTAATTCTTGCACCAATTGAATTTTGTATGGCACCAAACCCAAATCTTTACGTAAAATTTTCCATAAAGTCGATGGACAAAGTCCAATTTGCTGAGCACGACGACGAATCGATAAATTGTCGTTTTCTTCGACACTGGCCTCAACGACAGCAATATTTTCTTCTGTACGAACTCTTCTCATTCTTGTCGGTGGCTTGGCATCCAAAAGAGTGAATGTAGACCGAAATTTGGTAATTACGTTCTTTATGGTGGTCTCTGACGGACGATTATGTGCACCATAAAATTCACGAAGTGCTCTATAAACATTTTTAATTGAACACTGATTTTGAAAATAAATTTCCACGATTTGAAAACGTTGTTCTGGAGTTAACCTATTCATAATGATTTGCCAAACAATACTGAGTAGAAATGCCACTTTGAGCTGTCAAAACAACTGTCATAAAATAAAACGACATCTATCGGAAAAACAAACCTCCTAAAAAAACACCCTTTACATATTGAAGATTTACATACACTGCGTACGTTGCGTTCAAGCAACGGTATCAAAATATGTACATATAAACGAAAATTGTTATGTACATATTCTATACCATCACAAGCGCACCATACACAGATTAAAATAAATATACAATACGTACAACTATTCACTTCACTTATTAAATTCACGCAAATTATTATTGAAATTATTATTTATTAAAATTATCAACTATATCAATATTATACTTTTATTAGTTAATTAAAATACATTTAAAATAAATTATTTATTTATTTAAAGGAGAGACAAAAACACGTCCTTCCTCTACGACGATCAATCGCCGACCACTTCATTTGAAATTGAGAGAGTCAATTGAGAAGAAATTTTAATTGTACACTGCGAAGATTTTATAAACGATTTTAGTTTTTTGAAAACTACTAGCGCTATCTATTATACACTATGCAAATTGACTGATATTTTCTATCATGGTATCAATGTATGTGTGAGAATTTTATATAAATTTTGACACTACCAGCAAATTATCAGGAGGCTATTTCACGATAAATTATCATGAAATTATTACGAAATATCATCATTTTGAGGTTATGTTTCATCATTATAAATTTAATTTTCAGAGTGAACATTAGTTTGTGTTAAGTTCGTGAAAAAAAAGAAATAATGGGCAGACATCAACTATTGGAAAATTAAATATATTAAAGAAAAATAACACGAATTACGAAAATTACGAATTTTGATATATTAGCGCAGAAACATAACCATGATGACATTTCGTAATCATAGCCTCCTGATAATTTGCATAGTGTAGACTCTAGGTAAACTATTGTTACCACTCCTATTTTGATGTAGAAGGTCAAATATTCGAGTCGGAAGAAATTCATTCAAAAATGGAGTTATGTCGCTTCTGTATATATTCTGTGGTTATTTTGGAGAATATCCATATTTGGTGCACTTCTTAGCGTTTTAATAAACTTTATTTAAAGGACTATAGTTTCGGGCGCATACGCCCTTTGTCAACTTATTAAAATATTCTTAAATTTTTCAATTTTTGTTTTGTATTTTTAACGGTTGTCTATTGTAAACGTTTTAACCGTTTCACACAGAATCACCAGTAGTTTAGTTTAAATACAGTTTTTTTCAGGGTAACACATTAGAACCCGGCATTGAGGTTTTATAATTTAGCATTAATATTTACATTCGCAGAAAATAAATAGGTACCATCAGTTTTTCACTAGTCTTTTAAAATGGCACCGGCCAAATATTTGCATTTTAGAGTCTAAACACAAGTTTATTTAATAGTTATTTATCCGCACGCGCACTCGACAAATGTACAATTTATTTTTCGAATTATTTAAAGATGCATTCCATCATCACGGCATTTATTAAAATCCAATGCACATTTATATTATTATTTTAATTTATTATAGGTTTGGATACACGAGATCCTCATGCATTCTTATAAAAAAATAACAGCGATTCTTTACTATTTGATCACTTGGTACATAGATACTACTACACAACTTAACGCAAACTGACGTGTCCGTCACGCCAGCTGGAACCATATCAGCCTGAACCAAACAAGTATGGCACAAGTAGCACGATGCTTTGATAATCATTGTGCACAATATAATTATTCAACCGGAACCTTATAGTACCAGGCAGAACCTGATAAATCCAGCTAGAACCATATAACAGCCAAACTAACCTTATAATTCCAGCAAGAACCTTACAAAGCCAGCCAGAACCATACTACAGCCAAACCAACTATGGCACAAGCAGCACTATTCATTGTCCAGAACCATACAAATCCAGTCGAAACAAAATGTTTACAGAAATAATTTTGGCGCTTGCACAATGTCTGCATGCTGAAAGCAATGGCAACTTTATTTCGAGTTTTCAAATTCTTTCAATATTGACACTGAAAGTAACATCATCGTTCAAAATGCAAAGATCTGCGTTTGACAAGTAAAAACTACGCCATTACTAAAAATGATACAATACACGCTTCAACAACGCATTAAAATTGTTAAAATTCACTACAAAAATGGTGAAAATTTTGCAGTCACAGTTTGCAAAACTAAAGCACTTTTGGGTTGTCGTGAAGCACCTTCTCGGCCGGCAATAGTGAAACTGGTGGAAAAATTTGAGCTGTTGGAACAAGCTAGTAATGTGAAGAATCGAAACCATATGCGTCGCTCAAGAACAACTGAGAATATTGCTGCTGTAGCTCGTAGTGTTGACGAAAACCCAGGTTTGTCGATTCCTCGTCGATCTTTGGAATTAGAAATTCCACAAACGATATTACACCGCATTTTGCATAAAGACTTAGGTCTTAAGGCTTTTAAAGTTCACTTAATACAAGAACTCAAGCCGGTCGGTCACGTAAACGTCGTATCTTCGTTGATTGGGTCCTTCAAATGGATCAAAATGATCCGGATTTTCATTAAAATATTATCTTCAATGATGAGGCCGATTTTCACCTCGAAGGCTACGTTAATAAGCAGAATTGTCTCATTTTGGGCTCAGAAAATCCAACTGTTACGGTGAATGGGTTGCGCTACCGAGCTACGATTAATGATTTTTTATCGTCGGAATTGAAAGATATTGATGTGGACGACGTTTATTTTCAGCAAGACGGCGCTACGTGCCACACAAGCAACGAAACAATCGCAATTTTGCAAGAAAAGTTTCCTGATCGTGTTATTTCTCGAAGAGGTGATCACAATTAGCCACCGAGATCTTGTGATTTAACACCTAGACTTTTTTCTTTGAGGCCACGTGAAACATAAGGTCTATGTCTAATCGATTCAAGACCTTAAAGATTGAATTCGTGAAGATATCGAGGACATACAGCCGCAAATGTGTGAATTAGTCATGGAAAATTTCATGAAAATTATATGGTGCTGCAAGCGGAGCCGTGGCAGCAATTTGGCTGATATCGTTTTCAAATGTTAATGGCATACCTTGCTCTTTACAATGAAATAAACATTCATTGATTTCTCTTAAAAAATTCTCGTTTTTTTTAATATCAAAATGAAACCTCTTAGTGGAAAACCCTTTATTTTCAGATGGATTATGAGCCTTGCGGACACAGCTTACATTGACGATGCCACGGCAAGAGTTAGATGAGTCAGAAGTGTCGCTAATCGAATCAGATACGGTCATCAAAGTTAAAGAAAACAGCTTGGAAGAAAATTGGAAGGGCCTAAAGAAAAACAGCAACAGCAAACAACACTTCCATATTGCAACCGCAAGATAGAAGCTACAGGGAAAAATACCAATTTAAAAAATGGGCATATCAGTACTGATAAAAGCGGCATAACCACTATCAATACGTGTCTGTTTGATAGCGTTTTTGCTATCTTTGCCGCATTATGTTTTGATGACAGGCAACTTCGAGATGAAATGCTCTGATTGAATTTTAGAAAATGTTTACAATACCTCGTTAATCATTGGAAAATTATCTGCGGAAATTTATAACAATCGTAATAAATTATTAAATGAAATTTTTTGCCGAGAACGTTTTATCAAATCGGGCAACTATAGCTCAAACGAACGTGTTTTTCGCAGTTCTTTGCATTTTTAACGATGATGTTACTTTCAGTGTCAATAGTGAAAGAATTTGTGATAAATATGGAACTAAATGCGAAATAAAATTGCCATTGCTTTGAACAGACATTAATGAACTGGATTTTAAAAATGTGAACAACTCAATAAAGATAAATATTCTGGAATTTTACGGTAGCTGTGGCAGCTTACATAATGTAAATAAAGTATATAATAGTGTATAATGACACTGGAGGTCGAGCCGCTAGATCCACTAGAAAAACAGCAAAAGGTTCCTGTAAGTAACTAAACGAGATCGCTGAATTTAGGCGATAAATTGTTCAATTTGTGCGGTATAATTGAGTACGATAATTTAAATGAGCATTTCTCAGCCCATGCATTACGACGAAGAACCCAAACCAAACAAAGTTCTGGCTGGCTTTATCAGATTCTGGCTGGAATTATAAGGTTCCGGCTGAAAAAGCGCATAGTGCACAATGATGCTCAATGCATCGTGCTACTTGTGCCATACTTGTTTGGTTCCGGATGATATGATTCTGGCTGGCGTGACGGACACAAACTGACCGACTTATTAATTTGATAATTGTTATCAATTTATTTACCAAAATTTTCGAACCAAACAAAAGAGAACGAGCGAAGGCTGAAAAAGAGTGAGGCTAATGTTTTAGTGAGAAGAGGTCCAACCTGTTTCTTCGAACTAATTTCGCAATATTATTTAAATAACGGGGAAATTTTTGTTTATTTTGTTTTTTTTAATCAGGGTTTTCAAAAAACTATAAAATCTGAATAAGGAAATCGTTTGGGAAACCAATAAAATCGTCAATACGATGACGTGGTTTACGATTAATTATCAATGCGAGTAAATGTTCTAACGAGTAATTGGTCTTACGATTAAGCATGTTTAATTTAAGATGTTATCCTGCGACGACATAACGACAAGTACGAGACCGACACAAGACGACGATGTGTGAATTTTGGAACTCCTCGTCTTGCAAGTCTTAGATTGTGTGCTTCATCAATAAAATATTTATTGTGAATAAAATATTTTTAACACAAAATATAAAAACGCATTATAAAAACACTCGGAAAATAATTCCGTAAATGTTGAATTATGAAATTCACACGTACAATTCTATTTAAATCGAATTTTAGTTTTTTAACTTAGATTTTTGCACGTAACTATATAAGATTTAATTTAATTCCAACACATAATAATCTTTCACGATTTGATAATATGATACAACGTAGATGGAATGAGTGAACAAGTATGTAGAGAACGTAAGAAAGTGTACTCGTATATGTAAATATATAAAATTGTTTTACTTATTACTGTTTCATGTACACTTCAACTTGAAGCGGGAGTCCCGTGTGGCATTATGTGCGGGACACTTTGGATTCCAGCCAATTTTAATAATAAAAATATAAAAACTAATGGGGAACTTTGGATTCATCACCGAGATTTTATTCGAACAAACTTACTTATTGCGATTAAATTATATTATTACTTCGATTGTCTGACTCACTCTCGGCCGATCAATATTTCTATTGGCCTGGAATTATTTCACGATAACATAAAAATCACACCGTAAAACGTAACAGAGGATTCCGCATTATCGAATTTTATTTTGTCGGTATGACGAGCTGATTAGATTACGCACATTTTAATTAGTCCCAAATTGTCTATCAAACCCACGTTTATTAAATCTAATATACAAACATACTCAATTGTGAGAAAGACTTATCCATTATATGCGGATATACATCTAAGAATAAGATGACTACATAACTATATTACTTAAGAACAATTTAAATGGAATAAAACTCCACAAAGTAAACGCCGCGTCGTTTTTAAAAACGCTTTAGCCTCGCGTAACGCTTCTTATTTCCAACATGATTGTTTTTCCCCAATTTCATACCGCAAATATGTTGAGCAAACATAAATTGGCATGCATGATAATAAATGAAATCAATAATGTAGACAAGATACCAAAAATGCGTGATCAATAATTCTAATATTAATAACAAAACCAAGTTTATCAATAGAATTTTGAATTGTGTGCGTGCGCACACACAAGTTCAACAATAATCTACGATCGCGCACTAATACCATAATAATACTCCGCGTATTTACTGCTTACACATACCTATATAAATTAATTTTGCTTTGTTTTTTTTTGTTTCGTTTCTTTAAAACCACTGAATATTTATAAAACGATAGTCAGTACCTTCTTATTCATTCCATGAAGTAGATCAGTCGGATCTTCTATAAAAAACTTTAATAAATCTTAGTATTATTTAATTCAAATTTTATAAATATAAATCGTGTATAAATTTATTTTTAGAATTATGTCGATTGCAAATTGTGAACAATTTAAAAAAATGTTTGTTATTATAAAAGAAACTATTAGTGTGCTATGTGCTACATTATATTATTGTGAACGGTAAGTGAAGTGCAAAGCCTATAAATAAGTGCATGCGTGATTTAAATATTTTATGTAACATGCAATATAAATTTTGTGAAAATCAACCGCTGAAAATATTCTTAAAATATCCACACACTACGGTGCGTAATAAACGAACTTCGTTCGATATTTGTTTACTATAGAAAATTTCATTCATAAAAATTTTTAGATTAGGAAAGTTATAAATATTACGTCATCAATGGTGATTCCCAAATCGCAAATGAATAATAAATATTTATCGCACACAACCTTATGGAAATAAAATATGATAATGATAATGCACACTTAATTGCAAATTGTGGGATCAAGCTCTGATATGATAGAATGATATCCAAAGTGCCTATATATATTTGACGGTTTGGGCCTTTGTGTAATTTTAGACTACTCTAGGATTAGACAAGTCTGGATTCGGTACAAGTGAAGCTGTTATCTGTCAATACTATGATAGAGCCCGAATAGCATAAAGTACCGATATGAAAATCTCTGTTTACCATGTCGGGGAACATTTTCTCTAACTGTCCTAAAAATAGAAATAAGATTATTTACCATAATTTTCCCAATTCCAGTATAACCAGGAGAAACGAATGTCAACATAATGTCAAACCATCTGTTTGAAAATTATCGGAATCGTCCCTACGCGTATATAATACTCATTTTACTTTCGTTTCTTCATTGATCAGTTCGATTTGACGTGAAATCTTCATACAATTTTCAAAAAGCGAAATAACAAATTAAAAATGCCACTTCTGTTTTCATTTTGTAGTACTCAGTTTACTAGCGAAAAAGTAAAGTGTGTTCAATATATCTCAGATGGCGCGCATAAAGTCTCCAAATTATTTTCCATGTGAAAATAACGTCTCGGCACATTGTTTTCACGCGAAATTTTGACATTTGCTCAATAATTTTTTTTAAATCTACAAAATCAAATTAATTTAATTTATTCACGTAAAATAAACAATTTCATTTCTATTTCACGCGAAAATGAAAAGATTTTTGGAGTTAAAATGCATACAAATGGAGTTGTACGCATGATTTTGCATACTTGTTTACCGTACCTGACGTCAAGACTCGCAAGACTGCCTTAATGAAAATATCTTCGTTAAGACTGCGTTTTTGAGACCAAAGTCTTATTTGATATTCTGGCAAAACCGTCTTAAAATTGTGTTGCGGAAACTCTCCGAAGATTATTGGAGACCTGTCAAATAGTAATTACAATATATTTTTAGGAAAAATTAAATTATTTCCAATTATTTATGTTAAATCGATGTAATTGGCTACATAACGATGTATAAAGTAATGTAGTATTACACAGCAAAAATATTTTGGATAGGCACACAAAAACAAATCAGAACAAAAATTACAAACAAATAGAGTTTCAGGTAAAAATGTAAAATATTTCTGAAAAACATTCAGCCACACAAATGTTTAAATAAATAAAAATCGTATTTTGATGTTTACAATAATTTTTTCATTTAATTTTCAAACAATCTCCATATCCTAACATAATGCATTTTTCAGGAAATGTCAAACCGTGATCAATAAGACCAACGAATTTGTATGTCTTAAGTAAGGCATTTTTTTTAAACCTATGTCAACTAAGATACGCGCAGAATACGAAAAGTGGCATAAGACTAAAGTGAAAACAAAGACAAAAAGTTTTACCTAAGACCACTTTAACGCTCTACAAATAGGTATTCGATTCGAAAATGGCCTAAATCTGTTTCCGAATCGAATGATTAATTCTGAATAAGTTGTTCACACAAAAGATCTGTGCTAAATACATAATTGAAGGATTTTGGGACAAATTTAATATTATGACACATAAATATCTCAAATTTATGGTCTTGATCTACACAAACCTACAGTCAACCCGCGAGGAGGCTTATTTGAGTAAGTATGCTTCCAAAAATAAGTAAGCGATTGGAGAAGGGCTTTAGGCCCTTTCAGAAACGAATACTTATTTGTGAAAGCTTACTTATTTAAAAAAATATGCTCGCAAGGTTACATATTTGAATTAAAAGTCTACACAAAACAATTTAGTAGCATACGACCAACGTGCCAAAAATATATTTTTTGTAACTTGCGTCAAATTTTTCCGGACAAATCGCGGAATACTGGACTCTCGACTGAGAGTATTGAAAGAGAATAAAACCAACCAACCAAAACACTTTATTTTGTAAATAAATCTTCCTCTTAGATTTTATGTGTCCCCCTGTGAAATAAAAAATGTTTATCTCGCATCTAATTTTGATTCAGAGGTGGCTACTCATGAATATTAAATTTATTTATTTTTAGACAATATGGACATTTTTGCTGATTATTTTTTAATATTTGCGCTTTTTGTTATTGTTTATAAAAAATAAATTCTTTGTGTGCCTCAGAGAGATAAACAACATAACGTTAATCAGCTCTACTTAATTTTTCCGGAAATATTTGACACAGGTTAACATAAAGTTTCCTTAAGAAGCAAAACAATTTTTATGACAGCATGCGTTGGCCAATAAGTAAATAAGTACAAAATAATAGGTTGCCGTATCGGAAAAGGCTTAAGCTTTACAAGTAAACCAGTCACTTTATTTTAATTTTACGAAATTTTACACACAGATCATGCATTTGGAACAATTTTTTGTCCGAATATCGAGAAACCGCAGCAGAATATTTCTACCAATTTCTTGCACTTTACATAATTTCTTATAACAGTATTCATTTTGATTTCACCCTGTAATTACTGGCTGTTTTGTGAGCGATTTACACTTAGGTTCCCGAAATTTCAAGTTGAACAGAAAATAAAATATTTTGCCAATGAATGATCTTTGTATTCTTACCTGTGCCTTTTGATAGTTTTAAGAAACGACTGCTAGTTTAAATTTCAAGTTTATTTTCAAATAACGTATAATATACTTGGAAAATCACATTTAAAATTTGTTAATGAGGCCTAGTCTAATTAGAAGAATCTATCTTGAAGATATGCGGTGTGTAGGTCTGAGCTCAAAAACTCCATCCCTAGCCCCAGTATTTATTTTGATCCATCAGTGCATGACGGGGGAGAATATAAAATCTCAACTCGATCCCATCCGAAAATCTTCATAAAGAAATTTATCTGAAATCCTCTTGTATTTATCATCAAGTTTAATCTGATAATTGGACAAATTTATTTGGCAGATTTAATTTGATTATGATACTAACATGCCCTGATCTGTTAGATAGATAATCTCGGAAACGAACTAAGAGCAACGGTTTAAAACAAGGAACAAGTGCGTCACTTTAATATATCGTTTGTAAACGTCAATCCCCTGAATGAAGGTAACCCCGATAAAACTAAGGACAATTTCTACGAATGCGTATGCGTTTTGTGTCAAATACCACAACAGGATGTCAAAATAATATTGGGCGATATCAATGCTCAAATCGGAAGCACTGTTTCAAATAACAATGGGACAGCAATAATTGAGCTAGCCATGCACTCTACAATTTGGTGGTTGCAAGCACATATTTACTAAATAAAAGCATCCATAAAGTCACATGGAAATCAAACTCCTGCAAGAAATTGATCACATTCTTGTGTGCAAATGAAATTTCTACATTAAAGATATCAATAAAAAACGTGGGCCCCTAAATCGGCACTGGCTATACCTGGTAGTTGCTAAATATTCCTTATATCCATCTGCAATGTACAATAAACGTTCTTTCCAATGAACCGCCCGTTGAAATACTGAAGCATTTCATAATCATGTTAATCGCTCACATTTCGACAGTACCGTACTGGATCATTGAAGCATTATTAAAACGGCGGTAACATGCCTCAGTGTCTACTGTAGGACGAAATTGCAAGGCGATCTCACCAAGATTATATGCCCACGAGACAATTTTCCGATGATACAGGCAGAAAAAATGAGAACGGCACAAGCAACAAGTACTTTACATCGAAAATGTGAACAATGGTGATCGATATCGTTATACTAGCTACAGACCACCACCCATGTAGGAGGGCAATAAGGGGTGGTTGTATACCAATGTGCAAGTCGAAGGCAAACTCTAAGAGACCTTTCACAACAACATTGTAAATGCGGCAAGATGAATTGTGCAGTTGTTTATATTATAATTTGATCCAGCTATTAACTTAGTCTGATTTGCTTTAAATAAGCTCTTTCTCAATGAAATTATGAGCAATTGAGCACACATATTGGACTTCAAATCATCGAAGCAAAAAACAAAAGGCACCCAATCTGCCAAGCTGCTTTTGGGAGATGTACAATATGCGAAAATTAAAGAGTTTAAATATCTAGGATGATCGTTGGTAATTGCGCAAAACTCAAAGACATAATATCGGGGATCGCCGCCAGGATTCGAACACTCTCCGCCAATATTAAACTCTTCAAGTCTTACAAACAATCTACACCAACGAAACTACTCCTCGTGGAAGTCCATCTACTCGCCGCATGGACGACGTAGAGGAGGATCTGCACATACTTGGTCATCGTGCCTGGCGTTCTATTGTTGCAAACCGGATTTTCTAGAAAAATACTGTTGAGGCGGAAAAATCTCTTATTGAATGTAGCGACGACAGTGGGTAATTTTTGTTTGCTCTGTTTTAGGCACCGAACCGCAGCCGAATAGCAAATGATAGACGTTGTAATGCTTTGGTATAGCCATATGTTTTGTTATTTAGGGATTAATACCGCATATTTTGAAAAACATTCGTTGACAGGTGTAATAATTAAGTGATTGTGAAACTCATACCAAAAACCTGCACTGTTAAATTTAAAAAAGAAGCCATCGAGTTATAAATCATCATCGTTTTACTGAGATGAGAACAGATGAAATAAAATGAAAATGTATTCCAACACATGAAAATTCTAAGTCGTGCATGGCACAGTAAATATGTTTAATAATAACCAAACCCCATTCATTTTACCGTTGGAACTTTAGCCTAACTATCTTAAAATATATCCAAAAGCATTTGAACATCCCTAGCCGCCAACAGAAAAAGTTGAAAATAGTTTAAAATCAAATACTTATGGTATTTAAAATACGCTGGAGAAGTTAAAAATCATCATAATATGATTCTACTTACTGCAAACATGTCTAGCTATCCGGTCTTATATGTGAAACCATGTTTTACAAAGCCTGTATGTCTGTATAATAAGGGCAGCCTATAGTTGAATTTTATTTTTGATTTAAGTGAATCAAAGTTTCGCATGGAACAGTAATTTATACAAAATGGCGTCAAATACTGCTTTCATTGTCGGAGAAATGGTCGATATTACGATTGCAAGATTTAAAAATTGTTTGCGTTTTGATACGAATACGAGTTAAGTAAAACAAGGTAAATTATGTCAAAAAATCAAATATATCTCGAACTATTATTCGCGGAACTTTTAACAATTTGAAAAACGAAAGACATCTATCCCTACGGATAAAAAGAAATAGCGACGAACCTGATATTACGTACATAATGGAAAAGAGATTTATTCAAAATGGCATTAAATAATTTTCATAGCGTGCTATATAAGAAAGCGCTTATAAAGCAAATTCCTGACCACGATACTCAAAAGTTTAGTGGAGCAAATGTCCGTATTCATTAAAAAAATCGAAAAATAATTAGATTGCATTAGTTCGTACAGCTATCGATTTTTACTCAAATCCAATTACATTTTTTATTAAAGAATGTTGTTTTTGTTCTGGCACATGAGAGCTGCACACAATGCGCTCAACTTCATTTCGACTTTGGCAACTTCTTCGTTCCGTCTCGTAAACCCGTGTCGGTTTGCCACCTGCGGTTTTAAGTTCGATGATGCATATTTTGCAGTAGGCCAGGAAATTATCCGATTGACATAGCCACTCTTTAAGTCCAGCTTCTTCTTCCCAGACTTTTAAATAGTTTGGACATTTTCGTTTTAATTTAGAGGCCTAAAATTAAAAAGTTCCATCCTATTTCAACACAACATAATATTATTTAACCTTAGAATCGATAACAAAATTAAAATAATGTGATGATGTCTAATGTCGTGTTCATTTCATGCAAAAAAACTGGTGGATTAAAACTGAACTAAAACATTTTCTTCTCTGTTTTTTTGCTCTAGATCTAATTTTTTGAATCAAAACGATCCAAATTTTAGTCGACATCGGCATATTACATCCTGTAAATTCAAGAAAATAAACATATATTTTTGATTAGAAACTATCGAATTTAATAATCAGAATAATACATTATTTTTAGCTGATAACTCTTCAAACAATTGAAACGACACGAAATGTAACTGTAACTAATGCCATAGACATACTACCCGATCATTACTATAATTTCGAGATCATGAATTCCTAAATGAGAACGCAAGACAATTTCTTTCATCTTCTCGTTTGGTTTTAAATAGTAATGGAGTAGGCATTGACAAAAATGTCAAGATTAACATTTAATTGTCTTTTAAATTGTCAGAAATGACAGAATTGACAGAACAGAATAAAATATGCTCCCGCCAACTAAGGCGAAGGAAACTAGATTTGCTTGGTAAATTATTAGTGTCCGGAACCTCCATTTTTGATGTATTCGGCGTTGGGAGCACCAAAATGCATCGGGATGAGAAAATATATTTCATTCCGAAACTATATGTACACCAAGTTGTAAATCATGGTTAGGCATGACAGATTACAATGAAATCATGGATAACTCGAAACTATAGTTATGCAACTAGTAGTCTGTCTATGACATAAACCTAGCTTGGAATATGATTTGAAATAGATTCCACAATTTTATATCTACTCGTACCACATTGTACCCTGTAGACATTTAGATTAGTTTTCCAAACCAAATGAATGATATTATGCTTCCATTCATCTGTTTTTAGAAAAAACTCGATTTGGCAATATTGATTGCTGGGCTAAACTTTGCTCATCGTCTCGACTCGGCGATTTACATTTTTTTTGTTTATACTTTATTTTGTTGCCAACACCAATCCACGTGGAGTACCAGGCAGTACTGCTTGATGTGTCATCAAATTTATGTCTACAGTTTATTTTCTGAACTGCAGATGGCAGTAATGTTTGTAAAAAGTTTTTGTGATTTAGAGGTTTAACGTAATGTTGGATGCATAATTTAATAATAAAATCAACAAATTCTTATACCAACAACGTTTCACAAACAAAAACATATCATTTGTTTGATTATACTGCCGTATATAGTCAAAGTTTGGAACCGTCGACATAAAATGACGTTATATAGGCCATTAGTATTCTAGGTGCACTGCCCACATATGCAAAACTACTTAGTCGTTTCTAACGACTAGATATAATACGTATGCGCAATTTAAGTCACAAATACAACCCTAACATTGCAATTATCAGAAGCTTTTCTCTCATCTCATTTTTATCTCTCGATTTGTAGAAAAGAGACATCTATGGTAAACTTATATTTCTATGCCACTATTTTATTTTTCTTAATACTACTTTTCATATTTTACCAGTGCATACATGCAATATAAAAACGATGGCTTTTCATTCAATGGGAATTTTAATTTCGATTCGTTATTTCTCTTGATGACTAAGGAAGGAATTTTCCACTAGATAAGTGCTACTTAGGTGTATACGCGACTCGTGATGCAACTTCAAAATGCATTCTATTATTTCTGAGTGCCTCGCTCCGACTACAAAGTTTAATTGTTGATATAATTATTTTGAAGAGTAATTGCTATTTATCTTGGTTTATTGGGATTAAGATAGACAAGTTTATTTTATTTTAGATAAAATACAAATATTTTTATCATTTTTTTTTTAAATATTTCAGTCGCATTTCAGCTAGTATGAGCGTAGTCAAAAAGCTGTACAAAAATTTATTCTACTATCAATTTTGGCCGGTTGCTCGCGAAATTTTTAAGCGACAATGCATCCCAACCCACATAGAAGGATTTGATGAGCTAATATCTCAAGAAATTGTGCAAAATTTCGATAGGACCTATTATCGAAAGGACAACAAGTTAACAAGATCGTTATTATCGGTGTATTGGAAACGTTTTTTTGTTACTATAGTGCTGCGAATATTATTAACCGGATTATACTACTCGTACCCGCAATATTTTTATCCGTAAGTTGTCTTCTAGTAATACAGAAATAATTTTAATTAATTAATTTTTTTTAACCCTAGATATTTTATTAACTTTGCCAAAAATGACGAAACACATTTTCAAGGATTTTTAATGGTGCTGCAGTTAATAGCCGCATCTCTTGGCATCACGTACTGTGTCAACAAAAATCTCGAAATTCAGAATATCATTTCGATGGAAATAAAAACGATTGTGATGCATTTGATAAATTCGAAAATTTTGCGGGATGTTTGCGATCGGGAAAATAAAATAAAATTTAATAATAGCCTGATCACAACGGATCTACAAGCGTAAGAAAATATTTTAATTTGGTATACAAGTGGCACCGTCTAACTTAATAATTTTCTAATTTCAGGATTACATCGTTTTTGACCGATTTAAATTACATCTGGGTATTTGCACTGACACTATCCGTCACCCTGTACTATTTATATAACATCAAGGAATTTGTTGCAATAGTTGCCCTGATTTCGTTAATATGCGTCCTTTGTTTGTTTGAATATCTAATCAGTAAATTAGTAGCACGGTATGATAAAAGGCATAAAGCGATTCGAAGTAAACGATTGGATATTTCAAAAGAAATGATCTATGGAATTAAAGTGATTAAACTCTATGGCTTAAACAAAGAACACGAATTAAAAAGTTTGCGCAGCCAAGAACTATGCCAACTTAAAAAATTACAAGTCGTTGAAACGCTTCTCTATATAGTACAAACCGTGGCACCAATTATTCTATATCCACTACTCATGCTGCTGAGTTTCGTAACATCATCTCAACCGTTAACGATAGAAAAGATATTTGTTACATTAGGCTACCTGGAGGTTATGAACTATCCAACAAAAATGTGCTCAAAACTATGGATTTGTAGAACAAAACTTAAAAATTCGTGGGAACGTATCGAACAATTTTTGGATGATCCAAGTCCCGAATACATCGCACCGATTGAACCTGTTTCCAAATCTGATATTGCGATTCAATTAGACAACGTTGAATTTAATTGCGGTCCGTACCAGTACTCCAACATAAATTTTCTTATTCCAAAGGGCAGTAAAAATGTGATAATCGGTGACATCGGTGCAGGAAAATCGACATTCCTTGCGGCTTTACTAAAATTAGTAAATATTGATGGGACCATCAACGTAAATGACACTGTATCATATGTGCCGGCAGAGCCATTCCTGTTTCAAGATACACTCGAGGAAAATATCGTGTTTGGACAAAAGGATAGTAAACTTTATGAAACAATCGTTGAAAAGGTTTGTTTAACACACGATTTAAGTGAACTGCCACGCGGGGATAAAACCGAAATAAATGAACGGGGTGTTAATTTATCAGGCGGACAAAAGCAACGAATTTGTTTGGCTCGCTCAATTTACCAAAATGCTGGAATATATTTACTCGACGATCCGCTAACTTCAGTCGATATGAAAGTAACCAAAGAAATTTTACATAACCTATTGAACAGCGAGAATGGATTATTAAAAGACAAAACTGTTCTCTACGCCGCCAATAATCTTAGTAGTTTAAAAAATTTTACTATTGATAATGCCATAACAGTGGCGAAAAATCGTGTTGTGATCACACCATTCAAGGAATTTCAAAAGTTGGATTTGTATTCGGAATTGACACGCCAGTTTACTGGAAGTAATAGACAAGTAAAAAAACAATCTAAAGAAATAACCCGGCACAAGAAGCGCACTGAATCAACAAACGGAATTCGAATTGTATGCGAAACAGATGAGCTTTTAACTAAGACGCCGGCTAAATCCGAGCCAAAACAATTATTACAAATCGTAAAACTGTACAGATCATTTGCCACAAAGTTTGGACAATTTTGGATATTTGCTGTAATAGCACTCGCCGTATTAGGAGTGGCATGCTCGATCGAATCGTATCGATTAATTTCAGAACTGGAAACTTCCCCGAATAAATATGAAACTCTTTTGAAATATGGAATGCTAAAACTAGCAGAAAGTAAGTCGTTTGCCATCAACTTTTCTAGAAAATTTTAATTAACAGTTTTAATTTATATTTTCAGTCTCGATTATGATCGTTAATTGGATGATCATATTTTACTGCTGCCTAAATGTATCCAATCGTCTGTTCGATAAAGGAGTTATAGCCCTATTCAAATTACCGATACAATACTTTCATAAAATGTCGTCGGGCGGTGTTAGTTACTTATTTTCATCGGATTTTGCAGCAACCGATACAGCTCTGGCGAAAGCGTATCGATTTTTAGTGCAAATCATGTTCACAATGATATCGTCAATTGCTTCGATCTGGTATTTATCGAGATGGAATTATTGGACTGCAGTCGGTATTGGTGCTTCTTTTGTACTAATCGTGTTGTACCTGGCATTGATCTGGTTCAATATGCAAATATCATTTTTGCTAAAAACGTCGGAACGGGGCCGTAAATTAATGATCAGTAAATATTTTGCCGATGCTGATGCTGGTGCTGTGATCATTAAAACTAACGGAATGGCATTTAATTTTAAAAGACGGCTATACAAAAAATTGGATGAGTATTTGAAGCAAGCGCTAATGGCACAACATGGACTTAGATGGTTTACGTGCCATTTAGAGTTTGTAGGAATTTTAATTGTGTTTACAACGATGTCAGTGCTCGTCATGTTGGATTCATCGAGTGCGGCATTTGGAATAGCACTGATTTGTACCGGAAAAATCATTTACAATCTCAACCAACTGAACATGTCGATAACAAATGTTAATGATAACATGGTTTCGTTTGATAAAATAGATGAGTTCGTAAATTTATCGCACGAGCAGGATGGCTCCCAAGATTTAGACGATGAAGAACCTATAAATATAACATTTAATAATGTTACTTTTAGTTATGATGATCGTCCAGTGCTCAATAAGATTTATTTCGAGTTGAACTCGTCTGATAGACTCGGTATTGTTGGACGCACGGGAAGTGGAAAATCGACTATAATCTCATCTCTCCTGCGCCTGATTGAAGTCGATAGCGGTGAAATAGAAATATGCGGTGCAAATACAAAAAATCTAAAACTTCAGGAGTTGCGCAATTTAATAACATTAATACCTCAAGAATGTGATATATTCGCTGGAAGCATAGCTCAAAATTTGGATCCGTCAAATTTATATATAAACAAAGACGCATCCATTATCGACGAAATGCTCGAGCGACTATCTTTAAAAGACAAAATTATGGCGTTAACAAATAAATTGGATACAAAAATTACGTACGATTCCAAAGAGATTTCGGATGGAGAGAAACAATTATTGTGCCTGATGCGAGGACTCCTGCGAAATACAAAAATTATGGTATTTGATGAAACTTGTTCAAAAGTAGATCTGAAAACGGAACGTTTAATCCAGAACGTATTAAATTCTGATAGATATTGTGATACGATTATGATGGTGGTCGCACATCGCTTACAATCCCTTGAAATTTGTAATAAAATTATGGTCCTGGATAATGGTCAGATAATTGAATACGGACTTAAGGAGGATTTGATGCAAGATACCGATTCATATTTTTATAAATTGATTAAAGAATTTGACTCGGTCAGTATCAACGAGATTTCCTAGTTTGTAATGGTCGCTTTCGGTGCGGTATACTAATCTGTTCTTATACACATGTACTATTGTACATAGACTGAATATGTTCCTAATTAAGTTATTTTTAAGTGAATATTTAAATAAATACTCGTATGCTAATGCTACATGTTGAATGTTGATAAAATGTTTTATTTTTACTACTGTTGGCAAAAAATATTAAGACTTTTTATTTTAAATTTCGCGCGGAAAACAATTCGTCGAAATATTTTTTTCTATGTTGGTATGACTGTCAGTGACATCTGTGCCAAATGTCACATCCAAATAATCATTAGTGTTTAGTATACGCTTGTCTTTCTGAAGTACAAAAAGTGCATTCGGCGATTTTTACAATGAGTGAAATTATTCAACAAAGAAGTTCCAGTAAATTTTGTGTGT
Source organism: Nephrotoma guestfalica (assembly GCA_963691935.1). NCBI lineage: Eukaryota > Metazoa > Arthropoda > Insecta > Diptera > Tipulidae > Nephrotoma > Nephrotoma guestfalica. The sequence continues at coordinate 20,716,659 of OY829913.1, forward strand.
GGAATCAATTATGTGGTGCCGAAACGTTCAGAATGTTGCAAAAGACCTTCGGTGCTAATTGTATGTCGCGAGCAAGTGTTTTTGATTGGTACAAATTATTCAAAGAGGCCATCAACATCAACTGATGATCAGCACGTTAATAAAATCAAGGAATTGGTGCTCGAGAATCGACGATTAACAGTCAGAGACCTTACTGGCATCGTTGAAATATCGGAATGATCAGTGAAAATCATTTTGAAAGATCATTTGGGCCTAAGAAAAGTGAAAGCACGATTGGTTCCAAAATCACTCAATTTTTTGGAAAAACAGCGGCGCGTTGACGTCTGTGAAAAAATGCTTTCCGACTACCAGGATGTCATGAAATGCATTATAACTGGCGATGAGTCTTGGATCTATGCTTACGACCCGGAAACAGACGATCATTCGGCCGAATATCGTACCAAAGGTGAACCGAAGCCGAAAAAACCTCGTGAAAGCAAAAAATTAAGGTGATGTTGACAGTTTTCTTCGATTATCGAGGTGTGGTGCACTCCGAATTCCTTCAGACCGACCAAACTGTCAACAAGGAATACTATTTGAGTGTTATGCGTCATTTGCGCGATGCTATTCGTAAAAATAGGCCGTATTTATGGGTCGACAACTCTTGGTTTTTGCACCACGATAATGCACCTTCTCATACTGCATTGGTTTTACGTGATTTTTTCGCCAAAAATTCCACTCATATCGTTCCGCAACCTCCGTGTTCGCCTGATTTAGCTCCGTGTGACTTCTAACTGTTCAGAAAACTCAAACAACCGCTCCGGGGAAACCGTTTTGAGTCAATTGAAGACATTAAACGTGAATCGCTACGCGCATTGGGGGCTATTCCGGAAATTGACTTTAACAACTGTTTCGAGGATTGGACGTTGGCACAAGTGTATTAAGGCCGGGGGGGGGGGGGATTACTTCGAGGGGGACGAAATAGATTTGGAGAAATAAATAAATAATTTTAAAACTATGAACAAAGTTTTACTATTTTTTGCCCACAGTATTATACAGTGCTGGGAAAAAAAAATTGGGCAAACATATTTTATTGCAAATTGGAGTTTTTTTTTGCTAAAATTACAAAACTTTTGAAAACAATTGGCTTATTGTTTCATTTTAAATACATGTATGACATAATTTTTTGGAAAAAAAAATTACCTGCAATTTAGGGGTAAAACCCTGGAAAATGACAATATATTCAAAATTCGTTGATTGGAGTTAAAGTAATGGAATAAATTAAGCACCTATTTTTTAATTTTTGTTTTGTTTTTTATTGATTTATAGAAGTTCTATCTTTAATATTAATATTTTGTTGGACCGCCTTTTGTCTTTATTACACCGGTACAACCCCGCAACTGATGTTCAAAAAAATTGGTCAAGCAATTATTGTATTTTACGCCTACCGTTCTTGGCCGTCTGTAGGGTGCATATGTTTTATTGCCTGTAATTTTTTTTTTGAGTATAATTAGGTTATATTTTGTAAGTTTAAGTTATTCTGTAAGTGATCCTAGTCAAATAAAGAATAAAGTGCAATTTTAGTTTAAAAAAAATGGGAAAAGTTAGTGAGCAGAGTAAAAGCCATATATTGATTTTGGCGCGAGAAAATTTAACCACGCGTGAAATAGCCGAAATATTAAACATTCCTAAAAGTACTGTCACGTGGATTATTAAAAAAATGCGAAAGATGGGCAGTACACAACGAAAGAAAGGCTCTGGAAGGCCCAAAAAGACAACGCCAGTGGAAGATCGTTTCAGAACCGTTTAAAAACGTCGGAACCGTTTAAAAACTTCATCGGACATAAGACGGGATGTTGAGCGAGCAACGGAAAAACAAATTTCAGCTAGCTTAGTGAGAAAAAGGCATGTTAAAGCTGGTTTGAGAGCACTTAAACCAGTCTAGAAGCCAGAGTTCACATTACTAGTGGAAAAAAAACATTTACTATGGACCCAGGAGCATGTTTCTTGGACTCCAGAGATGTGGAATGATGTGATTTTCTCCGATGAATCAAAATTCAAGGTGCATGTTGGAGATGGAACAATTATCGTAAGAAGAAAACCGAGCGAGAGGCTTAGCAACGATTGTCTTTTAAGACTTCCACCGAAAAATGAAGGAGTTATGGTCTGGGTATGCTTTTCTGGAAATGAAACCGGTCGATTGTGCTTCCTTAGTTCCAGCATTACAGCACCTATTTATCTGCAGGTCCTACACAACGAATTTGAGCCTTCTGTCTTAAAGCATTTTTGCGAGACTTACAAATTTATTTTTCAACAGGACAACGCTCCGTGCCATATCGTCAAAGTTGTGAGTTATTAATTTTGAATTGTAGATAGAAAAATTGCCTTTCAGATCAACATAAATAATTTGTTAAAAACTTGTCTCTTTTTCTTAGCTCTTCATTTAAAAGTAAAAATGTATTTCGAAAAAAGAAGTATCGATGAGTTGAGCTGGCCCCCGTATATCCCAGACTTAAATCCCATTGAAAATATTTGGTCTATAATGAAGCTAAAAGTAGCAAGAAATGGCCCAGAATCGATTCAAGTTTTAAAAAGTTTGTTGGTGACGATTTGGGAATCCATACCTCCTACGACTTTGAAAAATTTATCAAGTTCAATGAATCGGAGGTGTATCGCTGTAATTAAAGCAAATGGCGGTCCTACGAAATATTAATATTAAAGATAGAACTTCTATAAATCTATATAGGTGCTTAATTTATTCCATTACTTTAACTCCAATCAACGTATTTTGAATATTTTGTCATTTTTCGGGGTTTTGCCCCTAAATTGCAGGTAATTTATTTTTTTCAAAAAATTACGTCATACATGTATTTAAAATGAAACAATAAGCCAATTGCTTTCAAAAGTTTTGTAATTTTAGCAAAAAAAAACTCCAATTTGCAATAAAATATGTTTGCCCAATTTTTTTTCCCAGCACTGTATACTGGATCACAATAAATAGTCAACTATTGAAATCATTTTAATTTACTATACCGAGTCATTCATTGATAATTGTATTTCGTTTTCAATGGTTTGATGTTACACAATTGTATCTATTTTAAACGGCTCAAAATCGATACGAATACTTTTTAACACAAGCTACACAATTTGAGAATTTTGAAACAATTTGGAATTTGAGCCCCGTTTGCCTAAATAATCTTGAAACTCTGCTAAAGCACTCTGCCATTATGTAAATTTAATGAATATTCCTTCCATGCGTAGTTCTATTTTTAATTAAATTGATTGTTTTATGTTCAATATTGTTTTAATTAAAACTGTCTTATTGTCTTTAATCTTCTAAGAAGTAATTTGCATGTATAGTGTTTAAAATTATCTATTGTTTGCTGCTCTGAACATCTTCTGGGAATACGATTTTGAAAATTCACATGCAATCAATATATTTAAAAGACAGAACGCAATAAAATTTAAGGAAGTAAATTAGGTTATTCAAAGGTGTGATATAAATGATAAATAATCCGAAGATAGCTATTCCAATGAGTACATCAATGTGTGTCGAGTGCAATGTGATAATTGTGGTTTTATGTGTAACAAGTTGTTAAGTTACACTAGTGTAAACGTATCAAACACGTACTTCCTGTATCAAATCTTTCACAAGGCACGAAACAAAATTCAACAGAAACGGCATCACCACTACCACTCCCAGCGTTACCTGAAATACCCACATTTGACGAATGAACCAGGTCATTGCATATATTTACTGTAGTATCATCAGAGTTACGATTAACACAGACACCAATGACACAAGTGTAGTAGCAGAACCACCTGCTGTTCAAGAGGATAAAACATCAATAATAATCGACAATGTACCAGCAGTTGATATTGTTACGAGAAATAACCAGCCTGATCTCATGGTAGTCAACCCTAGAAGGTGTATATTTGTCTGTAGAGTACACAATGAAATTACGGACGTACAATTTCAAGGCTTTCTTGAACATAAAATCAGTAAATCCAACGGATCCATATACATCAGACTATGCCAGCGGAGATCATACGTCATTCAAGATAAGTGTTCCAGATGATATTTTCCATTGCGCTATTTCGTGCAGTGCATGGCCTAAAGGTATCCTGTACTCAAAGAGTTTGAATTTTACAAAACTCCAAATTTTCACACAGTTCTTGTACATAACCTCACAAAATAACAGGAAGCACCAACAAATTAAAAAACTGCTCTATTTACTTCCAAAACGTGAACAAAATGTCACCTAAATCAGCTATTCCACAACTTTAGCTTAAAAGCAAATCATCTCATATGTGTCAATTTGCGAAACACCTTTCAATCCACGAATACAGTTCTGAGTTCTTCCCAAGCGAGTATGTAGTATATAGATTCGATCGCTGCAACAAGCATAAAGAAATCCGTGATGAATTTGAAGTAACTCCATCTTCAATTAAGCAATTATGTGTAAAAATGTACGTGGGAAAAATATGTATCTACATGTTTACCTATCTTACATCCCCCCACATTCTGGAAGCGGAAGGTATGCAAAATGTTGTGATACAATTTAAGAAGTTTATAAGGATGCAAACCCTTCAGTGGGTCATCGCCCCCCCCCCCTCCGTGGGCTTATGATGATTAAGACAATTGTGTTTCACCCACACAATCTAACCCTAGGCGCTGAGTATTTGTTCATTGTCCCAATGCACAGATGCAACCTGAACGAACCAAATTTTGGATTCAATCTTCACTATAATGATTTATCTTCACTTAAATGATGTACACCATAAGCCAGTGGAAATTTTATTCGACATTCAGGAGATAACACAGAATAATAATTGCCATACTTAAAACACTGTGGCCTATAACTTCAGAAAGATAAATGCAAATGAATTCAATTAATATGTTGAAAGCCTCAATTGGCAAGATCATCTGATAATATTTGCGGGATTCAAAGAACTGTTCCGCTAACAGAAAAGCATTGAAACAATAACCGACCTTGGTATGATGATCGTCTAGTGAATTTAAAAAATTTAAAATGCAAGGCGTTTTGAAAAATGAAGAAGAATAAATCAGCCCTTGATGAAGCAAGATTTAAGGAGATTAATTCCGAATTTAATAGTCATTTTAAAAGTGAATTTCTTAAGTACATCAAAAATATTCAAGACCAGATTAATAGTTTTGGAAGTATTTTAGATCCAAAGGTCAAAGATTACCCGACAAAACTGCACCTAGGGGTCTCTAAGTCATCAAATCATAAAGTTAGGATAATCCATAATGTTTGCTTAGTTTTTTGAATCAGTGTACAAGCCTGAAGACATCCACGGCTTCAAACAGAATACCAGATAAACTTAAATTGCAATAACACTGCCATAATTTCTATGCCAATCATCAGTATCATGAATTAATTAATGGAATTAGTGAAATTGGGGATGGTTGAGATCCGGGTAATATTCCAGTTTATAAAAAATCACGCTAATCAATTTATCCTACCACTTAATCTAATCTTCAATTTGTCACTACGTAGAGAATTATTCTCCAGCGAAAATTAAACAATTACACCGATTTTTAGTTTCAAACCCATTGAACAACATCAACAAGTGGACACAGTCATAGCAAAGCGGTGGCCAGTCTAAGCTTCTTTGGCTTTTCTGCGGGTTTCGTCAATTGGTTTATCTCATACCTGTCGGATAGATTACAATACATTGAAGTTGGAGAACCATGGATTTTGGTCTATGGATATTTTTGAATGGATTATCTAATGTCATTTATAACTCATCTGCACTTCTTTAAACTCACAAGATAACAAATTATAACAAGACTGCATGGGTAGAATCAGCGAGTGGTGTGAAGTCAACCAAGCACATCTCAACAACGAAAAATGTAAAACTATGCCTTTCCACCGGAAAATCAAATAAATTGTTTGGTTTTATCAGGAGGTGAACCAAGGACTTAACCGACGAGCACACCTTGTTCATCTTACACTTCAGCTATATCTGATCTCAGCTGGAATATGCAGTCCCAGTATGGTGCTCTTCAGAAACAAGTGTTACTGTTTACAATGAAAAGAACTGATTGGGACTACGAATATGATCGACCTTACCACGTATAACCGTAGTTCGAGTTCCTGCAAATACTGCCAGATGTACAAATTATAAGACCTTGACTCTGGCTAATAGTCGAAAATTACTTACCAGAGCTTCGTAGATCTAATTATGGTGAACATGTACCAATTAATGAAATGATAAATTAATTTAATGAAGTGTATGCGATCTAGACTTCTCTAGATCTAGCAATAAAATAAAATAAACGATTTTACTTTTTCTTTAAACTTTTCGTGTAATTAATACAAATTGGGAGTCATCCCAATCGGCCTGAAAATTTGTCTTCCATATTTTTCAATCCCCAGGGAAATTTCCTCAAACTTTTAAGCTTAGAACATCAGAAACATTTGTTCTGAGCTTTTTGGTTAGTAATTGGCCGAAATATTTTCGTAGCATTCGACAGCGAGTTTTACAAATAAATAAATCTATCGTTAAATAGTTAAAATAAAAATACAATAAATTCTAGAATTCCAGCAAAATTTCATGAAATACCTACCCTCTGTAACAATCGTTGGTCAGGAATCTGTTTCACTACATACACATCTATCGCTCGCTATGAAATGAATAATTGGTATGATCATACCAATCATTCATAGGTAGCACAAAACAATCCGTGTCCGATGTTTAATTTAAATTTACTAAATAAATTATGATTAAGCAATCTTCAAACCTTTCTCATTGGCAATTGATAAATCTGAACTATGTTTACAGTTTATTACTTAAAATCAGGTAAATTTCGGTTAATGAATGTTACGGACATCTTTAAATAACTGGTAAGCCCAAACCACCAATTAGTCAGTCGGAAATTTAGACAAAAAAACGTCTTCAAGCACACAGTATTAACTATATAAAGGGATAACACCGGATTTTTTACCTAACCGAAGCAGTCATGTCGCATTCGCATTGTGTTTTCGATGTTTGGTTTGCGACGCAACTAATCAAAAAGGCAAAACTACTTAATTACTTTATTTTACGTAGTAAAATCATGAACAATTTCGATATCGAGATTTTTGCAGATTTAACATTCGCCATATCGCCGAGTCAAAAAAGTGGTTTTATGGTATGGCGCCCCACTAAATGTTAAAGGTACTCTACAGCCACAACGAAACTTCATACTTAATATTTTCTCATACATTGTGAGCTCCCAGTAATTTTAGGCCAAAATCTGTCCGCCGAAGTAGTAGCTTCCTAGGTGCTTTTTGTTTTTTGCAAATATTTTGAAAAGTATATCATTTACGAGAAAAATGATTATGAACTAAAAGATTTTAAATTAAATTTACAACAATATTTTGACAAAAAACGTGTTTTCAACAAAAAATCGGCCATGTACAGCTCAGACGGATTGAATGATTGGGATGCAACTTCATCCTTAAGGTTTTTCCACAAATTGTGAGGTCCTAGTAAATTTTGGCTGAAATCGTGTTGAAGATGATGAACGGCGGATTTCTTAAAATGCAAAAATTTATAAAAGCAACAATAACGAACATTAATAAATTGCTTAATATACGTGTTATGCTAAACTAATGAACTAAACCACATTAATCAACAAACTTATCGTTCATATATGCACCAGTGGAAACGCGTTTTATCCTTAAAAAGTTAATAAAAATCGATCGACTTCAGTGCAAAGGTTGGGATGACATTTATTACCTCCTTTTCTTTTTATAACCTTTTTACATGAGTGCTGTATCCAGCGTTCACTGCATTTACCTCATATACCCTGGCCCTTAATTTAAGTAGTGGAGGATTACATTTATTCTAGATCGCATTCTACTCGTAACATTTTTATCTTACTTATCAAAAGAACATCTGACTCTAAATTACCTAATGATACAATTAATCTATAAATCTAATCTAGCTGGTTTCTTAGTTATTCACTTATTTATTATCCTACCTTCTGCTTATCCACTCTCCAGTATTGTCCTTGCATGGTCTATAGCTTGTTGCTTTAAGACGTCTCAGAGCCACCCAACCCTATTCCATTTTTATCGTTAACCGAATTTGCATTAAATTTTTTGTTCATCTTTGAATTGTATTTGAACCATCTCCCCAATACTTCTGCCTCCTAGCTACATTATATTTTCCTGCCGCAAAGTTTCAAAAGTACACTTTATCGTTTATTGCAAATGATTTTTTTTTACTTTCCTTTGTTCCGCTCCTTTAGTTGCTCTCTCCCTTTTTGCGTAATATGGCTTCCCTCCGCAACTTGGCTTTTCTACTGAAATTTTCTCAAATGGAGTTTTCCCTATCGCCAAATGAAGAGGGGCCACAAAAATTCAAATGAATTCTTTGAAAACTCCGATTTATGATTGGCCATGATTCAGGTTCTATTTTTTGTGGTGCGTTTTGGTTGGTATGACATACCTCACAAGACTTCACTAAATTTACTATGTCTGCATCGATGATAGGCCACCAGAAGTAAGATCGTACCAGAAGCCTCCACTTGGTAATTCCTAAATGAGATCCATGAATTTCATCTAACAATGTCTTCCTAAAATTTGACATGCCATACTTCGTGATACCTTTTTAAATATGCTCCATATCTAGTTTTCTCTGGCCTTCCGTTTGTTACATATTGTATTAATTTACCAATTATCTGTTGGCTGAGACTGTTTTCAATGAAGTTAAAATATGGTTTATCGCCTTCTTCAAAATCCTTTTTTCGTCCATCGTTTTCAAATGCAGGACCACCTTGACAACGCATCTATTCTGTATTCCTTTTCTGCTACTAATTTTAATACTGAAACCCGTCAACTATAGCGCCCACCTTTGTAATCATTTTCACGATCGTTCATGTCGATCTTTAGTTTTAGCGCCTTAAATCAGTCCCGACCATCCCGCTGCATGGATTGGAAATGGAATGGCTGAGATCGCTGAATCGGTGTCGACTTCAAACTTCTCATCCAAATATCTCAAGCCCTAGTTGCAGCGAATAATCAAAACACTTTAGATACAATTCTTTGAAAAAGCGTATATTTTTATCCAAATGGAATATTCCAATTGGATTTGTTTTTAATGTTGTTAATTGGAATTCCCAAGTAAGCGACGAACCTGATTTTATTGAAGTAATACAATATTGATTTTGTTTTTGCGCAATAAAAACAGACCTATTGATGACCAAACCCCAAAATGTGTTGACCAATCCCGACCTAACGAATACCAAACGAAATATGTTAAAAACGGTATGATTTTCTTGCAATGTGGTGCTACCTGGGAATTTTTTTTTTGGATTGAGGACCAGATCCTTTTCAATACGGTGTGAATTTAGAATCCATGCAGATTTCCCGCAACCAAGTACTCCTTGGTTTAATGTAATGTCCGGTTTTTGTTTTTCCATTGGTAATCAAAGTGAATTAGTTCTTTAAAAAATTGCATGGTCCACCATTACTTCTGTGGGATTGGAGCAGAAAATGTGCTGTTTGGTTGTATATATAGACGATTGTTTTCTGGATTGCTTTGCTTGATATGGCGAAATCAACACCATATATCACCACTATATGTACACTATGATTGTTTATTTCGCTATGTTCCTCGATATTATGAAATTCTTATTACAAATACATACATAATATGCATATATTATATCCCCAACTCGTTGCTTCGAACCATTGTTTCTTAACTTTATTAGTTACATTACATTTAAGTGCTCTCTTTCCTAGAAAAGGTCGGCATCTTTTAAAAAGTAAGAATTAAGAATAAAATAAATTACTGAGCAAATCATATGTGGCAAAGCTCATTAAATACTATCTCGAGACGTATAATTGTGATTGTTGCGCTCAAAACACAGTAGATTGTAATTCTCGTGTAAATAGTTCTTTATAGATACAAACAATTTATTTTTGTGTTTTATTGCAAAACAGTTGCTTAATGTTAAGACAAATTACATATGATTAGAAAAATGTGACTGAAAAACGTGATGATACTATAAACGCCTTTCTGAACGAAAGAGAGTTTTGAGAATTTTATGAATGTTCGAAGCATGTAACGGAACACCGTGAAGGCGAAGTTCTACCATTAAAGCAACATAATAACTAACCAGCACAATATGAATCAATAAAAAATACACCCCCATGCACAACACGCCGCCAGTTTAGATTGGACCGCGACCTGCGCCAAAAAAAGCAGCAAGAAAATAAAAGACAACGATCACTCTATACGAGTACATCAAACAAAATTTCAGCCTATTCAATGTCAAACCTTTTTGTGTGACGCATTTGATTAATTTAAAATTATTATTTGTTATTGTTATAAAACAATTATTGATTTATTTAATGCTGTATAAATCAGAATTGAAAAAAGCAACAACAAATTCATATAGTGCGCACACTTCCATTAACAATTCAAGATACATTTAAATAAACATTTCGCATAAAAAAAAATCTAAAACAATTAAAACCGTATCTTCGTGTTTTAGCGCACATAATAAAAATGACAGTTAAAACTGCGAAATATTCCTCAAAAGCGCGCCCTTACTACTCTCCGCAACGATAATAATCGAATGACAACTGTAACTTGTAAATCGGGCGCGCTCGATTTTATATTTAAATCTCGCCAAAAATAAACTAACTTGGCTGTACATTTACCACGCTAGTTTAGTTTAGTCGAAGCTCGCGAATTCATGCGAACGGTTGGGCAGACCGAATATAATTTTAAGAATTAGTTGTATAGTGTATTTGGTGTGATGAATAGTTTTTGTAACGACAAATTTTGGGTAATTTAACGCACATAATTATATTTTGGTCCGCGTGTGTGTAATAAATAATTAAAGCGCCTCAATAAATTAAATTAAAGCCGGTTAACGATGTGTGAGTGTGCGGCTCTTTACATAACAAAATTTTTAAATAAATTTGCTATGTGAGAATCGCACGGTTGACTCATACAAACAAATTTAGTTTATTTTTAGTTTTTTTTTTTTGTATTCATAAGAATTCAATAAAAAATCAATTGGAGTAGATATGCTTCAATGAATTGGATAAATACATATGCTCTGGGATTTAATTGAAGTGTACAGTATTTAGTTACGGTGTATGCATTTGATAACCTCGTGCGCGGGCCTATAAACGAATCATCACCGTGCGCACAGTTTGTTTACTTTAAACTAAGTCTCTATATGTGTCGAATGTAAATATTAGTGGTATGTGAATGTGGCTGGATGTGCTTTGTGTTTAGTTTAAACATAACACTGAACAAGCATTAAAATTAATGAGAATCGATAATTATTTAAAGGTGACAAACAATTGTATCGGATTTCTGTTGCAGTTGAAGAGTATCCAATGTTTTTTTTACAAAGCACCTTAAGCAATTTTCAGATTCAACCCGATTAATCATACGTAATAGTAAAGTCTAAAATAAATTACTTCCTGTTAGTTTATTTACACGTCCTGTTGTATGTAGAAAGGATTTCTGCCAAGCAGGTCAGTGTCCTATGAAACGGCATAGCCCAAATTAAATTATTAATTTGACCTTTCATGTTTAGTAATAAAACCAATAAAATGTTGCTGGGGCTTTTTATAAGAATGAGTTAAACTAATTTTTCATTGGAACTCGGTTACCGCAATTCCCTAGCTGTAGCAAGTTGGTTATTTTTATTTATTCATATAAAATTATTTCAATGTGACTAGTCTATAGGTATATTGACTGGTGGTAGCGTAAAAGTATTTGGCCAAGTCAGTTTTAGTAGAGTGATAAGAAAAATTCTTGTCAATTGAAATTAATTCTGGAATTTCTGTTCTACACGTTTATTTCTTTTCTACACGTGTCCATGATCGGGTAGCATAAAAGCTTTCGAATTAATTTCATACGGATTTGAAATTAATTTTCGAAATTGTGGTAGTGTAAAAGTGTTTGGTCAAGCCAGTTAGTACAGTGATAAGGAAAATTCTAGTCAATTGAAAATAATTCTGGAATTTCTGTTCTACACGTTTACATGTTTGGTCAAATCAGTTAGTACGATGACAAGAAAGTTCTTGTCCATGATCGGGTAGCATACAAGCTTTCGAATTAATTTCATACGGATTTGAAATTAATTTTCGAAATTGTGGTAGTGTAAAAGTGTTTGGTCAAGCCAGTTAGTACAGTGATAAGAAAAATTCTTGTCAATTGAAATTAATTCTGGAATTTGTGTAGTGTAAACGTGTTTGGTCAAAACAGTTAGTACAATGACAAGAAAGTTCTTGTCCATGATCGTGTTTAAATTTAAATTCACTTCGTATTAATTTCATATGCATTTGAAATTAATTCTCAAAATTGTAGTAGCATAAAAGCTTTCGAATTAATTTCATAAGGATTTGAAATTAATTTTCAAAATTGTGGTAGTGTAAAAGTGTTTGGTCAAGTCAGTTAGTATAGTGATAAGAAAATTCTTGTCAATTGAAATTAATTCTGGAATTTGTGTAGTGTAAACGTGTTTGGTCAATCAGTTAGTACGGTGACAAGAAAATTCTTGTCCATGATCGTGTTTAAATTTAAATTCAGTTCGAATTAATTTCATATTCGACTGAAATTAACTTTCGAAATTGTGGTAATGTAAAAGTGCTTGGTCAAGTCAATTAGTACATTAATTCTGGAATTTGTGTAGCGTAAAAGTAATTGGTTAAGTCAGTTAGTTAGTGTGTTAAGATTTAAATTCGGTTCGGACCCCAAGCAGGTTCCAGACTCAGTGCCTCTTAACTTAACTTAACTTAACCCATGGTGCAAACCGGAGATTCCTTCATAATTTTAAATGTAATTTAAAACGGCCGTGACCAGTCAAAATGATTAAAACTCTTAGCTGGGCTTTCTTCCAAGATAAAGCATGCTGTATAAACTTAGGATTAGGTTCACAAATAAAGTACTTTGTCACTGGGCAGATAGTAGAAGCAAGCCACTTACGTTTAGCCTGGTAACTAATGTAGTTGTTAATAGCTTTAGTAACATAATTAAACGCCAAAAGTGCCGCCGGTTCAGTTGCAATGAATTACAGAAATCGGCTTGGAATGCCATGGAGCTTAGCCCAGGACGACCATGTGATCGTAGATTGCAACGGAACAATAGGTTCCAAAACCCGCTCCAAATACAGAGTGAGAGCTATCTGCGAAAAACTCTAGCGACTCATCACCCAGTTATTGCAGTTTTGGGACATTCATGTGTCTCTTGATGAATAGAGCACCGATTCCAATGCAGCGCCTAGGATAAACGACTGCAGTGGATGCAGAAATAAGATTGTCTGCAATGCAAGTATAGGAGTCAAAGACATAGCACCGGTAATAGCGCGGCACGCTATACCTTGTAAATTGTCAAGTTTCGTAATAACGGAGTAAAAATTTAACCACAAGCCACCAAACAACAGAAGCCAAAGATAGCATGGGCAGAATCAATGATTTGTAGATGAACCTCAGCATATTGGGAGTCAACCCCCAAGATATAAAAATGTTCTTCTACATTGCCAAAAAAATATCAGTGGCTTTTTGAAATTTGCTTTCAAGGTGCATTTTCCAGGAAATACTGTCCACCAAAATTACACCAAAATGTTTTACTGTATCAGATCTGGCGATCGCCTCACCAACAAGAGAAGGAGCAGGCAGTTTGCCAATATTAAGACAAGTCGTCTAGTATAAAGACTAGCTGACTAGTTTTAAATGCATTAACGTACAAGCTCTTCTCAAGGCACCACATTTCTACAGCTTGAAGAGCGTATTGCATTAAATCAGATAGTGTGTTTACCCGCAACCAACATAGCCTTTGGTACTGCTGAGTGGGAGGATATATAAATGACGATCTCTAATATATCTGTCAACAATTCTTTCCAAAGCTTTAAGGACAGTTAAGGAAGAAAGAATAATAGGATGAAATGCTTTGGGGTCGGTATAATCCGACTTACCCGCTTTCGGGATGAAAACAACTCTACTCATGTTCCAAGACTGAAGATCAGTTCCAAAAGTGATGCATGTTTGAAAGAGAAGAAGTAAGTGATCCTGAATGAGGGGAAACCCTTGCTGTACTCATCAGGAAATATTCCATCCGGTCCATCTGATTTATAGGGTGAGAAGGAGAATAAACTGCTCGGAAGCAACATAATCAGGATTTGGCTTTGACTTTCTTGTAAATAAGACGGACTGGCCCTTTTTCTAGCATTGAAATTTTAAATTTAATATTTTTTTAAAGGTTAAATAAAGAAATTTTAAATTAAAAAATGGAGATTAGAATTGGTTGCAATACTCACTATTTTGCCATCGTTGTCAGTTTACCATTGCACAAGGCCAATAAAACAAGGAGGAGACTATTACATTTGGCGTGGATATAGCTTCGCTGCTGTCTAAAAATCTACATTGCATCAAGATGAGTCTAGTCGGAAATATGTTTGGATTTGATATTCCACTGATCCTTCGTGGAATCGGGTAGTGGCTGATTTTATAGAATTCCTGATAGAATATTTTTATAATTGGTTCAGGCGTCGTGATTGTTAAAAGCATCTTTGTTCCAACGCGGGATTCGTTGCGGAAGCGACGGTTGTAAAGGCTGAATAACGCTCCATTTTTAAATGTAAATAAAACAAGGTGTGTGTGCTATAGCCACTCAATTTTTATTATTTGAAATAATATTTTGTGGTATTAAGTATGGAAGGAATATACCGTCGTTCAAATGTCCGCCGTGCTTTGATTGGTGGCATGTATTCGAGAAAGACAAGTTTCAATCACTTTGCATAAATCTGACTGAATTTGCTGGATGGCGTTCGTTATGTTGTCCGCACGATCTCGGTGGCCAATCGCCTTGTGAGATAACCATGCCATCAAATAGCTCGTGCAGAACGTCCTTAATGTGGCATACGCTGTGTGGCATCCATAACATTCAGTTTAGACTACAAAAAGTTGCTTATCATCGATCTGTAGTGCTCGCCGTTGACCGTTAGATGGCAATATCAGTTTGATTTTGGAAGAAGTACGGATCAGACCGAAATCCGCACCATAAACAGTGACTTTCTCGGAATGCATTTGGTGCTGGTGTATCTCGTGTATTGGTATCGCCACAAATTCAATAATTTTACTTGTTCACATATCCATTCATCCAAAAATGAGCCTCGTCGCTAAAGATGATTTTTCTTGGCGAAATTTGAGTCAACTTTCAACTGCTCCAGAGCCAATCAGCAAACCCACGGTATCCCTGAGTCAGCTGGATTTTATACGGGTTCAGACCCAAGATCCGACGTAAAATTCACCAAGTTGAAGTCGCAGAAAAATTACGTAATGCGCGGAACGATGATGATTTGCACACGTTGTTCAACGCTATAAACTTTCATGGTGATTTGCATACACCATGAAATATGATGTATAATTAGCTACAAATTCGTGTTTCCAAGTGCAATTACTTTGATAAAGCGTTTATTCGAGACGATTATAATCAACGATGTTATTGTCGACTAGTCGTGTTTCTTCTATAGTGCTAAGAGATCGAACCCATATTACGATGACTGTTCGAAGAGCTAATGAAAGTTCTCCGTGCGATTCAGATTGATTACAGTCCATGTTCCGAGTAGTTTAAAGCGTAGTCCTTAATCCGTGTTCGAAGTCGCGGTCGGTTTAATCAATCTGAGGTTTCATAATAAAGAGAGACTTATAGGACTCTGCTATGACGACACTTCTAGGATTCTGCTGTCTTAACATTTTAACCATAGACTAAAATAATAATAATATTGCTGATGGCATTATAAATAAGATCGCCTCCCTACTTTAAACATATTTTCGGTCGCTTTTCTTCAAAGATTATCTAGTAAGTTTTAAATAACAATTTTATTTCTAGGATTCAAACTTAACATGGAATTCCGATTATCCCGACTTCACCGATTGTTTCCAAGAAACAGTACTATCATGGATCCCTTGCATATTTTTGTGGATGTTCGCGCCAATCGAAATTTTCTACATCAAATCAGATAAAATGAACCGGATTTTAAGAAACGTTCGCAACATATCGAAATATATTGCGTTTAGTTTATTGATCGGGATAAAATTCATTGATCTGATATATGAAGTTAATTCAACACCAGTTTACGTCGTCAATCCCGTAATCAAAATGGCCACATTTGTAAATGATCTCAATAAATTTATACAAAATTCATCAAGACTAATTTTTAATTTATTTTTCAGCTATTAGCAATGGTCCAACTAAGATTTCAACTCAGGTACGGTATTCAGTCGTCTGGAGTCAGTTTTATATTCAGCTCGTTATTAGTGATTTGTTACATTCCACAACTCAAAAGCGCATTTAATCCAGCAATACCAGACTACTATAAGATAATCAGTGCATGTTTGTACTTCTTTCTAGCAGCGGTTCTATTTTTATTAAACTGTTTTGCCGATGAAATCCCAGCTGAAGACAAACTGTTATTTAGTGAAAAATTATGCCCAGTAAAAACTGCGAGTTTTCTAAATAAACTATTTTTTCACTGGCTGGATCTATTAATACTGAGTGGATACCGGAAACCGCTCGAGGACAAAGACATGTACGATACCATTCCGGAATATAAATGTAAATACGTCACACCAAGATTTGTAGAATATTCCTCAATTCTGAAGTTAATATTTCGTGAAAACACGGGGCTGCTAATTTTCAGTGGTTTGATTCGCGTCCTGTACGATATATTCACTTTAATATCACCATTTGTACTGCAGCTTCTAATATCGTACAGCGTCGATATCGAACAGACATGGAAAGGATATCTTTATACCGTCGCACTGTTTTTAATCGCTGTCTCAATAGCAGTGTTGCATGGCCAATCACAGTATTACGCAAATTTAGCCGGATTTAAAATCAGGAGTGCTATAGTTGCGGCCATATATAAAAAATCTCTACAAATGACCAATATATCGATGCAAGACTCTACGCTCGGTCAAATCGTTAATCTAATGTCGGTAGATGCACAAGCTATATTCATGGTTATACCGGAATTAAATGCGTTGTGGTCCGCTCCCTTAACAATTGCATTAAGCTTTTATTTCTTATGGGGAATTATTGGACCGTCATCATTAGCTGGGCTTCTGATCATGATACTAATCGTCCCGCTAAATGGGGCAATATCAACATTCCTGCAAAAAAATCAGATGAGTAATATGAAAAAGAAGGACGAACGGGTTAAATTTGTAAACGAAATACTAAACGGAATTAAAGTCTTAAAATTGCATGCATGGGAGCCGAGTTTCGAAAAGCTAATCGATGGGATTCGTAAATTGGAGCTTAGATTCTTAAAAAACAAAGGGTATCTAATGGCCGGAATATTTTTTACATTCTACATAGCGCCATTTCTAATGTCGCTGGCATCGTTTGCAACTTATGTACTAATTGATAGTGAAAACATATTGACCGCAGAAATTGCATTCGTTTCTATGGCATTCTTTAATATACTAAGATTACCACTTGCCCTGTTTCCGCTAGTTTTGTCGCAGTCACTTCAAGCCTGGGTATCGGTTAAGCGAATCAATACGTTTTTAAACCGCCCAGAATTTAAATCCGATAACGTGACGCATCAAAAAATGGGCAAAGATATAGTGGCAATACAGAACGGCACATTTTCTTGGGGTGATGAGGAAACATTCCAATTAAAAAATATCAATCTTAGAATTCAGAGACACAAATTGCTTGCAGTTGTAGGACCAGTAGGATGTGGTAAAAGTTCGCTAATATCCGCAATTTTAGGTGAAACAATAAAATTAAATGGACTTGTTAATGTTAATGGTTCGGTGGCTTATACACCACAGATTCCTTGGGTCCTGAACACCACTATAAAAGAAAATATTTTATTTGGAAGCGAATTTAATGAGAATTTTTATACCAAAGTTATATACGCATGCGCACTGAATGTTGACATTGAGATACTACCAGACGGCGATCAAACTGAAATTGGCGAAAAGGGCGTAAACCTTTCGGGGGGCCAAAAACAAAGAATATCTTTAGCCCGTGCTATATACGCAAATCCCGATATAATTTTATTCGATGATCCGTTAAGCGCTGTTGATGCACATGTAGGAAAACACATCTTTGATAATGTTATCGGGCCAAGTGGACTTTTCAAAAACAAAACCCGGTTATTTATAACGCATAACATAACATTTCTACAGCAAACCGATGAAATTATTGTGATGAAAAACGGTGAAATTTCGGAAAATGGTACATATCAGGAACTAATGGCACTCGACGGAACATTTGCCACGTTAATTACGGACTATTCCAACCAAAAACAAGAAGTCGGGGTAAATGCAGAAATTAACTCGACCACAAAGAAAGTGGAAGAACCTGCAACTAAAATGAAAAAAATTGATTCGGATGCAACAAAGCTAATTGAAAAAGAAGTGTCCGCCACTGGAAATGTGAATTGGCCAATTTACTTTAAATATTTTAGTTTTGTTGGTTTTCCGCTAATCGCCGCCATAATACTTTTCTATGTGGTTTCACAAATACTCACCGTACTTACTAGCGTCCTACTAATATTTTGGTCCGAAGATAAAAATACAAAAGATCAAGACGTACAAAATATGTATCTTTTGAGCTACAGTGGCTTAGGAATTGGACAAGCTGTAATAATATATATTGGAACTGTTATAATAGTGATCGGAAGTGCACGTGCCTCAAAAAGTATTCATGGCAATCTGCTCTCCTCGATACTACATCTGCCAATGTCATTTTTTGATTCGACGCCAGTTGGACGAATGTTAAATCGATTTTCAAAAGATATTGATGTCATCGACGGATTGTTACCCGATTCATTTCGGGGAGCTTTATTAATCTTGCTGAATGTTGTCGGGATTTTAGTCGTTATAGCAGTGATTACACCATGGTTTATTGTTGTCATTATACCGTTTACAGTTTCATATTATTTTATCCAGAAGTATTATATTGCAACGTCGCGGCAAGTAAATCGTATTGAATCGACAGCGAGATCCCCAATTTATTCACATTTTAGTGAGACGATAGCTGGAAGGTCATCGATTCGCGCTTACAGTGTGGAATCAAGGTACGTAAAACTATTTTAGTATTAAAGTACTGAAGACAATTAATGTTATTTAAATTTTCAGATTTATCAAAAAATCTCAGGATTTGATAGATTTTCATCTATCATGCAACTTTACAAACGTGATGTGTACATTATGGCTTGGTGTACGGCTTGAATCTCTTGGCAGTATCATATTATTCTTTGCCTCAATATTTACAGTAATTAGTCGGGGCAGCATTTCACCCGGCTCAGTCGGATTATCGCTTAATTATGCGCTAATGATCACCTCGAATTTAGGCTACTTAGTGTATTTGGTATCGGAAGTTGAATCTTATGTCGTAGCAATAGAACGTTTAGATCAGTACATAAATCTGCCGAAAGAGGCTGAGTATAAAAAACCAATTATAAATCAATATTGGCCCGAATCTGGTGCAATCGAATTCCAAAATTTTAAAGTCCGTTATCGTGATGGACTCGATTTGGTACTTAAAGACGTTACATTCAAAGTAAACCCGAATGAGCGGATTGGTATTGTTGGTCGAACGGGCGCAGGAAAATCCAGTATAACATTATCCCTATTTCGAATTATTGAAGCCGCCGCGGGGAAAATATTAATCGATGGGGTTGACATATCAACCTTGGGCTTGCATGAAATTCGATCAAAAATAACGATTATACCGCAAGATCCAGTATTATTTAGTGGCACGTTAAGGTGGAATATAGATCCGTTTGAGGCGTATAATGATGAGGAAATTTGGAAGGCATTAGAGCATGCCCATCTAAAAAGTTATGTATCGAATTTACCTGACGGACTATGGTATATAATAGCAGAGGGTGGGGAAAATATTTCGGTAGGACAAAGACAATTAATTTGCCTAGCACGAGCTCTGCTGCGCAAAACAAAAATACTTATTTTGGATGAAGCAACGGCCGCCGTAGACTTAGAAATGGATGAAGTTATACAGGAAACTATTCGGCGTGAGTTTAAAGATTGTACAATTTTAACAATTGCACATCGGCTGAACACAATCATGGACTCGGATAAAATTGTCGTTTTGGATAATGGCACAGTTGTGGAGTACGATTCTCCAGATAATTTACTAAAAAATCGAAACGGAATATTCCACGGAATGGCATCTGAGAGTGGTTTAGTATAAGAATTATTACTTAAAATAAAGCTTGTATCGTGAACATACCAAATAATGTTTTTTTATATGATTTTGGCGCGAATTAAATTTGAATGTAGGGTCGTGAATTTACACAAAATACCTGAGTATTTACCTCTCGCTATACATCGCTAAAGTGCAAAAAAGATTTTCAAAAAGTTCTCTGTGTGTATATGTCTACCGGTATCCTCTCTATAGAAGAAGAGAGGACATTAGTAATTAATGAAGCCTGATTTATACTTATAGATAAATATCTCTGCTTGTCATCCCATCAATTTAACCACTAATTGGTAAATTATACAAAATGAGAAGTGACGTGTATTTTTTCATACAAAAGAGTTGAAAAAAATTTAAAATAAATCTCGGATGTGGGATTTTTATCCATGGTAATGAACCAGAGACTTCTTATTCTTACAAATATTTTGGTAAGTGTAAAATTTAAGAGATTGCATTTTCTTTTCCCGAAATTATATATTTTGTTGGTTTTGTTAAAATCCGCTCAGGCTGTGTGGTACTCAAATTGTCAAAAACGATGTTTAGTAAAAATCAGTTTTTGACCATAAAACATTACCAATTGACCTAATTTTTTCTTTAGCATGAACTTAGATGTATAATTGAGGTATTAATACATGATTATCAAGATTAGTCTTGAAATGACGTAGAAAATGTAAAATTTAGTTTAAAAATACTAAAAATTTCGATATTTTTTCGATCGAAAAATTACGTCAGTTAAGTTTATTTGTTTTTCCGCCGCAATGACGGCCTTGTTTTAAAATTCACTGATGCCAAATCATCAAGAAAAAGTGTCCAAGATAAATGGTTATTAATATGCAATGTTTAGATCAGCAATAATGAAAAATAATAAATTTATTAATTAATTTTACACATAAGTGTAAACAATATAATTAAAGTTTAGTAAGCAAATTATACAAAATTATGATACTCAAACTTAATAAAGAAACAAACCAATTGCATACTTTTAGGGGCATTTAAATGTCGATACTAGAAATGAAAATTGGTTTTCTCACTACCATACAGTCTTAAGTAGTGTTTTTGTCGTGAAAATTGTTGAACTCGAAATTTTTTTCTTGTACATAACAGTCGAACGCCCATCGAAAAGGAAAGATTGATTTAGATAGGCTATGTTTTTTAACTATCTTGATGTCTAATCTATGAGTATTGTTCTACTGAAAATAGCTTAAATATTTCTTACACAAAGTCCATAACTGCTAAGGCTTGAAAATTACAAATACACGAACATATAAATACCATATGACGTTAAAATCACCCCAGTCGCAATATTTTTACTGCGAATCGAACCCAGTACACCCCCAAATAACAAATCAAGCACTGTACTCGCTATGCTAACGAGGGTAAGAAATTACCGATTTAATCGGGTGGAAATTGTTTATTTTCGATTTTGAATATAACTAACCAGTTATAACTAACCAGTTTGCGTATTTTTTCAGTCGAATAATGATTTCGAATACGAAAAGAACGATAGCATATTAGCAGAGACAACCTTAGTATGTATTAGTTATCCGATTTCTATGAAACCACGTTAAGGTCCGAAAAAAGGTATTTTCCTACCTTATATTTGAACTAACTTATTAAAACTTGCTAAAAATCATTTTATAACTAAATTTGTTAAACTAAGCTAACATAACGAACTGGGGAACATCAATTTGGCCTAAGCCAGTGCACAACCATTGAAGTTACAAAAGTAGCAAATCCAGCATTGACGATAGAAGTAGTATTTCGAAAGGAATACGATCAAATACGACCTGTAGAAACCCAAATGACTCGGAACATGTAACATGTTTCTATTCATTTTCTTAACCCCGTCCTCCTAAACGTTATTCGTTTTAATAAAGTTCAAAAAACTAGAACAGAGAATGAATAACAAACAAAACCGGAGTGCTTACGCGCTGAAACAACGAAAAATATCGTGGAATTTGTGTGTCGAAATCGCTTTTACCATACAATATAATTAATAATATGTGACAATAAAATATACAAAATTGCAACTTTAAATGAACCAATTTTCATTCAAATTTAATATCTTCAAAGTTACATATATATGCTTAAATATAATTTTAAGTAGTGTATAAGTAAACAACGGGGCTGTCCGTTATTCTTAAACTTTATGAAAGTATCGTGTATATCAATTTACTTTCATAACAAATCAATTGTTCTCTGACAGTCAGCTTGCGACAATGGGTCCGTATCTGGTGGAATGAAGGTATCAGGTACTTAGTGTGACATCTAAATGTTAACTGTTGCACATTGAAATTGGTTCCTGTCTTTAAAATAACGCATTTTAGAACCGATTATATTCATAGTGAACCTATCGGCTGGACGGAAATTCTTAAAATGCGATTCGAGGTAAAGTTCGCCTTACATAATATGTCATCGCCGCTGCTTATGGTTTAAATTAAGTCAGGTATTAGCATACACGGCTAACTGCATTTTGGCGCGCAACTCGTGCGATTAGAATAAACAATTCATCAGTTTGGTCTTCATACATACAGTTACCGCAAGAAGATAAATACGTGTAAACCTGCATTAAGCGAAAGCACATTAAAAAAAATATTTGGGATCGGTCGAAAGGGTACAAATTCAGTTTTCGTGAGTGTACAACCATAGAAAAGTAAGTTTACCATAGATTTCTCATTTTTATGGTACAACATCGATGATAGGTGACCAAATTTCTTCTTTAAAATGCCTCTTGGTACACTTACTTACGTAATACAAATATACATATTGGCACTATGTAACGCGTTTTTCCGTTAAATTTTATCAACGAATTTCTAATTAGAGTTAGAGCATTAGAATTAGAAATTTTTGGTGTTAATCTTTAATAATCAATAAAAATCGGTTAAAACAATTTAACAAATTTTGTAATGGCCGAATTTACGGTATAGTAATAAGGAAAAATTAACGTAAATTGAATTTTAAATATAAAACTTTCAAATATTAGTTACATTTTGTTTTATTAGATGGCATTGCCTTACGTATATGTATAGTAGTATATAAGTTCACGACATCATTCATTACAAGTTATTTACTAAACTGAAATCTGTAAATGTGTAAAGGTAAACAGTAACCTAAATATGTATTTATTGGTGTTATTTTAGGTTTGCTATTTTAAGTTTGTTATCGTTTATGATAAAATTGTATTTAATTTTAAGTGATTTTGTAGACATCTATTGTGTGGTTATAAAACTAATTTTCAAACTTTCAAAAGTTCTGCATCGATAATGCAGCTAATCAACACATCTTTTTATTATTATGTTTATCAAATAAGTCAGATTTACGTTAACTGGAATTTTTCTCTGCTAAACGATAAAAAATCAACAGTTTTTGAGATGGTAACGAAAATTAGCATGAAAAATCAATTTCGTTGCTATACCGACCTAACATACCACAACAAATTTTTTTATTTCAAATTTCTTCTTCACACATTTCGATAAAATATTTGCTTCTTTATACGCGCTACAAAAATATTACTTAAGCAATTTAAATTGTTTTCTTTATTATTAACAGTAACGAGTTCAAAATAAAAAATAAAAATATTGAAATTTTTGTGCCAAAAACGAAATACAGTTGATAATATGATAATTTAAATTAGTTTCCAATTAATTGTTATTAATCAAAAATAATTTGTCGTCTAAAATTTTGTTTTTGGTTAATTAATTTAAATGGATTCATTTTATGAAGCACTTTCACTATATCGCCGCCGTAAATATGATCAATGCATCGATATTTGCAACACATTGCTACAAAAAAATGTAAATGCACAAAATTCCTGGGAATTAAAAATGAGAGCAATGACACAAAGAGTTTATATTGATGATATTGAAGCAGATGATGGAGTTCCAAGTAAATATTATCTTAATAATAATTTTAATATAAATTGCAAGAATGTAAGCAAATTACGGTAATAATATTGCATTTTTGTTCGTTTCTGTTTCCAATTTCGTGCTTACAGTGGACAATGACCTTGATATTACAACACTAGCAACAGCACCAAAACCGGGTACCTCATTGCGTACGGCAACCGGAAGAGATACGGCACATGGGCGGAATACCAGCCGGCCTAGAACAATGACTGGGAAACCACTAACCGGAATGGTATGCCAAATATTTATGTAACTCCGAAGTAAACATTCGGAAATTCCTAACCTTGCATACAATTATAAACTACACACACCACATGAATCATTTTTGTACGATTCCAAAAAATGTTAATTATCTTACAATATTTTGAGTAAACAGTTTGTATTCCTTCATGTGTGAGTTCGGGCAGAGTTTCTTAACTGAAAATAAAATGTCTGCAAAACTATTGAAGTATTATGAATAGCGAATACCGACGCCGTCCGCTCTTCATCGATTAACCATCACTGATTGTAAAGAGTAAAATCAAATCACACACAAAAAATAAACGAAATATTTGGAGTTCGCATTTTTTCTGAAAATCATCATTAATTGACCGTGTAAACAACATTCCATCGCACAATACTATCAAAACAAATACATTAAGACCATAATAACTTGTATCTCTCGTTTGTATTTAAATATAGTCAAGACCGGGAACGCAAAATCAACGAGTGGGTACATCTATGGGAGGTGCGCGAACCGGATTAAGGACAGGGTCAAGAACCGGATCTGCGAAAAATATTCGTCTTGGATCAGCATCAATGTTCGCAATGGGTGATCCAACTGGCCCGCTTTTCAATACATCTCGTTTAAATCCGGCTAAATATGTAAATAAACAATCAATTGCGAAACCGTTATTTGAACATCTCTACTATCACGAAGGAGATATTCGTAAGGCGCTGGATTTATGCGAAGCTGTAATAGCGCATAAAACGACACATCCCGGATGGTGGTGGCATACACAAAAAGCACGATGCCACCTAGCATTAGGAAATCCCCGCAATGCCGAGAAACCATTACGTTCATCGATAGTGCAATGTCCGCATCCCGACACCGTTTTGTTGTTAGCACGAGTTTATATAAAAATTGATCAACCAATGGCGGCGCTCGAAGTGTGCCGTGCATCACTAGAAAAGTTACCAGGCGAACCAAGCTTGCTAACGCAGCAAGCACGAATTTTTGAGCTGTTGCAAAATTTAGCAGCATCGGTGCGCATGTATCGCCAAATCGCACAAATTGATGCAATGAATACAGAAGCACTAGCATGTATAGCAGTACATCATTTTTACAGCAACCAACCAGAGATGGCACTACTATACTACAGACGAGTATTATCGATGGGCGCACACAGTCCCGAACTTTATTGCAACCTAGCTTTGTGCTGTTTATACGGTGGACAATACGATCTTGTACTAACATTATTCCAACGTGCGTTACGATTGGTCGCTACACCAGAACAAAAAGCAGATATTTGGTATAATTTAAGCTTTGTCGCAGTGGTAAGTACGCACATTTCCTAAACCTTGGTATTTCCGCTAATTTTTTACATTAATTATCAAATCATTTTCTTTAAACGCAACCAATTTCTAAGAACAAAGAAACTTTACGAAATTCTAGTTAAACACAAAATTATAAATAAAATAAAAAAAATTTAAATTATCTTAACTGATTTGAATTAGAGATTAGAGCGCGAGATGAACGCAAAGAAAATAAAAAAGAAACAAATTCATGAGAAATAGAATGGAATGTGTGCCCTTATACCATAAGAAATATACTTACATAGAAAAAAAATGTGACAAATTCTTATTTAAATTGATACTTATGAAGATTATGTTAGATACACATGTGTACGATTTTGTATTCTTCTTCTCCTTAATCTTTAATCCAGTCTAAAACTTTTTATGATGATGAGTTCAAACCATAATTTTTTGAACTTAGAGTGAGAAATGTATATCGCGTCAGAAGTGATTCGATAAAACTCGCACGCACACACAAACACACACTTTGCATACGTTATTCAAATTGTTCAAGAATTTTTCTTACACGATCTAAGCTCCATATATTACAATAAATAAATTTGCATAAGGTCGCATATGAGTGGCTGATTGCGTCAAACTAACGACAATAATAACACTGGTTTACGTCAAACATAAATTTTCAGATTTTTTCAATTATTTAAGACAACAATTCCACTGTGTCAGAAATTTCACCTTGGTTCGAACAAATGTCTAGAAACATTCGGAAAAAGTGAATTTAACTCTACACAGGCAGTTTTGAAAATATGCTGATGATAGGAAAACACCACAATGATGCTTGCATCTATTAATTTAAAAATGACAGAGTCAACAACAGTCGCAAATCCAGAAAAAGCTATAGAGAGCTTTAAAATTAGCTTATTAAGTATAGTTTGCAAAAGTTAGGTCTTTATTTTATTAAACGCTCCACGAAAATAGAATTTCAAATCTATTGTTAACTAAACTGTTCTGCTAGGTTTAGAAAAAATTAGCAAAATCCATATCAAAAAATGATTTAAGAAACAATAATCGAGAAAATAAAGGTTAATTCTGCCCTATATTCAATTTTTGTTATTCTGCTTGTTCTAGAAAAAGCATTAGGCTTTATCTCTTCAAAGCTTGAAGAACCCAAAACAAAAATTGAACCAAACCCGAAATTAGGATGCAAACCAAGAATCAATTTTAGGCTTATTATGGCTTATTGAAATTCCCTGGTGTAACATATGAATGTAACAATGTAATCATATGAGCATTACCTACCATTGTTGATAGGGTTACCATGTCATGTGTTTATACATACTAATAAAAATAATTAGTTCTAACTTCACTCTCAACAAGTATGTTTCAACTAACATCACATGGTGTCATATAGGGGTAAATTTTTATAAAAATGAAAAAAAAAGAATCTTTGATCATCGGTTAAAATAAAGAATATTTTGGAATAAAAAATAATAAATATAAAGTGAATAGTGATATCCAAGGCTTATTTCAGTAAAATATTGAAAGCTGGAGTAAGATTTTCGATAAGTGAAAAAGATGACGCACTAGGGATCAACTAATTTTATAAGACCACCAAAATGTCTTGAGATGGATAATACCAATCAAATGGGTATTAAATGGAAAAATTGGATCCAACAATATAAATGGTTCGAGGTTGCAACACAACCTTATTGCGAGACAAAATTATAATAGGAATACGTAGCGAAGCAGTACGTGAAAAGTTATTGTCAGAAACAGAGCCGACCGTGGAGAATGCAATTAAAATATGCAAGACAAGTGAAATGACAGTAATACAGCTAACAGAGTTACAACGCAAACAATCGCAAAGTGTAGATGCAGTTTCGCTGAGAAAGACAGTAAAAAATAGAAAGCCAAAAGGTCCAGTGAAAAGTGATGAAACATTTGATTGTAAAAGGTGCGGAACCAAGCATAGCAAACGTAATTGTCCGGCATATGGACGCAAATGCAACAAGTGTAAAAATAGGGGCCACTTTGCAAAAATGTGTACTGTAAATAGAGTAGACGAAATAGAAACGGAAATGGAAATAGAAAGAAATGACAGTGATCTATTTATAGACAGTATCAATACAATGGATGATCATAGGAATTGGTTCGAAGAAATCCTAATAAAACAATCGAAGGTCAAAGCAAAGTTGGATACAGGTGCACAGTGCAATGTATTACCGAAACATATAGTCGACAAGTTAAGAATCAAAATTGTCAAATCAAACACCCGACGAATAATAGGGTTTGGAAACAATAACATAGATGTAATAGGCGAAATTGAGGTCGATGGTCAAGTGAGAAACAGAATGACAAGCCTAATATTCAAAGTAGTCAATGCGGATGTCACACCAATATTAGGGAAAGAGGCATGTGAACGGGAAAAGCTAATCGTACGAGTAGAGGAACTCAGAATAAATAATAATATTTTCGACGGGTTAGGCTGCGTGAAGAATTATGAATATGACATAGATTTAGTGGAAAATCCGAAGTTCGAAATCAAACCAGATCGGAAAGTTCCGTTAGCGATTAAGGACTAAGTCAAAGCCGAAATTGAAAATATGGTGGAAATGGGAGTTTTAGCCAAAGTTCATGAAGGGACACCAGTCGTATCACCCATGGTAGTGATGAGGAAAGATGGTAGACTGCGGGTATGTCTGGACCCTACTGATGTGAATAACAATATCGTGAGAAGATATCATCCGTTAAACACAATCGAGGAAATAGTAACCAGAAGGAGAACAGCCAAGTTGTTTACAAAACTAGACTGTAAAAAAGGGTTCTGGCAGGTAAAGGTATCAAGTCGTACAGAGAAATACTTGACAATGGGAACACCATGGGGCAGGTATTCATATAAGAGATTACCATTTGGATTGTCATCGGCTCCAGAGGTATTTCAAGATCTGATGAGTCAGATTTTAGGCGATTTAGAGAATGTAGAATGCTACATGGACGATATTCTGATTCATGCTGAGAACAGAGACCAACTGGAAACAATCACAAATAAAGTACTGGCAAATGTAGAAGAAGCTGGATTAAAATTGAACAAAGACAAATGCACATTTGGAGCAACGGAAGTCGAATTCTTGGGACATGTATTAAGTGCGAGTGAACTATCAGCAGATCCTGATAAAATAACAGCGATTAAAAATCTAAAGAGACCACAAAACGTCAAAGAATTATAAAGACTATTAGGAATGGCAACATATTTAGCGAAATTTGTACCGAATTTGTCAGTGCTAACAGAACCACTAAGAATTCTTATTATAAAAGATGTGGAATGGAATTGGACAAAGGTGCAGGAAAAATCATTTGTTGAGCTAAAGGCAGCGTTTTCAACTACTCCTACATTAAAACTATATAATACAAATGAGGACGTAACTATTCAAGTAGACGCGAGTGTGAAAGGGTGTGGAGCTGCATTACTACAAAATGATCAGCCTGTAGCATATGCATCTAAAGCGTTAAGCCGAGCCCAATGGAACTATCCACCAATAGAGTTGGAGGCCGCGACAATAAGATAGGCCTGTGGGAAGTTTCATGAATATGTCTATGGAAAGAAGTTAAGAATCGAAAGTGATCAGAAGACACTTGAGATTATATATATGAAACGAATACAGTCAGCACCATTTAGACTACAACGTATTATGTTTGATATAAAACAATATTCGCCAACGATAGTGTATTTAAAAGGGACGAGTCAACACATAGCAGATGTCCTAAGTAGAGACTGTATGAATAACGAGTCGGAAGAGGAAGAAGAGCTGCAAGTATATGTTGCGATTGATTTTACAAAGGATGCGAAACGTGAAATGGTAGAAGCTATAAAGCACGATAAGGAAATCCAAGAGCTGATTAAAATAACAATTTCAGGTTGGCCGAATAATCAAGTTGAGATCAATGAATGGATAAAACCGTATTGGACTTTCAGAGATGAGATATCTTATTACAATGGCTTAGTGTTCAAAGGGATGGAACCGGTGGTACCTAAGCCAAAAATACCGAAAATGTTGTATAACATACATCGAGGGCATTTTGGAATACAAAAATGCTTAAGTCGCGCAAGGGAAATTCTGTATTGGAAAGGAATGACAACAGATATAACCTCATATGTTGAAAATTGTTCAATTTGCCAGTCGATGCAGCGATCAAAGGTGAAGGAGCCAGTTATTAACAAGGAAATCCCAAGTCTTCAATTCGAAGTAGTGGGGGCCGATTTATTTCATTGCATCGATAAAAATTATTTACTCGTAGTGGATAGTTACTCAGGTTATTTCGAGTTTAAGGAATTAAAAATGAGTACGGCAAAGGAAGTTATCGAAATTTTGAAAGTCTGTTTCTCTGCGCATGGAATACCAACAAAGCTAGAGACAGATAATGGTCCACAATTTTCAGCGGCAGAGTTTAAGAAGTTTGCGAGTGATTGGTCGATCAACCATACGACGAGCAGTCCAAATCATCCACAAGGCAGCGGCCTAGCAGAACGCTATGTGCAAACAGCGAAAGGAATGATCAAAAAATGCAAGAAAGACAATTCTTGTGTATGTCTAGCATTATTAAATTATCGAAATATACCGACGTCATCAAGCTTAGCATCGCCAAATCAGAGGTTAATGAGCAGAGCTACAAGAACGACAATAGTGGGGTCGCCGAAATTGTTAAAACCAAAGGTTGTTCCGGACATAACGGAAAAAATAGCAACGATCAGAAAAAATCATAAATGGTATGCTGATCAAGGGAGGAGAGTCGCGGAACCGTTGGATTACATTGGTGACAAGGTTAGAATTAAACGAAGCGATCGTGATCCAGGAGTCATTGTGGAAGAAACAATTAATCGTTAATAGTTCGAACGGAGAACGGAAATACATATAGGCGCAACTCAGATCACATTACTAAAATAAGAGAACAAATGACATCAAACAAGAGGTTGAACAATTTTAATCGTACTACAGGGGCTGAAAGTATTCCCGAAGTGATTAACGCTACTAACCATACTAAGGTGGAAAAAGAAATTAGCGAGTCAACCAAGGAGTCACGTGAGTCATGAAAATGGGGAAGTTCCAACTGTTACAGTTCATAAGAACACAAAAGAAACACCGTCGATGGAATCGATGGATGCGACGGGAAAGCCGGTCATGATTACCAGATCGGGCAGGCTAGTCAAACCAGTTGACAAATTTAATTTATAAAAAAAAAAATAAAATAAATAAAAAAGGGGGGATGTAACATATGAATGTACCAATGTAATCATATGAGCATTACCTACCATTGTTGATACTGTTACCATGTCATGTGTTTATACATACTCATAAAAATAATTAGTTCTAACTTCATTCTCAACAAGTGTGTTTCAACTAACATCACACCTGGCAAAAAAATAGGCTCCAATCGTCCTTGATCAAACTTCAGGTCATTTAGTTTAAAACTAGAAGAACC
Source organism: Nephrotoma guestfalica (assembly GCA_963691935.1). Lineage (NCBI taxonomy): Eukaryota > Metazoa > Arthropoda > Insecta > Diptera > Tipulidae > Nephrotoma > Nephrotoma guestfalica. The sequence goes on from OY829913.1 coordinate 20,747,753, forward strand.
CAATTCTAAAGTCGGACCAAAACCGAAATTAGAACGCAAAACAAGATCAATCGATATAAAACTAATTTTTGGCTCATTATGGCCTAATCAAAAGTGTCAGTAAAAAAAAATTGCGCTCCACTCCTTCTTGACTAATGTTGAGCTCATTTAATTTAAAATTGGCAGACCCCAAGACAAAAATTGAACCATAACCGAAATTAGAACGCAAACGAAGATCCATTGAAGTACAAATAATCCATTTAAAAAATTTCGGCTCCGATTGTTCTTTAATATAGAGCATTTAATTAGCCTATATTCGATTATAATTATTCATACTATTCTGGTTTATGGGTTCTTCTAGCTTTAGGGACGTCATTCCTGCCAGTGTTGTGCGTCTGAATTGAGCTTTCACCGTGCATTCTCGATTCTTCAAATTTTACTCTGAAATGAATGTTAGTATACGAAGAGCGTGTAAAGAAAAAACAATTCATGACTTTAAGCACACCAGATCATTTTGCCTTGTACTGCTCGGGTTAAATTAAAAAAGAGACTCTAAATAGAGCGAGGAATAAAAAAACAAAATGGTAAATTTCTGATACCGTTAGTTCATATAAATGTATCGAACTTATTGAACACCTCTCTTATATGCGGATTGGCGAACTTGAGTTCTCCGTCTAGATGTCCGCTGTTGTAACTAAAAAGCTTTTAAATTTGTCTCATCTCAAGCGATTAAACGTTGAGCCCAGTACCATTAAACCCATCAAAGCCTGGTACCAAACCATAGCCTTGTGGACTGATACGCCATATTTGTTGACAGGTGAAATATGCTTTATTACTAATGTATAAGATGTGGGTAATCCATGTCAGTGTTTAATCATACGTCCTACCCAGATTTTTAGCTTCCGGAACTAGCCAGAGGGGTTTATCTTGAAACAGTAATACGGGAAATTGAGTTTTCCTGTAGTTTGTAAATAGGGTGCATACGTTTTCCTCTGAGTTAACACTGGGATAAACTTCCCTGCATCAGTCGTTTACTAGCCTAAGAGTATATTGCATACGTTCCGCTATTGTACTTTCAAATTTGCCCCCACAGCCCAAGTCGTTGTGATAGGGATAGCTTCCTCACCAAAGGAAGCTGAATCATACAGCTCTTACTAATAGTCCATCCTAGGATGGAGGAGTTAAAACCTCTTGTCTAGCTTGTGCTTGAATTCTGTGTCAGCTCGTGTAGTGTTATCTCTGTTGATTTTCCAGTCTGATACGCATGTTTACCGGAATATTTGATGAGTATCGTTGGATGATGTCTGATTTAGTGACCTAGTATTTTCTACATGTTTTTGAGAATAAATGACGTGAGACTAATACAATTGTAATCTCGGAACGTTTATCAAGCTAAACCTGGTCTAATACACCCTAACAAGTTGAAGTTTTGTTAATCACCCCATCTTTAGAGATTTTTAAGTACCGAAAGAATTTATACCTTTGTGAATTCCTCCACTGGTGGAGCTGCACGTTGAGCGCCTGTAGGCTTCCGATTGAATAAAAAATGGTGAGCGTTAACGTCCTAGTTGATTACCCAGAATTCTATAGTAGGCCAAGAGACCTTTCACTAATGAGCTTAAAAATCTTATTGAGGTTACCAATTCGATATTTGGCTTGTTGACCGATCCCATAGTGAATTTACATGTTCTATAAGCAGAGGCATCTGTATAGTCAACCAGCCGATGGTAACTTGTCAATTATTTGGCAAAAAATTTCCAAAACAATTTACGAACTCCTTTCGTCTTGACCTCAATCGCTCCTCGGTTGCAGATATTTGCAGTAATGTCAAGAACATCGGTCGTTAAATTATATTGGATTCGGATGGACTTACCACTTGATGTGTTTAGGTGTTGTTATGAAGGTTTCTACTCTTTGACCCTGTTGGCATTTACAATGTCAATGTGTGTGTTGTGTATTTTACAAAATATACGTAAAAAACGTGAAAATTGATACAAATGTTTGTTTACTCGTATAAGGTTAATATACGAGTACATCATAAATATCAATCAAACAGTTCATTTAGACGGCCTATCATAATTATTATTAACTTTTAGTTATTTGCAGTCACAAGAAAAATTCATTTATTCATCTACCCTGGCATCTGTTACGTCTTGAACTAAATAAACGTTTACTGACATCTAGCTACTGATAAAATAATCAAAATATGACACAAGAAAGAAAGCTAATAACCTCAAACTATTTGACACATAAAATTTTATTTTTTATTTTTAAACGTTACACAGTCAATTTTAATAATAATTAAATAATTATTAAATTATGTAACCCGTTTGTCATAAAAAAGTCAATTTTTATGCATTTTTCACTTTATACGAGTATAATGTAAAAATCGCGTAAATTACATCGTGCAATTTACTCGCCCGTCGCCTCGTCGGTACCTCCACAGAATATGTGGTGTGGCTTTGCAACGTACCTGATGATACATTTTTGATGATGAGCATTTCAATAATTCATGTAGCATCGCTGGATTGCGGGCGCCTCCGGGAAACTAGACTGCGGAAAAATTTAGTAGATGGTAGATGCGTCCCTAAAGACATGGATAAGATATAAAGAGAAAATCCGTAAAGAAAAGCCAATCTTGGCGCCTCGTCTCCGTTGTTACAGTTTAACTTACCTATCTTATTTGGATTTCCAAGAATTAAAAAAAATTGCAGAAATTAGTAGTAGCTGTTTTTCACCAATGCAGGTTAATCTGAGCACAAACTGCTGATTCTCTAGTATTGTAACCTGAAGGATCGGATCTCGAAGATTCATTAGGCAGATTTGCTGTCGTTTCTACGGTGTTTGGTTTACTCTGGGTTTTTACCAAATTTGCCGATTTTCCATGTCCTGTTCACTTTTCTTTTCAAATGAACAAAACCTGAAGGGTTAGTTTACTTTGCAGTTGAAGCCTTTAAGGTCCTCGGCTATTTTGCGAGGTAGAGATGGGTTTTCCTGTTCTACTCGTTTCAGGAGTGTGGCAAGTAGACGAAGACAACTTTGGGGCTCGGGATTTCTTTCCATTCGATAATTGTTAAGTTTGTAGTCAACCAACCGTTTCTCATTCTGCAGCTCTGAAAATCTGGGCTTACATCAACTGGGTTCCGGCAAATTCCTCATCAATTGAGCCTGATTCTTTTCGAAACCTTGGTCCATTGGCCAGCTTTTCGACCACTTAGCCGTGGTCTTATTTTCTTGTTACAGTCCAGTTCTAAACTTATCGGTTCATCTCTGATTGGGGTTGCATTAGATCTCGACATGTTGTCCTCACAGTCGGCGATGTTTACGTGCTGACTGGTCTGGTCTAAAATTATATTAAACAAAATTAATTAAAATATAAAAAACTAGGTAGAGAATATTGTTAAACTCTGATAGATGTGCACGACGGCACGCGCAGTTCCTAACGCCCGAAATGGTTAACCAATCTTTCTATACATGTTAGTATATACCTCAGGTGGCTCGTAACGAAAAAAAAATTAAAATTTAAGAAGAAACCACTAAATTTTATTTGATAATACGATTTTTTTGTCGCGTTCTTATTGTAATATGTGTTTATCATTTCATGTTCCTGTTTTTTTTGTTCATCGCGTATTTTGTGTATGTAAATACGCGTCGACGAGTATATGTGCCAAAACCAGTTTCGATATTTTAATGAATTGATACAAAATACAAAAATAATATTCAAAAAAAATTAAATTATATTTTGATGATACGAAAACTATTAAGTATAAGACGCGTTTTTTGGTTTCTTTAAACTAATTATAAAACTAAAAATTATGTACGAGCAACAAAAAAATATTGAAGAATTTCAAAAAAAGGTAAAAAGAATTCCAAAATGTGTTTTTTTTTGTTATACGAGTATTATGTACATATTTATGCTATATATGTTCTGCTATATAGATGGAAGATAGATCCTAATTCTTTTTGGTATTTTTGGTTTTGTTTATTTCTTAAATCATATAAAAGTTGATTTTTTATATAATTTATAAAATATCGAACACAATTCATTCATTAAGAATCAAATATATAAAATACAATTATGGTCAGAGTATAACGTAAAGAAATTCAGAATTTATTCCACATTTTTTTTTTAAATTTATTTCTGACTGACATGGAATGTTTTTTTACGAACGTTCTTTAAGTTGATATCACATAAATTCTTAAATTATTACGCTTTTGTTATTGATTACTTTATATATGTACGTAAGCTGGATGTATATATATATATATATATATATATATATATATATATATATATATATATATATATATATATATATATATATATATATATATATATATATATATATATATATATATATATATATATATATATATATATATATATATACGAGTATACTGCGGAAAACCAGATGCTGCAAATTATAACCTTTTGCTAAAATGTATTAGTCTTTAAATAAATCAGAGATAAACTTTTAGAAAAAATCAAATCCGAATAAGGTGAATAAGTTACGTTGAATTAAAAAATATTTTCATTGACATCGACATAAATTTCCTACTGTGTGATTAAATAAGAATTTCAATTTGCGAAAGTATTTATGTTTGTTTCTGCATTTTGGGTATTATAATATGGAGTTGTTTGTGCTTTTTAGATGATAAATATATTTTATAGCGGAGATTTTATTTTGATTGTATTTGGGTTTCGTTTAATGGAATGTGAAGAGGTATGATGTGGGTTCAAAAGTCGTTGAATTTGGAATTTATTTCCTGGTTCTGCGACATCTTTAACATTAAGTTCACTACTTACCACAACCAGTATCGGTTTACCTGAATTTTATAAACTGAGCTAGCAAATTGGGTCTAGACCATAGAGGTAAATATTATACACTCGGACGTTGATATGGTTTAACCTGTATGATGAATGATCAGTCACTGTCAGGGCTGAATTATTTGAACTGGAGTTTAAACCTATGCTATTTTGTCATACAAACCCCACTCAAATTAATATCTAGTAGGGATAGGCCAGGTAGATTACACAATGTAACTAACCTACGTGGTTGTCTACACGTAATTTATTACGTAGATTACATAGTCCATGACCTCGACAATGAACTTATGTAGACAACATCAACAACCTATGAAATAACATTATAAACTCCTATTTTCTCTTTATTATACGTTAACCAGTATGATAAAGTTGCTGTTTAACTATTAGGTGATTGGCTAATTCCTAGGGGCCAAAAAGTTTATATTTAGATATTAAATCATCAATTATTATATTTAGATATTAAAAATTACTTAAAACTAATTCTAACTGTTTTTAACAAGTTTCTAAATTCCAAATTTAAAATAATAAAAATCTCTAATTAACTAGACACATTTACATAAGCCATGGAGTAGCTACTGCTAATAAATAATTTAAAATATTATTTGTCTAGCGCGCCATCTTTTATCAAGTAGTATATTTATCGCGATTGAAAATTTTTATCATACATTTGTCAACAACATACAATTTCAAATTTCAGTGTTTACGAAATCTTGCCAATGGAAGTTTAAATGTCGTGAATATCGAAATAAAAATGTACCTACTGAGATTAAAAACATGAAATATGTGAGTATGAGGAAACATATTCATATATTAAAATTTCATCACGATTTAGGAACGAACCTGTTTGTGCTAAGAATAATTTACACATCACATCATGCCAACCTATCAGGTTAGTGCAAATCATCATGTAAACCATGGGTATGTGTGTTAATTTGTTTGACATGCTGCATTAGCAGCAACGCTAAATAGCAACGCTATGTTTTTTAACGAATGCTGAACTAAATCACGATGCATTAAAATCATTGTAATATTCATTGGATGAAAAAAGCAGCAAAAATTATTCGGATTCCCACAGAAAATTAATGAGTTACTGCAAACTATGCGTAAGAAATATTCGAAATAAATTGCAAAAGTGATCGATTTTTAACTTAATTCCACTTGCAGTGAAAAATTTAATAGTTCCGTTTCGATTCGATTCTTCTGCTACCACAAATAATGAGCGAATTAAAATCCGATATTCTGGATAAAATCGAAACGAAGAGTTTCGATTTTATTCAGAATTTCGGAGTTGACTGAATATCACGTTGCCGTTTCGCCGGGTGTATCGCAATAATTTTGGAGAATCACTAAAAAGCGTACGGTTTCCAGTGCATCGAAATCCAATATCTCTTGGCGACGCATGAAATTAACATTGAATCTCTATGCAAAGTAAATTTCTGTTGTGAGGCCCCGAATCGTTGCCAAATTGTACACGGGATCCGATGTCCCGTGTCTAGCTGGAATTTTTGTGGAAATTTTGTAGGATTAGCGTTTCTGTAAGACGTTTTAGATGTGATGGACATACATACTTAGTTATAAATTAGAAGTTATACAAACAGTATTTCATGAATTAAAAAATTTATAACTTAGAAGTTATAAATTTTTTAATTAATGAAATACTGTTAAATAGAATATGTAATTGAATTCTGCATTTTAATTTATATGTAGGGTAACTTTAGTTAGTAGTTCGTACCGTTGGTTTAACATCTGTCGCCATTCTAATAAAAATGATTTTGTCCTAACTACAGCTTATACGGTGGCCGAAACAAATATTCAAATTACAAACAAGGCGAGAGAAGGTACTATTCCAATTTTTGATTCTCAGGTGCAATAGAGAAGCGCTTTATGTGAACAAACGTCATTTTCTCTTTACCGTAACCTACTTTTCAAGATACATATACAGGGTGGGCCAAAAATCACTATGGGGTTTAAAAATTTAATAACCGTTTCATTTTTATCAGATTATAAAATATAAAAAATGGAAATTTTTTACACTAAGTATGAAAGATATTGTCACTTAAATGACTCCCGTTTACAGCTTCGCAATGATGGGCATGGGCTCGTTTAAGACCATTTTCCATAACATATTTCAAAATTTGTAGCTGTTGCGTTCGAATTTCTGCAACAATGTTGGCCTTTAGTTCAAGGATTGTCTCGGACTTGTTCACATATACTCGCTCCTTAAAATAACCCCAAAGAAAATAGTCGGGTGTTGACAAATTTGGCGAACGCGCTGGCCAATTAATTTCTGAATTTCTGGAAATTATTCGCTCTTCAAAAATTTGTCTTAAAAGTGCCATTGCGTCTCGGGCAGGGTGGGCAGTGGCTCCATCCTGCTGAAACCACATCTCAGGTCTGTTTTCAAGAGCAGGACGTAAAAAATGTTCTATCATAAACCGATACCGATCTCCTTTTAGGGTTTTAGCACTTCCATCTTCATTTTCGAAGAAGTAAGGCCCAATGATATTTTCAGATGTAATGCCACACCATACTTAATTGGGTGCAATTGGCATTGATGAATAGCTCTTGGATTTTCAGAACCCAAGAACCTGCAGTTCTGCTTATTAACAAAGCAATTCAAATGAAAATGAGCTTCATCACTCATAATCAAATTTTCAATAAAGTTGATTTCATTTCTGGCCAACTGTTGAAATTTAACTGCAAAATTTAGACGTTGCCGATGATCTCTTGGTTTTAATTCTTGCACAAATTCTTGGTTTTAATTCTTGCACCGGTGGTCTACTGGTTCGAGGCAAATCACTTACTGTGCCATGTTGGTGGTGGCGATCAACTAAGCAACAAATCATTGCTTCAGAGGACGAAATTCTGACATTAAAATGGCGACGATATGCTCTTTGCGTTAAAATAATTGATCGCTGATTTAAATAATAAAATTCTATTATTCTGATTCTTTGCTCATCTGTGAATCTCTCCATTATTTATTCTCCAGGTGATATTTATATAATCTGAAAAAAAAAGAATAAAAATAGATAAACGAAAAAGTTATTAAATTTTTAAACCCCATGGTGACCTTTAGCCCACCCTGTACGAGTAACGTTATAACTTTTAAAAAGAAACCATAGACACCTAAACCACAGAATATAATAACTAACATTATTTTTATTTCCTTTCATTGTTATGATGACAGTAAAAGTGACAGCTGAAATTGAGAGAGACAATTGAGAGGAAATTTTATATCGTACACTGCGAAGATTTTATAACCGGTTAGAATTTATTGAAAACTACTAGTTCCATAAGCCGTTTTCATCCCACTTTTTAAATTAGAAGGTCAAATATTCGAGTCGAAAAAAAATCACACAAAAGTGGAGTTATGTCGCTTCTGTATTATATTCTGTGGTTTAAGGTTTAACTTGCTATCTTACGGTTCAAATTCTATTAAAAAGTAAGTACAATTTTCTAACTAAAAAAACATTTTTGTGAGTAGTAATTTGACGGATTTCACGCTTTAGTCCTGCAAATTGAAGAAAATCATATTTATTATGAATAAACAACCGACTCAACCAAGACGCATTAAAAACTGTAATACAACTAAAGTGTTATAAAACTACTTCTAATGCTACTACTTAAACATAGATGTCACTAATTTCACAAAAGTCATTAATTTTATAACCCTTAACTGAACAATTTCTGCTGAATTAATATCTGCCAAGTGACCAGCGATCGACATGGAATGGATGACCGCCAAACCAATAGGCGAGATCGTAACAAAATTATCACATTAAATAAATGATCAAGCAAATTCCGTTTAAAGTTACGTTTACAACTTCACAATATTTTCAAAAACGTCTAAGTCACATATTAAATTATGAACCTCGATGATTTTAAAAATTAATACAAATAGTTTTTCAAGCCATTGGTTAAATATACACCTGTTAGATGGACAGATATCGAAATTTTTTAATTTAAAACTATGGTTTCATATTTCCCGTCCCCTTATCACCACGTGGTTGATAAATAATGGCATTGATTATATTTTTGGGACATTTCAAAACCCAAAATTTCAATATCACAAGAAACTCGTAAGCTCGCCTGGCAAAATAACTCAAATCAGTCAAATTAATATCAATGAAATCTTATCTTTAGAACCAAAAATGTATAATTGTTTAATTAAACTTTGATTTATTTAATCTAATGACACAACAGATTATACACACATTGTGCCGATGTATAGAGCCGAGTTAGGCATTTTTCAGTAAAAGTAAATGAATGAATTCACCTGATTATTCGAAAGCATTCATGCAATTTGAAATTAACGCATAAATATAGATTTGTCTAAGCTGAAGAATTTTCGTAGCAGTTCATTTTTTCCAAGACAATTTTAAAAAAATAATTTAATAAAATATTAAAGTAATTATCTATCGGATATTGAAAATCTTGTTATCAAATTTTTTGAGTGCCTATAAAACGATTACAACCAAATACGCAAATAATATTCATTTCTTAACAGTCAGTGGAGTAACAGTTATAATAAAAAAAATTTAGTGATGTCTATTTTAAATATTCTTTGTTTAATATTAGTAATAAGTGCAGTAAAGTCTGAAGATTTTAATGAGCTTTGTAGTGATCAACCTAATGGATCCTTTGTTAATGATCCTAGAACATGCCCAGGTTATTTTCGCTGTTTGGATGGAATAGCTAACGCGGGCGAATGTCCCGACGGATTTTATTTCAATCCAGTGAATATATCATGTGATTGGCCGGAAAATGTTGATTGTGAAGAAGACACTGAAATACCCACGCCACCTACACCAGCACCTACTCCTCCACCAACAACTCCAACACCACCACCACCGCCTACAATTGAATGTCCATTAACTGGTAGTCACTTAATTCCCCACCCACAATCATGCTCATTATTCGTCTTGTGCTTTGGAGGTAGTCCAACTGAACTAGAATGTCCACCAGGTAAACACTTTTCGATAGAATTGGAAACATGTACTGAACCAGAAATAGCCAATTGTGATATTGATCACACTGCTTGTCAAGGTGTGGAGGACTTCGGTCGGATTCCAAGTACGGTGGATTGCAATGAGTAAGTCTAATTCATAATTAATATTATAATTACCAAATTTACAAACAAATATTTGTATTTTAGATATTTTATATGTTTCGAAGAAACATCAATACGCCGCAATTGCGCACCTGATCTTCATTTTAACCCAATTGAATTACGATGTGAATCAAGGCACACAGCAGGATGTTTAATTCGTCCAAATCCAGAAGACTTTGAACCTAACTGCCCAGAAGATGTATTCTTCGTGGTGTTACCGCACCCAGAGAGTTGTTCTCATTACATCAATTGCGTTAACGGCATTGGAAAAATACAAGAATGTGCACCTGGTTTTCTATTTGATCCTACAGATTTGCACTGTAATCATGAGGCAGAAGTAGAATGTGTTGTGCAATAAACTCTGAGAAGTTTGTTAATTATAGATGAATCACATCCGGTACAAGTACTAATCTTATCTAATCACGTTAAAAACTAATAACAAAATAACTGATACTGTAATAATTCAATGTTTTGCTCCTATCTCACATCAGCGCCCTCTTCAATCTATGGGCTTAGTTCTAATATCAATAAAATAATTATAAATAAAAAACCGCAATTTGTGGACAAAATGTTTTATTTTGGAACTGACTTGTCTTTATGGATGTTCCTAGCTCTACTTATTCTTTAAAATAAGTAACAATTATTAAAACGGTTTGATGTATGACCTTTAAAATATATTTTGTTGTCGCGTTTAAAACCCATTCAACGAATATTTCTTAAGATATCGATCTGAAATTTATTTTACATGTTCAGAAAGAGGCGGTACGGCCATCAGCTCAACGAGTAGTGAATATTGGTTAGTTAAATTGAAGCAATAATGAAATTTTGAATAGCAAAAATCCACATAGACCAACACTAAGTACAATGGCGGAGATTTGATCAAAATCGCTTGACTCGTTTCTGATATTAGTCCGGGCCAAGAATCAGACAGACTTTACTTTGGTGAGAAATACGTCAAATCAGGATGTCAAAAATAATGGAAATGATGTTGTATATATGGCTTTGGCCTAGAAAGAAAATAGGGTTTATAAAGGGGGTTTATAAAAAATATAAAAGTCCCATGTGTCTTCTCTTTCTTTACAAAATGGCCTCCGAATGATATTTTAGAGTCTTATCGATGGCCAATTTTTTTTTAATTTTTCCTCATTTAATTTGAATTTTTTTTTTGTTTTCTTGCAAAATACGGCTAGTATTTAAGTTAACAAATTCTCTATATGAATAATGCGTCCAAAAATCGTGCAACGAATTTCTCAGCCACCTCTACAAACTCTATTTTATTGAAATTTTTCACACATGTGTGTCTCCAGTGAATTTCTATTAAAATTTGCAAGTGAGCAAGGTCGGGAACTGTCACACAAACCACTTCAATATCATTTTGTTGTTATGTTGATATACGCAAAGACTGGGATGAAGAAAGGGATCATATGTCTCAAGGTAAAATATATCGAAATTTTAAGACGTTGTTTTTTGTGTAAATTTATATCATTTTGGAATGAAAAACTTTTAAAATTTGTATAGTTCTTTATAGATGAACCGATTGCAATGATGTAGAAATTCGCGTCTTGTAACACACATTCAGCCTTGATTTGCACTATACACAACACTCATTGTTTCTTTGGAATAGTTGACAATTTTTCATTTATTCTTTGGTCAGTAACGCAAATTGTTCTCGGTGAGCATCTACTGCTAAATATTTTGACCTGGTCTTGATGTAAGACTGTGTGTTATTGTGTTCAATATTAGGGATTGGAAAACCCGCTAACAGTGTGTAATCCCGCGTGTATAATGAAATGAAATTTCTTGGTGTTACTCAACTGCGTAGTATCATGCTTTGATATACGTTAAGATCAGTATATTCTTGTGATCATTGTGAATTACATAAAGAAGGCTTATTGTGTTTTCTACATTTTTCAACGTTAATATCAGCTCAATGGTTGAATAGTGAATTTGTTTTTCCCGTGTAACAGTATTCGGTCAATTTTTCTATTTTAGTCTTCAGCGTTTCATGATCTTTTATCAGTTTGTTTAATGATGCCATTGTGAGCATTGAATTATTATTTATTAGCTTGACTGTGTTGTCTATTACGGTGGTATGATTCCGTATCAGTGCCGCCAATTGATGCTGGTCGTTGTTGATGGTTTTAAATTGAGTTTCATATTCCTTTGATTCACGGTCTGTAAGGATCCCGAACATGTCGCCTAACAGAACGCCTACTGTGCAGTTATTTTCAATCACATCTATGCATACCGTAGTAGTTGGTTTTGTCCCGTCTTGAATGCTTCAATTTCCTTCCTCCCATTAATTACTCATGTTGTAATAAATTATTAGCGACCATTTCATGGCTACCACCGATTTGTATGTTGGCCTAGGCAATTCCCAAAAAACAACACGTCCTTATGTTATAGCTAGCATCAGACGATTCAAAATACCTTTGATTTTACTTGTCGGTGAGATTGCTGCCTTACAACCCTCTCAGAATCTTTTAGTGATTGTAGCCCATCTTGACTCTGACTGGCTGTCATGGGGATTATATAACTTAAATTTTCCTCAATGGGTAATTTACAAAATAGGTCGCTTAAAGGTATTGTTCCCGTACTTCACTGTCGCTACCCGAACTAAGTCATCGCTTCCTGCATGCGTCTCGATAATTCTCCCTAGCTTCCACCGTGTGGTTGGTTGTTGGTCGTCCTTTAGTATAATACCAAGTCGATGACCTATTGTAGTTGGTGGGAGTATTCTGAGGACCATCATTTTCATCCAGAAGTTCTGAACCATCTTTTTCCATTCCACAACAGTCCGCCTTATTTTTAATGTTTTATGGTTTATAACTGCGGCTGGCAGTTTTAATTGATTAGATCCGTATATACCACCCACCAATATAGGGAGAACATGGCGGTTTGAAATGCCAATTTGTTTTGTCGTTGCCTATCACAGCGGCCATCTCTTCTGTTAATGTGGTAAAAGTTGATCCAATGAAATATGTCCCATTGTCAGAGTAAATATCCGTTAATAATCATCCCCTGAATGTAAATCGCTTGTATGCAGCAATAAATGATTCGGTTGTTGTATACAATTTCCATATGCATAGCCTTTTTTAACAGCACAGCCAGCATAATCGATTCCCGTTTTAGCGAACGGCTTTACCTGCCGTATACTGGCATAGGGTAAATTTCCTAATATTAATTTCTTAAAGGCAACAACGTTAATTGTATGGGACTCTTCTATAATTATTTGTATCACTAGGTTGAGCTTTTCCAAGGCGATAGGTTTCTTGCTGGAACTAAATAGCCCCGAATTTTGAATTCGTCCATTTAGTCGTAACAATCTATTTTCGTCTAGTGTTGTAGTTAGTAATAAAAGATTATTTTTGCTAATTTGTTTAGTCTGCTTAAGACAGCTAATCTCATAACAAAAGTCTCGCTTTTGTGTTATCTTGAGAATTGTTATTTCCGCATTTCGAAGTTCTAAACCTGTTAGCTGTTAATGAATTTTTCCAGTGCGCGACTTTGAGCTTTAGGCTGAAAACAGACGTGTATAATTTATGCGTGCATTGCTACATGCAAATATGCAGATAATTGATTCATTTTTGTAAATATTTTGACGTTTCATTCGGGAAATACACAAAACAATGAATAATAAGCCATGAAGTTAGTATTAATTTAGATTTTTTTGTTGGCAACACTGCTGATGCGCATCAATTCTAATTTGGATGCATGCACATCTGATTTCAGCCTTAATTTGTTGTAGTTTGAACATAGCTCAAATAACTTACTAAAAACGTAGTCTTCTCTGCTTATTTTCATTATTTTTGAAGTTTTCTAAGTCTTTACGATTATGCGTATTAGTTGGCATACAATTGTTGACTTCCTTCCAACTAGATATATTTTGCCGTACAAAATTTAGCCCTTCCCACCACAATTTATTATTGATTAGTGTAAGGGTGATGAGCCGCGTGATATATATATATACACTCGGTTGTTGCCTTATTTCATGCGTTGTCCTGTTGTTGTGGGTATCATTGATTTTACTGCAGAAATCCTGTTCGCCACAAATATTTTTGTGCCAATTTACTTGGCTCACCTGTAAGCGAACGCAGCGCAATGGTTGAGTCTGTTTAAGCGAACATCCTTCAATTATTTAGCTTTAAAGCTCCTTGTATGTGTTTAAGTAGTTTTGCTAATAACAACGTTGCATTTAGCTCTAGTCGAAGAATGGGCAACTTGGCTTTGGTTGGAGCGACTCTTTTCTTTGAAATTAGCAATTGTGTTGTTATTGTTCCCTCCTTGTTTATTGTTTGACATATGCTTATTCCGCAGCTTCAGCGAAACCAGGAAACCCAGTGTTGGATTCTTCTGTTGTATTAATCCACCTTTGAACTTTTATGGTTAAAAATTTAATTAGGTGATAACTCTACCTTAAATTTTAACCACTTTATGTTGATCTTTTCTGGTAGACGTTCTTCCCATTTTATTCCACTTAACCATATTTCTTGCATCATAATTTTTGCTGAGATTGATAATGGAGATAGTCATCGAACTGGATCTAATAGCTTAGATGATTCGGATAATAATGTCGTTTTGAATTGCTTGTTTGCTGGATAACTGCAGTCTTACGACATCAAATTGTGTTCTTGTGGATCGTATAAAATGCCTAGGGTCTTAATGAAATCGTATAACTTGATTTGCACATTACCCTTACCGTTTCTCTTGGAACTTTCTAGATATGTACTAATAATTCACTTGAGCTAGAGAACCGTTTCAGTAAGTGAAATCCACCTCTTTCTGTTAGCAACTTTAATTCGTGAAGTGATTGAATCGCATTCCTCATTTTGTCACACCCGGTTAGCAGATCATCTGCGTAAAAATCTGTCAACATGATTTGTGTTGCTACTGGGTGATCCTTGGCTCCGTCAATAGTTAGTGGCTTAAAAACTGGCTGCTGTTGTCCCATATATCCCTGTTTTAAGCTTACATGTTCTCATTGGTTTAGGTATACGTTATAATATACGTTAATAATCCCGATCTTGCTTGTTGAGCCAGATTGGGCTATACATTTTTTTAAATCCGCAGTCATTTAGTCACCAAAACTTATTACGAAAACATTCGGTAAAAAAAAAACATTTCGTAAATTACGTTATGATTTTGGTCGACATAGACGTCCTTTAGAGCATGGAATTCGCAAAATTGTTGATCGTTTTGAAGAAACTGGAACAGTTGCACCCCAGTTATTTTTGGAGCCCAACAATATCATATCATAAAGTGCATGAAAACTGAATTTAAATTTACTTAAATGAAGAATTATTATATTTTTTGCCAGGCAAAGGCAAACGGACTTCTTTTTATTAGGATAACTTTGTATGAAAATTGTTTGCTTTTTGTGATTAAATTTCTGGTGACCAATCTGGTTTGTTGTCTGGAACCAAAGAGGGTGAGAGTGGAATGCATTATTGTGGCTTATGTTTATGCTAGGCGGTACTGATGTGTTTTGCTTTAGATTTTTGAACTAATGAGGTTGTGCTTTTGATCGAAAGGAATGCAAAATTTATTTTACTTTAATGGAACTGACTTTCTTTGTCAAGGAAGTTCAGTATGGCCAACCAAATAAATTAGAATTGTGCTTATAATGGAGGTTGCATCGAATAAATACATAACTACATTTGATTTTTTCACATTTCTACTTATTTAGGTGGTGATTGCATCGCCATCATGCCAGAAAAGGAGGAGTAATGGTATGAGATGCAATTTCATATTGGGGCCTATTAAATTGAATTTTGTTTCCAATAAAATGACTGGAAATTCATATAAGGATATGTTGCAATCAGTTTTTCCGCAAATTCGAGGCTATTTGAGCCTCTTCAGTGGATTTTTCAACAGGATAATGCGCCCATACATATTGCCCTTGCTCTAAAGGCGTGGATTGCGAGTCAAAACGATGAGTTATTACCATGGTCACCTTTTTTCCCTGATTTAAATATCATCTAAAACATGTGGGGCTGGCAAAGTTCATGAGGAGGAGGGGTGGGGGGCAAACAATACGAATACAACGAAGTTGCTGATTGCAGGAATTGAAGCCGCCTGGACAGATATTTCATTGTACTACTTAACATCTTTATATGATTCTCTCAAGGGCCGGATCTTTGAAGTAATTTTAAAGGTAGTACACATTACTAAAAATAGCTAGAAAGATTATCTAACTTCTATAATAAAAAAAATATTAAAAAGATATGAATGACTGTGTTTTGATTATATTTAGACTCTATAGTAAGTAAGTAAGTCGACTTATGCCCTAAGTTGCGTCTAACTGAACCGAAAGATTAACATTCAATTTGAACTTATCTTAAAAAAGACCTCTAATTTGCTTCCGAATGATTATCGATTATGGATTTATTGAGTAGGGATTTCTCTCAATTCTAAATAAAAATATTTTCTTGGTTCGAGGTAAGCTTGAAAATTCAGCGATAAAATAACAAATAAAATAACATAGAGACCAAAACCAATCATTTTTTTATGAAATTTTTTTAAACTCTAGAATAGATTTAATTGAATTTTTTTAGGAATTCTGACTATTAATTAAGTAAAAACAATCTTGTCTAAATTTTAACTAACAAATTGTATATCAAACTTTTGTAAAGCAATCAAAAAATTTTCAAAACAAATTTTTACTTACGGAAACGAAATAAAATTTGGGTGGGTAGTTTTGGATTATCGGTTTATTATAAAGTTTTCATTGGATTATTTTCTAAATTTTTATGTTTCCAAATAAGTCGTCGATTAAAAAGTCGACTTTATTCAACAACCTAGCTCCCTTCAAGAGTAACACATTCATTCCAATGCTTCTCTCACATTTCGATGCCTTTTTGTAAAACGATCTATCTTTGGTCTCACAATATTCAATTATTAAGTCGCTGGAAGCTAGATCCGAAGAATTCGACGGATGAGTAGTCCACGACTTGTGGCACGGCGCATTGTCTTGGTGAAAGAGAACTTTTTTCTTTTGTATTTGGGACCACCAATAACGACATGTAATATTCGATGTTGATAGTCTTCGCTTTCTCAAAATAGTCGACGAATAAAATACCTTGCGCATGCCAAAATTCCGGAGGGTAGTGGTGGATCCATGTTTCATTCATTGCCATATATCAACGCAAAAATACCTGTTTATTACGGTAAACAGCTCCAATTAGCGGTCTTAATAATCGACGCGTTGCTGTTTTTGTCCAAAACGATTTAGTGCACTTTTTTACCTATTCTGGTTCCGAATTTGGGGGACCAGAGCATTCAGCTTCATCGGTGTTTGTACGCCCATATTTAAACTCAGCAATACAACGTTCGACGGTTGCTTTCGAAGGAGCAGAGTTCCTATAACACTTAACAAACCATTGTTATAAAATTTTGACATATATCGTTTGAAGGATGGTACTTTTCTAAAAACCACGGGACTTATTGACCGAAGGATTTTTAGATATTGGCTTGCCATAGCGAACGCGAACTGAAATAAAAAGAAAATAAAAAAAAATAATTTAAAACTTAGTTTTGTAATTAGCACTTCATTATTATAGTATTGATTGACAACTCAGATTATAAACCATAATTTTATCATTAGCACCGACACCATCAATCATTTATACAAAGCAAACGCCAATTCTGCTTACAAAACAACATTCAAAAACGCCACGGCAAAACAAAAATAATCTTAAGATGAGGATCTAACTAGGTTTTCGATAGAAAAGTAATATTTTAAATTTTTTATTAACTACTTCAATTAAAATCATTAAATAATATCTGTTTAAAATGTCTAATGAATTATACAAATTCATTGAAGTATTTTAATTATATCAATTATATAATTTCTTAAGAATACTAGCCCCCTGAATCAACGTCACATAAAACAGTAAAATGTAATTATTCTGGTTGTATTCTGTATTTTTCCAGTCAACCGGTGACTTCAATCTAGCACGTCGTTGTCTCCGCCTATGCATTAGCATCGATGGATCACATGGCGCAGCACTAAATAATTTAGGTGTACTTGCGATACAATCAAATCAAAATACTAAAGGTAAATCATATATAATGGCAGCCAAAAGTGCACTTAACGATTGTGACGAAATAAATCATAATTTAGATATAATTGAAAATTTTAAGTAGCATAATAATTATGTAAACGAGTATTAGTAGATAGTAGATAACGTAAACTATTTTAATAATAATTATATTGATATTAAATATAAATTATATGTACATACTCGTATATGAAGAAGTGATACAGTTACTGTTAATATGTTTGCATTTAACATAATGTAATTTAAATTTAATAATAATACGTTTTGTGTATAATTAATTAATTTATTTATCGGATTATCCACATTTTTTGTTTATTTCCATTTTGGAAAATATTTATATACCATGACTTTTTTTTGTTCAATAAATTAAAATTATTATTCTACTATTATTACACTATTAAATATGTATGTCATTAGCATAAAATGTCTTAAAGGTATAATAATATTTTAATTAATAACAATAGTTTGTGTAAAATGGAATAAATAAATTAACAGAAATGAATAAATATTTTTAAAAATATGTCGATGGTTTGTATAATTTGTGTGTATCTGCGTTATGCGATATTCAATAAAGTATAGTTTATTAATAATGCTCTAGGATATTATTATTTTCTACTTTATAGTTATGAGTATATAAGTACACCAATGAAGATTTGATCATTAATAACTATGATTTGGATTTAGCGAGCGCTACCATTTCAGGTATAGTCGGGCTATTGACCAGACGCGAAATCTACAAAATGATTTAGAACAGATATGCCGCACAATGTCTGTTTCAACAGGACTTGCAAATATGCCAAGTATTGGTGTTTCATCCGGCCTTTAGATGTGCTGCCACTGGATTCTAATACTAATGATTCAACTAGATGTAAGTTGAATGGCTCAACCTAGATATATGTTGAACAGATTCAATATTGACGTTTATGGAGATTATCGAAAACTGACGTGTGGAACCCGGCTTGAATAATTCCTTGATGTTTGGTAAGCCACCGTAATTGTAGTTTTAAAATTGTTGTTGTTCCGCAAATGACATCCATGTTATCTAATTCTTCCATGAAGTAAATTTCAAGTAATTTTAACCATTTTGAAAGACATGCTCGTCAACGCTGTGGCATTTGTTGAACTCTGCTTCCATCATTGGATAGAATTTGTCCTTATGGTCGTTTGATGTCAACTCATCTCCAGTTCTTGTTGCTAATGGACTTGATACCTTTGCTCCCATTGACAAGTGAAATCCTTAATTCGATTAGTAAATTTGATGTTGTTAAATCATGTTAGCGATTTCATTATCCATCTTACTTCCAGAAATGGCTAAGGCTAATGATCTTCAACTATTTAGATGTATCAGGTTCAATTCTTGACCAAGTTATTCCCTGGTTAGAATGATCGGATATATCTTTCCTTGATATGTATCAACAACAATAATTAGTAGTTCCTGTTGAGTGTTTTGATAATTAATTAGGTCCAAGAAAATAATTAACGCGAGCGTGGTGAAGAATCGCACGTCTTCATTTTGAATCGGATAATTTTTTATTTGCATCATCGATATGCCACAATTGGTCTAGCAGATATTCCACCGTATCGTGAAAGAGGTGTACATCAATCACAATGTCCTTTTGATGTGAGCATAATTGTGTTAGATGTCGTACATATTTTCTTAACTCCTGTAGCTCTACCCAATAATTGTCCAACTTAACGTGAACAACAATCTTCCATCCCCCTGGGCTACAGTTGTTACTGCGATGTTTTCGAAGTAAATACCAAGTGTATTTTCAAATGGGAATATTTCAATCGGGCTGGTTGATAATTGCTTCATTAATATTTTGAGGCTGGTGTTATAAGGGATCGATTGGGATTGGCATCTATGGGTAAAATGCATATTTTTTGGATTGGTCTTTTCAGATAGTTATTTCTCTTGCAACGAACCTTAACCACACGGAACTTGCCGTCTGTAGCCGGATGTAGTTCCTCAATTTTGCCTAGAGCCCATTGAGATGCCGGTAGATTCGGTTCTTTGATAATAACTATGTTTCCAATTTCTATATTTGGCCTTCCTTCGTGCCATTTTAATCAGCGTTGTAATGATGTTACATTCAGACTCCTTCACCAATATCTTGGTCACGTGCAGCGATTAATGATTCCCTGATAATATAATCTCCGGGAGTTAAGATGACTGTGTCTTCCGTGCATCTAGACGGAAGACGTGGAGGACAATGGTCTAGAATTAAGACATGCTTCTATTTGACTTAACACTGTTGACATTTTTAGGTGGTATTTAGCGGATTTTATGGTTACCTGCCATAATCCATCGAAGTAGGGACTTGCCGGGGTATTAAAATCTAAATCCTTGGTTCTCATGGTACTCTTATTGTCACCAAAATTGTCTCTGGCTTCTTCTTGAATTTTTCTTCAAAGTTTTTAAGCCACATAGGTTCCTGCGTAGCAGCAGACAGAGCCTTGCATTCGGTTTAGTCGTGGATAAAGCTACGGTTTGTTGTTTTTTACAGATACACGCAAGTGGGCCATCTTGTATCATAAATAGGCAGCCAATAATGGATCGTCCCTCATCGATGTCCCCAGCCCAATCAGCATCACAATAGCCCTCTGAGATCCTGTTAAAAAAATCAAGACAACTATTTATTTATTTTGGTACAATTTGTAATTTTACGAACCTCACACCTCATTTTGAGCATAGAGATCATTTATAATGAGCTCATTTATTGAGGTGGGAAATCTCTAATCTCTGTGTGGTATTTTCATTCTCTCACTTTCATACAATTAAACTAAATGCTAGCATTACAAATCCCAAACAAATGTGGAAATTATTTATTGAAATACTGACCAATGAGCCTATATCCCTTAGACGTAACAATAACAAAAGTAATTTTATTGAACTTAGAATTAATGACATCGTCATAGTTGATCAATCAACTATTGCTAAGGAATTTAACAAATTTTTTATCACTATTGGTAGATTGATTTCCAACCCATCATCTTTAAGTCAATATAATCTTGAGCCACGCTGCGCGAATTAATTTTGGTATTACCGGCCATGCAGTGAAACTGCTCTTCAGCTACCTGACTGATAGGAAACAAACTGTTCGCGTCAGAAACGCGAAATGCAAAAATGATGAAATGATGTTTTTAACTTAAACTTAAAAGACAAGATTCAACTTTTTGCTTTTCAATTTTCAACGATGCTGCTCTGTTATACAGTTCTACATCAATTGAGCAGCTTGAACATGAATGACATCGAAAGTGATATGATCAGAATTAGTAGATGGCTTGAAAATAATATAGGGTTTTCCAATAAGAGGTTTCATTTTGAATATCCTGCTATTTGGGGAGCTGCCAATTTTGAAGCTGTCATCTTTTGACATTTGACAAGTAAAAACTAAGCCACTACTAATAATGGTATAATATACGCTTCAACAACGCAATTCACTACAAAAATGGTGAAAATTTTGCAGTCACAGTTCGCAAAACTAAATCACTTTTGGGTCGTCGTGAAGCACCTTCTCGGCCGGCGATAGTGAAACTGGTGGAAAAGTTTGAGCTGTTGGGACAAGTTAGTGATGTGAAAAAAATAGCGGGTTAATACCGCAGTGCAAAAAATGTCAAAGTTTTAATAATACGCAGAGATATTGCCAAAGAGAGACTAGATGCGTGAAATGTGCCGGAAAGCATCATGCCCAAGTATGCCCGGTTAGTAAAATCATTGCTGCAAAATGTGTCAATTGAACGCGAAAACAAATTCCAGGAATATCAGTAAAAAATTATCAAACTTCCACCAAAGAGGAACTTAAACCTCATGCTAGTAAAACGGGAGAACCAAAACCAAAACTGTACTCGCAAGTAGTCATGACAAGACCAATTATTTCGGAGGACACTACTGAAGGTACAGCAGTGCTCCGAAAGATACTAACAAGCATGGAAGCTCTTAACATTCGTCTAGCTAAATAAGAGAAATGTCTTCAAGCTCTAGGCAACAGGTTAGATAAGCAAGACTCTCTAAATGAAATGAAATCCATGCTCTATTAAAATGATGCGAACAACAACAAATAAAACATTAAGAATAGTAACCTGGAATGCAAATGGGCTAATGCAACATATTCCAGAATTAGGAATTTTCCTAAATACTGAAAAAATAGATATATGCCTAGTATCGGAAACCCATTCTACTTCAACTTCATATCTTAAAATATATGGATACATTTGTTACCACGCCATTCATCCAGCGGGAAGGGCAAGAGGAGAATCGTCGGTGGTTTTAAAATTGAAGAGGAATTTATGCAAGTAGTCACTTTAAAAGTATTTAAATAATAACAAAGAATATAGTATATCGTCAATATATTGCCCCCCAAGATATAATTTAATTAAAGAAGACTATTGCACGTTATTTAAATCTCTTGGATCAAGTTTCATAATCGGAGGTGATTTTAATGCAAAATACACCTACTGGGGATCAAGAGTAACCTCTAAAAAAGGAAAGAAGCTGTTTGCAGCAGGAAGAATATGCAATTGCGATTTTTATTCTGGAGATCAACCAACTTATTGGCCTACGGATAGAAATAAAATACCCAATATCATTGACTTCTTTATCACCAAAGGTATAGACGAAAACTACATATACCTAGAAAGGAGCGAGGGGATTATGTCGGATCACACGCAGTGTGATCACACGCAGTGCAACGATTGTTAAAAAAACTAGTCCAGCTTCGCTAACGAACAAAAAACCTGCTGGGAGAAATTCCAAAAACTTGTTGAAGATAATATTGATCTTCAGATGCCAATTAAAAGCTAAAAGAAGAACTAGAACAACTCAACAACAGTATACAAGAAGCGGCGTGGAGTAGTACCCCTCAAGTTCAAAGGAAATGCGCCGAAATGCTATTTATCCTCTAGAAGTTAGGGAAAGAAGTAAAGAGCAAGAAGTAAGCAAAGAAGTCGAGCGCCAGAATATAAAACAACTCTAAATTTTTTATCCAATAAACTAAAGTTGCTAATTAAAGAAATCAAAAAGGAATCCATTAATAAATACTTGAGTGGCCTTACTGGGGATAAAGATACCGAATACTCCCTTTGAAAAGCGACAAAAAGTTTAAAACGACCTAAACTACAAATTCCACCAGTAAAAAATGAAGATGGCACATGGGCTATTAGTGCAAAGCAAAAAACTTCGTTGTTTGCAACCGACCTCGAGAACACGTTCCAGCCTCCACCTAGATGAATTGCAGAGGAAAACATACCACCAGTATATAAAATAGATAACTGCAATATATCTCGTCACATTACAAGAATTAAAAGAGGAAATAAATCTTAACCTAAGTACAAAGAAATCTCCAGGATATGACTTAATTACAGGACAAATAGTAAAAGCTTTACCTGAAAAAAAAACTACGTAAACTACTCCAAATAGTTAATGCTGTGTTCAGACTTAAACAAGTTCCAAGTCAATGGAAAGTAGCAGAAGTAATTATGATACCTAAACCAAACAAACCACTTAATGACACAAATTCGTATAGGCCGATTTCCTTACTTCCAATAATTTCAAAATTATTCGAGAAACTACTCCTAAAGAGACTAGAAAGAAATCTTATTCCTCCACATCAATTTGGCTTCAGAGAAAACCATTCAACAGTAGAACAAATACACCGAATTACAAACATAATTGAAGACGTTCTTGAAAAAAAGAAAGTATGTTCAAGCGTCTTCTTGGATGTAGCACAGGCCTTTGACAGAGTTTGGTAATAAAGGTTTGGAATATAAATTACAAAGAGACTTACCAAAGCATTTTATGAAATTCTAAAATCTTACATATCTAACCGACACTTCCTAATTTAATTAGATGGCGAATACTCATAAATTAAGAAAATATCAGTAGGAGTACCACAAGGTAGCGTTCTGGGACCAATTTTATATGATCTATAAAACGGACCTGCCAAAGATAGACAGGACTAACATAGCGACGTTTGCGGATGATACGGCCATCTTAGCAGTTGCTAACAGCATATAATAATCTATAAGCAAATTGCAAAGAGCTACTAATATTGTCACTACCTGGACCAAAAGATGGCGAATAAAACTTAATGAAACCAAATCTGTTCACGTAAACTTTACCAATAAGACAACTGGATACCAGTAGAACTGAACTCCCAGCAAATTCCCTATGCAAATAAGGCAAAATATCTAGGCATGACTATAGACACGAAACTAAAATGAAAATAGCATGTGAAAAAGAAAAAAGAAGAGTTAAACATCAAATACAGAAAGATGGATTGGCTCTTAGAAAGAAATTCTGAGCTAACTCTACATAATAAATTTCTACTATACCGGCAAATCCTAAAACCTGTGTGGACTTACAGTATTCAGCTCTAGAGGCTGTACAAAGAAAACCAATGTCAATAGCATCCAGTCATTCCAAAGCAAAGTCCTTCGTGGAATAGTTAATGCACCGTGGTACATAAGAAATGACAACCTCCATAGAGATCTGAAGATGGATTTCGTTAGTGAAGAAATAAGCAAACACCAAATACACCAAAATGCTGAGATACGTCGTATGTTGGATGATTCAAACCCAGCAAGACGGCTGCGAAGGAAGAAACCGCATGATCGACAAGATCCAATCAGGATCGACTAAAAATATAATAAAATTGTATAGGGGACTAGCCAAAGGGCTACAACCCTCCAAACAAGAATTATAAATTATGAAAGATAAATTACTAGATGATTTGTAAATCAGTTGTAATAAATAAATAAAATATATATAAAAAAAAACAATAAATATTTCGCTTATAAAATCATCTAATTAACTTCTGATCGTTGATTAAATTAAAATGATAGTGTGAAATATTATATACTTTCATTATACAATGTTCTGTTGCTGTTCTGCAATAAACATACGTAGGCAGGTGTTCAATATAAGAAATTTATAATAAATTCTTAGACAAGACATGCTAAAATTCAATGGTAATTAATTAGTACTACAAGAATATAAAAATATCATAATATTTTTTATTTAGAATAAATAACATATTTTTGTTTCAGTTGACAATCTCAATTCGCCTCACGTATATCCATTTAGATATAAGTTATTACGGTACGTTACTCAGCAAAAATATAAATCGAAGCCTTATGCCTTCGAAGCACATAAAAAAATACTAATATACCATTTTCTTCTTGATAATCTTCTTGTTCCACATATATTTATTTATTATTGTTAAATTCCACTAAATTTTTTTATGTTTTACTATTACTTAAAACTACATATAAATGTATATATATTTCAAATGTATGTATAATAAAACCATAAATATTTAATTTGCATAAAAATAAAATCATTACATTCCAAAATCGACATCTAAATTTAAAAATTATAGTTTTTGCAAGAATTATTTATTTGTATTATCTTGTTGTATCTTTGGTTTGAGTATTTTTTTTTTTTGCTTTTCTTGCCTTCTTCAGTTTTTTTTTTGTTATATGTATATATGAAGAAAAGCTCAATGTCCTTGGGGATTAACAGCGCGAGAGAAGAAATAAAAGCAGTAACAAAAATATGTTTTTTAAAATATTATTAAGAAAACGAAAATGAATATGTATACACGTATAAATTGTATCTCTTAAGTTTTGTATAAGCAAGTACAAAAAGATGGCAAGAGTAACAACTAATTCCGGTGGCATCATCCAATGATTTACGATGGTATTTCTGAGAACAAATTTGTTCCAATGAAACAATAGAGAAAATGCAATTTTGTATAACTTTTATATCAATTTTACATTCTTTGCAGTCTTATTTTTCAGCGTTATATATTTAATATTTCCACTTCACATATTTTTTTTTTTTTATGGTCGGACATAAAAATTATGATTTTATATTTATGTAAGGGCGAGACTAAACAAAATTAACGTTTATATAATTTTTGATGAATTTTGGTGTTTGGTTGGAGTTTATTAGGTAATTAGACATTGGTATTGGACGACTTCCGTTGGTCAAGAAAAACGAAATCAAAACGTGAGCCTTCAGCAGTTAAATCACTGAAAATGTTTTTGGATACAATTAATTTTATATAATGTATCTGAACGATTAAATAAAAATATTTATTTGAACCAAAAAATCTGTTGCGAAGCATTAAATGAAGTAAAATTGAGGATAACTATATACCCAAGCATGTAGAAAAATGTAAAGAATTTTAAAAATGTTTCTTTTGTGCAACAGATGTTTATTCTTTTGACGCGTCTACACTCAATAGAGATTCTTCTAGACAAAAATGTTATGTTATATGTTTATAGTACAACAAAAATATTATTTACGCGGACCTTAAAAATCCATATTAGTGCCTGCAATGTGTTAATAAGCTATTTGATGGTTTTTAGATCCCCTAAGATTTTAGACTATTTTTATTACACTAACCCGATTCGAAACAGTTGTCTACCCTATAAGAAATTGTATACGAAACATTTCGTTGATTTATTTAAATCGAAATAGTTTTTTGGTTATCATGGTTTCATATTTAATTTTAATTACAGAAGAATTTCATTTATAATTTAATTAATTCTTGGAATCATTTTCTAATAAATTTTTTTTTATTTTGGTAGTTATTTTTGTTGTAATTCATCGTATTCATCATTTTTGACAACACGATTGGTAATTCAATATGCTTATGATTTTTTTTATTGGAGAAATCATTTGGTATGACCGTAAATGGCACATTCCAAAAGAAATGTTATTTCTATTTAGGTGCGACTACGTAACTAAAAAGCATACGAATTTAATCCTTTGGCTAAATCAGTACCATAACAAATTCATCCAAATAACATTAGTAAATATTTATAGAATCATCATTTTTAAAATATGTAAATAAATAACTTTTTTAACCCCTTTGAACTCAAACACAAATTTAAATATTCTAAAGTTCGAGGATGCGTAATCGTGCATGGAGAGAACAATGCATGGAGATAATTTGGTTTTAACATTTCTCTAGTTATTTGAGCAGCAATATAATATTGTAAATAAATAAATTCTTATTTATAAACTATATGTAGTATTCACAACAACAATCTTTCAATTTAAAGTAACCATCCGCGATTGCAGGCGGCTTCGTATCATTAAACTGCAAAATTATTATTTAAAATTTTGATATCACGTGCTACATGCTGGGTGGGCTATGATAATAGATAT
Source organism: Nephrotoma guestfalica (assembly GCA_963691935.1). Taxonomy (NCBI): domain Eukaryota; kingdom Metazoa; phylum Arthropoda; class Insecta; order Diptera; family Tipulidae; genus Nephrotoma; species Nephrotoma guestfalica. The sequence goes on from OY829913.1 coordinate 20,774,908, forward strand.
CAGATTTGACAACCCGACCATACATGAATGTTCACATGATGTTCAATGAACTCAACAATAAGCAAGTTCTAGCAATTTTTTTTATATTAAAGATTAAAAACTTTATGCAAAATAATCTTAGGACTAATAAGCACTTTTATTCTAACTTAAATTACTACTGTTCTTCTCATTTAGGGGTCCATCCATTGATGTTCCACATATGTTTGGAACTGTTAGTACTGTAACTCAAAAGGTTTTACACTTTTCAGTCTGCTAATTATATTCGTGTTGTGTCGTTGTTCATGAGAATTTGCATATTTTGTAATTTCATTTTTAATAGGATCTATCCCCAAATCCCTATGGTTGTCACTATTTCTAATATACCACGGAACGTTGACAATGTTTCTCAGTACAATGTTTTGAAATCGTTCGATTATTTCTCATTTACTACTCTATTACATACGTCCAAACAGATTTCAATATTTGCTTGTAGAGCATATTAAATGAGAATACCTTCCCAGGAACCAATATATTTTCTTGTATTTTTATTCCAATTCTTTCTTTTTCTTTCTGACGTGATATTTCCATAGTGAAGCTTAGCGCCTAATGCATATGACTTTCATATGCACTGATTCAGTTTCGTTAAGTTTTATGCGCCATAATCTGGTACAATTCTCTATTTGAGTGCTCATTTCGGAAACCAATTGAATATCGTTAAGCCATTTCAATAGCAACTTTTCAAATAGTTTAGTCATTGTTGGGAACAAAGAAATATATAATGTTGTGTATCTATATAATGTTACTAAGTAAGGAGGTTTCCTTGGTTTGGGAATCATGATTACCTCAGCCATTTTACGTATTTCTGGTACGTATTTCAACCTCAATATCGCATTATGATATGAACTATTTTTACTAGAGCCTTTCTTGGAAGTTTCTTCAGTACTTCTCCGGTTATTAAATCGAAGCCTTGTGCTATATTCGGTTTGATATTGTTCTTGATTTCGTTCACTATTTTAGTTGGGGATGTAGGCGTAATATTTTCAAGCTTCTGTATTACATTTTCATCAAAAATTACTTCAGTAATATATTTCAACCACATTGATGTTCATGAACATCAATGTGGTTGAAATATATTTTCAAGGCTTTCCCTTTATTATTCCTTGTCCAAGTCCCATCCAATTTCCTGATAGGGTCAAGTTGCATTGTTGATCTTTTTAACTGTTTAGTTGTTTTTCAAAGTGAATAGTCAGTATTTGTATCATTTGTCAACTCACTCAAGTAGATGATGACAATATTGTTGAGTGAGAGTGTTTAATCTTTATTATCTTGTGGAGCTCTGAGTTGATGCCAATTTGTACTCGATTTTCTCTTGAAGTTCAAGAGATCTCTTGTTTCTTTTGAATAGTTATTTTCTTTAATCTATATTTCTTAAGTACTTTCACAAGCCGATTGTTGCGTGTCTGTGTTTCTCTACTACAAGTTTCTCTATTTCTATTTAACAATGGAAACTAATAACTATATAACTATTTAACAATGGAAACTAAACCTTGCAGTTTCCTCTTTAAGGTATATTTTGAAGCTTTCCCAACCGGCATATTTGTTAACTAGTATTAGATTATTCATTTTTTGGATGATGTACTCACTTGTCGTTAGGATTAGGAACGATCTTAACTCAAGTTCTGGCTCTCCCCGACTTTCATAAAATTGCTAAAAATATTTTTGATTACAAAGAAATCGAAAAGTTCAGGTGTTTTTCCTCGGCCAGTAGGCCCTGTTATGAAATGTTTGCCCAAATGCTTGAAGGACCCAGAGTATTAATTTTTATTGATAGAATTTTTTGGTGGACAGTATAAACTTGCCTCTACACTCTACAATAAGATAATTTTTAGTACATATTTATATTTACTATTGTAGCTTTTCTTTTTTCCCCCATTTTTCCTCTTCAAAATATTGCATATTTTTTACGGTAACTGGCAGAGTTAAGTGTGTGCATTATAACACGATAAATTTATTTTCGTCTAAATTTAATGTGAGAATGCTTAGTGAAGTGAGTTTCTGAGATAAGACACACATCTATATTCCCTATATCGAGAACTGCTTGTTGTTCTTTTGTTGTCTTAGCAGACCATTTGCATTCCATAATAATATTTTTAGCACCCAAAGATTTACGTTATAACTTTTCGCCGAATGTACTTATTACTCAAAGTTTACTGTTTGCTTGGGATAGTTTCCATGCTGTTAATTTTATTGTTTTTCATTTTTTGAATTGGTTTTGCAATCATACATCCTCTATAGCTAACGGGCCGAGCTTTTTCGTAATGTATACACTTCAGGACGTCATCTTTTGAGTTGACGCACACTTAACACTCTTGGATCTTGGCTTCTTTTGCATTGCAGAATTAGTTAGGATTTTCTTAGAGGTTCTGTTTCCACTTTGCAGCCTAATAAATTAGTTATTCCATAAACATTATTGATGTCTTCTCCGCTGCTGAAAGATAGAAAATATATATGTTTAGCGGTCTCTTGTATCTCCAGCCAATTTTGTTAATTACCTGGTTTATATTATCAATATCCTTAATTCTTACTATATTGGAAGTATGATGCAGATTTCGTGACATGACTCTAATAGGATTTACTTGTTTATTCTTATTCGTACAAAAGATAAAAAAGCCTGCGCTCAAAGTTTTCACCAGGCTTCTATAGGCGTCTCTGCTTTTTACATTTTTCATCTCTGCTTGATTATATCAAAGCAATCATGATAGCTTTTGATACCGTAGACAATATTAGGAATAGTTTAATATTCCAACAACATTAATTGGTAGAGGTGCTTTAGTCGGTTTAACTAGTTGTTGTTCTGGAATTAGTTACTTGATGAATTAACTGGCTTCTAGAAAAATTTTTAGATGTTGAAGGTAAACATTCTTTCAATTCTGGAAAATGCCCAGCTAGTTTAAAACTTAATTTGATTCGCTTCCCAATTCTACTCCATCTGGATGAAATTGTAGATTCAAATTTCCCTGGTGCTGGTTTTGATTGGACCGCTCTTTTAGGTGCTACAATATCTCTTTGCATTAAGTTCTCGAAATTAAACATATTTTCAGTTGTAGGTATTGGTGGTCTTCAAAATTTAGAGCTTCGGACAAATGATAGCCAGAAATAAGTCCACATTTCGCTTCCATTTTAATTATAAAAAAAATGACACGTCATTATTATCTAGGTAATTTTTTTCCATAGCCTACAAAGGTTCAATAATTTTAAAAAAATAACCACAAAATTAAGTTAGTCAAATAATCAGATTAATGGAATCGTAATATAACGGAGTAATAATCTGTAGCTTTCTTCAGAGGGAGCACGGATTTTTCATGTAAATATCAAAAATTACTATTGGATATTAATAATTTATTAAATAAAATTCTGGGAATCACCGAATCAAAAACTTTCAAAATATCTAACAAAGTGCAAGAACTTAATTCGCTATCATTCACATTAAGTCACAGACAGTTAATAAGCAGATGAAGTGTTGTGCAGTTCCTAAGCCTTGATTGAAATATACTAATCAAATTGTTATTGTTCAATTGGCTTGAATTTGTTTTAACTACTATTTCAAAAACTTTTGAAATGGAACTTAAACTTATTGCGCGACGTTGAAAAACATCAGAAGAATGACCAATCTTAGAAATCCTCTACTAGAAGATATTAGAATATAATTAAACTAATAAAATTTGAAACAACAATTTTGAATTTATTGAAAAAATTTCTTTAGCTGACCGAATTAACTCTCTTTGTTCGAACCTGCCTAAATTCCAAATAATAACGATTGATTCTAAACTACCGGCCATACAAGGAGGCGTAAACAAAATTGTTGTAAGGGACACACACCAATCAAAGCTGAAGTTCAAAAAGAAGTTGAATGTTTCGATTTAGGCCGAAAAAGAAGTAAGGGTAAAAATATCATCCCAAGGATTACAATAGCAGATATGAAAAAATGAGAATTGCCAAAAGAGGAAAAATCAGGACAGCAAAAATTACAAGACCTCGGCAGAGACAGACTACTAAAAACTAACGGAATTAAGCCACAAATATTGATGCTTTAGAGTTTAATAAACTAATAAATTAAGATTATTTAGAGATTAAATACAAATTTACATAGAAGGTGGCGTCAAACCACGACCACTTGCTCACTCTTTTCGCTTCAACCACTCCAGCATAACTATGGTTATATAAATAAACGGAGTATATTAATACAAGATTTTGTAATACCATGTTCCTTACGCCAAACCATCATTTGAAATTTGAACCGCCATTAAAATTGTTCAGCGAATTATTCTAGCCGACGCTCTATAAATATATGGGAAATTATTATTATAGTTTTCTTTTGTTTTTCAATTATTTAAATTATTCCTAAATTTTATTTATCTTTTTATTAATAAAATTTAAATTAATTAACTAACATATAGTATACTAAATTATTTTAATGTATAATTGATTCATAAACTTGTTTGCAAATTTTAATAAACCTGCAAGATTGTCTAATGCGTGATTTTACACTTGCAAAATATTAGTAATTACACATGAAAGATTTTGCAACGCAAGATCTAGGGCGCACGCAACGACTATGCAATCTGGCCATAATAGTATGAGATTCAATTCAAATCATTATAATTTTTATCAAAGGAGAATAATATCATCATAATTATGTCACCAAACGAAAAGGATGGCAATTTTCCAAAAAGTGAGTAATCCATTAGATAACATTGAAAAAAGTGAGGATCATATACCATTATCTAATGACATGGCAGCACGCCATCTGTACATTTCAAAAATACTGAATGCACTTCAACAAAAACAATTGAATCAAAACACAAGCCCAAAGGCTCTAAAATAAGAAGCAAAGGATTTGGTGTTGAAAGCTATATTTTAGAACTTTTTTGTACCATGGCCCGCTCATTTAAATAATCGACATCGCTCATTAATAATACGACCAGTATACGATGCAGGACACCTAGCGCAAGAAACCTGAAACATTTTTAACGAAATACCATATAATTATAAAGATTATAAGGGAAATTGGTGATACTGTCCACAATAATATTGTAAAATAACAACTCGCAACTTGTTTTCGTAGAATAATTTCAGTGGAAAATCTCAAGAAGTCGCTCTTATTGATCATCGGGCTTGAAACAAAAATAATTTTCTCTTTGTATTTTTTCGAAATTAAAGCAAAAATGGAATGTAACTGGAATAACATTAAACAAACCTTCTTCAACAACTAAATGAGACACCCTTATTAGATCACGGAACGCCGTCAAATTTTAAATTACACAGATTTTTTTTGAAGAATAGGTAAGTGTCTTTTAAAACTTCGCAGTTCTTCGAAAGGGATAATGAATTCGAAATGAATCTACGGAAAATTGAAGATTTGATGATTTATTAAGTCAAAAAATAATGCAGTCAAATAGTCAACAAACAAACTATTTTCACAAGCAAAGACTACCTATCAGCGAACCGAGGAATAATCAAAAATTGTATTACCAGAAACCATGAAATACATACGGAATTAGAAGTATAAATTTTAAAAGCTCCGAAAGAAACACTGAAGGATAATTCAAATTCAATCTTTTATGCAATAAAATTGCACAATTAAGATTGAGGCATTAGGAATTCTATTTGAAGTTACCATAACCCAAAATAACCAATTTAAATACACTTTAGATGAGATTACCAAATTAATTCACTACGTTTAAAATATTCCTTACTTTGTCGGTTACCATTGCTAGTCCAGAAAGAAGTTTTCCAAAATTAAAGCTAATCAAGATGTGGCAGCAGCTACACTAAAACGGAAAATAGCATGGATCGTCTTGAGTCGGTTGGACTTAAAGAAAGATGTAAACATAAATCGTAAGATTTATTATTTATCAATTCCTTTAAAAAATAACATCCTCCTTTAAAAATTATTAAAATTAATTTTCAAATTTTTAAATATCTGTTCTTATCCAAAATCACGATGAAGCGCACGATAAGTTTTTTTATTGACGTGCTGGTGTGCCCGTCTTCATTTCAAACATGTTATTTCGCACATGTAAATAAAGTTTTTTATTTGTTTTTATAATTTAATTAATTTGTTTTATTTAATTCCACGAAATAAAAATAGAATTTTAAATTAAAAAAAAAAATATGCTAAATTTTTGTTTGGTTTCGATTGTTTGGACTTGATTAGGCTTAGCTAAGTAATTATGAAGTCTCTTGAACCAAAATTTTAATGATGCATTTTAAAACCGGTTTGTAATTTTGCCAATAAAATTACTATTACGCGGTTGAGTTCAACTTATTGGGGATTTGATTTCTAAACGTGTTTATTGTGTAGGTTAAAGAAAACATTTCGAATGCTAAATTTGGTTAAATCGAACAAAAGACTTAATTTTCGCAACACGACTGTTAAAGAGTATACATTGGAGTAAATATTAATTATATTTTATTGATTCTGATTGTTAGAATTGGCGATTATTCAGCTAACAAGGAGTTGTAATGTTTGAAGATCGGCCACTGCCAAGATAGTTGTTTAAGCGTGAACAAGATTAATTTGCCACCGCATAATTTATATTACGACAGACATATTTTTTAATGGTCCATATCCGATGTTGGTATTGGGTACATATTTTTTAATGAATCATTGTTATATTGCAAACCACAAGCATGATACATGAATGCAAAATGTTGGTTGCCAAATTTAATTCAAGGTTTGTGTACATATGTTCAGTGCACCTGTATACAGTCTCCATTGAGTCACTTTAATCATTTTAACACTATAATTTTCTCTCAGCTTAAATTACATCTGTTAAAATATAAAAATATCGAAAATTTATTGCCGGACAGTTTAAAATCAAATGTATATGCTAATTTATATTTATTTTATAAAAACCAATGCTGTGGGAGTTTAGTAAATTATGTATAAGGTATATACAAAAACCACATAATACAAAAAAGCTTATTATAAACTTTTATCATCAGGTGGGTAGCGCATAAGCCAACTCTAAATAATCAAACTAACAAAATTCCACGGAAAAGCTGATACAAAAATTAAGGTTAGCAGAAGATCAATAAAAATTAGTTTTTGTTCAACTAAAAACTGTTTAGATTAGGTTGATTATGTAATGCACAAACAATTTAATTTAACAATGGATATTGATCTCTCTCGGCTACGTATATATTGTATATAGCTGCACCAATTAAAATTTCAATCAACTGTCATCACACCCAAATTCCTATACACAAAAGTGACTTTTATCTGAGATAATCGAATATAAATAAATAAATTGTTGTATTATGAATAATATAGGAAACACGACTCCACATAGATTGTTACGAATCATATTGTGTATTTGGTTTTAATCAAATAAACAGTTTACTACAATTATATGGAATTCCATTTACAAATTGCTTATAATCGGTTTTTGTATACGTTTAATAAATTTTATTCTATATGGTATTGTAATTAATAGAAAATCATTAGTTTAATAAACGAGTTCCGCGAAACGTACATTTATTTGATGATACACAGTCATCGCCACAGAGTATGTATGCTGTACGTAAGCAAAAAAAATTCTAGATAAGTAGATTTTTTAAGAGGTTAATAACAATTTACTAAATTCCGTGTCATTGTACAATTTTGTAAGTCGCTGCACACTCCCCCATGTACAGAGTTCAATAGTTGTTCAGTTGGTCTAGTCACCAAAATTAAATCACGGATCTAACGGATATATTTGAGAGCAACAACATAACAAAAACTGAAGAACCGATTTATTTTAATATAAATTTAATATAAACCCACGCTGGAGACGCCAGATATCCATTACACACCTCATCATAATAGATTACGCGCGAAAAATTCAATTTTACACAATAGCTGTTTGATTATTTGTTTGATGTATAATAAACGATCCCAGAAAATATTAACAAACTATTCGTTTTTATATCAGGTATTCTTAGCCGACCATCTACGGACCGCTACTTTTTTAATAAGATCCTGGGAATCGTTTTTGCATAAATGTCATCTAAAATAATGTTTCTGCAATAGTAAATTGGATCATATGATGATACTGGAAACCATTTTTTGGGAAAGTTATATTCGGTGGCCATACTCAAAAATATGACTATTTTTTCAAAAACCATTTAATTTGTAAAAAAAATTCGAATGGCAATGGCCATAATGAACATGGGATAAAGAATATTTAAAACTGTTTTATCTTAATTCCACCAAAATTATAGTTTTCCGAATTATAAATTTTACACATCCGGGCTGACATATCGAAGCGTTTGTCTCTAGAATGAAATGGGACACTATTTCAGTTTTATGTCAAATACATCCCATTGCCATAATCAAATTATATTAAACTAACTTTCAAATTATTTTAAATTAACGGACGATCTATTGTTACAACACAAACAAAATACCGTCAGCATTTTAATAATACTGAGGCAGCTGCCAGTGCAAACATGATAAGAAACTTAATAACTCGTTTTGAGAAGCGGGCTCCAGTATTGATGAGCCACGAACAAATGTTAGTCGCCCTGTTCGCAATGAACAAGCTGCGGAGGCGAAATGGTCAACGATGATACATCTGTGTCTACTCGTCGACGTGCTACTCAATTGGACAACTCCAAAACATCGCTACGAAGCATTTTGAAATTTAATCTGAGGATGCTTCCATCCAAAATTCAATTGGCCCATGAATTATAGCCAAGGTCAGTCCAAGCTGTCTCACCCTTTATTATATTTTATGTACAACTTAATATAATTCCATTAAAAAGCGGAGGATAGTATATTTTTCGAAAAAACAGAAAACACAATTACATCTGGAAACCCGGAGAAACCGGTTTTCTCATTCGCCACTCAAACATGAGCACACATCAATCGGAAACGACATTAAAATCAATGTTGTTTATTAAAGAGCTCTATACCAAGTTTTTGATAATTTTTTTAAGATCTACTTTGACTCAAGAATCCTTATTGTTACAAGTCCAAATTACATTAACTCGCGCCCAGTTAGCAATTTGTCAACATGCATATGAACAATTTGTTGAGCTTTTCGTACAACAAAACATCGTACATTTGTTACCTACAAATAGTTTAGTAGCTTCTCGAATCACTTGTCTAATACCTGTCCATATTAGGCGACAAGTGTAAGACATGTCATATACCGTTCTTCTTACATAACATTGATTCAAGCGTAACATGTAGACATGTCTTCGCCATTTCTGATTCTATTGCGTACTTTTTAAAATGGCGTAGATATAGACAATCGAAAGATATGAAAAAATTTCCTTTCATTTCATATTGCCACTTTGAGAAAACGTCATCACAATTATTACTATTTTTTATAAACGATATTACCATTTGGTTTGTCGAACAGGTGAGTAATAATTTGTAATCGTGTTTTATTAGGACAAATTTAACATACCCACAAATTTTTAATTTTTTTTAAAGTCGACTAAAATGCCAGCCATCTGAAACTCCGTATTGTATAACTTAAATTATTAATAAAATTTAATGTGTATGTATAAAATGAATTCTTGTTGTCTGTTTGTTCCGAATGGGCGTTTTAGGACGTTTTTTGAAGAGACTGGACCCCCGGGGTCTAGGGACTCGGTATAAATGTTTGCTAAAATTTAAATATTTTTTTTACGGACATAAATTTAGAAAAGGGATTATATGAAATTAGTGACATACTCGAATCCGAGGAGTCCGTCCTCTGGATAAAGGGGCCCGTTCTTATAAGTTTTTCCAATCGAATTTAAATTTTGCCTATAGAAAATTTATAACAAGAGCAGGTTTTCGTAATATTTTTGAAGGGGTAGGGCCCCTGGGTCTAAGTGCTTCCATACAATTTTTCAATAGAAATATTTGTTCCAAACGGGTGTCTCAGCCGCTCAACCGGTCAATAAATTTTTACCATGTATAAGTTGCATGTTCAGAACCAACCTTACGATATTTTTGAATTTTTCTCATTTTTATTACATTTTTTTTACGGGAATGAACTTAAGAAAGGGGTTATATGAAATTGGCGACATCCTCGAATTATAGAGGTTAGTCCCTGGATTATGGGGACCCTCTTCGCCCCCTTATACGTTTACATACCATTCATCCAATCGGATTCAGCCACTCAACAAAGTTTCAGCCGTTCAAAAAAGTTGCATGCCTAGAACCAACCTTAGAATATTTTTGAAAGGGAACCCAAGTTCTAGTGGCCCCGGTACAAATTGTTTCTAAAATTTCCACTTTTTTAACTTTTCCACGGAAATGAGTTTAGGAAAGGAGTAATATGAAATCAGTGATATGTTCGAATCCGAGTGGTCTGTCTCCTGGATCAGGGAGATCCTCCTTATATAAGTTTCAACAACAATCATTCAATTAGATTCAGCCGATCACCCGATCGTCGTGAAATTTTTATCATGTATAAGTTGCAAGCCCAGAACCAACTTTACGATATTTTTAAGTGGTTAGATTCCAGAGCTCAGTACAAATTTTTTCGAAAATTTTATTTTTTCATGGAAACTAGTTTAGTAAAGGAGTTGTATGAAATTAGTGACATGCTTGAATCCGAGGGGTCATCCACTGGATCAAGGAACACCTTATAAGTTTCCACACTATTCATCCAATTAGATTCAAACTTTGCATAGATTTTATACCAAAATGAACAGGTTTTTGTAATATTTTTGGGGTCGGCCCCTAGGTTTAGATACCCACATACAATACCCCCATGTTTTAATCCAAAATGTCAATTTTTTAAATAACTTTCTATTTTTTTAAATTTATTACAGAAATTCTCTCACACCTTCATTTACTCGAATTTACGATGTAAGCAGGTGGTGACCACACGTAAAAAATTGCATTGCCAATTAATGAGAGATATCAAGAAATGGTATTTTAAAATAAATTGCGAATGTTTGTTATTCCACTTCTATCTAAAATTTATGGAGCCCATATAAACGAAAAGTATATGCAAACATGTTAACAAGAGGACTGGATCAAATGATTTATCTCTATAAGGATGTAAACGTCATCTATTAAATGAGTGAATACTGTTGACTCTAAAATATTGCACGAAACGAATTACGTTATCAATCAATTAAATCGATCAGTCGAAATCTCTTGAATGACTCAAAAAGGTTTATTATGAATTTAAAATTAAATGTTTGCAATTTTTAAGCACTTTTCTGTCATTTAATATTATGAATGGTGAAACGCGGCGTGCAACGAGCGAAGCAAGACGTCTTCTTCTAGAACCGAAGAAACAAGTTAACTGCGTGAGACACGATCGACGCGGAAGGTCTTCTTATTCTAAACCTTATTCTATAGATTATGTAAAAAACTTACCTCAAGGTAAAGGTTTATGGTTATGCCGCCTTTAATGCTAATAAATAATTGTAGATGGAAACAAATTACTTAAAGCTATTTGAAGTTTGTTATAATTAAATGATTCTCATTTAGATAACACAACAGTTGTTGTACAAATATTAGTTAGTCTTTGGCGTACCATTTCCATTGCACACGATTAATAGGTTAATCTAATCCAGTTTTTATTAAATTGGAGTAAGTTTATAGATACTTTGTATACGAATTGAATAACACCGTGGGACACACTAAATTAATCCTCAAATTATACTAATTTTACGGCAGTCGCTGATTACAACACAAAATGACCGGTGCACCGCTTCTGTCCCATTGGTCCATTCTATTTCAAATGTTATATTTGGGTTACATTTTTTGTTTCTAACTTGCATAGAAGTGCCAATAGTCACGTTCAAAGTAGTAACACTACTTAGTAGTAGTAACTTAAATCATTGTTTCTATAAACTCAACCTATAATCGCTAATAACGATTAAACTCCGTAACAACTCGGACGATTACCTTTAGTATATTAACAAAAGTTTCAATAATCAATTAATTGCCCACAGCTGTCGAGATAAGTAGATAAAGTGAATAAGAAAAGATCAGAATTACCAAACTGAGGAGCTGCGAAATTCCACTATGAAAATACGATTTTGTTAATTATTAACGATCTACTCTCAAATTAATTATGTTTGGACGGGAAGTTTACCTTCGTAAATCCAAATTTCTGTTGCTCTACGATCAATATTTTTTTTTTTTTGATTATTCACACTATCAGGATTTTTATTCGAAAGGCATTATAACAATGATAGTTTTCAAAAATGGAAGTATGCTTTAAATGTCAACTGAAGGGCGCGATCCAGAAAATTTTGGCTTGTAGCAGAATAAATAATTTGAAAAATCTCTTTTAAAAAAGCTTCCAATAATTTCAAATGAAATTTAATGAACATTATAAATGTGTATGTCAAACCATCTTAACATTTTGCTTGAAATATCACAAAAAGTGAAATTTTTTTCATAACCGTTCCATAATTTGAAAAAATTTATGAAACACTGATTCGGATTAACAAAATGTATTTTTTTTGTTTTTCAGAAGATACACAATAGAGAGAAACAAGTTCATCTTGATTTAATTTGGTGTCGCTTATTTTAAAATATTCAAAATTGGTCTGTTTTATATTAAGAAGCATACAAATTTGAACAGAAACAAAGTAAATTTACATTATAAAAGGAGAAATATATTTCAATAATTTATTAATATTTAAATGAGCTGAACATATAATAATATAATATTCCGGAATGTGCTATAATATAATAAATATTAATAGGGTGACCAAAGTTGGTAAGATCTAAAAACACATTAAAAAGATTTGGATCCTAATATAGAATCAATTCTATTCAAATTGGTACACCCTGTAAATATAGCAAATGCCGAACTTGAATAGCAAGTCAAATTATTTTTGGCTAAAAGAATTCATAATTTTTTTTTGTACAAACGAAATATTCGTTCTCTATGATGTGCCTATCTAATTAAAATCTTCTAATTAACATATGTTAATCAATGATGATGATCACCGATAAAAATGGTCGCAATACAAGTATACAAATATATAGAAACCAAGTTTTTTGAACAGCACACACAAAAAAACTGGTTAAAATGATTAACTAATTTTAGATTTTGAATCGATTCATTTTTGCTATTTTTATTTCAAATTACTATTTATGTCTTTCGTTATTGATAACTATAAAAAACATATATGTTAGACAAAAAACCGGTGTTTCATTATAATAAAACTTTATCTGTATGCATAATGGAGTATACAGATACCAAATTTTATTGTAAATTTCGCCAGTATATGCAATAAATTTTGTGTGATCATAAGCGCGATATGCAACTCCTATTAGTTAGTAGAATAATGAGATGAGCTTTAAGATTTATTTAGATAGAACAAAAATCGTTTTGAAGAAAAGTTACAAACTTAGGGTACGATCAAAACCACTTTGTGAGCGAAATTATTATGAAAAAGTAAAAATGTCACTTAAAAAACTTTCCAACATTCGGGAATATCTATCGAATGTTTTACACAGGATCAGGAAAATAGCGTTCATTTTAAACAATTTTTAAACCAAAAATTACGATTATAATGTACTCTCCAATCAAATTTAAAAACGTCGATCGATGTCAAAAATTCTTACTCGGGCCGCCTCGAAACAATTAGTAACAGGATGTTGTGAACTTGGGTTCTTAAAACACGATACCTTTCCGTCATCTATTCGACAGCGGTCATATGTATAATACGTATCCTAGAAACAACGAAATCCCTAAAAAATAAAAAAAAACAAAGCAATTAATAGTTCGCACTACTCATTAAATTGTACATACATATTATACTGATGTTTACACTTACAGTTCGAAACCATGAGTTTTTAGCACTAGAACACCATTCCACAAACTATGGAAAAAATAGCCTCATTAATAGGTTGTCTAAATCGAACTATTTGACTTTACTTTATCAAAGGACAACTTCAAAAACATGCTGAACAATTATTTTTAAAATATTTAAACGTTAATTTTCTTTTTTAATATAATTTTTGTTTTAAACTAAATAATCTGAAATCATGCATGTAAATCACAGAATAGATTTATTTAAATAAATAAATAAAATAAAATAACACGGTTGTTATGTTTGTCACAGGATAAGAATACTCACTATCCGATTTAGTCGATTGCGCTGCATCCGATTTTACATTCTATCCGACACTCTGATCATAACAAATCGCCTGATAGCTCTATAAGAAAGCCTAAAAATAGAAAAGTAAATTAAATTAATTAGTTTCTATTGTATCACTATTTAACAAAATTAACAAATCAGAAAACTTTCAATTATACACAAAATCAAAATTATCAGTCATATAAAAAGTAAAACACAAACAGAGTACAGAGTAGTATCTTATACAATGGTAAACGGATATGTTTACTCCGCAACAAAATAACCCTAAAAATTAAATTAGCGAAACCTTGTGTGTTTACGGCACAGAATGTCGTTGATACAAAATCACAGTTGCGACAGGAACACTTTTTTTGGACGACTATCCTGGGCAGCAGCAGAGGATGTGGGTCACTGCAGCAGGAAAACTTTCGAATTTCAACATGAAACTTTACATATTGATTAAGCCCAACTTATGATAATTAGTGCTCACAAGAAAAATTAATGCTAGTCCAGGAGCCGAAAAAACGGGAGAAGATAATTTCAAATTTCGCCTTAAAGACGAAACAAATAAAACCCGATTTCTAGATAAAAACTAGAAATAATTTGAGCCTAATTTTAAAACTTTCTAAGCCGCGGCGATGATCATGAAATTTGTTCTTATTATAGAAATATAATTTTCATAAACTTTCATTCACAAATCGAGGAAAACCAACCTCGCCCTTAAAAGATACTATATAAACAAACAAAATACAGACGTATACCGTTCAATAATATTTGTGTTGAACAACAAAATAAACAATAGAAATAAAATGTTCTAAAATCCTAAAAATAAAGTGAAAACCTAGTGGTTGAATTTGCGCTAATTGACTCAATTTCAATGACCAAGAACTACCGTTGAATAAACGATTTCCTGATATAAAGTGTTCTAGAAACCAAAGAAGTTGGCACTTCTGATTGCATACTCCTATCAGGTATGTTCATTACCATCCGAAAAACATAGCGGCTGAATTTGTGCTAATCCAAAATTGGCCCAATCCCATTGAACAACAACGACAGTTGAAATAAACATTTTCCTGAAATAAAATGTTTTAGAAACCAATAAGCTTGGCACTTCTGATTTCATATCTCTATTAGGTATATGCATTGTCATCCGAAAAACATAGTAGCTAGTTCTAAAATTAATGAGCTTGGCACTTCTGATTGCAAATTCCTGTAAGGTATCTTCATTACCATCCGACAAATATAGTGGCTGAATTTGTGCTAATCCAGCATTGGCCCAATTTCATTGAACAACAAAGACCGTTGAATGAACGATTTTCTGACATAAAGTGATCTAGAAACCAATTAAGTTGACACTTCTGATTGCATATTCCTATCAAGTATGTTCATTTTAATCCGAAAAGTATAGTGGCCGAATTTGTACTAATCCAGAATTGGCCAAGTTCCATTGAACAACATAGGCCAATGAATGAACCAATGAAATTTGAATTTTCTTTTCCCGTTTTCCCGGCTCCTGGACTAGCACTTATGTTTTCCCGTGAGCACTAATTAGCACAAATTGGGCTTAGTCCGTATACAAAATTTAAACTCGAAAGTTTCCCTGCAGCAGTTACCACACCAGCAAGGGGCTATTACGAAATCTTTACGATATCTGATTTTTCGATAACAAAATAAATGGGCCTAATAGATAGAAAAAAACTTAAAAATATTACTATGGACAAATCCGCCTGATCGAAAAAATTCGATCTTCGAAAAATTCCATAATAGACCCCCAGACTTTTGTACATGAATTAAAACCACAAAACTATTATTTTTCAATATTTTGTTAATTCAAGTTTACAATTAATGTTTACTCTGGTTGGACGTAAACAAATTGGAGACATCGCCTACTTCATCAAAAATGTGGTATACCGGAAATGTTCTATGAAAAGAATGTAAATGCGCGTTTTTCGGCGAAACGAACGAATGCCCGTAGTCTGTTTTGCCATATCGATAATTTGAGAATATTACCAAAGATCTCGATGTATTCTCGACGTGAATCGTGGAAACATAGCGAATCGGCCTCGCTGAATGGGCACAACATCTTGAGATTTGACCGAACACATAAAAAGAGTGGAAATATCTGCATTTACCATAAAAAGTATTTTAACCTTAACGACATTCATTCGTCTAAATATGGTGAAACTGAAATTTTGATGACAGAAATGATACTACAATATATTACTATACTGATTGTGGTTTGCAACAATCCACGAACCTCAGTTCAATCCGATTGAGATGATTTTCAGAAATTTCTATGCTCGCATGTTATAATTGGTGCTCACCTACTCATGGCTGTATATGGCTCGATCAATACATTGTCCCAGAATCAAATTACTTTAGGGTATTGGCGTCTAATAAACACTCTTTGTCTAACGTTTCTAACCATGATTTTCTGACCGTTTCTTGTTAATTCAGAGCAAAGCGTGTTAAATAGGACTACAAGCGTATCTATGACTTTATTCAGTTAGATAATGAGTTACTTTTCTGACGTTAACTGGAGGTTTCTGCATGCGTCTGATAATGTCAATTCCCTCTTCTAATCCTTTAATGATTCCTGTTATATATTTAAACCATATGTGTGGCAACCAAAAAAACAGTTAATAGCCAATCAGCGATGTGAGGAACCTAGAACTACATCGTAAATAACACAATAGGGACTAGCTTGATAAGGTCTTCAAAAAAAAAAAATTTTTTTACAAATAAAAAAAAATTAACCATGAACCGAATTTGGAACAATCTCAACCATATTGGACTGGCGTTTCTCTAACTTACACCCTTAATCAACAACACTTAATTTTCCAATATATCTCACTCGTCGGTTGTTATTTCATTACCGGGGTTAGAGTGGTTTTAGTGAAAGTGGAATTAGGTGTTTCCAAAATGTGTATCTTATTAAATCTAATTCATCTGATCACCTCCTTTGACATACCTGATTAACAGTTGTATCATGCGTTATGAATTTCAAGATATCTGAAAAATGAATACAGTAATTCCGGTTGTGAAAAAAAGGGTATTGATTCTTTGGAAAATCTTTGACCGATTAGTCTAGTTTCTTTTTATTTAAAATTTTGAGATCATTCTTCGTGATTGTTACCAATTCAGCTGGTAACAGATACTTCTAATAAAAACATATAAAAGTGCTTATATGGCTTATAATTATTTTTTGTAAAAATGATTTTTGTTGTCAATTAATTATTTTTTGTAAATGGGTGTCTGTAACGGGTCGAGTCAACCAATTTTGGTTAGGAAGCCGAAAAGTATTAATAGAATTAAATTTCAGGAAAATTCCAGATGCATGTGAAATAATAATATTTTTTCTTAGGTTGCCGTTTTAAAGAAGCAATTGTTCAAGACCAATACCATCGTTATCCATTAACCTATTAAGCCTTTATCCTTCATCTAGTAGATTAGAATTGTGTTGTCTTTGTGTTACTAACTATCGGCTATACCTAGGTGTCTGTAACCGGGCCGATTCTGTCCCACTTAACTAACCTATCCAATCCTTCGGTTTTGTTATGTGTAAAAGAGGGTGTACGGTGGGCCCGGCGTCATCCGGGAACTCAAGCCTAAGAACTTGGTCGTACATTCAAAATCAATCAATAAATCATAAATTAATTATTTTTTGTAAATTATAAAAATGCTGACGCGACCCACGGTAAGCGCACTAATTTCTAAGCAAAAAGTTAAATTTTTCACTTAAGGCAGAGGCTGAACTGACATGATCCTTCAAGCCTAAAGTATTAAACTGTTAGAACAAACTAAATCAGAAAAATGTGATCTCAAGCGAAAATAAACTAAATCAGAATGAAGAAACATTAAAAGCAGGCGGAAATCGCATATGAAATCGAGAAACTCTGGATACATTACAAAAAGACAGTCCGAACATATATGAAAGGGAAGTGTATGAAAAATTCGTTAAAACAGATGACCAATAATTTTACCAGATTTAGCGAACTTAGAAGACAACCATCGTGAATTTCGTGGGAAATTGACTAAAAATCCACTGCCAACACACACATTATCAGCAAAATCAAATCGTGGATCCGCCCCTATAAAAATTCGAAAAATGAACAACGAGATAGCAAGTGTTGAAGAAATGCTAAAAGAACATTTAAAGGCCACTTTGGAAACCACGTACGGGGATTTGCGTATCTTAATGGATAAAATTACAAATTTTCATTCAGATTTGCGAAAATTCTATTAAAATTGAGGCAATTGCGCAATCAAATAACTTTATCTTTGATTATTATGTAAAGGTGAGGCGAGCATTTAAAGATGTAATGCATAGAATCACGAAAGATGAAACCAAAACCAACACATCATTTATGTCATAATTTAAACAATGAAGAAACACTTCCAACTCTGTTTGGAACGATACTGATTGCACATGGAGACAAACAAGAACCAGTAACTATGCGGGCCTTGACCGACTCGGGTTCGCAAGGTATGCTTGATAACAAAAGATGCTGCAAACTTGCTAAACGTAAGGAAGAGAATATTTACATCTCAGCAATGGGAGGACTTAAAGTGGGGGTTTGTAGAAATCAATAATAGAATTCGATGTAGTTTCGAGATTTGACAGTAAACTTTCGGTTTGAATGGAAGCAATGGTGTACGATCAACTTTCCAGAACCTAAATTTAATATAAACAAACTTAAGCATTTACAAAACATAAATTTGGCAAATTCACAGTTAAATGCGCCAAGCCAATACATTATTATAATTGTAGCTGACTATTATCCTACAGTTGTGATAGACAACGTAATAAAGGGGAATGAACGAGAATCCATAGACAAAGACCGAGCTGATTGAATAGTTATCGGATGCATAGGATCAGGTAATCAAGGAGCTAATATTAGCTTCATATCAACAAAATCGATTAGTGAGCAATTGTTAGTCGTAGAGAACGAGGGCTTAGCTGATCGTACAACCCTGACGAAAGAGGAGATAAACCAGAAGGAAATATTTTAAAAACCGTGTGACGTGACCCCCATGACAAGTATATTGTAAACTTACATCTGAAAGAAAACATAACGAGTTAGGAGAATCACGAAAAACAGCAGATGCTAGATTAATTCAATCAGCAAGGCAATTTTCTAGAGATGCATAATTTACTAAAAGATATGTAGAATTCATGAAAGAATGCCTAAAAATGAAACACATACCACCAATGGAGTAACCATCTCTGTCACATTATTGATTCCAGTAAAATATACTCCATCCCAAATCGTGGTATAATAAACGAGAGCAGCAACACCACCAAATTGATGCCCCAAAGATGCAAGACGACCTAGATAAACTAATTGTATAAGATGGAGAGGACATACGTAGTATGTAATAGCGGCAGACGTAGAGGAAATGTTTAGACAACTTTGAACAAATGAAAACCAACAAAACTACCAGAGAATTATGTTAAGACAGTTAATCTTCTAGCAATAAGAATATTGCACAAATGAGCGCACGAAGAAGCTAATGATCCCACTGCTGCTAAAATATGAAAGGAAAATTGTTACGTGTACGATATATTAACAGGAAGTTGCACAAAAGCAGAATGCTTGTCTTGAATTAACCGGACTTTAAATGATTCAACAATCCTTGTCGGAATTCCCAAAGAAATACAAGCAATGATACAATTAACCGGGAGAGGGATGGCAATTTTCAATATCAGAATATCGAAAATTAATTAGAGCCTGAAACTTCATTCATTCACTTCACTGAAATTCATTGACAAATGCAATCAATACTGTTGAAAAGAAGCATATAAAATCGCAATTAAGATGATGCAGAATGAGTAATTTAACTAAGAAATCATTTTACTACAACCAGGCCAACAGTTGCATAAAACTAGTGAGTTATTATCATTGAATCTCTTCTTGGATGATAAAATCGTAATGCGAATTGTTGGCAGAATCGAAAAATCATTAGTCTTATATGCCAGTCTTATATATAGCATAGTCTCATCCATTCATCTTGCCGAAGAATGGTCAATTAATCAATCTGATAATCAAAGATGATCATGGTATTACTCTACTGTAGTTGTTACATTCTTACGACAAAGGTATTGGGTGACTCTTAAGTAAGTACAATAAATTCGGAAGGTAATGGAGGACACTAATCTGTACAAAAAAATTATATGACAGCACATATCCCATCTGTAACCGTTTTGGAGATAATCAAGGTTCTACTGTAAAATTAGTCACTTTGAATTTCACTCATAACTTAACAACCATTACTCACAAATTTCCCAAATAAACGTTTGTTATATAGCAAATTAATTAGTTGATTAGTTTATCATAGGGCCAATAATAAGGTAAATTGATAATACTGGTACTCTTGAGAATTGTGTTTCGTTGTCTGTATACGCTCTAACCGTCCAAAATGAAATCTTTAATACATGTTCAATTCATTGGTCATTGTTGAAAACTGATTTTTTTTAGTAATAGAACTTGTCGCACTTCTAATCAGGGCCAACACAAGAAGGGAAGCTTGCGTAAAGTCCTGACCACCAACGTTTAATTGGCACAGCAAAATATCAAAAATTAATGCTGTAAAATCATTAAGAGCAGTTTACCTGGATATTTTGAGAAAGCCTACAGCATAATTTAATGGTGTAATTTTACGGTAATAAAGATCCAAATCTACACATAGAAGCTGCCGAAATCTCGAACTAAAGGCAAAAAAAGCAATTACTTTCAGTAAATAGTTTCTATGATTTCCAGTTTCTCTTATTTTTTTCCAATATCTCCGATTTTGGAGCTATTACTCATATTCTACTAAGTTGTTTTGCTTCAGCTTTTCCAGTTCTTGGCTGCAGCATCGTCCTTTTTAAGGTCATTGCTGATCTTCCTTTTCCCTTCTTCTGCGTCCTAGCCATTTCCATTTTCGTTCCTTAATGTCACGCTTAATTTTGATCTATATTGTTTACCGCAAAAATTCCTCGTTAGTAATCTTGTTTGTATCGAGAAGAATCTTACTAGCCGTCTAAGCCATTTCTTTATAAATACCTTTAGTAATCTTGTAATCACATGCGTTTCTTGTGCGTGTTTCCATTTTCACAGCCATACAGTAGTATTAATTTTCAGGCATTAAACATTCGTAGCTTTGCGTTTCTTGACAGAACGAATGTATTCCAATTTTATGAAACAAACTGAAAGCGTTTCTAGCTATTTTGGTAAGTTTAGTTCTCTTATAAATTGCACAAATTGCCATCATTTTATTCAGCTGGTATTCCCTGGCTGGCTATACCGTACCTGATTATGCATGCGTTTTAGTATTATGCGTATTTGATTTTGTTAATAAGGTAAAAACACAATCTAAAGATTACGCACAAGGTGGCCTAGTAACTAGACCGCTTCTTATTACGGTAAAAAATTCAACGTTATCTGGATAATGGGAGGCTATCAAATTATTTATTTTTTGCAATATTGATTTAAGTTAAATTTAAATTATAAAAAACAAAATAGATAAATGAGTGTAAAATTAATTTGTTTATAAATGGTTAAGAGGTTGAGTTAGCAACCCTAATTTAAAAAAATAATCCGCTGACTAGTACGAAAATGGTCCGAATTTGGTAACATAGCGCTAAATAACACACATAAGAAATATCTTAAATTTCTGTCCGTATTCTTACTAGCTTGCTGCTGCTGCAATGTTAAGTAAGGTGAAAATTTGAAAGAGGTTTCAAGGTCGATTTTTTATTGTTTTTTTTAGTTTTTATAATTCACTATAAAATATAAAAAAAAATTAATTTTAAAATACAAGAATTTATTATACAGAAAAATAACAGGTTTCTCGTGATGATTGAACTATGATCTGCCCAATCATCATTAATGGTGAATGGAATTTAAACACAAAAACAAATTAAACATTAAAAACATAAAATTAAAAAATAATTTTAAGAATATAGTTACAACAAAAAACATAAACAAAAGAAAATAATAAAAACAGTAATATATTACAAGAAAATAAGATAAAAAATTATAAACTAAATCAGTAGCTAGGAAACAACCAAAATAATTAATTAAAAAATTCGAAATTAGCAATTGATTTTATAATTTATTGAAACCCCTTACATAAAATACGAGCGCAAGGAAATGTCATTCTCTTATACATTTTATATATACCTTTAAGATATCTTTACATTTCTTATATAAATATGCACGTATTATCAAACGAAAAGAAAAATAATATCTGTCCATGAGCCCATTTGTATAATCAACAACAAAAATATTTCCAATATAAAAACTAAAAAACTACATAAAATAAAATAAAAATTCTTTACTAAAATATTCTCTTTAAAAACTTAAAAACTAAAAGACACGAAGAAAACAACTACATAAGAACGCTTTAAGCACGTTATATATAAGCCATAAGCTATATACAATTTTATATACACACGGGGTAAAAATGTATTTATATCCACTTATGTATAACATACCACAAAATCAATGTAGAGAAAAGAAACATTTTATCGTGGTACGAGTAGTATGGAATGGTATGGAGATCGATTTGAACTATAAGCAGAGTAGTTATTTTATTATTAATTTTTATTTTTTAGTTTTTATTTTTTAAAGTTGACTTGGTAGACTCTCTCTTATTTACTTGAATGTAATATACGAACGAACTAACGAACGATCGAAAAATAAAAAAAATCAAGTTTTAAAAAATTTTCTGTATTAAATTGTATATAAAATAAATTTTAAGACTTTCTAAAATAATTCATATATAAATATAATACAAAACAAAAAAAAACTTTTAGGCGCGAATATACTCTGCTAATGTACCCAATTTCAGTCTAAAATTTAGCCAGCAGTGCATGTATCGATCAAAAGTTAAATCGGAAAATGCCTTGTATCAAGGTCTTGCGCACAGCGTGGATAAGTTACCTCGAAATTCATTAAGATCGCATAACATTATAAAATAAGTTATGTAATTTAATACATACAATGTGCAAATTCCTAACGATCAGCTCTTAATTTTATTATAAATTTCACTTGAAAATTATTCAATTTCGACGGGAGGGAAAATTAAAATGATTTGCACGCATTCATATACAAAATAAACGAAAGTTAAATTCGGTGTTCATTTCGCACGCGTATATTCTTTTTCGAATAAATTTGTTTTTTTTTGTATTTCATGACTAAATATTGCTTATAAATTAATGTTTTGTTTTTAATTTTAATTAAATAATAAATGAATATGTTACTAATAATAATAATAATAATAATAATAGTGAAGGTGATACTCATAGTAATAAGATAATTACAACTGGCACATAAAAATATTTACGGTGAAATTAATTTGAAAATGTAAGCGAGAGTGTTACATTCTTACATTTCTTCTTACATTCCATCAAACAACAAAACTAAAAATGAAATTAAATTATAAAATTCTAGGCATCGTAATTTTAAAAACCAATTAAAATCTTTGGGTGCCAACTCAAAATTCTTTGTAAATATTCTAAAAAGTATGTTAATTAATTGCTTATCCAACAGTAATTTATAATTAATCAAATTTTACTAAGGTGAAAATAAAAGCAATGCTCCTTGGGGATGGATGAATGGTGGAACGTACACCTTACAATTAACTACAGTTGCTTAGATCGATTTCTCAATTTATATAGGTTGCTACTGAAATTTCAAAAAATAATTGTGAAACTAAACTAATGACAATTTTTTTAAGCCCGATAGAACTTGAAATTGTAAAAAATAACACAAAAAATTAAATTGTATATGTAATATGTAAACGGGCAAGTATCCTGTTGAAACCACATCTCGCCCGGATTAATGTAAGGCCGCGTTTTTGAAGAAATAAGGTCCGATATATCATCGGATCACCAGCGTGTAAACCGCACCAAACGATGCATTTTTTTGGATGTGGTACGAAATCTATTCACAGTTCGACGGATGGTTTGCTCAGATGGACGATTATGTGCACCATAAAAATCACAAAGTCGTCAATAAGTTGCGCGAATTGACGACTGATTTTCAAAGTAAATTTTAATAATTTCGTAGCGTTGTTCAAGCGTGAGTCTATTCATGATGATTTGCCAGAATATACTAAGATCTGCCAGAGTATATTTTTCATAAAAATTTAGTTTTTTGTTTTATTTTTTACAATTTCTAGTTCTATCAGGCTTAAAGAAACACCCATTATATCGACAAAAATATTATATAAGTTATCTGGAACTAATAGGATAGACAAATCGTATGCGTTTCTGAGTAAAACTAACTATGTACGATTTCTTCGTCCAATTAGCGGTGCAATTTGCAACGACCTGTATTACATTATCAGATTTCCACCACTCTTGGCTGTTTTTATTATATTGGAGAGATCAAATTAATAATTAGCAAAATTGATAACATTTTAACGGCCAACTGACGCAATCGTTAAAACTGTTCTTGGGTTCGAATCCCACAAGAGACGGTATGAAAAAACGAATTTCCTTCATCTGATTACGTTCAGTGATGTCAATAGAAATAAAAATACCCTTAGCACTCGACCTATATTCCATGTAATGGTAGAGGCTGACATGAGGCTTGCAACGTGCGGATGGTATGTTTGAGTTAGTGAATTGGTGAAGAGCGAGTGAATGTATTGGGGTATATTAATGGAGTTTAAAAGGAAGTGAAATTCATTGAATAATTTTTTGTTTTCAATCATTAACAAAAAACCTGGGGAGCGTATGGAAAAGAAAGCTAATGCGACTACAACTTCACCATTAACGCCCTCAACCGTTCCTTGAGTTAGCAAAAATTTGGATAACCGCATGGAAAGCATCCGTAATCAAAATTCCGTGGGATCTGCCAATTTATCAAACAACCTTAAATATGAAGTTTTATTCAACCTATTTGGGCTGTGGAGTGGCCGAATTTTGATAAAATAAGTTTATTAACAAAAATCGCCATTTCCGTTTCGTTTCGGTTTCGTTGCAAGTTTAGTTTAGCAAAATTACCACTTCCGGTGAGCCGATTTCCTCCAAATTCAACTGGGATCTCAGAGGTTATGGAGCAAAAAAAGCTTAATTATGAAGTTTCTTCCAAATCAGTCAATCCGTCAGGGCTGTAGAGGACACAGACCGACAGACAGACACCACCTCGTAAACTACTTTTACGGACGTCGGCGATAAAGCTTATGGCAAGCGGTATAGCAAATGGTAAGATTTTTACAGATCTCGAGGTCGAAAATTTTCATAATTACTATATATTACGATTTGCGCCTCGAAGTGATAAATGCGTACAAGCAAAATAACATCAAAAAGACGCAATAACGATACACAAATGCCTTAAATAAAAAGCCTTATGATATCATTTGTTGTAAGCCAAAACTCGTAATGCTTACATAAGCAGCCCCCAAATGTATGGGATGTATGTACGTTGGCCGATTTCCGCCAAATTGCACTAGGACCTCGAATGAATGAATGAATGAAAAAACTTAATTATGAGGTTCCATCGAAATCAGTTAATCCGTTTGGGCTGCAGAGATGACGCAGGTGGACAGACAGGCAGATCCCATCCCGTAAACCACTTTTTCGGTCTTCGGCGGTATAACGAATGATAAATCTGCAAAAATCTCTAAAAATGTATGTTTTTATGTAAAAAAAGCCTTTTGACCTCATTTGTCGCAACCGTAAAGATCACTAAACATTACAAAACCGATAGACATTTATGTATTTACAATTAAAATAGCGAGCATAAATTTCATATACAAATTGTGATGTTATTACGTCGAAATAAGCAAACAGATAATTAAAAGGCCTTTGGCGTTTTTAATTATTTCAAAGCTATCGAATAAAATAATTTTTGTTTTATTATTTATGCGGATATTGTATGTTACCCTATCTGAAGTTTCTAGTAGATTTTGCTAGACAAATAAACATTTCTTTTCGGATAAAGGTTTATCACTGATCTATAAGCTCGCTTCGATATAATGAAAAAAAGGCATAAATGTAAACTAAATGTTAGCTGTGAAAGATGGGACTTGAGAGGGCTGATGTGTAAATATATTAGTGTGTATAAGATAAGAAGAACAGAAAAAATTCGGAAAATTATTTTCACCATCCAAATAGAGTTTTAGAGATTTTCAATTGCCGTTTTCATCATACAAAACAAATGTTTATCATAATCATGTGAGAATAAGCGTAAACTTACCGACTGTCGTTACCGAAATTACCGATTGTCATTTTCCTCATTCAAATTTAATTTGAACGGCAGAGTCGCATACAGAATTGTATAGTGCAACATGACACAAAGTGGAGCAAAAGGTCGCCAACACTAGAGGGCCTAATTACAAAATTTTCGAGCCGATAAAAAAACAAAATATATGAACGGGGTCTTACCGGAGGAACACCTAGACGAATTTTTCCGAAATAAGGATGCATCTCAACAGCTTAACGGCACTCGAAATCTTAACAAAATGAAACCTCACCGACCCACCACTTCTTAAACAAATTGTCTCGGAAGTATAGTATAATTTATTGGAATCGCTTCCAGGTACTCTTTAACTAAGGGGTAATTTTATTTATTCGATCCGGTAATTTTTGCCGTTTTTTCAATCTGTTTTCTGCGATGATTCCTAGTTCGTTATTTCGAAAAATGGAAAAAAGCGTATCACAGTTTGCTGTGAAGCAAAGGGGATCGAAACTGTTAACACTATGGATTTCACAATTCCCGTCCAACTTGTACACGTAGTAACAAATACTATCTACATTCGATGGAAATCGTGAATAATTACGTGTGCGATTTACGAGGACGAAATCGAGGAATCTCACTAAAGACTTCCACTCAAGAAGTACAGCCATCAGAAACGGGTATGGAGAGCTAAGAACAAACGTGGCTTATGTTCTCCCAGTATGGTAAAAATTCTTCCAAAATATGTTAAATCGGACTGAAGATGGACCCCTATTGGAGCAATTGCTTCGCCAGGTGGGGAGGTCTTTGTTGAATATCTCACAGTAGAAATAGAATCACCTACTAGTAGATTAAATATGGGTAGGCAATCGGTCTCGATGACAATATATACGATCTCATCGTCGCGGAGAATTGGAAGACCACACTCATATGTTCGCTGAAAACTATCATGACATAGCTTTATTGAACACTACCTACAAAGTGTTGGCTAATGTTATACTTGCCAGACTCGTACCTCTTGCCTAAAATGTCATCGGCGACCCTCAGTGTGGTTTTCGTTCCAACCAATAAACCACTGACCAGTGTATTGCACCATAACGTTGATTGTGGAATAATGTTAGGAACATTCATTTGGTCTGTACTTGCTTTGGGAAGCGATAACTGGACCCTAACTTCTAACGACTTTAGAATGTTATCTAGTTTTGAAAGAGTCATTCGTTGTTTGGTTCAATTAAAATTGTGAAAAACGGATATCAGATTCTTATGAACCACGAGATAAAGCGACTTCTCGGAGACCGTGATGCCATTGGATTCATTAAATCCAACCGATTAGATGGCTAGGTGACTTACCAGGCTCCGCAAGATCGCAACGAATGATAAAAAGTGGTCCAGCAACAACCAAACCAGCCGATGTACGTCGTAGAGAAATTACAGAGGTGCTGAGATCATTGCTAAAGCTAACGCCACCTTTCCAAGAAGTAGGACAAATGATAGGCACAATGTGTTGAGATAAAAAGATGATATTAGCGAACTCGCTAATAAAATTCTGAACTTCTAAGGCATAATGTTGCCATGCAACTGACACCATTATTTTTTGTTCAATGAATGAATACTCGTATGTATAAGAAATGTTTGTTTGTACAATACTAATATAATTTAATTTAGTATTTGTATCTAAAATAATACTTTGTAATATTTCATTTTATATTACACACATATATTAAATTTTAAGTTTTCTTAGTTTAATTACTGTTGTTAAATAAATAATTATATCTTTAGTCCACTTACTAAAGACGATAAATCGAGCATCGGAAACGTACAAGGTGGGCTAAAATTTGGTATAGTACATTATGAGAGGGCGTTGCTTAATATTTTAAAATAACATGTCAAGCGTTTTATTAAACCGTGGACACCTTGATTATATCATGAACCTCTGACTTTACTGATTTTCGTGTCGATGGTGTCATCTTTTATTGAGTGAAGTAGATGTACCACCTTTTTGCCTGTAAAATATGTGTTTTCTCAATATGATATGATTTGGAGCTCAAATGAGTCTATATTGTTGAAAAGCCAAAAATACGATTGCAAGTAGTTTGTGTGAAATTGTAATTGTAGTGGAAGAATCCAAGATTCAGACGTTAAACTTTCAAGAAAAACATATTTTTAGCTGAACGTGCAGGCATGCACCTACAATTTTTATACCAGTAGCGTCTCACGCTTTCATTTGTGAGTATAGACAGGCAAACAAATTAAAAATAAATATTTTATTCGTTTTAGAAGTCCATGATGTGGAGTATTCTTCTATTCTTCATCATTTTTCGACGTGTGGACATCTAGCATAATTTCCTTATGCCCTTTAAGAAACCCTTAAAACGTTTTAAATATTCTCGTTTCCAAAAATTCATAAATTTTGTTTGCTTGTAAATAATACGAGTGGCAAAGAGAGTCAAGTTAAGAATTTACATCTTATAAAAAAGTTTATGTCAACTAAAAAATAATTATGGTGGGCGTAATTGAATTAGGGATTCCATACGCGAATTTCGGTGTAGTCGAATTAGCGCAAAAATAATACAGATACCTGAAGTAAAATTCCGATATAATTTTAAAGTCTTAAAATAATAAATTTGCTGAACAAGTGCGTTGTACGGAACTACTAAATTTTGCTTGTATTCACAAAATAAAGCAAAATCACTCATTCCCCCCGATCAAAGTGACGAAAATTTAATTGGAATTGATTAAAATTGGAATTTAACGAATTAAATTTATTTTGCTGGATGCTCCGGTATTACTAAAGAAGCAGTTAATCAGCTGGGGATTTTTTTTTAAGTTAATTAAAATTTATTTAAAACGTTTAGGCGTTATATTTAAAGGCACTTTGTTCGAAAAATATCACAAACATTTGAAAATTTTACAAAAACCAATGATTCGAATATAATACCCTTGTATTATGTTTAGAGGAGCTCCATGGATCTCGCCAAAACGCTTCAGCTGAGAAAATTACAAAAACAAAATATTCTATCTTATTCTTGATCGCCGCTCTTTACGGCGAACCGAGAAGGATGAAGGTCAATAGTGCAGACTGTAAAATCACTCCATATATAATCAACCTTTAATTTAAGTTTATGGCGGCAACTCAAATAAAACGAATCTGGAATGCAAACGCAGAAAAAGTAATATAGTACGAAATAATTCTACGGATAAAATATATAGATTTGGAGTTAAAATGCTAACGATCTGATTGTTTGCAATCAGTTTATACCAAAGAGTGCGCAGTACAAGTATAATTAGAATAAAAAAAGCGGAAAATTTTTATTTTAAATGAAATTTGAACTCCTTACAGGCGGGCAATGGCAAAAAATAAAAAAATCGATTTGGCTCGCAATTATTTCCAATGGTCTATTCGTAATAAATTAATAAAAACTTATCTACAACGTTTAAAAGATAATTAAGCAAAAGATGGCAAATTTGAACAGTTAAATATTTATTTAGAACGGAATTTTAATGTAAATTATCTTTAATCAAAAATTCCAATAATTAGAACTTGAAAAAATACCTTGATAAAAAAAAACTAGAAAGATTTCATATCGAAAATTCCAAACTAATTAAAAATGCATATTTTAACATTTAAATTAATATGGTATGCAGCACGCGATTTATACAACTTTTAAACGAAAAAGTTTGGCGCAATAAAAACGCGCGCGCGTACAAAATAAAGTTCACCTTAGAAAGCCTTAATTATTTTATACCTTGATACTCAACTTACGAGGAATTAAAGAATTTTTTTTTTTTTGTTATGTTATGTTATATTCTGCTTTTTTATATTATTTTTGGTTTGGCTCGTTTCTTGCTTCTTTTTGTATGTATTTTGAATGACCGGACCAAAAAAGCTTATGAAGAGTCGAAAAACTGAATATTTTTATTTTCTTGAAAAATATATAAATAAGAAGAAACTAAAGATTGTATATAAAATACTCAACAATCGAAAATGTAGTTTCTTAAGTTTTTATTATTTTTTTTATTCTTTCTTCTTATATTTCTTTTCTATACATTAATATAAAATGTGTTTGTAATCTCTTCTCTCTTAGCTCGCTTTGGAATTTTTATTTATTTATGTTTGAAATTTTTTTTTATTAAGACCACGAGTTTTATTTAGTCAGTTTGAGTAAGTGGTGTTTATTGGACGCGTAATACGATTTTTTAACAAAATATACAAACATTTAAATATTTTTTTATTGTATTAAATAGTTTTGTTATCAGTACTCATATTTTATTATCACACAACACAAAAATTTATGGATTGATTTATTTAATTAATAAAGCTGTACATTGGAATAAATAATAAAGTGAAAACTTAATAATCATGACAGAATAAAGTGCAAGTGGTTAAAAAAATAAATAAATTAGAAAAAATATGATATAGAATATAAAATTTAATTAATTTATGAAACATGTTTTATAGTTTTCTTTAATTATAATTGACCTATTAATTCAAATATAATTTACCAATTATCTTACGAAAATAGTGTTTGTGAAACATATGTAAAAAAAAATTTGTTAACAGTGATTCTGTTTGTTCTTGAAACTAATCTGGAGTCTGGATAAATAAATAATGAACAGATTTTAGTGTTAGACTTGATAGTTAATTAATGTTAATCAACATCTGCGCCATTATATAAATAAAAAATATTTAATTAACTTTAAATACACACATACCATTACATATTTGGATTTATATACAGATAATACATTTTTCTAGGGGATTTGGTTAATTAAAATTAATAAATGGTGAGTAATTTAATTGCATTAACAACAAAATAAATATTTATAATATTAGTTTGTAAACAAATTAGTTTGTGTTATGAATCACCCTGTACACATTCCAACAAATTATCGGCAAACCAAATACTTTTACGCGAATATAACAAAAAAAAGTTGTGTGTGCGAAGATATTTTATGTCGTTTCTTGAATCACACGGCCTGCATTCCATCACAGGGTATACCCGAAAAGTGGTTGAGGTGCGCGCGATTACCTGGGCATGTATGTATACCATTAAATAGTTTTTCAGTTTATTTTATTTCATTTTGTGTTCATTTTGTTTATATGTGTGTAATTTTGATGGAATTTTATATTTTCTTAGTAAAGTTTTTTATTTAATGTAGTTTTGAAATTTAAAATGTGGGATATTTCTTGATGATGTAGAGGTAAAAATATTTTTTATTCTTCTACCACCTGACGATTTCGTTGAGATTTTCGAGTTTTTTTTAAAATATTATTGTTAAATTAGAAATTTTATGTAATTAAAATTGGATTAAAATTGTTGTCGAATGTGTGCTCGTCTTCTCGAAATTGGAACACCGGCAAAATAACACGATTTTCTCATACTCATACAAATGCATGTTGTTACGATACGAAAAATAGTTTTAATTTGCATAAAATAAATATTTAATTTGTGCCGTCCATCTATATTCAAATGTTTTGAATTTGTTAAATATAATTTATGAAATTTTTTAATTTCCAAATCATTGGATCATATTAAACCTTGCACTAAAAAATATTATTGATTTTCACACAATTAAGCAGAGTCACGTGTCTAAATTATTAGACAATAGTTATATAGACACGAGCGTGATAAATTTAATTAAAAAGTTTAACCTAGAGGATTTAAAGAAAATTTTAAACTTTATTTTGGAATATATCCATATTGTTAATGTTTTAACGAATATTAAAATTTAGTATTCAATTAAAATTTCTACGAAAATTATGTAAATAGTTTTTATTAATAGCAATAAACATGTTACACAGAAATTAACACATTTTTGAAGTATTCAATCTATTCATAAATTAAATTGAATTGTTATGCCTAAAAATATTTTTACAGTTTAGACTAGATCAAGGCATAATATGCATATTATTATTTCACTTTGAACGTGTTTCACCCATCAATAAATATTGCAGGCACTTAGAAAACGTGACTTTCACTTTTATGTTACTTTGTCAAAGTTCGTAATATGTATATAAATTTATTGCTTATACATTATTCAAATAATCGAGTACATCACCTTAAGTTTAAAAAGAAAATTGCCATTAAAGGTGAAAAATTATCCAATAAATTATATCTAAGTGTAGCCCTTCAAGATATCTTTCATTTTAAAATATATCAAACATTTCAAGGAACAATAAATATTTCTATAAATTAATAAATAATTTCAAGGTTTATCATATTAATGTACTACATTATTAATTTTGAAAATTTTGTGTAAATACGGTCTCCACATTCTTATGAAGCCATACGGAACCCACGTGCTTATAATAATATGTTATCTTTCCATCGGTAAAATAAAATTGTTTTTAATTATATTTTCTTGTACAACATTTATAATTTAATTAGACATCAATTTGAATAATAATAAAAGTGGCATTCCTTATTTGGCTCGGTACATCGAAAGCCTTGAATTGTAATAAATAAAAATAGCCTTATATAAACACCTACAACATTTACTACAATTAAATATTTAAAAGGACAATTATGTAAAATAATGTATTGGAAATATACAAATGCTTTGTCTTTAAGTAAATAAATAAATCGAAAATTCCTTAGTTCTCAACTTAAATATTTATATAAAGTTTATGTAGTTCAAGGTTTCAAATTCTTGTTTATTGTATACAACAATTATATATTTTATTATATGTTGGTTCGTTATGGATAAATGACTTTGTAAAAATTAGGTATGGGTAAAAATTAAACATGCAGTCCACTGGTATACACACGCAGGTCAAAAACATTATCTAATCGTTATTAAAATAGTTTTATTTTTTATAACTTCACATTACAATCCATTTTTAAATGACACATTTTGTATTCAATACTCTTAATTATATTTCGTATTTTGCACAGTTACATTGGAATTGGTAGACAATAATAAAATATGTGAATATAACGACATATTTCATTTTATTCAAACTATCTACCTTTTGTACATATTCCTGTTGATATATTAGGGGTATGACTTAATGTTTACAGATTTTTCAGCAAATTTATTTTATATAAAAAATACACAATACCGAATTTAATTTTGAAAATATTATCCATTGTTTTTTATGACATTGCGCCATCTCTCAGATAACATACGAATGCCGTCGCGGAAAAAATTTACAACTGCGGCGCGGTAAAGTTATCGACAAATTAACACACATTGTCCAGCATTTTGAACTGTTTATCCACTAAGGCGTGCTGCATTGACCGGAACAGATTGTAGTCGGATGGGGCCAAGTCTCATGAATATGCCGCGTGAGGGAGAACTTCCCATCCCAAGTTCAAGATGTTATTCTGAGTCACGTGAGCCACGTGAGGTCGAGCGTTGTCATGCAGCAGTGTGACTTTCCTGCTTCCTTGCCCAGTAAATGGCATTTTCTGATCAAGTTGTTTCAGGTTGATATGGAGCTTGCAATGTGCAGATGGTATACTGTAATTGTGTGAATGAGTGGTGTGTGAGTGTGAATGAAAAGGGGAGTATTAATTGACCTTCAAAAGTTTTTGTCTCAGTTTGTTCAATTGGCGGCTGTACCCGGGATCTATCTACGACTTTTTACATTCGAGTTTCTCGTAAAAATATACTTTTCAACACCCGTCACACGTTTCCGCAAGAAGTCCTTTTTTATTCCCGGGCAAGCTATGAAAGGCACGTGTTCATAGGTTGATCTAGGTTGTGTTCGGTCAATACATGTGGGACCCACCTTCCAAGTTTTTGAATTTTTCTCATTTGGTGCAAACGCTTGGGCATAGCCGTTTGGATGACTCCTAGCTCTTGTGGCGTTTGCGTTGAGTCTTCATCCAGTAGAGCTTGCAATTCCGCATCTTCAAACTTTCGAGGCTGTCCAGGGCGTGGATGATCACTTGCCATCGTAAACTCTGCTATTCTGAGAGGTTGTGTAACTCACGTAGACTTGTCGTTCGGTGTTCTGAAACATTGCTTCCGATCCTGTAAAAACCACAAAATACCGTGAAAATATTTCTATTTTAAATATAATTTTAAGCTTGAAGAAAAAATCTGTAAAAATTAAGTCTGCACCTAATATATATATATATATATATATATGTAAATAATAACTATATATATTTTTTTATATAACGAATAAAAATAATTTGCATTGTTATAGCATGAAAAAATATATCAATAGTATACATTATTTATTATGTTATTTAAATTAAATCAATCAGTTTTCGATTTAAAGAAAATGTTACAAGAATATTATATTATGATGATATAAACATTTACATAGTTCTTCGAATAAATTTACTTCCATATCGAGTACTGATTAAATCATTTATAAAGAATTTATTTTATGATTCAATACATACAATTAATAAATAAACAAGGAACTGAATTTGATGGTTTTACAAAAAAAAACTTATCTATATTGATTTTTCGCTATATATTAGTAAAATAAAATTCTTGATTAGGTGTAAATATTTATATATCCGATTGTATATCAATGAAACAATGTTTATACATATTATATAGTTCAACAACTTTCTAAATAAAAATGTGTATACATATAATATAATATATATAATATAATGTGCAACAACACACAGTGTTTAGGCATTAAACGCGAATTAAGTTTTATATTACTGATTAGATAGCAGTATTATAATACGTATAAAAATTATCACCTCTGCCTAAAGTAGATTACCTTACACCAATCCAAAACTATACAGTATCACTTTCATTATAATAGAGTACCATACATATATATATATATATATATATATATATATATATATATATATATATATATATATATATATATATATATATATATATATATATATATATATATATATATAAATTCCAAAAATATTTTTAACACTTTCAATATGTTGTGTTTGCTTCTACATGTGTGCACACATTTTTTGTTTATATCGAATAGTAATAATCATAATAAAAGTTTCTAATTTAAAATAGTTTTCACTTTATAAGACGAAAGAAATTCACATTTATTTTTATTGTGTTATCAGTAAATAATCGAAAATCTTTGGGTTGGACAAAGTTGTATCAAACGATCTAGGGGCTTTATGAACTTTGACGACGAACCAACGGAAGAAATATTTTCTCTCTTTATATCATTACAAAATAAAATATATTTAATAATACCAAGCTTTCGTACAATTAAATAACTATGCAAACCGCAAAATTGTAAATTTAAGGAAAAATTTCCATGTATCCATTCTAACAGCAACCGTAGGTCCCGTAAATAGTTATATAATTATATTAGTACGTACATCCTCAAGTAATTTTGAGATTTACAATTTTTAAAAAAATAATCACAGGAGATGCACACCACAAAAATTTGAACAGCTCCGCCTAACGGAATCTGGCAGTGTTGAAAATGTTTAGGTAGATACATCGTAAAATGCTAAGAAGGATTCTATGATTTTCTTATTAAAACATAAATTCTATTAATTTATAAAACTATGTAGTTCAAACTTTCATGGTCAGCTGTGACCGATAAATTATTTAACCACCCAACTAAAAATCAGCTTACATTCCAGTACATAATGTCCATGATAATGTACAAACTATTAGTGACATCTTCCAGAAAGGGGTTAATTTCCGAAAAAGTACTAATAAATTTCTAGGAGTATGTGAACCGGACGTTTATCAATTCCGTTTGTCCCGAAGTGTTGCGTTTCCCGATTATGAATTTAGTTCGAAACGGGAAGGTAACTTTACACATTTACAGCTAAAATGCTAAAAATTTACAGACGTACCAAGAAAAACAAACCTCAAAGTTGACTGGGGTAATATAGTAAAGGAGCACAACGTTTAAAAGAAAATTTTAATTCCGTGAAGAAATTGACTGTCTGTCAATGGTCAGCTGTTACTAAACTGAACAAAATGTTAGTAAAAAATAACGACTTGATTCTCACCGTTTACATAACAGAAACTTTACATCTTCCAAAAAGAATGTTGATGAATTGCTTTTTTCTGTTAATGTTCCTGGTTGCATCATCTTTGATCCGAATGTGCTGCTCTGCCAGAGCAGGATTGTAATTTTACCTAAAGCCAATAAGTCTGAATATACAAATCTCAAAAGTTTTTGTAACATCAGTTTATCTTCTACTTTCCTAAAGTAGTTAGGAAGGATCATTGATAGATTTATTAGGAACCATTTTCTGCATCTCATTACAGTATCACACTGATGGAGCACTCTTCTCGTTGTGGAAGCATGGTGTTACATACGTCCCCAAATGATATATTTTATAAACAAATCGAATATACAATGATGCTAACTTACGCGTACGTTATTTGGTGGCCAGGCCAGAAGTTAATCGAAAATGCACAATTTAAAAACTTAGCGGTCTGCAAGTGACTGCTACCGCATGTATTGCAATCTGTAGGGTTATTACTCTCGCTTTGTCTTCGACTCCCGTTAGTCTATTTCTTTGTTGTTCTGCTGTCTATAGACTAAAGTGCAGTAAAGAATGAAATATACATTATGTACTTGTGTGGCCGGCTAATTCTCGGGAATTTCAAATCATTATTATCTGAAATTAGTATGGTTTGATGATAGATTACCTCTGGAATGACTTCTCGCGGTGGCTTAGCCGCCGAAC
Organism: Nephrotoma guestfalica; assembly: GCA_963691935.1. Classification (NCBI taxonomy): domain Eukaryota; kingdom Metazoa; phylum Arthropoda; class Insecta; order Diptera; family Tipulidae; genus Nephrotoma; species Nephrotoma guestfalica. The sequence goes on from OY829913.1 coordinate 20,811,776, forward strand.
GATTAGTGGGTGTCTAACGATTTCAAGAATAGATTGTCCAAGTCCCTTATCTACAGAAAAAGTTCTGGAGAAATAATATCTAAAAAGATATGAATAAAAAAGAAATAAAAACAATACTAAAATATTACTACGTATACTCCATCTGTTTAATGAGTAGTTTACAAATTAGGAAATTCAATAGAACCGACCGGAATATCCTCAAATTGGATATCCCTCTATCAAGTCTAAATTCAAATATATTACCATCTACAAGGTCCGAAGAAGTTTTTAATATTTATGGTTATTGGACAACAATTAATGTGGAGGGCTACACATACAATAAAAGTACAACAACGGAGCGTTTAAAACATGCGAAATTTGGATAAGTTACCAACCGATATCTACCTTATTTGAATCAATTTTCAAGAAATCTATAGCTTTGCGAATGTTAGTTTGATAGTTGAATTTATTCCTCTTATTAATGCAGGTCAGAAAATGTGCAGGACCTGCAATAACAAGGTGTTCAAAAATGTGTTAGTGCACTCTTTCTTGATTTACAGGAAGCTTTTGACACGATTTACCACAATTTGCTTCTCGAAAAGGTTTACTTGCAATATGGATGGAATTGGAATATTTTAAAATAAAGTATATAATTCTCTCTGCAAATGGGTTTGTGAAAATTTCTCTATTGAAAATTGGCCATTAGTTGCCGAGGATTACTGACAAAAAATGAATATCATTCTCCCTATCACGTACTAAAATTGATGTACTTTACATTTATTCAGTCTCGAACGATCTTACATATTCGAGCTCCGTATGGATTTTGCCAATGCTATCAAATCTAGAATTTCAGTCCATCAGACATGGATATCAACCAGAAACACTACCTAATTCATTAAATTGTCGACAAGTTAAACCTGAATTCATACGGAAATCCGTAATGTAGATCGTTGATTAAGAGAGTTGCGCGATCTCGAGTTCAATAGTTGTCGCTTACCAAAATGGTACCGACATACATTACAAACAATTGTGCGTTAATAGTACAACGTTCGCAAATTATTTATAAGCTGTTTGTCATCGATCTGAGTTGAAAAGCGGTATATGGCCTATTACGAACTAAGCCAGGAGTTCTGAGTCTTCCTTCATTAGTTGAACTAAGTTAAACTAACCAGCCATAAATTTGAGATAATCTCAGACAATTCATCGTATGATTTATTTATGAACGTTATTCAGCCTTTCTAACCGAATAACAAGTTAGCAATAATTGCAGCCCGTTTCGCGAGTTGGATTATCAATTTGAAATCCGTTATTGCAATAGATTTCATGATAACGCATATGATCTACAAAGTAATATAAATCATGTATGATAAAGGTGTACAAAGCTTTTCTATTACTACCAAGAAGATTGTCCAGTTAACAAACACACTGTGCATTCCAAGGTATCACAATTCATTAGAAACGGTTGGGCTAAGAACAACATATTTTGAACAAAATATGTTATCCTGTACACGCGATAAAGCAAGTATATGTGAGATTTGCAATAACTTGTGCGGGGACTCGAAACAAGAATTCAATGATTACCCGAAACTGAGTCATCCTTGGGAACGCATTCACAATGATTTGACCAAATTATGAGATTTAAGAAGTACGATTAGCTGATGCCGTTCGAAACTAATCACTGAAACAAAAACAGGAAAGTGGATACACAGTCATGTGGTTCATTTTGCTTAAGGAATAGGAAAGTAAAAAGGAAGCATTATGGTAGGAAATCTTTAGCAGAAAACAATTGATGTAAACAATTTTATTTCGGAGGAGAAATTTGTTCACAAACTGAGCTGATTTGATTGGGTATTTGAGTGTAACGTATTTCACATTTATTTTCGGAAACAACATAGCTGTCGTATCAAATGTATGAGTGAGCTGTTAACAAAACCACTTCTTCAGTCTGCAAATCGCAGTAAACAATTTCAGTTCAATTCCATTTAACCGACCAAATGACACAGTGGTTAAAGCTTTGGCGTTTGGATCTGGTGGAGGTACCGGGTTCGAATCACGATAGAGGCAGGATGCAAAAGTTAATTTTCATCAACAGATTGCGATATGTGATTAAAAGGAACACAACCACGACCCCCTATCGGCGTGTAAAACTCATGGGCCAACCCATCTTCCATGTCCAGTAACTAGGTATAGGCTGGCATGGAGCTATACAATGCGCAGAAGGTAACTTAAATCGGTCCTGTGTACGTTTTCGATTTGGCAGTAATTGCGTAAAGTAAGACGGAAAAATGAATCGCGAAAGAGCAGGGAGTTCTTCAGCCCCAGAAAAAGATGGCATGGATTAAAAAAAATCAGTTATTAGGAAATACAAAAGTGTTAAAATGTTTTTTGAACCGGTGAAAAAATTAATATCCCCTGAGTTTTCGTACCAAAATACTATTTGATCTCAAATATATGGATGTGAGTGAAATCCTTTTTTAATTATTTTATACCGTTATAGAAATAATTTCCCTATGCGAACAAGAGTAATCAAGATATTGTCAATTAAAAATTGATTAATTTTAAGGAGTGTCTCAAAAGAAGGCTTTCAAACAAGTCAGCAAGGTACGTAAGGAAGTATCGATTTCTCTACTAAAATAAAATAATTAATATTCATAAAATTCCTAAATAATTTTACACCGCTATTGCAAATAAATCCAGTTAAGTTTTTTCACTGAGTTCACAGAAAGGTGTTTGATCAGTCATTTAGCCAGTTCAGAGATTTATATGACCTTATTTAATTATACAATAAATAAGTTTGCAAAAATCTTAAAATCGTACGACCCTGCTCAAAAGAATAAAAAACAAAATTAAATTTTTTTAAGGTGACTTAAGCTCTTTTGCAACCAGCGAGTTCCTCGGAGACACCGACGTATTTGAATAAGTGCATCTACACGAAAGCCACCAAAATTGTGTTTTGACTACATTTGACGTTGACATTTGGCTCGTTTGACATCAGGCGGAATATCTTAAGACCTATTAGAGCCAAAAACTGATCAATTTCTCAAAAAATATCTTTTATGTTATATAAATTTCATATTTTTATTATAACTCGATAGAATATTATTGATGATGTTAAATTAGTATTATTTATGATAATATGAAAAATTGTTCCTAGGCTTTTTTTCAATAAGTCAGTGTACTGAATAGCCTGACCGACTTATTCAAGATGGCGTCAAGTAAGTTAATAAGTTTGAAATAAGTCGGTGTTTTGAAAACACCTTGGTGTCGGTGAAGTCAGTGTTTGGAAAAAGATTTTCGTTATTTCACGAGTAAACTGATTTGGATATGTACGTCTCCACAGAGAAATCTTCAAAAATGTGCCTTGACTTAATTAATTACATGCAGTTTTTATACAATTGTATTACAAATAAACCAGTGAAACGAATTAGAATGGCTCGACAGACATATTCAAGTTTCCACTAAATAATTTAATAAATATGAAATAAGTCTGCTTTTTTTTGATTTTTATATCAAAAAGAAAGTATTGGAAGAAAACCTACGAACACCGCTAGTGCAGTTTATTTAATTTAGAAAATCATTAAACTCGCATCGTATGGAATATTGCCCTTCAATTACTTAGAAAACTGCAGTGAACCAGTGCATCTAGATACTAATGGCCTCATTACTATATGACGTTTATGGTGACGGTTCCAATCTCTGGTTATAGATGGTAGTATAATCAAATAAATGATTCGATTTTTTTATATAATCATTTCGTGGAGCAATTAAAAACTATATTACGGGGTATTGGTAAGAATTAATTTATTATATTATTATTAAAATATGCAATAAACATTTCGTTAAACCCCTAAATGTGTAGCACTAATGAATTCATATAGTGATTTCGTTCTGAATTTCACTGATGAAAGTCGATTTAAATACATTTTGACATATGTTTTATTTCTTATTTTAATTATAGTCGGCATTTTTGTTTAGGTTCTTATGTCATCATTTCTGATATTTACGGTTACTCTGATATTTAAGCTTCTTAAGCTTGATTAATTTTCCGTTAATAGGTGTTTTAAACGATTGAAATGAAACGTGAGTTTCCTTTGTAGGGAGTGACCAGTGTAGGAAGAGGTAAAGTGTCTGCGATTTCACTTCATCTTATAAAATACCAGAAAATAAAAAAAAATATATTAAAAGGAGAATGTTTAAAGTGAGATATTTTTTATTCTTCATATAGGTCTTCTAGACAATTCCTAATTTTTACTAAGACGATTCTATGTTCAAATTATATATCGGAAGTCTGGCCTTTAAAATTGATTTCACTACGGAAAAACTCAAATAAACTACCGTCCCCAGTCCTTCAACCACACAATAAAAACGTAAAATTCCATTAAAATTCCAGACAATATTTACACAAAATAAAAATTTACTTGAACCAAATTAAATAATTTTTTATTTATTTATTTATTATGATTATTATGAAATTTACTTTAAAGGCATGTTGGATAACATATATACTACTAGGTAGAAATATATATAACACAAGTATGATGACAATTGACACTATATACATATAAAAAAGTAAATAACGTAATGACGTTAATAAAATAACACAATACGTACGATGATAAATATCAATGGAATTTCAATAATATCATGTAGGCATATTTAACCGGAAGACTATATTACAATAGAAGTTTTTTGTTGTTATCTATAGAAAAATAAGATTAAGATAACCTATATCATTAGATAAATTGTTAATCTATTTAGTGTGATTTACTCAAATATTATCAACACACATACAAAAACAACAAAATTTAATGTACAGTGGATTAATAAAGTGACAAGTTCATTGATTTTATATTACATTTTTAACACCTACATATTGCACACCGGTTATTTAATATCCGATTAATTAATAACCGCGCGCTGTAGGCTTTATTAAAAAATTATCAGGATTTATTGTGCATGAAAACCATAAATCATATTACAAACCAGCAGACATAAGATATTTTGTTTATCTTAGAAGATTTTTATCAATAAAATTGAAATCATGGTCATAATATATTTCAAAAAAAAAATTTAAATAAAATATTTAGCGTGGGTTTTCTTGATTCACAATAATTATTGTGTATACACAAAATAGAGAGAAAATGGAATGAATAAAATACCGATATTTTGCAATCAATTCATTCATAAAAAAAGAATAATAAAAATCGCATCTTAAACTATGATAAATATTCAATGATAATTAATCTTGTTAGCATCAAATTGATGATTGTCAAGATTGGTTGTAAGTAAATAAATATAGTGAATTAGATAACTGTTAAATATTTGTGGGGGAAGCTAATTGATGTGGATGAGTCTTAAAACGGTTAAAAGTGCGAAGATTTATTTTATAAATAGACTCCATTGATTGTCACTTAATTACAAAACATATAAGTTTAGCTCTCACTCGGTTTTATTTTTCTCTCGAGCTAAAGATAACCTATTTTCACAGCTTTATTTATTTTAACCGAAAAAATTAAAAAAAAACCTACATTAATTTTTTAAGAATTACGATTGGAACTTTTCTTTTAATAACTACACAAATACATACATAAAAAAGACAAGACGACGATCAAGACGAAAATAATTTTTTATATATCATGAAGAAGAATAAAAAGCTATATAATTATCATAATGATTGAAATATTTAATTTCATTTTGTCTGAAAAAATATAAGAATTTTTTATTGGCGCCAGAAGTCAACACACACAATATTTGTGATTTTGAATTAATTATTTATTTTAATATACATTTTTAGTTGTATGCTTAATTTTGCGTACTGTGCTTAAAAGTTTTACTGTTAATGATTTAAACCCAATAAACACCAAACTCATCGCCAATTTTACTGGATTGAACTTGAACGTAATAATTTTATATAATATGTACATCTAAATTGTAACCCCGCTTTTACAGGGTATTGCATGACATACTATAAAACGTAAAGGGTAGACAGTAAATAATAACGCATTTGTAACATTTCGTGCGTCACCCTGTTAATACGTTTATATTATTATTTTTGAATGAAATGTTGAATATATCCCGCGGGAAAAACTATCAAACCTAAATAAAAATTAAAGTAGCGTCCTCTTTTCGGCCTCTAATATAATGTTTGCATGTAGCGTACGATTATCCAGGAGCTAAACTAAAAGGTGAATTGAAAAATAAAAAATAAATTATATTTTATTTAAACGCAAGTGGTTGAGGGGTTTGATTGTCTTTTTGGTTTGGTTTTTTTACTTCTTTAAAAATTTTATAAATCGTGGTTTTAAATAACATCGCCCATAGCAATTGTTCCTTCTTAGAATAAAATATAGACGTACGCTTTTCGATTCCGGGTAGAATTTTTAATAATAAATTCTGAATCGTATCATTAGAGTTATGTATAAAAAAAACGTTCATTACTATAATTTAATTAGAATGTATATATACACATATGTATATATATATATATATATATTTATATATATATATATATATATATATATATATATATATATATTATATATATATATATATATATATATATATATATATATATATATATATATATATATATATATATATATATATATATATATATATATATATATATATATATATATATATAATGTATTATTTTTAATTATATGTTTTTTCGATATTTAAATACACAATCGAGACAACTTGCTATACTAGTTGTTTAAAAAAACTCTGTACCGCCAGTTAATCTAGGTTACTATACTTTAACTTGTTCTGTAGAGTTTGATATCAGATATTATTTTTCTCGTCGCATAGGTATTCACGTTACAATGTGGTCTGCAAGTATTTAATAAAATGGTAATGCGTGGAATACGTAATAATATGTAAAAGCTTTAACTAAAAACTTATTCTCACAATACACTTTACTAGGGTATATTGAACAAAATCGTGTACGCCAGCTTGTAAGGCTACATTCTCCTTTTCGAGTGGGCACTCTTCTTTTCGAGTGGGCACTCTCCTTTTCAAATTTGGGTTTAAATTAAGCGAGGGCTAACTAACAATTGGTGGCGCAGAATGAATAATAATCAGAACTATAATTATTTAATTAATGTCCATCTCCTCAATGGGAACTGCAAAAACAAAAGTTATTACATTTTTTTAATAATTATAAATGAATTAATTTATTAAAATAATTGTGTTAATTCTTGAAATTCCCCCTTTATTTTAAATTATTACAACAAAATAATAATAATTAAAAAGATTCACAGTATAAGGGCTGCCTCTCTAAATTATGCAGTAGCAGAGACTTTTTTAAGACTGCAGCACGCCATATAACAATTAACAAAAATATTTTTACAAACTTTGTTTCCAAATCGTGAATCAGAAAATATGATGACTCCCACAAATAAACAATTACGCAACCAACGTAGAATTAAAGAAAACTACAATAATTACTGAACAACTTGAAACCTAAAATATCTTAAAATGTAGAGCTTGTTGGTGACCAAAAACTTTTACGATTGGATGTTTATCTTACGTGCAAACCGTCTTTAATAATTCAATAATTTAGAAAATACGAGTAACATACATATGCATTGAAATATATACATACATATAATAAATAGCCACAGCAACATAAAGCATTGCGCCTTACGATAATTTTTTTTTTGTCAAATTGATGGAAATTGAGGAAATTGATTGAGATTATATATGACCTCTTTTGAACACACTTACTACATTGAAGAGAATATACGAAACAACAGTAACCCAACAGAAACCAATTGAAAATTGTTTATTCAGATTTCGTAAATGTCAAAGAAAATCTTAATTTGAAATATGGAAAAAATTTAATTTAAACCGTTTAGTAGTACGGTAAGCGGATCCGTTTTCACACAATAATTGTATTTTAGTGTTTTTATTCCTGAACCAGCGGATTTAAATTATTTATTATTATTATAGTTATTTCTTAACAGTGAATTAAATATGTTAACGATAAAATCGTTAAAATTAACAATTTTTACATATGTCCCTGACACAGTTTTTAACTAAATTACTCAAAAATTTTAGTAGTTGTAGTACTAGTTTTTTAACTAATTATTTCTAAATTGAAGTTAATTCGTATATCATTAATAGATGTCACTGATTTCTACAAATCACTGTGTATCTGATATTTCAGGCAATATATATTTTGTGCCATCTGTTAAAGAGTACAACGAACTAATCATTAATTTATTTAGTCGGCAATTTAATATGAAAGAAAATGTTATTACGGAACAGAAAATGTTTTTGCCATGCCTTCATTATACCATATCAATCGCAATAAACTGGATTAGTAGTTTCTGTTTAATTTTGTAAATTGAGTTATTAAAATCTGTAGTTTGGCAATAAAATATACAAAGAATTTCGCGATTAATTGATTTTAACGATTTATCCTACAACAAACAAATCCTTTTAAAATTAATAGAAAGGCACATCATTACCAAGAACACAACTACGTATGTATAAATATAATGTATGTTTTTATTGAAATGTGATATGAAAAATATTTAGAATATTTTCTTGTTTCTTATATTGATATTATAATGCTAATAAAATTAATTAAAACGTTATATATTTATCTTATAATATTAAGCTTAATTTTCAATAAAATGTGCCGACACACACAACACCTCTATCTTTGGTACTTTATATTTATATCATTTTTGAAATTTTTATTTATTTTTTGCTTCATGGTTGTCGGCACTTTGTTGTGTATATTTACGAGCAAGCTTACTTACATTTAAAAAAAAATCAATGAAATGAAAATTTATTGTGCATTATTTTGATGAGACCTATAAATTTTCTATAAAATACCAGTACTGTGGTGGTTCACGGTCAAAATGACGCGGTAAAAATGTCGCAAGTAAAAATATTACCGACCACAATATTTTTTGAGAGAATGGTGATAGGGTGTATATAAAACAAATAGGCGCAGACCGGTCGCAATGGATTTCTTGCAATTCTTTATTTTGCAACAAATTAGTTTGTCAGAACACGAGAGTTAGTTAAATTGTTACGATGAGCTAACATTAACTCTTGATGACCTAGAGACATGCTTTCTGTAAAATCTGTTTATATTTTACTTTGCGATGAATTTTCTCATGATATTGTTAGTTTGTGTCATTTTGTTCGCGACATTAAAGACTCTTACCATTGTTATTAATAGTAAATATGCTTTCAATGGTAGCCAAAACGTCTTAATAAATAATTATGTCCAACCATTTTTACTTGGTCCACAATCCACACGATAAAACAACAATGTGAAAACCCGTATACCATACCTAAAAATAAATAAAATAAAGTGTAATTTAAATTTAATTTCATTAAATGTAATTATTATTCGAACATAAAAAAAAATCAGCGTTACATCATCTTTTTAAATTTTGTTGCTGTTTCCGTTTTTTTATTAAAAAATTTTTTGATTTCTTACATCGCGCGCTTCGGACCACTTTTTTACATATAGAACATGCACAAACATACGTACTCACGCAAGAATGTGGCTTTGTCAGATATAAAATATTTAATACAGGAACTCCTCGAATAACGGTTTTAACTTCAAATCATTAACTTTTAGACATAATTTTAACTAATACAGTGATTAAAGATACCTTAATTTTAAATACTTTAGGTCTATTTTACGTCTAAAACGTGGGGCTAAGTACTCGTTACCCGATACGAATTTATTCGGTTTTCTATTTCTGAGATTAGTCATCGTAGTCTAGATAGAACTGTTTTATTAATGATGCGTGAGGTTACACGAGTGAGAAGTTTCAAATCTCACCATCCTTCGAGGTATTGATTACGTATTTTTATTATTATTACAATTTTGATTGAAAATGATGTGATCATTTTAATACATATTTTCGATAAACGGATCATTACCAGATGCATTTTGGAATTATGATTATGGTCGCTGATGATTATTTTTACTTCACACCAATTATATTTAAGTGAATGGAATTTCGAACCTTTGACTTCTTTAGACAGCAATACGAGCCTGAGTTTACCTGCATCGCTTCTTCGGTTATACCTCAGATGCAAACCGAAGAGCATATTTGAATAGATCGTTTCAGCTTTCTGTAGAGGTTCACATTGAATAGTCAGCTTTTGTCGCTGACAATAATGGTACGCTAATTATTGGACTCCATCATGTTCTACTAATAGAGCTATTGTCAGGTTTACATTTCAGTTCAGGTGATCTTGGTTATGGTATTCGACCACATATTTAATCGTATGGATAGTTAATCGTAATCCGATCTTCATATAAACACTTAACCGTATGTGCGGAAAAATTAACCATTTCATAACCAATAATGATGAAGTTAGGTATGGTGGACGGAAATGGGAATTTAATTATTTTTGGATGAAATTCTGTAATATGATCAAACGGGAAGCAACTAACCCATTTCTTAGCCGATTATATTAAATTTGTTATGGTGTTCTTAAGAATGTTCTTGAATATGGGCAAGTGAGGCCGAACTATGCCACAATTGTTTTGTTAGATGAAAAGTGGGATTTTAAAATGATTGTTCTGACGATCGTGGTGACGGATTCCAAACGGCATTTAAGAATCAAATTTCCATCCACCTATGAATTCATTATTATCGATTAAGAAATGATTACTGTTTCCGCACATACGATGAAAGGACCTTATGAAAATCGATCCACGATTAAATATGATGGTGTTAAACGTTCTTACAGTTATTTTACTATTTTATTTTAGCTTTACGGATAAAATCTGAATTTTTATCCGTGGCGGTCGTTAAGAATATATTTGTTACACAAAAGTCTATATTAAACCGGAATTTATCGTCTTTCTGTTTTCCAACAGGTTGGTCTACTGCCAGATACGCTACCCAGTACTACTCTACCGCTCTTCTTATATGTATTAACATAGTGTGTGTTTGGAGTTAAAGCCTCCCTAATAAATTGCAAATTAAAAATATACAGATATTGGTTGATATACAAAAATTGTTGATCCACTAGGAGATTTTCCGTCAGACGATTGGGAGATTAATTGAAAAACCAACATAAGTCAATGTTGTGTTCATTGTGAGTCCCACTTTTGGTTCCATAATTTGCATAAACTCGTTGCTGCATCTGTGAAATTACTGATTTAATGTTAACAGAAACAATTCTCTCGTTATTTGGTTTTTTTTATATTTGGTTTGCTGTTTTCGTTGCCTTGAAGTCCTTTTTTGTTATCAACACGTTACACATAACACACATCCTCTATAATTAGCAGTGTGATTTTCCCCACTAGATTTGGTTTTGGTCTAAATCACACTCGCTTTTTCAATGCCTCTCAACGATGAGGTCATAGCGATGAGCTTCAACGGATAAATTTTTTTTTTCATCGAAAAATTCATCGATCGAAAGATCGATGAAGAAGCGTGATGGATTTAAGCCTTCGAAATTTGAATTCAGTTATTAAAGAGTATTCAATGACATAGCTGGCTTTAATTCGTAGGAACGCGATTAAAAATGTATTCGACATTTTAATTTGCTCACATTTTCAAATTCCTTATTTCTGAAATAAAATATTCGGCTTGTAAATCGAAAGTAGTTTTTTCGACTAAATGAACCGAACCCAAAATTATGCCACAAAATGAATAAAATCAAAAATCAATTAATAAAACCTGAAAAAGTATATAATGAGACTTAAACCCCAAAAATTCCTCTTTAAAAACAACTGTTCGAAATACGAACAGATTTTGGACAATTTGTTTCATAGTGAGAGCTTTTTAGTATGCTTCAACTCGAGATTAAACTTAAAATTTTTTAAATATTTTTTTAATTTTTCGGACGATGTATAAAATTGTATTGTGCAAAGAGGAAATTTCGATTACTTTCGAAATAAACTGATATAATCCTTCATAGTCTAATTTTTCGGAAGGAATTCAGTATTATATTACTGATTCGAATTACTAATTGGTCCACTCAATAAATTCTTGAACTCAATTATAATTATCCAGAAGGACACCGATTCTTGCTTTATTTCACACACAGTTAGATATTAGAAGGCAAACGTCTGAATATTTTAAAAGCAGATATTATAATTTTTAAAACCACTTCACCCTTCAAAACTAACCAACCAAGATATGTAATCAAATTATTAATAAGAACCGATCAAATATCACATTCAAAAAACATGTAACTCATCGAATTGTTCAATACTACCTTCCTTACTTTGTATCAATATATTTTATTTTTAAATTTTGAATTTTTTATGATGATGACAATGAAATTTGATAACAAATTAAATTCTTTTATATGGTAATACAATTACTTTAAAAAATATAAAACTACCTCTATATAATCTCCTACATACTGAATATCGCATACCAATATATTGTGAAGTGGTTGGTATGCGCGTTGCTTATAATAATAAAAATCAGTGTTAACATAAATATAAATCTTGATTTAATTTTATTATTATTCAAGTTAATATAGAAACGTTATACTGAAGATTCTCTATTAATCTATGAAAATCCTAATTTATTTTATTGCGTAAATATAATAATACATATTATAATAAATAATATAATACAGGGTGTCCGGTAATAAGATACACTTTCTCTAAAAATGTTGAGACTTAAATTTGACTATTTGAGTAATTTATTGTGTTCAAAATTAAATCCTCCATTAGGGCCAATAGTGCTAGCCCAATAGATCCTAATAATAACAGGCTATACCAAAATATTTTATTTTGATGACATCAACATTTCTAACAAGTTTTTATAAAAGAATTTCTAATAAAAATTTTCAAAAATGATATATATAATTTATAATATTGGTGTAGGAAGAGATCGGTGGAACATTATGAAAACAATTTACAGTTTGGCATGTTGAACGGAAACAAATGTTAGTTTTGATAGTAGCCTACAAAATATGTGTGTAATTACCATAAAACTAAATTTAAAGTTCAAGAGAGAAGTCTATATACCTTCCGGAAAAAATTGATCATCATCCACTGGAATGTAAATCTTATGTTGTATTTTTTTATTCAGAATACCTTAGGTCATTTAAAAACATTTTGTATGTTGTGTTTTGTTTTCTTTCAGTTCTTTTATCGTTATATACATACTTGGATACAATTTAAGCCAAAGTTGAAATATTTTGGAATGTTGGAATTTTAGTTTTTATGATTATGATGATTACAATTATAATAATCATAGTCTTGTATATTTATTAATTTCTCTTTCTTTATATTTTTATAAAATCATTCTAGTTTATTTTATTTTAAGATATATGTATATATGTAGTTTTAAAATTCAGCTAAATAACTTCGTATATGGAGTGTATAAAGAAATGATATAAGAAGATATACTTAATGGAATTTCCGAAATATGTTTAAATTTTTATCATTGGATTTTGGGTCTTTGAACTGAAAAAATTTGTTTTTGATAATTAAATTTAATAATAAAATATTATAGATACGTAAAAAATACTTTTATATTTATAGAATAAAAATATTGAAGGCCAACAGCATTCCATAACTAACATGTATATACTACACTTACTTCAACTACCAATAAATTATATTGTATGTGCACACCAATATAAGAAAAACACGTTGCGCGCTTTTCCCGCGTTTTTATTATATGTATTACAGCGATGTATAGTAAAGCAAAGTAATAAGGAAAAAATATTTTTATTATTATTATTATTACTTCAGATGCAATTTTAAACTGACTTGAAACAAGAATATGCTGTTTTTGTATATGTATGTAAGCTTATGTAGATAAAGTACATGATGAATGTACACAGCTTGTACATTATGGCCATTTTAACAGCGCCGTATTTTACAAATCCATAAAGATCAAACCATATAAAGGCAGATCTAATTTTTTTAATCAAAACTGTAACAGTAATTTTTACTCGGCCTTCCACGGAACACCGAAAAAGTTCACTTTTACCAGAAGTTAATCTGTAGACAGTATTGAAACATAGGTTTGAGATTTCAGCAAATCTTAATAGCAAAAGAAAAAGGTTAAGAAGCACTGATACTGATACATATTCCCTCGTCTTCTTATATTCTATATTATTTTTTTATATGTGTACGACGAGTACATAAAACAGCAACTGTATACAGAAAAAATGATACATAAGAAAATTGAATACGAAAACAACATAAAATAAAATAAAGATTCTCGCGCACAACAAAAACAACTCAAAAATATATATTGCGGTTTAACAAAAATTGGAATGTTGAACAGTAGCCAATGGCCGGCCTGGTTTATCTCCTTATCTGACTGTTGAATGAACTGGTTTTTGTAAACAAAAAAATAATATTTATTTTATGTACAAGCTTAAGTTTTTTGCATTTTTATACCAGTACATAAATGTGTATATAACAAGCTCAAAGAGGCTAAAGAATATTTAAAAAAAAAAAATTAAACAACTTATGTTAGTTTCTTTATTTGTGTTATTAAAACATCGTGAAATATACAATATATCTACAAATAAAAATATTTCATTGAATATTTTACATTTACAAGAAAATAATCAAGAATTTTATTTTCTGCGTAACTGATCTGGAATTCGGAACGAGTTTTTAGGAAAATTTATCTTCCGATTTATCATAAAAATTTTCATGTTCTAATTTTACACTGTACATAATGCAATTTATATTTTTTTTTTACTTTTACTGTTTATGTTTCAGCGAGTTGTATAGAAGATAATAAAAGCTATTAAGAAAACAAAACTAGTTTAAATATCTCTAACTATTATGTTGATATGATTCATATTATTTTATTAAAAGTTTCTCAGTTCGTAAAAGTGGTCTAAACTGGTGATTTATTTATAAATTTGTCGGCCGATTTATTTGCTTTTTTTTTGTAATTACAAAACCATGTGAATTTGTTCGCGCGACCTAAAATCGCGAAATGCAAGGCAATATCAAATTTGTACGTGATAATTTATGAAAATTTCTTACGGTCATAAATTAGGCCATAAACAAATTGTCGCATGAAAATTGAAACTAGTCATAATTTTTTATTAAGAAAAAGTGACAATAATTTGTAAGTTTAGTTGAGGAAATGCAAGTTTCTCTTTCGTTTTGCTATTCTCATTTGGAAAATTCTTGAAGATGTCCAAAGTAGTTTGTTATCACATTTTGTTAAGGAGCTATGATAAACTAGTATTAATTTATGAAACTAAAAATACAATGAAAACTAATAAATATTTTTATTTTTTTGGTATTTGCAGGAAATATTTCACGAAGATTATCGCAGGTGGTAACGATGCAGCATGCGAGCTTTCTGCACCGTAAGCGCACCCTTAGAGGTGTGCGCCCCGCCAACAAGACCATTATCCCCTGGTTCACGTTTTCTTGCTCTGAGGTAAGATTGCTCAACTATTCAACATATTCATAAACAATTAATTGGTAACAATAAACTATATTATTTTTCTAGGCTATTAGGAACACCTCACAGTCAACCGAGAACACTTTATTTTTTAGTCGAAGCAAAAAGTCGCGTACGAGAAGTATACGCCCAAACATGTCTACACTTTGCCAAACAAGGAATGTTAGATACCGAATTATTCGGTCTAGCAGTATGTATAGGTAATTTATCAAAATTATTTACAATATATTAGATACATAGTACATTCGTATATTAAAAAAAACTCATTTATTAAATTCAAATTATAAATCAAAAACAAAAAAAAAATCAGAATCAGGTTCGTCACTGAATGAATCTTTTGTTACAAGGTCAAATATATGAATTTAAAAAAAATATTTCCAAGTTTTGAATGTTCTTCAACTCACAAGAAAAATGTATATTTTATGTATACGTACGTACTCGTATATAAGAAAATGTATATCTTTGTGTAAAAAAATTAAATTCTTCTTTACGTACGTATCTCTCCATTCCTTTTCATCCTCCACAAGTAATTCTTTGTTCTCGTCATTTATGTTTTTTTTGTATATCGAGTGACTATAAAAATCCCTATATATTATACTTGAATATACCATGCCATACCCCCATCTCTACCCCGTGCATTTTATAAGTTCTTTTAACTTATATTAGCTACCTGAATTACTAAACACGCGTCTTATGTCTTAAAATCCATTTGTATACTTGTGTTGTTGTTGTTCTTGATTTCTTCTTATATTTTTGGGATGTTGTTTTATAAGTTTAAACATATATATATATGTATGTGTGTTGTGTATATACATTATATGTACAATGAAATAAATACAGAGTGCCCTAAAATTAAATGAAAACTGGAGAGGTGGTCGCTATTACAACCCATTTTCAAGGCCTTGGAGATATTTTCTTGTTTGGACATTACTGTCGATAAAATACCTTAAGTATTTTCTCGGTTAACTCGTACAGCATTTCACATAAATCAACTTCTGGGCGTATCTTGAATTTTGATATGTATTCAAAACTGAGCAAAACAGCAATAACGCACAAAAAATTTGGACACCCCGTATATATATAAATATACTTCCCATTTACAAGGATCTAATGAGTGTCTTTCTGAGTAATTGCACTTTGCAAAACTCATGAAAGAGCTTTGTTGATATATCTAATAATTGTCGTAACGTATTGCGAGTGTCAATGTCATTGACCTTTAAAAACAAATGTATATATGTACCAAAATTATTACAAATTGGAGCATAAAATATATGAGGTTTCGTTATGAATTTTACATTACATTAAACTTATTTAAATATCATTGTTTGTTATCTAAATAATTTCTCGGTGCCCTACGCCCTTAAATTTATTAATCTTTCACACAAAAACTAACGGGTGTTTTTTTAGGAGGTTTGTTTTTCCGATAGATGTCGTTTTATTTTATGACAGTTGTTTTGACAGCTCAAAGTGGCATTTCTACTCAGTATTGTTTGGCAAATCATTATGAATAGGTTAACTCCAGAACAACGTTTTCAAATCGTGGAAATTTATTTTCAAAATCAGTGTTCAATTAAAAATGTTTATAGAGCACTTCGTGAATTTTATGGTGCACATAATCGTCCGTCAGAGACCACCATAAAGAACGTAATTACCAAATTTCGGTCTACATTCACTCTTTTGGATGCCAAGCCACCGACAAGAATGAGAAGAGTTCGTACAGAAGAAAATATTGCTGTCGTTGAGGCCAGTGTCGAAGAAAACGACAATTTATCGATTCGTCGTCGTGCTCAGCAAATTGGACTTTGTCCATCGACTTTATGGAAAATTTTACGTAAAGATTTGGGTTTGGTGCCATACAAAATTCAATTGGTGCAAGAATTAAAGCCACACGACCATCGTTTGCGCCGTGAATTCAGTGATTGGTCGTTAAATCAATTGAACGAAGATCCATTTTTTTACCGTAAAATTCTCTTCAGTGATGAGGCGCATTTTTGGTTAAATGGATACGTCAACAAACAAAATTGTCGCATTTGGAGCAAAGATAATCCACACGCCGTTCTAGAATTACCAATGCATCCTGATAAATGTACTGTTTGGTGCGGTCTATGGGCTGGTGGGATCATCGGTCCATATTTCTTTAAAAATGAGGAAGGACGACGCATTACCGTGAATGGAAATCGATACAGAACCATGTTAAATGAGTTTTTGTTGTCAAATCTTGAAGATATGGATATGAATGAAATGTGGTTTCAACAAGATGGTGCCACTTGCCATACAGCACGTGAAACAATCGACTTATTGAAAGAAACTTTCAACGACAACATTATTTCGAGAAATGGTCCGGTGAATTGGCCTCCGCGTTCGTGCGATTTGACGCCACTCGATTACTTTTTGTGGGGATACGTGAAGTCATTGGTTTATGTGGATAAACCTCAATCGATTGACGCTTTGGAAACCAATATTCAACGTGTCATTGCTGACATACGCCCTCAAATGCTTGAAAAAGTGCTGGAAAATTGGACCTCCAGAATGACATTTGTGAAAAATAGTCGTGGTAGCCATATGCCAGAAATTGTGTTTAAATGTTAAATGCCAAAAAATTATCTACCAAATAAAAAAAAATTTTGGTCATTTCATAATTTTATATGTGTTTTATTCAAAAAAAAAATCGGCAACCTCTTAAAAAAACACCCTTTACAACGATTATTTTGTCCCGCTTAGTTTAGTCATTGCTGGAGTAATTTTAGTTGGTTATATGAAACTTACGTAAACATCACGTCAACGATGTAAATATTATATACACATTATGTCAACAATGCAAACATTAGCCCTTTAAACACGGCGTGTTTGTTTCATGTGTTAGCTATGTAAACATTACGTCAACATTGTCGAAATTTTGTCGAATCGCGTTTACTTTAGTTTGGTTATAGTTGACCAAATTCCCAATTTGAAACCGGAAAGTGAAAACTTGAACTAAATAGTAGAATTTGTAGAGGAAAGTGCAAAAATTGAATGACTGTACAAAGGCAAATAGATTGTTAATCGGAAACAGTGATTTAAAATTATGGGCAATGTAAAGAAACTGTGAGAAAATTAAAAAGTGCAAAGAGATTATATTTCAAGTACGCTCTACATTTGTGTATCAATAATGTATTCATTATGTCAACAATGTCGAAATTTTGTCAAATTGCGTCAACTGTAGAATTTAATTATAACCAGGGATGGAAAGCAATGCAGAACTGATAATTATAGGCGTCAGATTTACAATTAAGAACTGGAAAGTGAAATTGTAAATACGTATTTCACCTTTCGACTGTGGTAAAATTCCGCTTATTGTGGCCGAAATTGATCGCAGGAATCGAAGTATGAAAGTTAAGTTGAACAAAAGAACATAAATTGTTGATCCCACGTCTTGTAATTATTTTAAATAAAAAAGCTCGAAAAGTGGTTGCAAAGGCGATATACTAAAATAAAAATAAAAATCATTCAGAAATTTAAAAAATGTTTTTTTTTATTGAAATAATAGATCGAAGTAAATTAAAAAGGAGCTAAGAAAAAAATGTTTGATTTGGCTTTGAGCTAATTTTCTATATAATCCTCCATGTGTTTGAAGGCGTTAGAACCCGTGCGCCATAAAAGTTAGTAAAATAAAATTTAAAACATAGTTCTTGGTGATTTTTTTAATTGTTTATGCTGTTGGCAAGAAAACATAAACCTTTATCTTAAGTAGTTACTCGCGGGGTTTAGGGTAAAACTGCATGCCTAACTGAAGGGTTACGTAGTAAAATTTTCTATCACAGCTCACCTATACTAGCGAGACGTCTCTTTTAATTCTATATTGACCTCTGTAGGTTTACAAAAACTACCAAAAAGAATTAAATGAATGAATATCTTGTTTGCATTTATACCCTTTGTACTATACTATGCAGATGACTGTTGGGCTTGTTGCTTGAAGGTATTGGTCCGCTCCGAATATGTATTATAATTAAACAGTGTCGAAACTTTGGCAGTGTCTAATGCATTCCTTCAATAATTGGTGATCATACTGCATAGTATACGGCCTGAAGAGACGATGATTCTCTATGTTTTTGGTGATTCTTTCAAATTTTTTTAAACTTCCACCATGTCCCACAGGTACTCCGAGAATTTTATATCTCCATATCTGTCATATACCAGTATACGAAAGAAAGTTTTCCTCTTAAATACATAAAAATACTAAAAAACGAAAACATCATCCCTTCATTTACACTACAAAGATTACGAAGGAGACATTTATCTTTTGCAAAATGCATAATGCCGGTTGACTGTAAAATTTCAAAACCGCTCACAAAATTATACAATAGCTTGAAACCCCAATTGTATCACTGGTATTCAAAATCATTTGAGACCTGAAAAAGCTTATCACACCGATATAATCATTAATTACTGTATCACACTACATTTTTAGGTAGCAGATACATAAAAAAAACTTTCATAAAATATTTAATCTTTACACCTTTCCAAAATAAAATTTTAAAAATATGTACATTAAATTTACATATCCTATTATGTTACACAGAGAATTTTTGTGTTTTAGTTTAAAAGATAGAAATCAATTCGAAAACTAAAAAAAAGAAAATAACATCTTATATGATAATCGACACCTTACTTTTAAAAAACCTCTTTGTTTAATAATGTTTCTTATATTTTTTTGATTTGAGGAATGTTAGGAATTTTATTTTTAAACGAACAAAACATAAAAAACATCTCAACACTGTAACATTCTTTTAAAAGTTTATAAAAATAATTTCTTTCGAGTTTCTTTTTGGGATTTTCTTAGATATTTCATTTTTGATTAAATTCATATTTCTTGGGTTTACACCTTTATTTTTTATATAAAATTCTTGAATCTTCTTCATCATACGTATGTATATAAGTACAAGCAAAAAAAACTCGACGGCTTAATTTGAATTCTAGACTACAAATTCCATTCGGTATAAAAGTACTTACACATGTCTTTAAGAATTTATTTAAGCTTCTTCATGCATACGAGCATAATGTATAACATATCTTTTTAGACTATTTCCTTTTATTTTTTATTATGTATTTCCTTTGCTATTTACTTCGTCTTATTATACCATACATTACATATTAAGCGATATTTATTTATTACACTTTGCAAACACGTGATTAAAACAAAAAAAACAGAAAAAAATGAATGCCTTAACTCAAAATAATAACATCTCAAGAATTAAATACGTTTTCTTATGTGTTGATCGTCGAATTCTTATTATTTTTCGATTGTATTTTTTATTATTATTATTAAAACTTCTTTTTGTTATATATAAACTAACTTAAAATTTATGTATTTGTACAAGAAAATAAAAAAAATATAAAGGTTTTAGCTGATTCGCGATGCTGTATATTATATTATATTATGTACATAAGAAATAAAATAAGATGAAATAAAATATAAAAACGAGGCAAGAGTAAACCGCATTCCAATACATGCCAGAGCAACATGCTTTAGAAAAAATCATGATTTGTTAAAAAAAATTATACAGAGATAAAAACATCAAAATTACTTAAATTCTTTTGTTTTTCTCTTAATTTTTTTATTTCTTAAAGAAATTGTAATTTTTGTATTATGTAGAATCGAAATTTATAACACACAACATAGTATTAGAAGTTACATCATCATTTTTCGTTTATATAAAGTTTAAATTAGCTGATTAATTTTATTAGTAAATATTCCGGTTAATTTGATGTTACGTTTTAAAAACAAAATTACCGGATTTTACAATATACCTACTCGTATACTGAAAAGAATTCGAGTGTGATCATTTATACATAATACAAAAAAGCATAATAACGGAAATTCTATAAATCTTTTGACAAATAATTACTGAAATTTAATGGTATTTAGCATCAGTATTAATATTGCTGAAACATAAAATTCGATGACATGTTGTTAGTTCTTAGATTAAGTATAGCCCAATTTCACTGTTTAAAATACATGTATCTGATTAAATGGTTTCATCAAAGCCATCTAGATTATAAAAACCAAAGTACAATAGTGACCTTTTACAGAGCTACTCAAATCGAGGAAAAATCATGTTTTCCTAAAAATATTAAATCAATAAACTACTAGTAGAATTTTATTGCCAAATTACTAAATTATTTGCTTACAGTTTTTATTTGCGCTCAGTAATTTTCGGATACAATCTTTTTCTCCTATTAATACCGATTATTGTCCAAAATAAAACAAATAAAATTGTTGTTTTATGCTGCGTCCCTTATTGCAAACTAGTTCATATAGTAGTTCATATTGGTCAGTGCTAGATGCCACTTTTGCTTACAAACCGAAATGTGGTTGAAATTTAATTACGTAATTTCAGATATATCAATCTCCGATTATAAAGTCTCGACGTGTGATAAATCTCAAAAATTAAGCGTTTAGCCATACTGACATAAGTAGGCAAAATCGCGTATAAAAATTGAAAATTAACATTTAGGCCAGACAAAAAATAAGAGACATTTTATGACTGTACCAATAAGTTATCTAATAATAAGCCTTTGTAGATCTTAATTATTATATATTTTATTACATGTTAAAAGAAGTAGTACCACATTGTTTTTTAATTGACCTTGGTTGTGGTTGAAATCTACAATAATTTTATTTTGATATTTTTTACATAAATTAATATATTCTCTCCAAAAAACCATTACACAAAATTCGATTTGTTTCTGCAAATTTAAAAATAATAAAAATTTATGAGAATTAAATTTATCTTTCTTGCATATGGAAAACTTTAAGGAATATAGTCTCCAAAAACTGTTCTCTAACGAATCATTTATTTTATAGCACAATTGACGAAGATTGACATTAAGTCACAGTACAACTATTCATTGAAATTATAGCTTGCGGGTCAATTGTTTGCATGAGGTCAATTAATTAAACCTGAGCAAATAATCTGATCAGAACTTTATTTTCGAAAGTGTAGAGGTTACTTGTAATAGTTGTAGAGGTTCCAAGTTGATCGAAAAGTTTGAGAAAATTTGGTTTTCCACTTACTTATCTTCTTTTTTTAAAAGTATTTCAAAATACTGAACGGTTTATAAAACAGTGGTAATGTAACATTATCTGCTGTTTCGTAATTAAATATTTTAACTCAATGCGCTTACTGGGCTCGACCTCCAGGTCCTTAAAGTCATTAAGCTGTACTGTGGTAAACAGTTGGTGTAAATTTTTTCAAAAACAAAATTAAATTGGGAATATTTTTCCTATCCAATTTCAATACGGAAAAGATGTTTTCTAAATTATCTAAATTTAGATCAAACATACCATGCGATTCTGACATATAGTCACAGAGGTCTTAACTACATTACTTCGCATAACTAAGAGATTTATCTTACTTAAGGCTATTTCGCGATTCTGCACGTACTCATTAGTTAAGAGGTTATCTTAAAAACGCTAAAAAGGGAATGTTAAACATCATAAATGCTAGAATTTTTATTATGTTGCAATTAAACTAATAAAAATGACGATTGTAAAATGACACAAACTGGATTTTAGATGTAATATTTTTATAAAAAAAATTATTCCGACATTATCATTTCGGGCGGAAGTAAATATTTTGTTGTTGTTTATTTTCTGCAAAAATAAACATACCCCATATAATTAATTGTTTGCCTAATTATTTTAATTTCTCTAATTTATTACAAAAATATAAATATTAAAACATTATTTTTCACAAAAGTATGTCGCATTTTATCGTTTATTTAACAATAAAAATACAATTTCAATGGCTCGCATTAATAAAAATATCAATTGACAGTCCTCCAAAAATATTTGGTGTAAAAACCCTCCAAACCCTAAATAGAAATTTTAAGAGTAGTACCAACAGAATACTAATTAAGAGATTCTCTTACAAAAATTTATTAACGAAAAACCTCTTTACTGTCAGCCTCTTAATAGTCTTAACAGCAGAATCGCACGGATAATTTCTCAGTAATCTGGAGCTGGAATGTTCAGCAGATATACCTACTTTTATTGTCACTATCTATTCAATGATATAAATAATACCATTTATAACTGGACTTTTAAAATTCGATTTCTTTAGTATGCCTTCGTTTACGAAATTTTTCAGCTTTTGGTTTTTATCTCCTGTTTTATTTATGAGTTTCGTCATTACTACTGCCCAATTTCCGGAGTGCGATTTTTTACACCATACAGCCAACGCATCCATATGGGCGATGACCAAAATATCATCCAATTTATGAATTAAACCAAATCGTTTTTATTGTGATAAAAAAAATCCTATTTTAACAAATTAACAATAAATTCGATATTTTTACAATAATCGATTTGTCATAACTTTGATATTTCAGAAAGATAATCAGTTCTTCTCTCTATTCATTACAAGTTTCATTTGGAATAAAACAAAAATTCAAATCGCGTTTTTCATTTTATGCTTCAATTTTGTTAACTCTGAATTTTTAGCGAACTCACAGTTCCAAAGGGTTAATAACATGAATCGGTCAATTAATAACTTAAATATATGTAATTAACCCTTACCTTTATGCTGACTTCCATTAATGATGGTGCAAAGTAGCTTACACGAAAAATTTAAGATCGACTTCTGTCCTGGGTATCTTTGGAATTCCGGAAATCTTCCACAAGACAAGAAACATCTCCCACGCTTTATCGTTTTTGTTCTCATTAAGTAAATGGATTACTCTCAAGGGTACCAATTATCATCAACGGCTACGGCTTTATTAGGATTCTAAACTAATCCAAACTTTCTGGATTTCAAACTTTCAAAGTGCGTGCATGCCAAGTCGAAATTATCTCCTGAAATTGAATGTAATTATTGATTTAATGAATTGTCATATTGAAACATTACGGTACTGATAGCTAACTTACGTTTTTCACCTATAACTACAAAGAAATTTATTAAATGAATCAACAAAATCATAGAAAGTTAAAATTAGGCTAACTTTAGTTTTTACAGAAATGAATAAATATATTTTACCAAACCACAAATGGTCAACATAAATTAAAATTTAACAAATTTGGAAGAAATTTATGTTTTATATAAATATGCATGTATATTAGATACACATACATATAATATGTTATTGTAAAATGGATATATGATTTGGAATTTATTGAAACAAACAATATAATATGATTGGTATACTAATCAAAAATCCAGAGCACGTAGAATGTTGAAAATAAAAAAATATTTTTGCGCACTCCTATTTAAATTTTATGTATTTCATATTGGAAAATACATAAAATATTATTTGTTAAAAAATTTATTAATAATAAATTTGCCCTCAATAATTTATTGGCAGTTAAACAATTGTTTTTTTTATTTATAGATGGAGAATATTTATTCGCCGATCCAGACAGCAAACTTTCAAAATACGGCCCCAAAAGTTGGCGATCATCTCACACTCACGTAAGTTTATAATTTCACTATAAGTTTACGATCTCTAGCAGAATTTAATATATGTTCTATATTTAGGGTTTGGATGCAAATGGAAGACCTCTTTTGGAACTTCATTTTCGTGTGCAGTTCTATATAGAGAGCCCATTAATGCTTCGAGATGAAACTTCTCGTCATAACTACTATTTGCAGTTGAAAGCAAATGTTATCGGACGAGAATTACCTAAAGAATGCTCCGACCAACTCCTTGTCATACTAGGCGGCCTATCATTACAAGCCGACCTGGGAGATTTGCCAGAGGATCCGACTAACGTAGAATACTTTAAAATTGAAGATTACCTACCAAATAATCTACGATCCGCATGGGGACAAACAGCCCTGCAATCATGTCACAAAGACTATCGCGGTATGTCACGTGCCGATGCCGAGACCCACTATATTCGAGAGGCATGCAACCAACATGAAAATATTAATGCACATTTTTTCCGAATGAAACTGAATAAAACAGAAAGCGGTAATGGTTCTGTGTGGCTGATAGTCTACGCAAAAGGAATTAAAATACTAACTGAAAATTCTCAGGCAACCACTTTTCAATGGCCATCCATCAGTAAGTTAACTTTTGAACGGAAGAAATTTGAAATACGATCATTTGACAACAAAATAACCCTATACTCATCGAGTGACGATAAAAATAAAATGATTTTGGCACTATGTCGTGAAACCCATCAGTTTTCAATGAAAATTGCATCACGCCTCTCGGACGCGATAAAACGCGAGGAAGAAGAAAGCAACTGTATACATTCCTGTTATATATATTCACGAAGCTTAAATTTGCCTTACAAAAATAAAAATGATCAACGGATCTCAGTTATATCGAGTACTAGTTCGAATACAACCTCAGGTATAGTTAGTGATCGTGTTCATTCCGAAGACGAGCTAGAAATTATGATTAATTCACCACCGGCAATGCCAATCGCAGCACCATCTACAGAAAGTTTAGCACTAGCGCATTTACTAGATCGACCGAGTGTTAGCCGACAAACATCGTCGGTCGGTCAAGTCTCACTCAAAGATTTAGAAGACACACTCGCGGCACTATCAGTAAGATCTAATACACGGTCGGTTAGTAGTGATTCGACAACTGAACCACTGGAACGTACTCGAGAATCTACTGAATCAGATTCACCAAATTCACAACATAATATTGGATCACAGTGCTCGTCGACATGTAGCACAGTAGTTGTGGCAACCGATACTCTCGCCGCTACTTCATTAGAATCTCATCAGACGATTGTACGTCGAGCGTCAACTTCAAGTAGTTTAGAGCTTGGTTTTAGTCATACGGCGCAAAATTCAGCACTAAGCGAATCAGCAAGTAATTGTATAGACAACACATATGGATCGACTACGGGTGAAGAGGAATCGTCATCCGGGGTTTATACACTGACACACCCACCGCCAACCGAAACAAGTGGAATTTATACAATGAATAGTAGTGAAATGACCGGCGAATCATCGGAAATCGCTGAATCAGAAGAACAAGAAAGTTCACATTACGGAAGTTTTGCGCCAAAAAGTGAAATGGACAACGAATCGGTTCAACATTTAGATTCAGTCGATGGAAGTTATTGTCATCGACTTATAGACAATGAGGAATTTAGGCTAAGATCAGATTCTAATGTAAGCGCGTCGGGTAGTTTTAGAGGGGATGGTAGTGACCCAACGGACAATAAACATAATCTATTGAGTGCTAATGAGCTGACTGATTTAATTGTGGGGCGGGGTACTTATCCGACACGAAAAACCGTTAGCGATACAATAGATTCGGATTGTGATTACGTAACTCTACCTTTATCGTTAGAAGGGGACAGTTATATACAAGGACACGAAGATACGGCACCGACTGAAGAGGAATATGAAGAAGAATTATTAAGACCACCAACGCCTCCAAAACGTATCGATAGCACGTCACATAGTTCTTTGTCAAATATTGTTGATATACGAACTAGGTCTCCACCCCCATATAACGCAAGACACGAAACGACGGGACTGTGCGGTCCACCAATTCGAACTGATAACTTTACAAGAAAATTAATGGACCCGCCACCATATCCCAAACAGCCGATTTCAAGACCGGCACCAGTAATTCCTACATTGACCACGACGATTACTTCAAAAGCTAGTTCAATATTGCCAGAGGAAGCAACAGCACGATTTATTACGAGTAGACCACACATTAATATTTTAAAAGCACATACATCAGTAGTAGGGGATAATCCGATGCCCAAGTATGCCGCTCCTACGATGCCCAACATCACAGCACCTACACAATTGCAAATTCCTAGCACAATTGGTATACCAATAGTTCCTTATAATATACATTCGCCGCCTAATATTATGCCTAGTGTACCACCACAACCTCCACCGTATCAAGAGGTTAAACAAGCTCCTAGAACATGCGTATTATTACCCGTTATCAAACCAAGACAATATCTACCTCCACCACCTCCAACAATACCAAGGCAACCACCACCACCGCCTCCTCCACAATTAGCCACAGTGTACACAAGCCAATTAGCGAGGTCACAAATTGAACTGTACCAACAGCAGTTGTACAGTGATGTTGATTATGTAATGTATCCGCTACAAGATCCAGCCGTTAGCCAACAGGAATATTTAGATGCAAAACAAGGCTCGATATTGGCAGCTATGGCACAAAGTCCACCACCGCCGCCATACTTGTTTCATACCGGTACTCATAGTAATGCTTGGGATACCTGTAAAGGTCATGCAATTTACAGATCAACCCCGTACTTATCAATGGCATTATCACCACATTCACGATATGCGTCGACACAAAATTTATCCGATACGTATGTACAATTGCCAAGTGCATATAGTCCATTATACAGCCCATCTGTTGCAAGCCTGTGTTCTTCATATGAACCTCCGCCGCCACCACCGTTTAGGCCTAGGCCTTTGACTACACCATCAACAACATCTTCAATGTTCGCGAGATCACGGTCAGATGATAATATACTGAATTCAATAGATTCCGTACCACGGCCAAAACGGCAACCACCGCCACCGCCAAAACGATACGAAACTAAGAGGCCTAACAAACCTCCGATACCGACGCCAATTGAAAAACCGCCACCACCAATTCCGGTTAAAGATCAAAGTCTGACAACGAATACCAATACTAATTCGCCGGCAATAAAACTAACAGCACCTTTAGCACCATTAAAATCTAACAGTCCTATGACATCGGCCGAATCATCATCGATCGATATACTAACCCTTCGAGAAAAAAGTATACATCTCGGTTTGCCACTAATTTCAGCTCTGTGCAACGATCGTTCTCTGTTCGTCATGCCAAAACATCCACAATCAGCGGTTACAAAACCGGTTACGCATGTACCCGCTAAATCGAAATATCCTGTGTCAGGACTAAGTATGACACAATTGGCTAAACCGAGGAAAACATCAATCAGCCATCGCCATCCAAGTGACAAATTACCACCATTACCATGTCAAACAGTGGAAGGCAATAACTACGTCATGGATCCGACCCCGTCATCAATCAAACACAAGAGTTTTAACTCACAACCCAGTAACTAAAATAATGATCAAAAGAAGATAAATAATACTGTATACTATATTAAATTGGGTAAATCTGAATTTTAATGTTAAATTACCTCGCCATAAAAACATTTAAGTAAATTTGTTACAAATATCATTTTAGTTGAATTTTAAAACACACATAGGTCATATATTAAATACATAGTTCGTTACCTGCCATATTATTCAGAAAGACAATTAATTAATAATATAATAATGCAAATACAAAAAAATTAATTCATAACATAAAAAAGTTTAAACAAAATGTCAATTTCGCTTAACACAGGTTTAATAAATAATCCCCACGCTCGTGGTGAATTAAAATTAATGGTTCAACCTACAACAGTAGATCTTTTTAACATTTTGGAAATGGCTTTGAAATTCAAATATTCTTCCGTTATTCTTTTATTACTAAATCCGTTTGTCAAAAATTCTTTTTTTGAACAACATAAATTATTTTTTTGATATATATTTTATTATTGAGTACATATATAGAAAATTTAAATTTAAAGTGACCCCCGAAAAGTCTTATTACCTATGTACGCAAAATTGTTCATTTGCATTATTATTATAATTTAAATTTACGATTATTCATCAGTGTTACGTCATTTTAATCTTAATGTGGTATTCCATTGAAAAGAGCAAATCTAGAGTCGGTATTTAGGTTCAATTCAAACCGTTCACAATATGACTTAACTGGATTCTCAAGTCGTGCTTATGCAGTGAGAAGCAAGATCAGATATTAACAATTTGGAGCGGTGGTTTGATTGGACCGAAATTTGTCGATTCTAGGTTTGAATAAATTTGGAAATGACATTATGCATAAAACATAATTATTTATTATTAAAAGGTTTAAAAAATATAAACAAATAAATGTATTATATACATTAATTTACAGTTGAATAAGAAATTTTGTCATTATGTACTTTTGAAAAATATTTTAAATTAAACAGATTATAAAATAAAATTAAGAGCAAATTGGTATGTTTAAAAGTATTAATTAAATAGTTTTTAATAGATAGTGAAGTAGTTTTAAATAATTATTATTTTTATAATTTTTGTTTATTTAGTTTTTTTAAAATAATTATTATATAATTATATCATATTTTATTAACTATAAATCATTAATAGTAAGATTTTAATTTGTTTGTAAATAGTTTATAAATAATTACGAAATAGTTTGAAAAACTAAGAGTGAATTAAAATTTAAGTAAATATCAGTTTTAAAAAATTTAACTATGACTTTCTTATTTGTCTAGAAAGTGAAGAGGTCTTATTATGAAAATCGGGAAAAGTGGCATTAACTACAAAATGCTGTAAGTAAAAAATTAGTAATTACTAATTAAGTATAAAAAAATTGACGATTGTTAAAGTATTGATTCCGTGCATAAAATGTTAACCAGCGCTTACGACACAACTAAAAAATGGTATAGCGGCAAATTTTGAAAGATGTGATTCCATGCCAAAAATTAACTAAAATCAAGACTCCTCCTAATTAGGGAACATCATTAATTGAGTCTAAATGATCCCACGTACAAGTACCGACCAGGCTGGCTTAAAACCATTGAACGGAAACGGATCCCACAGGTATTGTATGGCAAGAGTATAAGTGGAGCTTCAAGTCTTCGAATTTCATTAGTTAACTATAAACTTAACTCATTAATATTCAAACGTTCTTAGAGTTGTTAAAGAGAATTCGCCGCAAACTTTTCGGATGTAAGTTATTTCATATTCTAAATGAATTTTTTCGGGATTACAGAATTTATTTAAGGAGTTAATGACAAGTTAGATTAAAATTTGATATTTGATGACACTCTTAACAAAAATTCTTCGAGTACTTCCGTTCGGGATGAAGGGCATCTTCACGGCATGGTCACGATAAACAAATCAGTTTAGAGCCCTTTCAATTCAACGTCATCCAACCTTCCAGAAGGCATCTTATGAAAAGTCTTACTTTTATTGGTACTTGGAAGTCCGATTTTGTGGCATGTGTCAGTTTGATTATTTAATTAATTGATTTTATAAATTCTATTTGCTAACTATAGAAAATATAATGATTTTATGGCCACATGGTAACAATTAATGATGATCATTCTAAAGCTTGCTATATTATTTATCAAGCTTTTGAACGGTTCTTCCTGCTGTCATTTATGTGTGACAAGGTGATGAAAACAATATGCAGACGTTATGTTTTGCCTAGTTCAAATGCTAATTTTTATTTTATTTTATGCTTCCAATAATGCAGCGTGTTTATGGGTCGTCGTCCTATTAATGTGTAGTCATAAATTAGTCCTGATTAATTTACATTATATATAGCTACACTGGGCTAGGTTTAGTTGACTAATAAGGGTCTTTTGTATTATCTTATCGGATTTTAACAGTTTGCTTGTTGTTGTTCTGAAAGAACCCCTAAATAGGATGTATTTTTCATGCCTGCTGTAAGTTTGCAAATATGTTGTGAACATGGATGTCTGTCGTAATATTTCTCTAAAATCATTCTCAGCGTGAGAATTTCCTTTGTTGATGTGGTGTTACTAAAATCACGTTAGTAGACAACTGGATTATAATTTATGTATAATAGAGCGCCTTGTTGTTTTAATTGTTGCAATGGCATTGCGCACTCCATTTTACAAGAATGTCTCTATGGGGTAATTTTAACGTTAATTTTGGACTGGTACCAGAAATATTAGATCGAAAGAAGAAATAATTTTGCCACATTTCAACTATATTAGTGCCATTCTCGATTTCTTCGTCTAGGAAGCTGTAAGACGATTCTCCTCGCTTTTTTGTGATAGTTATATGAGATTGATCTTTTGAGGTAAGTTCTGGTGACGTGCACCTATTAAAAGCAAACACTTCAGATTGCATGATTCAAAATTTTATATAGTTTATTTAAAATACATACAGAACTTTATTTATCCAATTTAACAATTAACGTTTCCATTGGACCTATAACCAAATTACTAAAAAATATTTGGTTGCCAGTTGCTGTACCCAACATTATTACTCCACTATAAAACATTGAGGATAAATCCAATGAAATTTTCATATTACTAAAATTGGATACTGAAATAAAAGTATTCCGACGTGGATACCACCGTTCTAATATTAAAATGTCGTTTTTACTATACCGAACGGATGTATTAATAATGGCCTGCGCTTCTCGAACAATCGAGGTTTTGTAAATAGATGGTGATTTAGATCTCAACGCAATCATATTCGCAATATAATCAAAATGGTGGAAAGAAGCTGAAGCACCTCGTGGTATCCACGGAAGAGCTTCTCGATTTGTGAATGGTATACCATTTTCCCAGGCCATGGCAGATAAATGATGTAAATGTTTGTTCTCAATGTGCTCTCCTAATGGATCATGTACTTCCTGCAAAGAGATTTCATCCCCATAAAATATACTTGGTGTTCCAGGTAACATTAGCTGCATTAATGTCGAAGCTAATGTAGCATTAGATGATAATCCACTTGATAACCGTTTTTCAGCTACACCTCCAAGGGTCCAATGCACGGTCGGGCCACTGGAAGTTTCATCTAGAAGCACTTTTTTGATCTGTTGAGCAATAAACTCTGTTCCGTTCGATACATCCAAAAATACATCTACCAAATCAATAGTATTCTTCAATTGTGCTCGTGCTTGATCACTAATACCTGAGTATACATCATCACTAACAATTAAGATTCGATCTGGGCCCAATATATATTTCCATTCCTTTAAATTTTCCGTAAAATATGGATCGTTTATTAAATTCTCCAGACCTTTTATGTAAAATCCATCGACACCAGTAGTAAGCCATAATCGCATGGATTCTGTGATGACATTCTCCTCAATGTATACATTTTGTTCAATTCTATCAAGCTCTGCCGCCAAAATACTACTTGATTCGTTCGATGTATCAGAGAAATTATAATTAGCTGGTGTAAATTGTTTGATAAACGGATAGATTGGAAAATCTAAAACGACCGAAATATTTTGTAAGTGTAGTGTTTTAATGAGTGTCTCAAAATCTTTTTTAGTGCCGAGAGCACTATCAACTTCGTGTAAACTCTTCACATTTATAAAGTTTTCTGGGTAGCTTTGTTGTGTTGGAAAAATTGAATTGAGTCGAACAGCTGCAACGCCCAAATTTTTTAAATAGTTT
This sequence comes from Nephrotoma guestfalica, assembly GCA_963691935.1. NCBI lineage: Eukaryota > Metazoa > Arthropoda > Insecta > Diptera > Tipulidae > Nephrotoma > Nephrotoma guestfalica. The sequence continues at coordinate 20,844,362 of OY829913.1, forward strand.
GTTCGGCTGACTAGTCCTTTGAAATCACCTATTCCATCACCGTTTGAATCTTGAAAACTACCCGGAAATATTTCATAAAATACGCTACCCTTGTACCAATCATTGTGAGGGTTGCATTTACGTGGTAGCCGTACCATCATCACAATAATAATACTAATCATTGCGATCAAACCAGCTATGACCATACAAAATGTACACTTTCGTATTACAGACCAATTCCAGGTCACAAACTGTGGTGGCTTTTTCTGCTTTTGGTGATTATGTCCATTCATCCCATTGCCCATTACGCCATTGTCGTGATGAACAAGATCACCATTTTTGCCGAGATGTTGATAAGCTAGCTTATTGAACAAAGTTGTTGAAGCTGCAGATGGGACTTGCATTCCTATACCAGAACTACTTCCCGAGGAACTTGTTTCTGCCTGTGCGTCATCCTCTAAAAAATAAATATTTTATAATACATAAACGCTTTATATTTTTTGTTACTATTTACATCTAAATTATCTTACCTTGAAGATCTGAAATTCCCATTGGCATGGCATTTGTATTACATGATGTTAAAGGATGAATAAAATTCATTGGCGGTGGACTAGGCGTTGCCGGTAAAAGTGGATATATTGAAGCATCCTCCTCAGGTAAAAAAGTTGACACTGATGGCGATTCGGTTAAGGAGTTTGGTGTGAGTCCAACACCCAACAGATTAGGATCAGTTGAAATACCGTATGCAGTCATGTTTGCTTGAATACTACTAAAAGATAAAAATTTTAAAGCTAATTTATATGTACATCATTGCACGTAGTGTAATAATTGCTAACATAAATATAAAAAATAACAAGCCATATTGATATACTTGCTTGTTTAAAATATCTACGTATAAAGACAACAATTAAGATTAAATGAATATTTAATGTACATTGCGATTGAGACCAATAATTCGGCGTTCAATTATTTTGTATACAATAAATATTTGCATACATACTCACGCAGCTGTATACTTGTATAGACAGCGGACTGTGTAGTATTTAATTTAAAATTCCAATTAATTTACTAAACAAATTAATTGACCAATCACTATAAAATGATCAAAATATGAGCTTTGTAGCAAATTGAGACGCGTATCGCAAATAAATTCTCAACTATACCAATAAAATTCTGTAGCTAAAATCTACTGTAGCTATAGTTAATTTTTCACATTAAATATTGCACTGAAACACACCATAAAAGGTCACTGCAGGAAAATATATTAAAGTTTTCCAAATACTGTTAATGAATCAATCAGGATCTCTTAATACTCACTTGTTAGGTTTAGAACATTGAAAATATCTAAAAAATTTCCGTGAAAATGGATTTTAGTTTTTCTAAATAAAATATTCACGGTGAAAAATATTGCACAATTTGTTGTGTATACGATGATAGCTGTAGGAAAATAATGAAAGAAAATCAACGGGGAAAATTTAATAATTTTATAAATACGCATGCGTTGATTTCGACCAACTTTTTAGATTTCAGCAATTCAGCTATTTATAGCAAGTTCTGTTATAAGAAAACGTATTCGAGAATTGTAAAAAATTATATACGTATTTATGATACAGTGAACAGTTAATAAATTTATCTTTATCGCATTTCTTCGGCTTTTTTCATGAAACGATTTTCTTTACTTTCATACACGTTAAAAAAATTTTTCAAATTGTGCATCTTCCTCCTTTTGCACTTATATTTGACCACACATTAACGGCCGAGTTGATGGCCGATCGCGTAGGTTATTCGGGATCTACACTTAAAAAGGAAAAAAAATCTACTTGCACTAGCACGAATACTCAATAATGGATTATCTTTTATCAAGGCGCCTTCACGAAGTGGAGTTATTTGTATTCCAAATAAAGAGTTGGAATAAAATCAAATCTTTATATTCAACTAAGCCCCGCCCAATTTAATCCAGGTTTCGTTGAAATATTTCCATCTTTTGAGCAAATAATCTTGGTCGTACCAACATAATAACAAAAATAAACTGAAATATGAGCAATAATTGTGCTCATATATTTGTTGTTGTTAAGACAACATTACTACCACGTTTTAAATCTATATACTGGTATAAAAAATCAGTCGTTGGAGGCTTAGAAAATTCGAATTCGATATTAAATTATGGGTATCTTGGTACATCACATTTTCAATACTTTATCGAATGTTATGTCTCTTTTCCTAACTAAAATTGGCGACTGTTTCGTTTATGAATTATTTCTGTTCTATTTCTACCGAAACGACTAGAATAAATATGAGCAGTGTCTGATATTTATAAATATCGAAAACAAATTAGTTGATGATAGAAATGGAGTAGAAATTTCACAATTTTGAATTCTAGCAGGCTGGAAAATGTTATAAAAAATGAAACAATGCCGCATAGAATAAAGAGAACTAAGACAAAAACTTCGATAAATTATCGAAAATGTGATGTTATAACATGTTTATTTATATTTCGCAAAAAAAAATTTGAATATTTTAAATTAAAAATATTTGTTCAAAAAGTTTAAAAATTACTCGATCGATTTCCACTTTTGTTTTATTTTTTTTATTTTTATTCTTTGCAATCTTTTCTGGGGCCGAAGCACTCCCAACTCTTTCGCAGTTCGCTTATTTACGTTATCGCGTTGTATGTTGTGTAGCGAATGTAAAATTTAATAATATTAAATATAAAATAAATAAATAAAAACTTTAAATTTAATTTTAAAATGAATTTTATTTGTAAAATTAATTTTTTTATTGCTGGTGAGTGATGGTGTTGCGGCTGCGTGTTGCTCCAGCAAATTCCCAAATCCAATAGGAAAAAGATAATTTTTGTTTTCGTCTTCTTGCGTAAAATTAAAAATAAAACCAAAAATCAAAACCTGATTTTCTGGTTTTTAATATTACATGCACCAAAATGTTTTTGGTGCACCCTTTATAAAATATGTTTCCATAAACATAGATGATTGCCATGCCATCTCTTGAGCGATGGCATGGTGATGTGTAGGTGCGTTTTACTTGATTTTGGTTATGCAAAATCAATACGATTTGTATGCATCTCTAAATGATATGATTGTAGAGGTGCATATTCTAGATTGTTATGTAACCAAAATATAATTTTTCAATTCTATTTTGATTACACCAATTTCGTTATGTACAAGTGTTGTTGTACGATATCTATGTACAAGTGGTGATGTACATAATTTGTGTATACAAGATTGTTGTATATTTTGGGAATAATTCTTTATATGGAGAATTGTCCATTTATCAAGAATTATGTGAACGGAGGATTGTCCGTTGAGAGTAATTGTGCGGAGTTTCTTATAGTTGAAGAAACTACCCGCTACATCACCCACCGCGCAGTGAGTTCCCCCACCGCGAGTTCTGTATCCGCTGGCGTTTGTGGATGCATTTGGTTGTAGTACCATTATAATGATGAATGATCGTTGTAATAGTAGAGGTGATGTAAATTGTGTACCAATTGATTGCTGGTAGAAATGCGTAATTGTGGCATGTGTATTATCCGATAATGCGGACAGTTTTCTTCACTCCCGATAGTTGATCGGGTGAACTCAGAATTCCATAGACTGGTTTGAGTCTATCGATAGAGACAGATTGCTGCTTGTCTCTGATTTGTAATACAAAGTGCTTACGAAGTCGTCGTATCACTTTGTATGGGCCTTCATATGGTGGTGTGAGGCCTGTGCGAACTTTGTCTATTCGTACGAAAACATAGTCACAGGTTTGCAGTGACTTTGGTACGAATATGTCAGTTTGATTTGATTTGCGCGTGTCCGTTGGGATGAGTTTATTCATCGTGGAGCGCAGTTGATGCATCACTGTGTCAGTGGAAACTTGAGGTGTAAGTGGATGTTCCACAAAGAATTCCCCAGGTAATTTGATTGTTTGACCGTACACCAGTTCTGCTGGTGAGCATTTTAGGTCGTCTTTGACTGTTGCTCGGATTCCCAACAATATGATTGGGATCTCTGAGCTCCAGTTGACGGTATTTGCACGAGCTTTGAGTGCTGTTTTAAGTTGGCGGTGGAAGCGCTCAACCATACCGTTTGCTTGTGGATGATAGGCAGTTGTCCGTATTCGATGTGAGCCTAAGAGTTGCATAAGCTCAGCGAATAGTTTGGACTCAAACTGTGTGCCTTGATCGGTCGTAATGTTGACCGGAACGCCGAATCTAGAAATGTAGTTTTCGACGAACGTTTTTGCGATTGTTTGTGCGGAGATGTCTTTTATGCAGTAGGCTTCTGGCCAACGCGTAAAACGATCAACGCAGGTTAACATATATGTAAATCCATTAGATGGTGGAAGTGGTCCAACAATATCTAAATGGATATGTTCAAATCTACCTGGTGGAATTTCGAAACTCCCATGAGGTGATTTGGTATGTCTTTGTACTTTGCATTTTTGGCAGGATAAACAAGATTTCGCCCAAAGGGTTAAATCTTTGTTCATACTGGGCCAAAAGTATCTTGAAGTGACGAGTTTGCGAGTTGCTCGTACACTTGGGTGGGAAATACTATGCAGAGTGTCGAAGATAGTTCGACGCAGTGACTCTGGAATGTACGGGCGATTGTTACCCGTAGATATTTCACAGTATATTGACAAATCGGCTAGTGGAAATTTTTCTATTTTCCAATTTGATTTTCGCCGGTTTGTAGAACTAGAGAGTAAGTCTTGTAGTTCTTGATCGCTAGCTTGTGCCTTTGCGATTGTTGTGATGTCGTAGCGTGTTGCTGCGGAGGCAAGTTCGTGGTCGGAAGTCCGAGATAGTGTGTCGGCGACCACATTGTCTTTGCCTTGAATGTGTTGGATGTCTGTCGTGAATTGAGAGACAAAATCTAAATGGCGTGCTTGCCGTGGGTTTCGTTCCGCTTTAGAGGTTATTGCTCTAGTAAGCGGTTTGTGGTCGGTGAATATTGTGAATTCCCGACCTTCGACAAAGTATCGAAAGTGTTTAATTGCTTGGAAAATTGCAAGCAATTCGCGATCAAATGCAGAATATTTTCTTTCTGCATCTGACAATTTCTTGGAGAAAAATCCAAGAGGTTCCCAGGTCTTGTTATTCAGTTGTTGTAAGACCGCGCCTATTGCTGTGTTGGATGCATCAGTGGTGATGCTATATTTCGTTTCATTTAGCGGATGCGCTAAAAGAGCAATATTTTCCAAGCTTTTCTTGAGCTGAAGGAATGCGTTTTGACATTCTTCAGTCCAAGAAAAATTTTGAGGCGTTTTGGGCTTTTTAAGAAGACTTGCCAAATGCGTGTGTATTGGGGCAAGTACTTCTGCAAGTTTTGGTATGAATCGGTGGTAGTAATTTACCATGCCGATGAATTGTTGGATTTGCTTCACATTTTGTGGTGCTGGGAAATCTCTAATTGCATTAATTCGTCCTTCGGACGGCAGAATGCCATTAGATGTAATCTTGTGACTGAGAAAGTCAAGATTATTCGTCCCAAACACGCATTTTGCCGTGTTGATATTGACACCGTACTTTGATAATTCTTGGAAGAGTTTTTCCAAATGGAGTAGGTGTTGTTTCTCGTCTTTTGAAGCTACGAGAATGTCGTCAATGTATATGAAAACGAAATCGAGATCTCTCACGATTTCGTTGATGAAACGCTGAAATGTTTGCGCAGCATTTCTGAGTCCAAATGGCATTCGGGTGAATTCGAATAGGCCAAACGGAGTGGTAATTGCAGTTTTGTAAATGTCGTCAGGAGCAATTGGTATGAGATGGTATGCTCTGACGAGATCGATTTTAGTGAAAATTGTGCAACCATGTAGTTGCATGGAGAAATTTTGTATGTGGGGGATAGGGTAACGGTCAGGAATTGTGACTGCGTTAAGCCTTCTGTAGTCCCCACATGGTCTCCAGTCGTTATCCTTCTTCTTCACCATGTGTAATGGACATGATACTGCTGAAGAAGATGGTCGGCAGATTCCTAGTTCCACCATGTGTTGGAATTCTAGGAAAGCTGCTTTGTGGCGAATTGGATCAAGCCTTCTTGGTCTTGAAAATGGTAAATGCCCTGTAGTCACAATGTGGTGTACTACGTTGTGCATAACTGGAGCGTTATAGTTTGGTGGAGCTGTTAAAGAAGAGAATTTCTTTAGCAGTGCTCCATAGCCATTGTTAATTGTGTAATGCAATGGTGATGGTGTATCAACGCGTGCTGATGTTGCGTTGATTGAAAGTTTAGTGGATGGATCAATCAGTTTGTGATTTTTTAGATCCACTAAAAGACCAAATTTCTTTAGGAAATCCGCGCCTATAATGGGGCGGTTGACATTGGCGAGAACGAAAGCGTGTTTGAATGAACGCCTTAATCCAATGTCAACGTCGAGTAGTTTGGTACCGAAAGTGTTTATTGTGGTACCATTTGCTGCTGACAGAACTAAATCGGGATTGCGATTTGTTCCGTAGCTATAATATTTGTAGTACGGGATTACGCTTAGATCAGCGCCGGTATCGATCAAAAATGTTATTTGATTTACCGAATCCCGTAGGAATAGGCGGCTCTGCTGCGGTTGTCTTAGGTCTGCCGCTACGACCTTAAGACTTACTCGTTTGGGGATGCGGTATTTGCGGATCTCGTTTGCTTTGTAGCAAAAGTGCATGGTGCTGTGCATTTTTCTGCAGCGTTACCAAATCTTGTGTGATACCAACACCAGTGGCGTGGAAATTGGTATCTTGGTAAGTGGGTGTTGTTTGGCTGTAAAGAGCTTCCCTGGTTTGGTTGAGATCGCGGTTTTTTTGAAGGAGAAGGAGTTCGTCTCCATGGCGATTGAGAACGCGAAGATTGTCGCTGGGTGTGTGCATTATTCTCTAGCTTCACCAGCCGGTCGCTAATTTGTTTTAGCATCATTTCAATACGGCTGTTGCTAGAGTTTGGCGCGTGTATCTCTGAGCTTGGTGTACGCGTGTCGCGTTTAATTGAACCCAAGCCCTGAGTCCGCGTGCCAATGATGTCGTGAAGTTTATCGGCGATGACAGCAAGATCCTCTACCGGTTTTTCTTGTTGGGGGACCAATGCTGTTTGTATATAATCAGGGAGTTGCCTGATCCATAGTTTTGTGACGACGTTGACCGTGAAATTTTTTTCGGCCAACGATTTAATTCGGTGCAGTATATCCGAAGGTTTTTGATCACCATACTCGACTTTGCTCAAGATCGTTTCTAATCTACGCTCCTCAGAGATTGAGTAGCGATCGATTAAGCTTTTTTTGAGCGTGTCGTATTTGTTATTAGCTGGAGGGTCTTGTAGTATGTACTCGACCTTCTCCGCTTGTGCTTCCGAAAGGGACAACACTGTGTGCGCAAACTTGTGTCTGTCGCTGGTGATCTTGTTCGCGTCGAACATAATCTCGGCTGATATAAACCAAGTTTTCGGGTTATTTTCCCAGAATGCCGGTAGCCGCGTCAATTGTTTTGACGTGGCTAATTCCGGCTGGATGTAAATCAACGATGTAAATCGTTGTTGTTGTCACCGTTATCGTCCATGGTTTTGTTTTGTATGAGAAAACAAAAATTACACGGTGTTTTATTGTACACACTCTATATACGATTATAAAATTTTGATTTTTTTTTTTTGTTAAAAATAAAAACGACTATGAATCGGGGTTTTTGTGAATTTCTAGAAGGTGTGTCGGGAAGGACACGTGGCTTCTAGAAAACGACCAGGGTATTGAACGATTCGTGAATATAGCGCGCTTACCAGTGGTCGGGGCTTAGGCCGCTATATCACGAAACTCGTCGTATTTATTTTATGTTTTATAATTTTGAAACACTCATGCACTTGCACTGTTACTAATTTAAAAATTACTCACCTGATTTTGCGGTAAAAACCGACGTCTAGGGTCACCAGATATCGCGTTGTATGTTGTGTAGCGAATGTAAAATTTAATAATATTAAATATAAAATAAATAAATAAAAACTTTAAATTTAATTTTAAAATGAATTTTATTTGTAAAATTAATTTTTTTATTGCTGGTGAGTGATGGTGTTGCGGCTGCGTGTTGCTCCAGCAAATTCCCAAATCCAATAGGAAAAAGATAATTTTTGTTTTCGTCTTCTTGCGTAAAATTAAAAATAAAACCAAAAATCAAAACCTGATTTTCTGGTTTTTAATATTACATGCACCAAAATGTTTTTGGTGCACCCTTTATAAAATATGTTTCCATAAACATAGATGATTGCCATGCCATCTCTTGAGCGATGGCATGGTGATGTGTAGGTGCGTTTTACTTGATTTTGGTTATGCAAAATCAATACGATTTGTATGCATCTCTAAATGATATGATTGTAGAGGTGCATATTCTAGATTGTTATGTAACCAAAATATAATTTTTCAATTCTATTTTGATTACACCAATTTCGTTATGTACAAGTGTTGTTGTACGATATCTATGTACAAGTGGTGATGTACATAATTTGTGTATACAAGATTGTTGTATATTTTGGGAATAATTCTTTATATGGAGAATTGTCCATTTATCAAGAATTATGTGAACGGAGGATTGTCCGTTGAGAGTAATTGTGCGGAGTTTCTTATAGTTGAAGAAACTACCCGCTACAACGTCCTTACCTCACGCAGTTGTCTTCCAAATCGAGGACGTACGGATATAGGTCCGATTTTGTTACCATCTGCACATTGCATAGCTCCATGCCAGCCTCTACTTGCATGGGAGATGGGTCGGCCCATGAATTCTGCACTCCGACAGTGGGTCATATTTGTGTTCCATTTCATCCCAGATCGTAATCTGCTGATGAAAATTCCCTTTTGCATCCTACCTCTATCGGGATTCGAACCCGTTACCTCCCGATCCAAACGCCAAAGCTTTAACCACTGTGCCATTTGGTCGGTGGATTTCGACTTGTTAGGTCATCATCAGAAGTATCTACAGTAGTTACTCTTGATGATGACCTAACAAGTCGAAATCGATCGAGTAATTTTTAAACTTTTTGAACAAATTTTTTTAATTAAAATATTCAATTTTTTTTTTTGCGAAATAATAAACAAGTGATACGAGTATAATGTGTTTATTAAGTGTTAGTGTGTTTCGACAAGTACCTACGGCGCATAGTGTTAAAAGTATTAAAAAAACTCTTATTTGTACCCCCAAAAATTCAAGCATTTGAACCAACCAAAAATATAAATGTTTGTTTCATTGTTTCTAACTCCACAACAATCATCAGTTTGCGCGCTGCTGTTTAACAATTACAGATGTGGCGATTATTTCCCAAAAAAAGACCGAACAGTCGGTTCAAATAACCACAAGGGGGTGGCAAAACACTTACATGTGGGCAACTCGAAGATTATAACGCAAACAGGTAAATAATCCAGCTCGGCCTCAAGAATGAGAGATCCGAGCATGGGTCCGATCAAAGTAACGATGGTTTAATCAATGCCAAAATTTGTGAAGGCCTCAGTAGTAAAGTGAAAATTGTACAGCTAGTCCTTCTGCAATATCCAGAAAAATGCTCTCGAGAAGCACCTTATTAGTAACGATCAGTTTGACACGATTTGCCAATTGAACTGGTCTCTATTATGTGTGCCATCTTGAGGTATGGCTTACCAGCTTTAGGAGTGATACCTACTCCACACATGTTCCAACATAGTGGAACCTGTTCCAAGGGAAATGCATCCTTGAAAGAGTTGATGTATAAGTAATTCCGAACGAGACCACCGGTAACAAGTCTATGGCCTACTAGTTTTGATTTGAAATTTAGTAAGACATAAACAACCGGATCAGATCATGTGCCAAGAAATACAGTTGCTAACTCCCAGCCGGGAAAGTGAACAGAGAGATATCAGCAATTTGACAATTTTGCGATTGATGGAGGTGCTGGCCATTAGGAAGCAGCAATACATCAAGATCTCATGAATCATTCTTAGCCATAGACTTATAAGGCTTAACGATTCCAGATAGACTGTTAGTTTCTTCACAGAAGCTAGATATCCGATGCTCGAATTTAGAATAGAACCCATGAACAGAACTGGAAATTCCTAAAAGATTTCTTCTTCAAGTCTTGAAATCTGTATTACCCATAGACCATACGCGATAACAAATGAATGTTAAAACAAATAAACCAATCTAACATCAAGTTAACATGATTATAAAATTTTAAGTTTTTAAAAAACGAATAAATCGTTCTGGTCTTTGGCCAATATATTATAGAACGAAGCAGCAGCCATACTAAATTTTAAAATTATGTCTACTAAAATTATAGTGGCTCAAAAATATATTTTGACTATTGACTCGAAAAGACCTGTGACAACCCTAAGAGTGTGAGACTGAATTGAGGTTAAACAAACGATCACTTCACATTTTACAAATCCTGTTTAAAATAAAATCAATGTTAAAAGTCAAATTTTTTTGTAAAACAGCTCATAATTCTATACAGAGATTAAATTGCAAAACGTTTCGTTATGTCATACATTTGGTTTTCATTGGCATGAAAGTGCCATGCTCGAGCTCATGAAAATTTCACCCGTATAGTATGTTACTCTGTTATATACAAAATGTTTGCTTATCGCTTATGTTGAGATAATTTTAATTATAATTTCGTCTATGTAGTGTCTATTTGTGATTATAATTTTCACCAAACCTAAAAAATTGAAATGTTTGAGGGATTGTTTCACTGTTGCGAGGTTATCAGTTTTGACAAATTTAAAAAATGCGGTGTAAAGAATCGGCCGTAAAGAATGTGTAAAACACTATGTTGCAATTTTCAAACTCTTCTCAAAACATGTCATTATAATTTCCAGAAATTTGGTTAAAGCAGATTTAGATAGATTTAACCTATAATTTTATGAATGGACCATTGCTATTAAAATATTTTTGTAAATAACATTGCAACTTGGACTATTTCTTATTCCATGAAACTGCTGATAGCACGCGACTGTTACGTATTAGGGTAATTTTGTGTATTTACTAAACACATTAGTGGTAAACAATGAATATTAAATACTTGGTACTCACAGCCACCCAGACACTTATTATTTTATATATACCAATCTTAACGCAAGCCAATATCAGTTTAATATATGTACATATAATGTGTATGATATCAAACTTGACCTGTGAGTGTGATAACCCAAAATAATATATTTTGCGATGATATCAATATACATAAATTTATATACAATTTTAAAAAAATAAGAAAATATAGTAAAGTTTTCATTTTCTATGTACTGAAAAGATAATTATAAAGAAAACAATTATTAAAATCAGTTATTAATTATATTTGGTATAAAACAGATGCTAAAAATTATTTCTAGTAATTTACATTACAAAAATATAATTATTAAACAAAAAGTGGTGTCAAAAAGTGTGCCCTCTTGGACATAAAAGTGGTTAATAGTGTTGCAAAAAATCAACAAAGTGTTAAAAGTTTTTCAAATTCAATATGAGTTTGTTATGGATACTTAAAACTAATAAACGTGATTTTAACCAGATATCTTGAAAGTTGTTAATTTTAAAAATAATAACGAGGTAGTTAACTTTGTTACAAACGGAACCCAACTACTTAGTGCTAGCACGATCACGAGTTCAGTACATGATACAAATTTTTTGAAAGCTATATGTGCATTAAGAAAATTTCATTGAAAAATAATTATAAATAATAACCAAGATTATAAAAAATATTCGTTTTTTACAACGTTACAGGAATCAGGGAAAAAAGTCGTCTTGGAGAGTTTTACGGCAATATATATAATAAAAAAATCAAGAACTACGTAAAAATCTCATCCGTTGTAATTGCCAAATTTGAAATTCTTCATTCAGTGTTCGATTTTACAATATATATTTTGAAATATGGCATTGGATTTTTTTGCAGGATGCCTCGGAGGTGAGATATTTAAAATATTTAACTATTTTTCATTTTGATGCCTTCTTTAATAATTTTTATTTAATTAAATAGCTTTAATATGGCATTTATCAAAAAAAAAGGTTAAACGCTATCAACCTATTTTTGATTAATTTATTTTATTTGAAATCGCGCAAATTATAAATTATTAAATTATGCGAAGTTGTGTATATGCGTATTAAAGTCTAATTAGCTTATGATCAGGATTTATAAATTTTTTAGCCAGCGAGTTATTCTGTCTAATGAACTTTAATCCAATGTGCTATATATAATTTATAATTGACGTTACACGTGTATAATATTAATAAATCAGTTTACATGTTTTAAAATCGATAACACAAATTAGCTGTAACAATCTATTATTGAAATTGTATGTAAAACAAATTGAATTCGATAACGATCTTAAAAGTTCATATGTGATCTATAATAAGGTCAGGAATGACTCGCGAAACTGATTCAATCCGATTTCAATCATTTTCAGACTCTTTCCGCATTAAAGCGTTATTAAAGAGTTATCAATTGCGCAGCATGCGAACTAGCGGCCAATCATTGTACCTTATATTATAGCAAAGAGTATGTATTGTTAAAAAGAGTAACGATGTGTAAGTTTAAATTTTTTCTTCTGTTTCATTACTCTCTTATCAATATATACACTTTGATTATAATTGCAAATCATCATATACTAAATAACTTCTATTACCGGTTATAGGTTGTGCTGGCGTTCTCGTTGGTCATCCATTTGATACAGTGAAAGTTCATCTACAAACGCAAGATTTTCGTAATCCTCAATATTCTGGAACATTTAACTGTTTTAAAACGATCATTGCAAAAGAAGGTATTCGTGGTGTATATCGTGGCATCACAAGCCCAATGGGTGGCATTGCATTTGTAAACGCTATAGTTTTTGGGGTGTATGGCAATACACAAAAAAGACTAGAGGATCCAAATTCATTAAAAGCTCACTGTTTAGCTGGTTCCATTGCTGGACTCGCCCAATCAGTAGTTTGTTCACCTATGGAATTAGCAAAAACCAGAATGCAATTACAACCGAGAAACAACCAGATATATACAGGTCCGATTGATTGTTTATTAAAAATAAGAAAAGCACAAGGATACAAAAGCGTTTTCCGAGGGTTAGGTATAACTGCAGCACGTGATGTACCAGGTGATTTCAAATTTTTATAATATAAATAAATAATTATTTACCCAGAATTATTTTCTTCCGTAAAAAGGTTTAGCAAGTTATTTCGTCTCCTATGAATTATTGACCAGTAATTATAATCCGACTATATTTCAAACGCTAATGGCTGGTGGTTTAGCAGGTACAATTTCATGGGTTGTGTCATTTCCATTTGATGTCGTAAAATCTAGATTACAAGCGGATGGTATGAATGGTAATGAAAAATATTGTAGTGCCATTGACTGTGCAAGAAAAAGCTACCAAGAAGAGGGATATCGATTTTTTACCAGAGGTTTGACATCCACGCTGATGCGCGCGTTCCCGATGAATGCAGCATGCTTCCTTGTAGTTTCATTGGTTTTAAAATACTGTAATAGTAGTGATTTAAATTTGGAGATACATAAAACGGAATCACTTCATGTTGTAGGAACGCTGTCGACCCCGGTTTTGGCCCCAATCAAGCAGCATGACCAGGTGAAAATGCATTTAAATCATACGGCCCGAAGTTTAATATTTTTAGGAGCGCTCAACGAAGCGGTTTGTGAATCCGAAATTATTGATATGGCGTATAGTGGTACATTAATAGAAACAAATGAAAAACACTATTACCACCTGAACCTGAATGCGGCTGATAAAGCTATCAATCTAGACGACAACAGCCTGTTTCCACAAGTAACATAGAATAGTCATAAATATTTGATAAGCCTAAATTTTTTATAGGTTTTGATGGTTCCTGTTAAAACATTTTTTGTAATATTTTTTACAATAAAACATTGTTTATTATTTAATTTAAATTAATTAGTTCTATAATTTATTGACATGTTATTTTAATTTTAAGGCACAACACACAAAAAACGATATCAAAATAAATAATTTTTACAGCAGATTTTGAATTGCAGGTTTAATTTTAAATTTATTCCTTGAGCGTTTGAAGTACCCGTGAAATGCTAAATTTATAATCAGGGAATTCATTTATAAGCCCCTCAACAATGCCTATCAAGTGGTCGTGCACTTCGCGTTGTCGCTGCATATCTTGTTCAACGAGCATTTCGTTTCGACACTTTGGTATAGTTTTGCACGTTGCAAGATTCCGATACCGCTTAACTCTTCGCTGTTTGCGTACAATATTCTCGAGATTCTCCTGTTTTAAAAGCATGCCTTGTTCAATTTCCGCCTGAATCAAATTATCTTGCAATTTTTCCTCGGCAATTGTACGCTTCTTATTACAATTTTCAATTTCACGGCGCTCAATTTCGGCCGCAAGCTCGACCAAATTTCGTTCATTTTGTGCAATTTCCATCATTGCCTGGCGCGTTTTATTTTTCACCTCGTTAATTTTTTGTTGTAAATTCGATCGTGTTTTTACTTTATTGCCGCTTATTTTTTCTCGACACGTAGCTGAATCGAAAATATGTTCACGATGTTGAATCGTATTTTCCAAATCTTGTACCAATTTTTCCTGTGCACGCTTTAATTGGGCGTGACGTACCTCCATCCTATGTATTTCGGCTTTCATACAACCAATTTCACTATTTTGTGAAACTTCTTCATCTCGATATTTTTTCGTTTCGTTTGCCATTTTATATTTGGTCTCCCATGAAAGCGCCTCACGATGTAGTTCGATCACTTTAGTTTTTAAGTTTTCGATGTCTCCTTTCATACAGCCAATTTCTTGATCCAACGAAAGAATATTGTGTTCTTCACATTTTAATTTTTCGGTTAGTTCTAAATGAGAAAGTTCACATTGAACTTCATCAGATTCGTGGGTTCTCTTTTTCTTGTATAATTTGGTGCTTAAAAGATCAATTTGGGCGTTTAATTTTGTAAACTTTCGGATTGCTTCTTTCTCATCGTTGTGTAACTTTTCTAAGTCCGTGTCAATTTTTATAGATTTCTGTTCGATGACCATGAGTTCTAGAAATTTACATGACAATAAGAATTAGTATTTTAAAATACAAAAATAAAATAACTTACGTTTTCGGGAGATGTGTATTTCATTCATTTGATTAGCCCGCTTTTCTGTTAACGCAACTACATGTCCTTGTAATCGAATCCAAATCGATTGCGTTTCCTTAATCTTTGCATCAAGCTCATTAATTTGTTTTTCGAGTTCCATTATCTTGAGTTCATCGGGATTTAATTCTTGACCGCCGGCCTCACGAATTAACAAGCCGAGCTGATGATTTAATAGATCAATTATCCGCAGTTTTTTGTTAATGGAATTTCTTGTACTCAATATATCGTCTTCATATTTAGATGCTTTTTGGTCTACCTCATCTTTTTCGATTTGCAGTTTGCTTATATCTTCTTGCAGCTTCTTAGTTACGCCCTTCCATTCTTCCAAATCTAACAAAACTGTAGAGAGCTGATTTTCAGTTATCGACATATTGATTTCTGTATTGCGCCTTTTAATTTGTGTCTCCCGTAGAAGCTTAGCTCTAAAATCGGATGCTTTATCCGTGGTAATCTGATCCTGCAACAATTCTAGAATACTTTCTTCTAGTTCAATTTTCAGAGATAATTGCTTTTCTAGTTTTGTCCTCAAATTATTCAACTCAGTTTGCAGGAATATACCCTCTTGAGTAGCTTGCTTCATATCAAGCTCAGTTTTTTCGAGCACTGCATTAAATTTATCAATATTACTAACAAGTTTATCATAATCTGTGGTATCTTTTTGGACTTGTTTCTCGAGCGTATGTATATCTTCAATTAGACGAATTTTGAATGCTTCGAGCTTTTCATTTTGAGTCATTTCTTTTTGAGCACTCTTTCGGGTTCCATCGATATTGGAATCAAGTACCTTGTGTTTTTGCCGTTCTTCACTAAAAACAAATTAAAAATTTATTTTAAAATTAAATTAAAACAGAAAATAATTTAGTACTTACTATAAATCATGGTTAATCTTAGCTAAGACTTTATCCCGTTGCGTGATGCCTACGATAACTTGTCCCCATGCAAGCATTAAACGACGATGTTCTTGTTGCAACGCCTCCAAGTCAGTATTCGCGTCGGTTAAACTTTGCTTCAGCACAGCGATTATATCTTCTTGCTCCTTGTACTGTTCGTTTACGGAGGTAAGCTCGTTTTCACGTCGTTTAACTTCGGACTCAAGGTTATACAGAAACATTTCCGTTTTACGTTTCTCGTTTGCGACGGCTATGTGATCCTTAGAATCCTTGCTTATAACTCGTTTTGCAACGATTAGCTCATCTTCGATTTCCTTGGACCATTTTTCAACATTATTCTCCAAAATATGTAAATTATCCAGTTCCATTAAAATCTCGTTATGCATTTGTTTTTTCTGTTTGAAATCATAATTTTTCCTTTCGTATTCGGTTTTAAGAGAAGCCGTATTTTGTTCATGGTCCGCTCGTTTTTCCGACATTGTTTTAATTTGATCATTATAGTGATCAATTTGTTTCCGTTGATCCTGAATTTGTTCTTGCAAATCATATAACTTCGAACCGTATTCTTGACGTTCCTCATCTGATTTTTTAATGGAGTAATCCAATTCGCCAATTTCTTCCACTAACTGCTGTTGCACTCGTAGCAAATGAGCTTTAAGCGAGCTTTGGAATTTTTCCAATAAATGATGATTAGAGTCTAATACACCGGGTTCGGGTATTTTATCTTTCGCCGGACGTGGAGTTAACTCTTCGATTATTTTCAGATTACGTGGGGTAATATTTTCCACGTAATCCATTTTTAAATAGGTTTTATGGGTCACAAAACACTAAATAATATTATGATAACTTCTGCTGCGTTTGGATTTTTATAATTCTTGCGAATTGTATGAACAAAATAAATTTTATGGGTGTTTCTTGTTTTATTGATTACTTGAATTGCATAATTTTTGTCATAGAAACCGGCCGGGTGTTTCACTAGAATCAAATTGATATTGTGAGGGGATACATTTTTTCTGTACTCACATGCTACAAAAAATCGATAAAATCACAATAAATTATTATGTTAATATAAGATTTAATGTAGACCGCGATTTTCATTGCAATTGGAAAACCCGTTAGGTAACATAAAAGGGATCTCAATTTGTATAATGTTTCCTTTATATGCAAAATAAATTTTCTTTCTTCTTAATTCTAAACGAGCCCCATACGGAACGGCACATTTCATAACAGCATGTGCTAAAACAGGATAACAGTACATCACAAAACAGTACATAGTACACTAGTATAAAGGACGAGATTTACATTGAAATATTTTCTGCAACTGTTTGGTGAAAAAAATATTACTTTAACTTAAAGTCAATCTTTAATCAAAATTATAATTTGGGGAGAGTCTCCGGTTGTGGACACTCTCATAGTTAACTGCTTGCTAAAGTAACTACTTTGATTCCATCAACTACGGTCGTAAATTTTACGACCAATTTTGTGAAGTCTTCTTTTTTGGCAAAACAATTAAATCGTAACTGGTTGTGGGCATCCTTCGGAAGTTCGGTGAAAATAAAAATAGTTGAAGGAAAATCCACCTCAGTGGCAAAAATAACAAAAAGGCTTTTTATAAATTATTTATCGTTTTCCTCATCTTCCAAAGCAGAAACCACAATGTTTGCGTGCGAAATAGCTAGAATGCATCTCAGCGCACTTCACGATCACACCTTGTTGCATTTGATGGAATTTGCAGCGGTCAACTTCGGTGACAGGAGCTTCAAACAAATGATGCAGAAGTCGATATCATCATCAGATGGTGAAGAGTTCTTTTTTAGAGCGTTAGGCCGACGGTTGGGTAGGTGCCATTGCCTTCTTTTTTTACTCTTCTTCGGATAAGAGACGGCTGCTCGCTTAGCAGCTTTCTCCTTTAAAGCAGCAACGATTCCGGAAGTTTTGAAGACTTTTTCGGTGGAGCTACTTGCAGGGGACCAATTTTGTCCAAAACTGATAAGCGGCTTGCTGAAGAGGCTGTAGGTCTGGAAGGTTTTGGTGTGGTGACCACTTCCACTTCATGTGCAATATCTGTCCCAAGGAAGACGATTCGATGCTGCTCCTCTTCATCAATGCAATCCTCGGGATCAGCTTCTTTCACATTCCGCTCGACCGCTTGCATAAAATCAACATCCGACGTTAAGACGTCTGAGATGTCTGGGCCGTATGGGTACATTCCGGATGTTCTGAAGCCGGATTGAAATTAAAAAGTTAAATTTTTTTTTTATTATTTAAAAAAAAATTTGATTCAAAGTCCTACCTTGTTGGCATTATTTTTTTGCCATGCAGAACACTGTGACTTGTAATAGGCCTTTATCGGTCCAAAAATAGACACATCCAGTGGCTGTAGTTTGTGATTACGGTGCGGCGGAAAAGAAACAACATGCGCTCCATTGACAATGGCGATATCGATGGCTTCAATTGATAGATGCTAAGAATGGTTGTCGAGAAGCAACAGCACAGGGGAAACTAACCAAGATTTTGCGAAATTTATAAAATGGTGTATATAGCGCACAAATTCTTGCTGGCACATCCAGCCAGAATCATTAGTATAACCGGAAGTTCCAGCAGAAAAGTTGTCGAAGAAGATGGTCTGCATTTCTTTAGGGAAAAAAATGAATCGTGGTAGACTATTGGCAGCAGTGCTTACGATTAAAGCAATCACCTTGCCAATTTTTATCGGGACCGTAGAAAAGCCGCTTTCAGCCATATTGTAGATATTCGTTGCTTCGAAGTGATGTTCATCCATCAAATATTCATAGTTTTGAAAAAATGTCTCGACATTTGATTTACAAAAGCCTTTAACGCGCTGCATGGATGCTTGTTAATACCAATGTTTGCCCGCCTTCTCGTCGTCATTACAAATCGACGGATCAAAATCAATTGAAGCTGATTCAGTTGACTTCTTCGAGGTTGTCATGGCTAAAAATAGTTAAAATGTTAATGGAATACGTTATGTCAGCATAAACGATGATATCTGACAGTTTTCCAGTCAAACAGATGCTTTAAATGAAAAAAGAGGGTGCCCACAACCGGTTACATTTAAGTGCCCACCACCGGAAATCACGACCATTCTCGGAGTAACCAAAAAAAATGTGAATCGATGGCAGTGGATACATTGATGGTTATTATGTTTGACTACTGGTTAGACTCTTCCGATGATCCAAAATTTGTTCCGGAGGAAGACTAAAGTTAATGCGTTGTTCCCGTGCAACGTTTCTTTATGTTCCGAAACTAATACTAACTTGGTGGATAGCCCTTTGTACGATAGGGTGACGGGATGTTGTTCTCGTAGGGTAGGGACGAGTTTTCCAACCTTCCACCAACCCGAATTATGTTTTCTTTGTTGAGGAATGGGTTGAACGAAATAATTCTGATTGGTTTATATTATATCAGTAGCGAATGTAGGGTGCGGCAGATAGTCCATAGGTTATACGGTGGTTAATTGATATTCACCTGTTGGATGATGTTTACTTTCTCTCCATAAAATTAATTGACATTTCTAATGTCCCTCGTGCACCAGTACTTGACAGTATATGTTTGTGAAGTCTGCAGAGAACATACTATCTGATGTTTTCTCCATCTAAGAAAGGCCGCTCATAAATTATTTTGTAATGGAAAGCCAGTAAATAAGGTTTCGTTCAGGCTGGAGCCTGCGTGAATGTTCTCATCGAAGCATCAAACACTACTCGAATTTTAGTAGCGTCCACGGTATTCTTAACCACTGCATGATGGAGTAGATAAAATTTCCCTCTGCCGCGGTCAACTTGTGTCATGTGATCTATATTGATGTACTCTCGCATGTAGTTTACATATTACATGTAGTGATCTCAATTCTGGATTTTTACTGAATTTCGATTGCATGTGTAGAAGACGTTGTAGTTGAGAACTACTTCTGTATAATTGTACACCCTATCGGCCATCTAATCGGCTTGGTGATTTGTTGGAAGCGTGTATCGCATGAAGTCTTCTACTGACCAAACTTTTTTTCCCCAGAATTTATCCATGCAATCTTCCGTCTTGTTAATAGAACAAGCTGCTATGGTCTAAGGTTGGATTGTAGTTTGTGATGGACTAGAGATTATCCATTCCAAACTGGAGCGGTTCCCGATGAAGTTACTGTAAATGTCCGCCTCTATCAGTAGGTTAATTGGCGCCAGGCGATCAAAACTTGAATCTGGTAAATGTAATTTACTCCACCTGTCGCCAGGTTTTCTAGCGATCGGTTGTTCAGGTAGTATGTTTGTGGTGATTTTTGGTAACACTTATGCGTCGACCGTTAGTCTGTACGAGGAATCAAAATGAGGATGAAGTCAAACAGTCTACAGTCCAACAGTGTTGCAACATGTTTGATTGCCATCCAACGTGCTGATAGACACCGTTTTTGGAGGTCGTGGTTCTGGGTCGTGTAAAAATTGGTGATGACGATTACTGCAAGTGATGCAACCGTGTTTCTTGCTGCTTGATTTCTTTGAACTATGTGCGAGACAGTTCGAGCAAATTTTCACACGATTCACAATATCAATTCTTCGTTTGATGGAAATGTTTTGAAAATGGATGCAATATTTGACAAAATTATGCCGTTTCCCACAATATCGGCAGTTGTTCACGTTGCATTTCTCCACCACCGATCTGCTGAGGCTCTTAGCGTTTAAGAAATATTTCCGTGGCATGCTGAACTCTGTTTTGACGGGCCGTGTGATGCTTGATTTTTGTCCTCCGGATGCTTGCAGTGATTGGAATCTTCTCGTTAAAAATTTCAGGAAATTGTCAAGTTCAGGAATCTCTCTTCGACGGAGAAGGCTGCTTTCATATCTCTCCAATGTATCTGCGTTGACCGTTTCATCACGAGGTGTATGATGAGGTTGAAACCCCCTAACTTCAGGTTTTTGATGGTGTGCAACATTTCCACAACAGTAACGTGTAGTGTTCTGATACTGGATGCTGTTGCTTGTTGTATATTATGCAATGATAATATGGCATTGACGAAAGATGATGCTAACAGACGCTCGTTGTTATATCTGGCCTGTAGGATTTCCCATGTCCTCTCATAGTTATCTCCAATGGTTGATAGGGATTTTAGGTATATCTACTTTATAGTATCCGACAGTTGACTATTTTGATGGACGAGCCTTGTAAATATGTCTGTGAATGCATGCCAGTTTTCGTATTTTCCTTAAAACATTGGTATGTCCACCTTTGGCAGATTTGATGATGATGAGGCTTCCTCTGGTTGATCTTCTGTTATAATTTGATTACTAGTGTCTCTACATTGAGATACTTTTCCGAATATTATTTTGATGCCACTTTCGCGTGAATACCATCTATTTTTCGGTATAATAAGCGCATGCTGACATCTTGTTGTTTTAAAAGCTTTCGAATTAGATTCAGGTCAGCTCCCGATGAATTGTGCTGGTGCTCCTCTGAACTCGTAATGTTGTATGATGGCGTTGTGAACGATGGTGTATCGGAATAAATTGGATTATCCTGTTCTAATATTTTGAGAGGATCCCTAGATCCGACATTCGATTGATCTTTTTTAGCTGCTTATTACATCTGGTTGTTCGTCGTCCTCCTTCAGTGCAATGGTTGATGATGGTGTTATACCTTTGGCGGGTTGCAGCTTGCCTATAGAGACTGCAAAATAATCATCGAGCCATTTGTGCACATCTTCAACTTTAAAATAGGTAGATAAATTTAGGTCTTTAAAATATGATGACATCGATTTGAATAAGTGGTAATCAGAGGGAGTGAAGTCTGGAGAACACGCCGCATGCTGTAAAACTTCCCAGCCTAAGGAGAAGATGAGCACCTGGGTTGATTTTGCTGTATGTAGAGGTTGCTGTTCCGCCTTCCTTGGCCCGTAAATGGTCTTTTTTCCTCTAGAGCATCACTTAATTTGATTAATTGTGCCGATAACGTTCAGCTGTAACAGTTTCACCAGGTTCGTAGTGAATGACTCCTTTCCAATCCCATCGATTAATTGATTAATTGGACTGTAGAACGAAGTACTAAACACGTGTCCCAGATAACGCCGCGCCTATTCCTACAGCCTGTTTACACATAACAATAGGATGGATAGGAAAGGTTTTTTTTTGGACGGAATGATCCGGTTTCAGACACACACTTCTAATCTACTAGAGGAAGGATAAAGGCTTAATAGGTTAAACCTATTAATAGATAACGATGGTATTGGTCTTCAACAATTGCTTCTCTAAACAGCAACTTGAGAAAAAAATATTATTATTTCACGTGCATCTGGAAATTTCCTGAAATATAATTCTACATTAATACTTTTCGGCTTCCTGAACAAAATTAATTGATTGAATCGGCCTGGTTACAGACACCTAGGTAAAGTCGATAGTTAGTAACACAATGACAACACAGTTCTAGTCTACACAATCAGCAATTAATATTTCAAAGAAATATTATTATTTCAGAAGCATCTGTAGATGTCCTGAATTAAAATTAATATTTTCCGGCTTATTCAGGAAGCCGAAAAATATTATATAAACATTTATTAATTTGATCCTCTGCAACTCCACAACTTACAATAGAATTTCCTAAAACCATATAGTTAAAAAATGATTTCGTTTGTCCCGAGAAAGCAAATTCATACAGATGTGAAATTTTCGGTTTTTGTTTTCTTCGGTCACTTTATGAGAAACCCATTTTCCTTCCTTCTGTATTTTCCTCATTGCATGCAATCGAAGTGATATACCAAGCAATATCGAGTAACTTCTAACTGTTCTGCAAGTTTCTTTTCAGTTTGACCCGGATTTTCATCCAGTAAAGTGTTTCGTCTTGCAAACCACTTTTTTACTGTTGATTGACTCACAGAATGTTCACTCAAAGTCCAATTAATCAATTCCATAGCTTGAGCAGCATTTTTTCATTTGAGAACAGAATAGTTGACGTAAATGTTACTTATCGACATTCATCTCTTAACCTTTTAACTGTTTCGAAAAAATTTCTCCCTGCTTGAGTATTTTTCAGCGAAGACGATAATACAAGCTATTGTGAATTAAAATAAATGAAGTTGCCAGATTAAAGAATATTCTAAAATGTATATCATTTAAATAAATAAATCACGGAACGACAGCTTGTAAATGACTGAAACTTATGTCATAAAAACAGCAATGATTAAGCTACATATATCCAAAATGGCGGGAGATTTAGTTGCATTCAAGTATATTTTAATGCAACAAACTTCAGAGCCGAGTTTCTACTTACACATCTAATATTTATGTGAGCCTAATTACCAAATTAATTCAGTACTGTAAATCATTGGGTCAAAACACAAATAATAAATAGTTTTCCTATCACCACATTTTGTATATGTACTTAAGTATCTACTACGAAGCATAAAGACATAACTGTAAATTTACGCGCTGAGTATAACGTAACTTAATCACCCGATTAATAGAGGGCGATCCTCATCTTATACCATTTGGGGTACATATATTTTTTTTAGAAAATGTTATTTTTATCAGCTATAAAACTATTTTATGCGATATACCAACAGTTGTCAAACGCCTACTTTTTGTGAAATAAAATTATTGAATGAAAATACACATAATTACATGTACCAATTATAAACAGAGAGAAACGTGAAGATTTTATATTTATATTTAAGTGAATCCGAAAATATTAACTTAAGTGTTTGTGTATTATTATAGTATTGCGATATACTCGAAGTTAAAGTGTTTTGCGTGCTAAAAGGGTTTGTGTTAAAACGAAAAAATTCAATTAAAATTCTAGTCAAAGGTAAATAAAATGTGTTAATTAATTGTATTGTCTGATTAACAAACAATTTGTTTCCCCGCCCAAGAGTTTGCTAATATTAATAAAATATTATGTGAAAATGAGCCCATGCTTCGATTTCTATAAATTATACGTGTCTTGAATTATTTATAAGTTTTGGTTTAAAGAAATGTGCCTACCTACATGTAGTTTATATTATTAACATAATATAAACTTCCGTTTATCCAAATAAGTATTGGTCAAATTATTAATAAATGGTTTCTCGAATATAGATTAAACCAAATAATACAATGGCCGAACAACAAGGACAATTTCAAACCAGAACAACAGTATTATCACAAACACAGGTCCAGCCAGAAATTCGATATGATCCATCATATTTTGGTACCGTGCCTGGATTAATAAAAATCACGTTAATTGTAAGTACGATAGTTTTATATTGATTGATGATTTAAGAAAATGATTAATCCATCGTAGTAAATGATGTCATTGATTATCAAATACAATAATATTAACCGGGTGCTAAATAAGAAACTTAACACACGTAAAATCTACAGGTGATAATTTTATCATGATTAATATGATTTCATATATGGTTGAAATGCATACATCAGCTCATACTAAATTAGATTTCAAGCAACCTTAACCTATGAAATGTTTTTATTTGGGAGTTTAAGTTATTTATACACAATCTAAAATTTGGAATCGAAATAGAAAATTAGTTCATTGTCACCCGTTCTAGTTGTGAATATTTAATATTATGAAAGAACGGAAAATCGAAGGAAATATATTTTTATTTTATAATCCATCTAAATTTAAAATAAAACCTCAGACAAATTTCTTTTTTTTTTTATTTATTAAAGAAAATTTGTATAAATTTCGTTTGCGTTTTCGTAATCGCGTACCAACTAAATTACGAGTACATTTACATAAAAGACGAAACTAACTTCTCGTAATAACTACACACATAGGTACTTTACCCTCCCTGGAAATACAATTGAAATTACTCTAAAAATAGTTCATTGTGGCAATCTTATTGATTTAAATTAAATATCTCGTATTTAATAGTTTTATGGTTCAGTCACAGAATACAAACAGAAGTGGCATTACTCGATTTTTGGATGGAAAAATTTTGACCGTTATTTTTATCCTTGGTATGGAAAAGGGTAGAATATAGTGGTGAATACAATTGTGCACTGAAATTTTTTTTTGTCCGCTTAGTAGCGTATATATAGGGTGTCCCAATAAGAAGTTCAGATTTAAAAATTTAATAAAACGAAAACGGCTTAATATATTTCCAAATTTATTGTTTTGTTTGAAAGTACAATCCTCCTGGTTATTCATGGAAAATGAATTCATTCAAATGGAAGCCGCGGCTGGCCTTGGCGTACTCCATTCGGTCGGCCTAATTTCTGAGCACATTTTGGATTGTGTGCGGATCTATTTCGGCAATGGTTGCTTCAATATTGGCTTTCAAATGCTCAATTGTTTGTGTACTTGTCCTTTACGGCACCCCACAAATAAAAGTCCAAAGGCGTCAAATCACAGCTCCTTGCGTCCGGTGATTGTCCGAATCACGTCACCATTTCGACTGATAATGTCGTCCAAACCAATATGTTCAAGATATGGCCACGAAAAAGATATTAACATGTGGCGGCTCAATAATCTCGCCACGCCACAAGCCGCACCAAACAGTAACACACAATGGATGCATTGGCTCTCCACATATCCTTGTGGATTTTCCGATCCCCAAATGCGACTAGTTTGTTTGTTTACGAACCCACCGAAATGGAAATGCGCCTCGTCCGAAAAGATGATTTTTTGAGCAAAATCCGAATGGAGTACGTCAAGGCCAGTCGCGGCTCCCATTTGAATGAAATCATTTTCCATAAATAACCAAGAGGATTGTACTTTCAAACAAGTAAATAAATTTGGAAATATATTAAGCCGTTTTTGTTTTATTAAATTTTTAAATCTGAACTTTTATTGGGACACCCTTTATTTACCATATTTATGAAAATCGAAAAATATTTAAACTTAAATATTATCTTTTATTAATATTCTTGATAATACAGCATGAAAATGGAATGCTTAAGACACCTACTTCGTTTAACAGATCATTATATACCTAAAACTACTTCAATTCTTCAGAAAATAGCCTTTTCCATTTGTTGCCAATATACAGTGGGTCACAGCCAAAATGATGCAAGCAATTTTTATTTTACCGACCAAATGGCATGGTGGTTAAAACTTTGGCGTTTGGATCGGGAGGTACCGGCTTCGAATCCCGATAGGGGCAAGATGCAAAGGAAATTTTCATCAACAAATTACGATTTGTGATGAAAAAGAACACATCTATGACCCCCTGTCGGAGTGCAAAACTCATGGGCCGACCCATCTTTCATTATAGGCTGGCATGGAGCTATGCATTGTGCAAGATGGTAATAAAATCGGACGTCCTCGAATTGGCCAATACAGGCGTAAAGGTAAGGACGTAAATAAGCAAACCGCGAAAGAGTTGGGAGAACCTTCCTTGGACCCAGAACAGATAGCAGGGAAAAAAATATTTTTTTTAAGTAAGTATCCAACAAAATTAAATATATATTTTTAATTTAAATTTTTTATAAGCTTCAATATTAATTATTAATTTCATAAAACAAAACAAATAAAAAAATTTAATTTATAACAAATAGTAAGAAAAAACAAAATTTCTACGTAAAAACATGACACATCGGACAGTATCAGAGTATCAGTTTTAAACAACCTTTTGTGCAATTATAGATAATGTGTCAATAATCAATATAGATAAATAAGTGAAATTTAAACACTTTGAAGATGGCAAAACTCAAAAAAAATTGCAGAAATGGTGAAAACAAGTTCTTCTACTGTTCAGCATATTGTTGAACGCTTCATTCGTAAAAATAAGCCTAGAAGAAGATTGTGGTTGGATTGTCAGAAAAATAAAAGAAAACCCCAAATTCAGTGATCCAAAGTTGACCGAGGAAGCTGAAAAATATTTACATAAAAAATGCCATCCAGAAACAATACGCAGAATATTCTTAATATTCTGCGGATTGTTTCTGGATGACATTTTTCAATTAAATTTTCATGGAAGAGCAAAGCGGGAAAAAACCATACTTCAGTCCATACTTCAGTGAAGTTAATCGTAAGGCTAGAATTAAATTTACGTAAGTCCATAAAAACAAAGATGAAACATTCGGGAATACGGTTTTATTTACTGATGAAAGCAAATTTAACCTTTTTGGATCAGACGGAAGAAACTACGTATGGAGAAAGCCTAATACGAAGCTAGGAGGTAAAAATTTATGTAGCATTGTTAAACACGGTGGAGGTTATGTTATGTTATGGGCTTGTATAGCGTCTTCCGGAGTTGGAAATTTAGAGTTTATCGAAGGAAATTTGAACAAAAATGTATATTTAGAGATACTAAAAAGAAATTTGGAGGAAAGTGCAGAAAATTTAAATATTAAGGATCATTTTCAGTTCTACCAGGACAATGATCCGAAACACAAATCCCGAATTGTTGAAAGTTGTCTCATTTGGAATACTCCCTCCTGTCATGGAAACACCTGCCACCTGGACATCAATGTTATTGAAAATGTATGGTCTAAACTTGAAAGCGAACTCAGAAAACATGAGATTGGTAATGTAGCGGACTTAAAAAAGGCATTGTTAGAAGAGTAGAGTAAAATAACTCCAGGATACACGAAAAAACTCATAGATTTGATGCCAAAATGACTCAAAGCGGTTCTAAAACAAAATGGATATCCTACCAAATATTAATAAATTAATTATACAATTTGATAATATTAGTTATAAGCATATGAATTAATTTTTTACAGAATTTTTAAAGCTGCATCCTTTTAAATGTGAGATGTTTTTACGTAAAAATTTGGTTTTTCTTACTAGTTTGTTTTAAATTACAATTTTTTATTTCTTTTGATTTATGAAATTAACAATTAATACTGAAGCTTATAATAAATGTAAATTAGAAATAGATATTTATTTTTGCTTTTTGGATATTTACCTTAAAAAAAAATAAAAATTGCTTGCATCATTTTGGCTGTGAGCCACTGTACATAAATATCGTTAGGTCCATAAAAATATAGTTACGTAAGTAATCATAAAAGAGGTTGGTTTTAATCACACAAAATGTTCATCGCGGATAATGTAAGGATCTGTGCCATTTTGTGTCATATTTTTTCAATTGTTTATCTCAAGTATAATAGTAAAAAAAACTATTTTTACGTGTCTTTAATTGTATTTTCAAGAGTGTATCTGTATATAGTAAAACATTCAAATGTGTAATTTTCATTAAATTTAGCGTTTGCCGATAACATTTATATAAAACTAAATTTCAGCCAAAATAATTTAAATTTTAGATTTTTCAAATATTTACGCATACGAAACACTCCCCAACAACCCATAACTCAGTATATGTCTTGATAATTAGTGATAAAAATTGACACTATAATAACAGACACATCAATTGTATTGTATTGAATTCGTAATTTCACCAAATCAAAAACCATATACTATTACACAGTTTATCAATAATGAATTTACAATAATATTCATATTATTACCACCAATTTCAATAATACACACATCGTACATATCTTTGATTTTATCGTTTTGATAACGCGTGTAACCAACTTATTAAAATTAACGATTTTTGTAGAAACATGCGGTTTTCATATTTTTAAACTAAACCCCACTTCGAGATAATAAACAACTAAATTCAACTTTTGTTGATACAGCTGCAATATAATTTACCCAAACCAAATGTTTAATTTGTGCAACAGGGGCAGGGCCAAACTAAAAAAACATAACACATGTCTTTATTCTCGCATAATTATATGAATTTACAATTCTCCAAAAAACCGTAGCAAATACCAATGTTGGCGGGCCAATAAAATTATGAATTCTGTTGATAATCCTTCAGCTAATTCGTTTTAACTGATTACACATTTATTTCGTCCTCTGGGTGTTTTACCGAAGTTTCACATCGCGTATTTTATGTTGAACGGAAAAAGTACTCAATGAATGGTCTGTGTATTCTTATCTACAACAAACAATCCCAATTTTTAAACAACATCTGCAATAAATTAAATGACATGGAGCTAAAAACAAACTGTGCGAATATTGATTGTTAAAGCGACTGTGATTGGGCTGCTCCACACAGTGCGGCAACACGATTCGTTTTTTCTTCATTTCTTACCTCTCCGCCTATAAATAAAATTTTAAAGTTGGGATTTTTGCAGTACATGCTCACTAACCAAACGAAAAAACAAAAAAAAACGATTTACGGTCAGAATTTCTTTTCTTGTTTTTATTCACGAACGCACGACGTTTGTGATGGTCAATTAGCTTGATCTCTTATGTTAATTGGATCTTGTATGCGTGTGCAAGTGCTTGTGCATAATTCGCAACAAACTGGTCCTTGAAATGCCCAATTCAAGTGATCTCCGCGTTCTTGACTGTTTCGGATTATCTCTCACACTTTGTCTGACAACATCAATATTATCTGGTGTGCCAACAGTGTTTAACCTGCCAGGCTTTGGTGCAAGCACCACAGAACCCGTAGCCTCGAATTTACGTACCAAACGGCCGATGGTTGTTTAATTTGGACAGTTATGGCGACCAAAATTATCACCATTCATCATTCTTGTAGTGCTCGTAAATAACTTTAACACGGTCTTCAATCGAATACGACTCCATAGCGATAAAATGCAAACATTCAACTAACAAAATGACATGAAATGTCAGAAAACAAACTTGGCGCCTTTGCAAAATTAATTTTTATTCTCCTGCGTCTCATTAGGACAACCCGTTATATATAACTAAATTTTTATTTTTACAAATCAATAGATACGCGGAAATCGATCGAGTGATTTTTTAAACTTTTTGGAAATATACAAAATTAAATTTTTGCGAAAGAAAAAAAGTGTGTTTATTAAGTGTTATCTTTTCAGGTTCTTTCAAGGTCATTCGAATATTAGATAATCCTTTTCAAATGCAGAATGTTTGACCGTTCTGGGACTTGTAAAATAATTTAACCTGTTTTAGTAAAACCCATATTTTGTAATACTGTAATAGCCTGGGCAGACTGCGAATTAGTTAAGATGGTTTAGCAAAATTCAATCAAGCACCCTATGGAAAAACTTGAATTTGCTAGTAGATCTTTGAATTTTTCGTAGTGTGTCGTACTGAATGGAATTTTATTTTCTAGAGTACTTGACCGAATTTTTCTAAACCAATTTTTGAAATACATACTTTGCTGAAGGTGTTTAATTTAATGGTTTGCCAGCAGTTTTTGTATAAGACTTTCGTTGTACTTTTAAATAAAATTACCAGAAAGGATTCTCTTCATCTTGCATTTTTGTTACTATGTAGATATTTGTTTCTGGTCCATTGAATAAGAGCCCAGGCAGGTGGTGAAGTGGTTAAAACTTCAGCACTTAGGCCGGGAGGTCCGGAGTAGTTATTTCACCAGAGGCATAATCTAAAATGAAAGTTTCTCATCTGATTACGGTCGATGACGTTAAAAAAATCATCTATGATCAACATAATGAGAATTTTCGAATAAAATACCAAAATAGAATTTTAATGGTACTCTACTCTTCTACACCTTCAAATGGTTGTGTCACAGAAAACAGTTCCCTCACATTAATGTGGGAAGGGGGTAACCTACGGTAGACTTTACATTTCAACCACTACCAATCACATGAGTGTTGGATTCGTAACGACCACATCTCACCTCCGGTAAACTATAACGTGTCCCGGGGAACTACTGTTAGGTATAACGTAATCAGGCACGCTCAGTCTAGCCCGTTTCCTAATTCGGCTAGAATTGCCTCCTACTAGTATGACAATTGGCGGCATTTCCTCAAGAACACAGACAGCGTCATCGAATACCGTTAGGAATGCGCACGCACTCTCATAGCGGACAGCTGTCTCTATTTTCCTGATCGTCTTTTATTCCAGTGAGTTGGCCTAAATTAGTACGTCTTACGCCATATATCATAGTAGATGTTATACGACTTTATTAGACTTTATTAGCATTATTCCATGCCAATTAAAATATGTACGCCCGCCCTTACGATTCTTATAACCGGTTACACATATTCAATTCTCTACGATATCAGGCCTACAACAAGTAGATTGGATGATAAAACGACGGCTCTCTTGGTGGTTTGTCTTCTTTCGGCAACAGCACTAGCCTCTTTTCCTTCCATTTAGTACGAGAAATTCCTCCTTGTACTCAGTATACACCTCATTGGAGAGATCTTATCTTTGGTTGATTTCAATGCCATGTGCCGGATGTTATCCGAGTCTTGAACTATATATTTCCCACCTTGGAATATGCCTTTAAAACCACCTCTATAGTCAGTGGTGGCACATCATTCTCCTCGTGCGTGGATATTTTCAACGAACTTTCGCTTGTGATGTGACTACTTTTGAATTTTTTCATTACTCACAGCTACGGTCGCCCCATCGGCCGTGGTCGACTTCCTCGCACAATTTTTGAAAACACTTCCGTTTACTTAGTTTAATGTCAGCTCCGAGATCCCGCCGTTCTTCCAGAAGACTGCTTTCTAGAGGTTTCTAGTATCCTTCTTGGCATTGCAACATCACAGGTTCTAGTGCCTGGTTCATACATCAAGCAACTTTACTATTTGCGGTTCTAGACAGCATTTTATTCTCCATCATGAGGAAAATATGAGAATGCTTTCTGTTTCATACCAATTAGCTCCTGCTATATCGATCTGGGCTAGCATTTTATAAACAATGGCTACCCTGTCAGCAAAGTACTGTTCGTAAACATGAGGCCAAATACCGAGCCTTCATATCACCCGGTAAACACTGCGAAGGCTTCTAACAAAGTATTATTTTTGTTATTCATTTTTTCTGCTTCTCCACTCGATGGCCCAATTATTGAAGTCACCAATTATCAGCAGTCGGTTTCGAGTCCGTGCATCATTCGTTTGATGGCGAAAAAAGGTTTTTTACTCCTCAATTGATGCACTAGGGCGAGCGTAGCAGCTGTAAAAATCAATATATACCATTGACCTTCGCTCTAAACATGCCGGTAACAATACTGATACCGATTTCCTGCATGGTGTTACCACAAACCCATACAGCACCGGATATGTCCGATGCACAAGTTCTTTTACAAATATCACTGACATACAATTTCAAAAACTGTTTCAATATCCTATAACGGCAGCTGTAACAGATCCAGAACAGCCTCACAGCGATTAAGGTTGATTTGAGCAACATTCAAATCCTCTACGCTATCTAAAACTCATTCTCGCATGCTGGACATTCAAAGCTACCGTTCATGTGTTCGTTGTTGCCATAGCACTTGTTCACAAAGCATGTATTTTGAATTTTTCTGACATGTATTAGCAACGTATTACTCTTCTCCACATCTCCTGCATAGTTTTGATCTAACGTTTCCACTTTACAATTTAATGTACGATAACCGAAACCAAGGCATTTGAAGCATAGTTAGTTCTATATTCTCCCGAATTCGACAAGAAACCCATCTGATTCTTACATTTTGTACCTCGCTTAATTCACCAGCCACGCTACGTGGGAGGCAATTACTGCAGTTTAGTAAGTTCCTCGGTGCATTTGTAAGTGATTTGACAGTACAAACTCTTTCTGCTCACTTACTTCTCGGGGATTGTTAACTTCATCGAGCCCTCTCGACCTGCTAGGATTCAATTAACCACTTACTCGTTAATCCAAACAACACTTCATTTCTGTAACCTGAATGAGGTGACCAAGTACCTCCATGGGATGTAGCCCCAGTGGCAAAAAAATTCATTTGGTAGATGTAGGTTAGCATAATATTTAAAAATTTTATTTTTTAAAAATTCGAAATGTTCAAAATAAATTGTAATCACACATACTACACAAAAACCACGGCTATGAAAATCTATTTACGATAAATTTTTAAATATTTTTTATTTAAATTTCAACCGCAAATTAAATTGAGATTTTGCATCAAAATAAACAAAAAATTTACCCGTCAAAATTCAACCAAGGTTTGCATTTTCGTGTAGGTAGATCCATTAAAAACAATTTTCAAAGAGTGACCAAATTACTATTATATATTTTATCAACATTTAAGCGGCCATTTTTTCAGATTCCCTTCAAAATTTACATTTGTGTTCAGTATTGGTTAGCAAATCACCATTTATTGCATAGAAATTTTGAAAATTGTGCTTTAGAGCTAAACAGATCCATTTGAAAAAATCATCCCCAGCGATGTAGCTCATTTCTGGTTAAATAGCTTCATAAATAAGCACAAGTGTCGCATTTGGAATGAAAAACCCCAAATACTCTTCATGACACAGCATGTTGTAGCATGAATTAGATAGTTCCGACTTGAACGATATGTGGTTTCAACAAGATGACGGTCATTAAACCGTGTAATATCCAAAAATTCCAATCTGAACTGGCCACCAAGATCATGCCATATAGCTCCATTGGACACAAACACTTAATGACCTTGAAACCAACATTATTCGTGTTATTCGTGTAATAAGTGCAGATTTATGAAAAAAGTGGCAAAAAATTAGTGTTTCAGAATCAAATTTTTAAATCATGAACCAATGTTTAAAATATATAAAAAAATAATTGATATCTTATACCGTTTTATCTTTATTTCAAATTAAAAATATATAGCTCTTATTTGATCACCCTTTAAATATTAATTTTATTTTCGACCGAATGCACAAAAAATAGCAAAAAATACGAATCGAATTTATCGTTCGAGTTTAAGAAATGAATTCAAAAATAATTTATAATTATGATGTTATGTTTGACGTATTTCAGCTAAAAATTTATATTTCAAGAAGAACATTTTTCAGCAGAAAAAGCTTGTATTTGCATTGAATAAATTTAAGCTGACCAATACTTTAGATTTCGCTTGAACGGTGGTGATATCAAGATGGTTTACTTGATGCGTCGTTCAAAGTATATTGCCGAAACGTGTTATCAACACTAAAATTGTTAAAAATCGGATCTAGTGATCGTATCTGTTTCAAAAATACTGAAATATTCGGATGTACCGAAGTACTTTTCACAATTCCAAAGATTTATGTAGATTGAACTACTATAGTACGAACAAATACAGTACCCTTCATAAATTTGGATCATATTTCATGTTTTATTAAGATCCTATTTGTTTAGGTGTTTATGGGATAGTTTTCGAAAACCACAAGATCTTAATAAAGTTTGTGAAAAGTTATCGTTGAATCTTAGGTTCAATAAAAAGATTCGCAAATGTGTTATAATTCTGAAGAACCTGTTATTCGCGTTTCGCACTATATGTCAATTCCATTGCTTTAGACATTTAATATTTTCATCTTTAATATATAAAATACCTCCAAAACTGAATAACTATTTTTTTCAAAATTAAATAAGTGTTTATTTATTGTTGGACACACGTAAACATTAACGTCGAACTTACCTAACATGAAGTAAAAAATAGCTTACCCAATTTTTGGGTAGAACATGAAATTTATATTAACGTATTGTTTTTAATTTCAGGTATTTAATTTAATAGGCTTTCTATGCATTCAAATATCGCCCTTCAGCTATCACAGCACAGGAGAATTCTTTAGTTCAATCGCCATGATTGGGTTCTGGTTTACCGGCATATTATTAGTGCTATACGTATTTCATGTTCTTGAAAAGTTCTATAAAGTGCCGTGGTTGAAAGTTGAACTAATATTTAATGCGATTTGGACTTTAATGAATTTAATCTCTGCGACGTGTGCCGCTACTTTTGGAAATAATTGGTACACAGCCGCCGCTGTAAGTATTTAAGATATATTTTTTCTTGTGTATCTATATATCTAATTTACTTTTTTTGTTCTAACTAGTTCTTCGGCTATTGCTGTATGGTTGTTTATGGTTATGACACTTTCGCTAAATACCTAATTTATCGGGCTGGAGGTATTGCGCAAGGATCCCGTACCGTAACACAACAGCAACAAGTTACTTCGGTTACAATCAATAAATAATTAACCGTACAAAAAATATTACTTAAGTCATTTAGTCAAGAAACGTCAATTTATTTACAATTCCATCCATTTAAGACGTTACAAGCATCTCTATATTTCCGTGTATATTTATTATAATATTGTTTTAAAATTCAGACTAATCAGTGTTCTAAACAAACTAGTCTTGAATTATATTTTTACATACAAACTGTATATATTTTGCATTTCTAACATACTAAGCTATTTATAGAGGATTTGTACGAAATGTTATATTTATATACAATTTTTAAATGTTGGTTATTTTGGTTACAAACTCGTAACACATTATAATAAGAACGCGTGTGCCTCAATACAAATTCCGTTAAGAATTATTTTTTTATTTTTACGTTAATGTTAAAAAGAGATTTGAATCTCTTTTAACTAAACTTCACAAATTTGCAGTGAATTTGTAAATAAACCACTAACTGGAATCTCGATCGTTGTCTGTTGTTATCTTATCATACTCCTATAATGACTAAATTGATTTTTTTATAAAAGCAAATGTCACACATTACTTAAATTTTGTAATTTTATAGTTATTTTGTTTTTTAATGTTAACACGAATGCACTAATTTTAAAAAAAGTGTAAATACTTCATAAAGTACTTTGTGACTACAAATCAGTTTTCAAAGACATACATTATATTTTTAGTTTGTTCTCACTCTTTTTATTAAACATTATTTTAGTACTAATTTGTATACAAGGCAAAATATTTATAATATAATAAAGAAATATATTTACAATATAAACAAATCAGCACATCTGCTGGGCCTTAGTTTTATTTATTAATGAACGACAGCATTATGCTGAAAATTGTGTCTTACAATTTCAGCTGGCGTTCATGAAAACAACCACATGATACATTAATGCTACGTCAAGTTTTGTGAACAGTGGCGCTGATGTTGTTTGTTGGTTTTGCTATCAAATATGTTTTATTGTTGTATTGCTGTTGCTGACATAACTGAAAATAGTATTAATTTTGTATTTCTATTTTATATTAAAAAAAATAAATACCTAAGTGGCTCGCCACCTGAGTGATAAAAATTAATTTCAAAACATGAATAAAATGGAAATTTTTATGAGTTTAAAGTAAATTCCTTGCGAGACATACTAAATTCGTTCTACGAAATTTAAATTAAATATTAAAGATACATGTTTACTATTAGTGAGACCGACGTGAAGTTAGAACGATATTTTTAAAATTGTAAGTATGGTAATACATTTTATCAAAGATTTATACCTATTCGATGCAAAATATAGTACTTAAAAATTTCAAAATGCACAATTAACTAGTTTAAAATAAAATTGTCATTTAAAAATCCATCAGTGAACCAATTTATCAATGTTATAAATATATTTAACTAGCAAAATATGGAGTAATATAAAATGCTCGAACATGATAGATCATGTTTAATAGAAAATTGTTAATGATGGCGCTAGCAAGGATCACCAAAATGTGTATTTAATTCAATCAATAGTATTGTGATCCAAAGTGTCGAATTTTGTATCATTTGCAGCATTTGCGGGTAGCTTTGCTTTTCTGCTTCAACTTGAAAAAAAATGCAGCTGAATCACGTCATTTGATTGAGGAGGCCTAGATTTAAGCGCTTCAGAAGTGGCGATTTAGTCATTGGGAACAAAAAGCGCTCCGGATGACCAAAAACATTTTAAGTCATCGAGCTGCCAGCGTTATTGGATGAAGATGATACGCAAACTCAAGATTAAATTGTGGAGGGATTAAACACGACTCGCCATGGTATTTCCAAACGTTTACATGCTATGGGAAAAATTCAAAAGGAGGGAAATTGGGTGCCGCATGAGTTGGCTGTGAGACAGATGGAAAATCAAAGAGTCACTTGCGAAATTTTGTTTTCACGGCATGAAAGAAGAGTTTCCTGCATCGAATTGTTACGGGAGATGGGAAGTGGATCTTTTTTAGGAATCCTAAATCAGAAAGTCGTGGCTTTCACCTGGCGAAGACCAGAAAGGAATCGTGTACTATGACCTCCTGAAATAGGGCGAAATTGTCAATGGGCTTCGCAACCGACATTGCCTGCATTGCTCGAAAAACGGGCAGAATGGGGTACGAGACACGAACGAGTGATATTGCAGCACGATAACGCTTCATGCCATCGCACGCCAATCGTCCAGGACACCATCAAAACACCCGCTGACACTACACCTGCCTTATTTGCCAGACCTGGGGCGCCCTTGGATTATAACTTGTTCCGGTCGATGGCGCATGGTCTGGAAGGGCTACTCTTGGCCAGTTTCGAAGAAGTGCAAAATTATTTGGATGAATGGTTTCGGTCCAAAGACGCCTCGTTTTATCGTCGTGGTATTCATGTATTGCCGGTATGGAAATTTAGTTGCGCACCTAGTATTATAAATGATTAATACTAGACTGATTTTCATATTTTGAAAATAAAAACAACAAATATATGCACTTAATTCACACATTCTATCACATGTTTAATTATTTCGCAAAAAAAAAAAATTTGGAAACGATGTCGCAAAATGTTCAATTTTTTTTAGATAATATCAGATTATTTTTGTTGCTAAATCGACCATTTTGTTTACTAAATATTTTAAGGAGTTTCACAGCTTTAGAGATTTCATCATTAGAAATGTATACAAAATTGCTCGATGTTTATCGACGATTTATGTGAATATATGAAGTTTATCATTGTATTTTAAAAATAAATATCCTTATTTTAAGGTTTAA
The DNA here is from genome assembly GCA_963691935.1 of Nephrotoma guestfalica. Lineage (NCBI taxonomy): Eukaryota > Metazoa > Arthropoda > Insecta > Diptera > Tipulidae > Nephrotoma > Nephrotoma guestfalica. The sequence goes on from OY829913.1 coordinate 20,881,939, forward strand.
ACTAACGGTCGTTTTATTTTACATTGATTTTATTTCATTTTTGTTGGCGCTGTTTTCAGCTAAACTCCATATAAATAAAATAAAAACAAATCAAATTGGCAATTTAGACTAGCGACATATGCGGTACTAACGAAAAACGTTATCACGATAAAAAATTGGATCTTTTTGATAGGACAATGTCAGCATTGTAAAATAAATAAAATGTATGTCAAATAATGAGTTACACTGTGCGATTAGATATTGGTTTCATATCAAGCTGAGCATGAGGTTACCAAGAGGTGCGGCAGGTTTCGAACTATAGAATTTGAATAATAATTTTTTAAATGCTTTGAACATTTATTCAAATTCCAAACACAATGCCTTAGCGAATTAGAATATTTCGCTACACATTTGTTAATCCAAAGTAATGTTCAATTTGTTCGCACAGTCTCATATTGTACATATAATTTCCCCGTGTAAGGGTATACAATAAGATTTATTAATTTTTCTCGTATGGAAATCGTACTGAAAATTCCGAGTCGGAATGAAATGTTTTTTGGGTCTATACAAAACATAAAAATTATCATTAACAATGGATTCTCATTTCATTTGTAGGCGTAAAAATCAACGATCTACATTCGATGGAAATCGCGAGGAATAGGAAAATAAGCGATTCGAATATTAGGCAGCTTACACGAAAATTTGTGAAATGAGGAAATGTTCCGTAAGGTGCAGCGCCGACATAAATTTAATTGCAAACGATAAAAAGCAAGGGAAAATTCAGGGGCCATAATGCTCGTACATCTAGTAAGCGAAATCACAAATCACTTTTTACATGGAGATAAATAATCAAAACACAAGATTTGCGATATGATTTTAATCGTTTCTGCTTGCTACAAGAATTGCCGAATAAATATTTATGGCCGTATTTTTGTTCTCGCAACATTTGCTAGCTAGTGTCTTACTGCGAATAAAAGAACCAGTTTATAATTCGATTTTATAAAAAAAAGTCGGTTTTAAGCTTAAATATAGTCCTAATAATTGAAACTTTTTCTACATTGTTTTGAAAGGGATTAGGCCAGAGATTAGATTAGTATTAAGAAAAAGCCAAAGTAACTAACTTCAGTACGATAAACTATGGTATTTTTCCCGAACTAACTCCCAATGTCATACGCACTTTAAAGGTAATGGGTATATCAAACCCGCATGTAGGTCTACATTTGAGATATCTGAATTGTAAAATTCTATTTGGGCTGGATGCAATATCTTCATGTTATTGTGGGTTTATGTCTAATACAATTATACTTTAATCTATAAAAGAATGACAAGGCCATCACCTTCGTAAACAACTATTTTCCAAAGAAAGATGACGAGTACTATTTGAACGGGTTAAAGGGATGGAAACATCGCTAAGTGTATACATTTACAAGAAGACTGTAGAGAAATAAAAATACGACCGTATTTGTCTGAAAAGCTTCCGACCAACCCTCGTATGTATGTAATCAAATAAAACCTTTTGCCTTTTATTTATCCTTATATATCAAATTCAATTCAGCTGTGCCTCGTTACTTTTTATATTTCGTTGCTTACGTGATTGTGTCCTAATTTTTATGGAATCGTGTAACTGGACAATCCAATTAAAATATTATTTAAATATTAGAATTCAAATAAATTTTAAATTTAATTTTGTTTGATTCTAAAAATTATATATTACATTCAAATTTTTAAATTTTATGTTGTTAAATTAATAATTTCATCATATTTATTGTTTTCATATAATTTTATAACGAACGGAGTTCTTAAATCACGGTATATTTGATATCAGCGCCTCTTTTGATTGTTTCTTCTACTACTGAAAAATTACCGCATTTTTCCATGTAATTTCACATCTGTGATATTGCATCACATCACAATCTCTTCAGTGCTGTTGGTGGTATGCTTACTAATCATTTATTACTGGGAACATTTTATGTTGCTTGCGCCGGCAAATAGTGCGATACAAATATATATTAGGATGAGAGTATGATTCTATGTATACGCGTAAGTTGGGATGTGACTTTGCTAGGCAGAGCGAGGAAGAGGAGGCCATAGTAAAACTCTTAAGATTCAGAGTAACCATCTCTTATCGTCTAATCCATTATTTTATGTGGAAAGTTTTGTCTATTTTCGTATTTTATACCCGTATTTTTGTACAATCGCATCTTCAATTACGATTACTCCAAGTAGTATGAGTTGGTAAAGTTAAAAATAAATTTGCTCTTTGAATTTAATCAATTAATAATGTTGATTCCTGTTCCTAATTTCAGGTATTCAATTTTATCGGCTTTGTATGCGTTCAAATCTCGCCGTACAAATTTCAGCAGACAGGAGAATTCTTCTCTGCAATTGCCATGTTTGGTTTCTGGGGTACCGCAGTATTACTAATTCTACACGTATTCCATGCTCTTGAAAAATACAATAAAACGCCTTGGTTTCTACTTGAATTTTTTTATAGTGGATTTTGGACTATAATGTATTTAGCCACTGCAACGGGTGCTGCTATCTATGGGCATAACTTGTCTACAGTTGCTAGTGTAAGTATTTCAGTCCTATATTTTTTTAAATGAAGTTGTATGACTCAATTTATGTTTTCATTATAGTTATTTGGCTTTTGCTGTTTGATCGGATATGGTTTCGATTGTTTCAAAAAATACCAATGTTATCGAGCTAACGGTATTGTAACATTCTTGACACCGGAAATAGTACGACAGTTTTAAAACTTAAGCATAATTTGTGTCAAAATCATTGACTCCCACATTTAAGGAAGTACTCGAAAATGATTGTCAGTAATGAAATAAGTAAACTCTGAAAAGCATCTACAATAAGCACACTTGAGTTTTAATTTAAAGTTCATAAAGATTTATTATTTAATTTTATTTCGATGTAAGTATTAAGATAACTAAATTGAAAAGATTTATAAATTGTTTTGTATTTATAAATCTAATTTATTGAATTGAAATTTCGATTATTGTTTGTGTTATAGAACATATAGACTAAATTATATTTATAAATTAAAAAGAACTACTATAGATTTGGAAGCGTCAATAAATCCGGCTAAATATTATGAAAACAACTTTTACCAATTTTCGGCAACTTTCAATGTGCTTAAGTTAATCAGAATGTTCAGAAATCTCCGAAATTGTACAACAATCATAGTTAAGATTTCAAGTGCTATAGACAAAGTAGAACGAAAAAGTTTAATGGCTGTATTCCACGATGTAAATATTTACACAAAAGGATTTACAATTGCAACATTCTAGCACTCTTGCACATAAACAATATATATCACGAAAAGTGTTTGTTATTTTATGATTGGGGACATTATTATAATGAAGTATGTAAAGAAATCTAGCGATGGACATTTGTAAAATCATATTAGTTATAATCCAACTTAAGTTCCTATATCGAACGAAATAAATTAAATTACTGAACTATTTTTTTTTTCAATTTCTGTTGGTTACGATAGTGATATCAAAATTCAACTGTAAAATTGTTCTAGGCCGTCCGAATACTGTGATAATTATTTCTATTGTAATTATTTTGACAGTGTTCTGAATGCAACCAAACTATTACACTAGGGCTGGGATGTTGTACCATCACTTTTTTCGACTTTCGACTTATTCTATGTCTCAATTTTAATTTAACATTCTATTTCGCGTAAACAATTATGTGTTTTATATCGCGATTTCAACCTCTTGATATAATTGTGAGCTTTCTCTCTTTTCTATATTTCGATAAACGTACCACGAAAAAATTATTTGGTGATAAATAGAGTCGATTAATCTAGTAGTCTCAGAAATCGTTGAAAGGAAGTAGAGTGATGTTTTACTCGAGCAAGCTGAGAACACTTTAGAAAATGCCTAATTTTGGATGTGAAATAGACTATCATTTCACTCGTAAAAATTGAGACATAAACTAAATTGATGGTCGAAAATAGTGTTGGTACAACATCCCAGCCCAGCTATGCGTAATAATTTTTGCCATTTTAAATTTGCAATAGTTATGAATTTAACAAATTATTGCTCGTTTAGCTAAATTAATTAGAAGAAATATTTGGATCCAAAATAAGCTTAGGTTATGTTATTTCATATATGAAATAACGATTATTACAATTTAATAATGTCAAAAATATTTCAGTAGTCGGACAGCAATCGAACTTGAACAAGTTATCGAAAAAATTATTTCACTAATGTCAAAATTATTACTAAAAATTAAATTATTACAGTATTTGGATGGGTTCTGTAAATAAAAAACAAAAAAATTGTTGTCTCTGTCACTCTAATAAAATTTTAATTTTTCCAGTATTTTTCACTGAATAAACAATTTTTCATCATGGAATACAAGCACAACTGTTATAATTATTTACTATAGAAAGCAGTTGTTGCACAGTTTACGGAGTTCTGGAACGCATTCTAATTTTTCGAAAAATATTTTTGTTACGCATTTAAAGGGATAACACGACGTCTACACTATGCAAAATCGCTAAAATTTTCTCTCATGAGATCAACATTTTCAATGTATGTGTAAGTATGTTATCCAAATTTTGACACTCAGCAAATTATCAGAAGGCTATTTCACGAAAAAATTATCACAAAATTTTTAAGTAATGCCAAATTAAAATCCTCAAAATCATTCTTAAAATGTCATTTTTAATACATTTGGATTGAACTTTGGGAATTATCATGAGAGTAAATTGCCCAGTTATGATATTTGTTTAATAAATATTTATCCACAGAATAGTGAATAGTAGATTTTGCATTGTGAAGACCTCGCGTTATGGTGTTAATTTATGGATGCCTTTTCTTAATTAAATTTGTTAAACTTAATAGTTATTATTTTTGTATTTTACTCGAATTATGAGAGTAGTATATCTACTTATTAAGATTGTGAGAAAATCATGTTTTACTAACGTGCATTATTTTAATTTTAGAATTTTACGTACGTAAAAAACTATTTACGTACAAATTATTTAAAAACTAGTTCGTATACGAGCGTTGCCTTTGTAACTTTATAAAGAAAATATTCAGTAATAAATAATTATAAGTGGTTTTGTTTTATTTACTAACGCAATAAGTATAAATGGAAAACTATAGATTGATAGCACTGAGAGCTTCAGCATACACATCATTAAGCTGAATGTAGAAATTGCGGAAAAATGACAACATTTGAAAAAAAAATCGTGCTTCACCAAGACAATGCGCCGTCTCACACCTCAGTGGTTACCATGTCGAAAATCCACGAATCATCGTTTGAACTGCTTGAAAATCCTTACTCGCCAGATCTAGCCCCAAACGACTTTTTTTTGTTCTCTAAGCTAAAAGTTGCGCTCGGAGGACATAGAATGTCGTTGAATGACAAGGCCATCAAAATCGCAAACAATTATTTTGCAGAGAAAGACGCCGAGTACTATTTGAATGGGTTGAAGAGAAGGAAGCATCGCTGAGATATGTGTATAGACTTACAAGAAAACTATGTAGCGAAATAAAAATAAATTTGAAGAAAAATGTCTTATCTTTGTAAGGTATAGGAAGCTTTTCAGACAACCCTCGTATGTATGTAATCAAATAAAATCTTTTGCCTTTTATTTATCCTTATATATCAAATTCAATTCTGTGCCCCGTTAATACATTTTATATTTCTTTGTTTACGTCATTGTGCCCTAATTTTTATGAGATCGTGTAACTGGACAATCCAATTAAAATTTTATTTAAATATTACATTTCAAATAAATTCTAAATTTTGTTTTGTTTGATTTTCAAAATTATATTTTACATTTAAATTTTTAAAGTTTATGTTGTTAAATTAATATTTTCATTTTATTTAGTGTTTTTAGATAATTTTATAAAGAACGGAATTCTTAAATCACGATATATTTGATATCAGCGCCTCTTTTGATTGTTTCTTCTACTACTGAAAAATTATCGCATTTTTCCATATAATTTCATCTCGAACACATATTGAGCCATTGTCCCGGTAACTGCATGAATCTTTCTAATGTTGGATTGACCTTGGAAGTACTCAGAGTTTCTTCGAAGATTCTTAAGCTTTCTTGCTCTAATTTTTAAAAAACAATATGAACAAATATTTTGGTTCATTCATTGATATTGCATCATAATCTCTTCACTGCTGCAAGACATTCACACTTTGGTTTGTACTAATCATTCATTCATTTTATGTTGAGTACTCCGGCAAATAGTGCGATACAAAAATTTATTCGGATGAGAGTACGGATCTATACGCGTAAGTTGGGATGTGACTTTGCTAGGCAGAGCGAGGAAGAGGCGACCATAGTAAAACTTTTAAAATTCAGAATATCCATGCATCTCTTATCGTCTAATCCATTATTTTGTGTGGAAATTTTTGTCTATTTTCGTATTTTATACCCGTATTTTCGTACAATCGCATCTTCAATTACGATTACTCCAAGTAGTATGAATTGGTAAAGTTAAAAAATAAATTTGCTCTATGAATTTTATTGAATTAATAATGTTGATTTCTGTTTCTAATTTCAGATATTCAATTTTATCGGCTTTGTATGCGTTCAAATCTCGCCGTACAAATTTCAGCAGACAGGAGAATTCTTCAGTATAATTGCCTTGTTTGGTTTCTGGGGTACCGCAGTATTACTAATTCTACACGTGTTCCATGCTCTTGAAAAATATAGTAAAACGCCGTGGTTTCTACTTGAATTTTGTTTTAGTGGATTTTGGACTATAATGTATTTAGCCACTGCAACGGCCGCTGCTATTTCTGGGCATGCGTTGTCCACAGTTGCTTCTGTAAGTATTTCAGTCTTATATTTTTTAAGTAAAGCTATATGACTTAATTTATTTCTTTATTTTATAGTTATTTGGCTTTTGCTGTTTGATCGGATATGGTTTCGATACTTTTAAAAAATACCAATATTATCGAGCTAACGCTATTGTACTCGTAACATTAGATTTAACGCCGGCTATAGTACAACAGTTTTAACACTTAAGCCACAGAATATATATTCTGTGCTTAAGCATAATTTGCGTCAAAAACATTGACTCTACACATTTAAGGAAATACTCGGAAATGCTTGTTAGTAATTGAAATGAGTAAATTCTCGAAACAAAGGACAGGTTATATTTAAAGTTCATAAAGATTTAATTTTTTATTTATATCGATGTACACTGTCAAAAAGTAACGGGAATTGATCAATTAAAAAGCACGCTAAAAGGTTTGTAAACATTTTTATCGCTAAGTCTGCATAACTGTCCTCTATCTTGTCGTGAAGTTTGAAAGTGATCTGCCATTTAGTTTGTTTATAGTGCTCTATTTTGACAGTTCATCGTAAGTACGTTTTGCGATTTTTACAATGAAAAAAAGTATCGAACAACGAGAAGAGAAAGAGAAAAAATCAGTCGGAGGCATATCAGGTGAAAATGGTGGTTGTTCAATGACATCTGTTGAGTTTTTGGCCAGAAATTCGTTCACAATTATAGCCTTGTGAGATGGTGTATTGTCGTGGTGCAAAATCTATGAGTTTTCTTTCCATAAACCTGGCCTTTTTCGACGAATTTGCTCTCTTAGACGCCGCATAATGCCCAGATAATATTCTTTATTTAGTGACTTTTGAGCGACTTTGACGTGGTGTTTTCGGTTTCGCCTCAGTTGGAAGGCGCTATTCCTAAGTTTGTTAACTAGTTTGCATGTCAAACTTATAAACCCATATCTCAGTTATAATGCGTTTTATGAATGTGAGGTCGAAATTGATTTGTTCTAGTATGTCTTTAGCAGAGATCTTTCCGCGATAGAGTTTTTGAAGAAAATTCAGGTCTTTCGAAACTAGTCGAGCGGTAACGCATTTCATGCCCTTGCAATCGTGTACAATAGTACGAATTGATTCGTTAGACACAGAAAGTTCAGCCGCTATCTCTCTCAAATCTAAATGACAATTTTCCGTCACCATTTCCTTCACTTTATTGATGTTAACTGCAGTTGAGGCCGACCAGAGCGAGGCAAGTCTTCCTCCACATCTCGACAGCTTTTAAACGCACTGTACCACTCATATGCACATGTTTTTGATAAAGTCAATTCACCGTAAATCACAAGGTGAACTGACAAACTAGAGCACTGTAAACAAACTAAATGACAGATCACGCTCAAACTTCACTTCAAGATAGATAGAGGACAGTTGTGCCAGCTTAGCGACATTAAAATTAAAAATATTAAATTGAAAAGATTCATAAATTCATTTGCATTTATAAATATAATTTATAATTTGAATTGGAATCTCAATTATTATTTGTTTGTTATCAGAACATGTAGACTAAATTATATTTATAAATTAAAAACAACTGCTATAGATTTAGGCGTCAATAAATAAGGCTAAATATTACGAAAATAAATTTTTGTTTCCATATTTTAACAATTTTCGGCAACTTTCAATGTGTTTAAGCTAATCAGAATATACTGAAACCTCCGAAATTGTACAAAAATTATAGTTAAGATTTCGATTACTATAGGTAAAGTATATCGCAAACCCTGTTTATTGGCAGAATTTATATTTTTAACAGAATTTATATTTTTCCATGATTTACGGCCACACACGCACCTTTTAGTGCGTTTTTTTTACTGAAAATATATTTCACATCGTGAAATTAAAAATTATTTTCACATCGTGAAAATATATTTCACAGCCAATAACTGTGTTCCACGATGTAAAATATATTTTCAGCAAAAAGACATACTAAAAGGTGCGTATGTGGCCGTAAATATTGGAAATAGTCTAAGAATGTACTATGGTAATATTCACGCGCACCCTTGCACACAAACAGTATATGATGGAAAGTGTTAGTTTACAGTTGGCAACATTATTATAATAAAGAAATCGAGCGATGGAAATTTGTAAAATCATATTAGCCATAATCCAACTTAAGTTCCTATATCGAAATAAATTAAATTGCCGAAATATTTTTTTTTAATTTCCGTTGGTTACGATGATGATATTAAAATTTGTTGTGTCTGACACTGAGATAATTGCTTGCTATTGAATTAGTTGTTGCACAGTTTACGGAATTCTAGAATACAATCTAATTTTTCAAGAAATATTTTTGTTACGTAACATTTGACCGTTCACCACCGAATATTATATCATACTTTGGTTGTCCTCAGCATATAGCATATACTTTTATGCATATACTTTTAGCAAACGACGGAAACACATTAATTTAAAATGACCCCATCTTCATATTCAAGAGTCATTTCTCCAGTCAGGAACAAAGGCATCAAAAACAAAGCCCCTTGTTGGACAACGATAATTTTACGAGTAACAACCACGTTATTCGAACCAATTACGAGGATACTCTATCAGGTATTCTATAAACCAAGTCGCTGCCTTACTCCGAGCAGGATCTGTGGAATGTTATAAAAAACTGTGGTTACAGAATCCTCATTCATCAATTATCAACCATCACCTAGGGTTAAAAATTACTATCACAAAATACAAGACAATCACATAACAACTACATGGCCGCAAGGAGAATTTCCACTCGGCTTTGCAGACTAAAACAAATAGAATGGTACGTAGCTTACAGATAGGTATCGCAAAATAAAAGAAATAACTACATGTTGCCATTCTCGTAGCAAAACCATTCGCAACGAATCTGCACCAGTCTATCTTTTAGCGAATAATTATCTTTCTTGCACCAGTCCGACATCAACACTATAAACGGAGAAACACACGATAAATTAATGTTAAAAATGAAACACAACAAGGTTCCTGGTGAAGATTACATTTCAAAATAAATCCTAAAAAAATGGCGTCGGTTAAAATCTACTACCGAATTAACGAACTTGAATTAACTGTATTGTCTACTGAGTAAATTCTACAAGGACTCTAGAGGATTACTTTGTATTTCGAGGCGAAAGTTAATTTATTAGAATTCGGAAAGTAGACACGAATTTCAAATTTAAATATACGACTACCGAGTTCTTGCTTAGTAGTGTTTTCTTTTTGTCGATTGATCAGTTGTTTAGATGGCTGACGTTGAACGGGATTTCAATTTTTTCGGTTATCGTGTCTGGCAGATCTATTGTTGCGAACCGAGATATTTGGAGAAATATCGTGGAGGCGGCCAAATCCCTTCTTGGGATGGAGCACCGACACTAAATAGATTAATAAGCAAGTAACATAAGTAAAATATAAAATAAAGTTTGAGTTGCTCCGTGATTTATTTTGTCCTTTATTAGCAATGTTAAATAAAGGGACTTGTTTACGGGTATGTGTTGTAGATACTTACCTTACCTTCTAAAACATTTTGGAAACACATTAATTCGATAGCTGGACTCTCCAATAAATTAAATAACTCAAACATCGATTTATCAACAAACGATCTGATTAATTATTTTTGTCATCAACAATCTTCACCTACTCACATAAACGATTTCGAGTTGAATAAGGCAACTGATATAGGTTTTAGTTTTCAAAATATGGATATTTTAGACTTAACTGAAGCCTTTAGATCAGTTAAATCTAATTCTGCTGGTGTTGATGGACTGCTATTAAAATTTATTAAAATGTTATTACTCGATATAGATTGTTTTATCTTTTATATACTACATGTGTTTATAGTAATATTACTTTCTCTAGTGTCCCTTATGAATGGAAGCACTCTAAAGTTATACCGCATTTCTAAAAGGCAAAATAGCTCTTCTCCTTCTGACTTTCGGCCCATTAGTTTGCTACCGGTTCTTTATAAGGTTCTAGAAAAAAATTCTTCAAACGCAAATTTTGTATCATTTAGAATTTCATAAAATGCTATCCAATGTTCACTCAGCCTTCAGTTCTATAAGTGCTTTACTGAAAATTAATGATGACATTCGCAGGGCTATTCAATAAGATTGATCATGAATTGCTAATAAAAAAGCTGAGCGATTATTTTTTATTTTCAATGCCTGCATCGCGTCTGACATTATCGTATCTTTACGTTAGTCGCCAAACAGTTTCTCTTCACTCATCTACATATAGAACATACATAGAGAACAACCACAGGAGTGCCACAAGGCTCTGTTCTTGGACCATTCTTGTTTATTATGTTTATCAACGATATAACAAGTGTAATAGTGAAAAGTAAATATCACTTGTTCGCTCACGACCTGCAAATATATAAATTTTGCGATGTAAACGATATCCCGAATTGCATTGAGATGGTAAATCAAGACATTGAGAACATTGTTCAATAGTCAACCAATAATAAATTGGACCTTAATGGTGATAAAACACAATGTATATTGATGGCTTCATCTGCTCGCAATACTGATAATCTTCCCAATAATGTTGTGAGCAGTGATTAGTTTTTCTGATACTGTGAATAACCTGGGTGTGTAGTTTGATAAAACCCTGTGTTCGAGCCATTACGTTGAAATAGTTTGCAAAATAATAAGAATCTTCCTTCTAAGACTATTATGGAGAATATGGACTACTACTATAAACATTTAAATTCTAACTTCGCTTTCAATTAGTTAAGACGTATATCTTACCGCATTTATCTATATGGTGACATTGGGCACATTTAGGGCACCTAACAGTTGGGAACATGTTGAGTAAAATCAAAGCCAACGTTATGAAAATATTTCGTACTATATACTAATTAAATACTATACTATACTAATTTTGAAATCAAATTGGCGATGATTTAACTAATCATGATGCCAACAGTTGGCGGTCCTGAATGCGCAATACTCTTGCATAATATACATCATGGGACTAACAAAATATAACCATATCTCTCAGTATACTAACATCTTACTTGGCTGTTCGCTCTATGAATATTATCAGTTTCGGGTATGCTTAGCGGTGTTCAAGATACTTGAAGTATAAACAGCTGGAATACATTGTTAATAAATTAGAAAACTTAAGATCTAATCGCCCTCAGACTTTAAAGATCGTCAATAACAGTGCGAAGTTAATGAATTCTTCCTTTTTTGTGAGGGGAGGCAGGTTGTGGAATTCTTTGTCGGTTGACTGTAAGAACTGTAACACAACAGCATCATTTCGAAAAAAAATACTTTAAGTAATGCCAAATAATAGACCTATTATAGAATGACGGTTTCGACACGTACTTTATTCGTATAAACAGACTTAATGAGTCTCTGTAATTGAGTAATACTCCAGTGAATACGAGAGTTGTATGAAAAGTTACCTTTCTCAACATGAAGATGGCAGGATTTGTCAACAAAAGTGGGGAAGTTTATTTGCGAAGTGTATTTGTAAGTCGATGTGAGTGTTTTTGTGAAATGGAAAAATCGTGTATCGCTGTCATTATATTTATTTTTGAAAGAGCATTGCGTAGGAAACGGACGAGTTAGACGCAGTGTACACGGACTCTGTGCCATCATTTACCACCGTGCAATTTTGGGCAGCTGAATTTAAACGTAGCCGTACCGGCTTGTGTACAATGAACGTTCGGGAGGTCTAAGAACTGCAGCCACTGAAGGATGTTATGACGCTCATGCTCACCAAATGGTGCTAGACAACCGACAGATTACAGTTAAAGAGATAGAAGAGGCTATGAATATGTCCAAAGAACGTGTTTGTCACATATTGAATCAAGATTTTGGCATGAGAAAGCTGTCCACACGTTGGGCGACGCGTTTGATCATCTTGGACCAGAAACGTATTCGAATGAACATTTCCAACGCTCGTTGGCGCAGTTTGGGCGGCCATATATTAGAAAGTAAATATAAACGCCGTAGATTTTGGTTCCCGAATTTCATATGAATGATGATTGAAAATTGATTAAAACTTGTGTTAAATGTCTCGAACATCAACCTAAAGAAGGTCGACTAAATGGATACCATCCATATTGAGTAGTTAAGTTGATTGTGTATATAGGTGTCGATTATCATAGTCGTTATTTGTCACTAGATTGACGCTAAAATGGAATAATTTCCTATGATTATGTATTTAATTCGAGAGTACTGAAGATAGACCAATGTACGGAACAATTACAATAAAATACATTACAATAGAAAACAAAAGTAAAAAATTACAAAAATAAATTCGTAAAAAACACGAAAAGTTAATTGTGAGAATGAAACATAGATGAAAAATATGAAAGAATCGATTTCGTTAGACTAGCAATAATTCGCTAGTACTACAAATACTTATTTATTTATTTATTTATAAATAGACAATATTTCAATGTAAGTAATACAACATGAGTAGTCGCGATCTGCTGAGAAGACTGATTTTTTCAAATCAATAATCTCATCCATCGAAACTGATTGTTGGGATTCTTACAAACTTTCCATCTATGAGTCAAAATTCGAAATTTTTCATACACAAATTAAGTTATGTATTCGCCTTTTAACGCAAAGTGACTGACATCTGAAGGAATATTTTAGAACTAGAGCTTTAGCTCTAGCATATAAAATAGAAACAACAACTTTGCAAATTTTTTTTGTTCATCTACAGAGGCAAGAAAAGAAATATATCCCAACAAAATTTTGTAGAAGATTTTTTGAGCCACTACACTGCAAAAACCACTATAAAAATGAAAATGTTGCCATAAAATATATTCGATCCGAGTATTTTTATGGCAACATTTTGAAAATTCGTACGTAATTCATTCATATAGACGAAACAATTGACGCTTATAAAGCCCCATTTATATGTAGAAAATTGTTTCGTCTGCAAATTTTTGTAGGTAAATAAGAAGCATCCACTATATAAAAATATTCAATATGCGAGAAAGAAATAAACATATATAGTAATGCCATAATATTTTTATAGGAAAATTATTAATTTATTTTTAATTAGTTCAAATGAGAAATTTACATTTTTATCTATAGCGTCTGTTTTTATTATGATTCCTTAATCTTTTGTAAATATAAAATAATTTTTTTTGTTAATTTTAAAAATGTTGCCATAAAAATACTCGGATCGAATATATTTTATGGCAACATTTTCATTTTTATAGTGGTTTTTGCAGTGTAGTGGCTCAAAAATCTTCTACAAAATTTTGTTGGGATATATTTCTTTTCTTGCCTCTCATGTGCAAAAAGTCAATGTTATATCTCTTTCATTTTGTAGAAGAAAAATGTTGGTCGCATGTAAATGCCCCATAACTATAAATTAGATTTATATGGAATAGAGTTAGCATTTCGATTCTCATATGCATTTTGTAAAAATACCGCTGTTTAAAAAGTAGGATTTATAACCTTGGTACGTATTCCGTTTATCATCTACATTATAAATATCTGCAAAATTGGGTTCGAATCCCTGAATAAAAAAGACGCGATTGGAAATAATTTTTTTAATTCAAAAAAACATGAACTATAAATATAAATTATTTATCTAGTATATCGGGATGCACATAATTCGGCGAAAGCGCTCTTCCGCGATGATTGAAAGTATAGAACGATGGAATATTCGATAAAGTTTCCCATGATTTTCCCTGTAAATCAACAGCCGACCTAATTTCTTTAAATTCTCCAACCACTTGGAGGATACTGTAAATTATTATGAATAAACTGGCAACCGCTTGTAGTATAATCTATAAAATTAATGTTTACATTAATACATTTGCTTTAAAATTAATGAAATCTATTTACATCAATCGGCAAGGCAGAAAATTCTTGGTCTGTAATCCGCAAGTATGCTCGATCTGGAAAAACCAAATCGAAATGTTAATTTATATTATATTAAATTTAACGAATGACTTACGTTGTGCTGCGGAGTATGCTGCATGGATTAAGGATACAAATCCTACAAGTAGTAGTAATTTATTTATAAACTTTACAGACATTTTAACTACACAAATTAGGAAATTCTACGTACGAACAAAATTATGTCTGGTTTTTCAGTTTTCACTGTCAATTTTTGACATTTCATGATTTAGTACTAATATTCCGATTCAACCCTGACTTTGATTTAGTACTCTGTTGGGTTGGTATGCCTGTATGCCAATTTTGACATGCTGATATAAAATTCGCGAAAATAGTAATTTTTTTAATTAAACAATAATACTTAATTAAAATATGATTGAATAATCATTCTAGACTGAAAATTGTTTATTTTAAACGTATTTATTATATTTTTGTATTTAAGATGTATTTGTGTTTTTGTAAAAGGTGAATTTTTCAGATATAAATTTTACGCAACATACTAATTATGTTAATTACTCTTACATTTTTAGTTTGCATAAAGTTTTAAAATATAATAACAATAATTATAAAGTGATAGTGATCCGGAATATAAGTAATTCTGAAATCGCAACAGCACTGAGGCCTTTTTATTTCGCTGTGCATCCAGATTTATTTGGGCGGTATCCCGAACAGAGAGTAAATCAGACTACACAGGTATGTAATTTTAACGGCTCTCGAACTAATTAGTATCGGTTCTAGGCTGTGAATGAAGATTCCTTGAAGCAGCTAAGTGCTTTTCTAGAATCACTATATATGAAGACCTCGCATACAGCAATACCAAAAAATCTACCATTTTATGTTCGAAGTTCAGAAGTTGGAACTAAAGGCGTTATCAGATTAGTTACTGTTCCGTTAGATAAAACTAAAGATCCCAAGTGGGTATTAAAGGTTATTTTAGAGGCTGCTAGTCTTCCTACCGAACACATAGAAAAAATTAAATCTGATTTCACATCGCAAAAACAAAATAATTCATCGAGATCCCAACCGACATACACATATGAAGGACAAGGTGAAAGTTTCGATGAGTCCATAATATATGGCCGGGTAAAGACTAAACAGGAGGAGCTTCGCCTAAAGTATGTATAAACATAAATACGTTAACAAAAGCTAAAAAAGTATGTATAAACATAAATACGTAACAAACTAATTTTGTTCAATGGCGCTTGCAGAAGCTGGATTGAAATTAACACAACATCGGCGTTACTGCGAAAGGAAACACTGCAAGAGCTAAAGGAAGATGTCATTAAACTACAGGTAGACCGCTTTTGGTGATATTTTAAGTATAATATATCTTTAGTTTCATTTAACCCACTCATTAAATATTTTCTTAAATCAAATCATTTTAAGTTTATTTTTATTCGTTTTTAATTTCAAATTTGTATAAAGGTTGAGTTTATTATTATTGGACTCTAGGATTCGATTAAAGTGCAATTAAAGGTAAAAGACTTGCGCTATGAATGTGGTTGGAATGTGGAACACTATCGCGGATGTCTTAAAAGTCTTGAAAGTCTGATGCAACTGCATAAAGAAGTGATCAAAGGATTAGAAGGTAAATTGATCTGATTGGGAACAGTTTGAATTTTAAAGTGATTTCTTTATTTTAGGAAGAGTTGTGGTATTTGCTCCTTTTACTGGAGTCAGTTTAGATGGTCATATAATGCTATTCACTGGCGATGTCACTAGAAATTGGTTAGAACTGCTGAGAAACCTTCCAAAACAAGATGCCCATTTAAAGAAAATTCCTGCTTACGAATATGCGTTAATGCAGGTATTACGAAATATTCGAATAAGACGAAGAAAGTTCATGCCAAAGACTCATGCAAGCGAGTATACTAGTCATTTGAGGAAAGTGGTCACATCACTCCTCGATTACTTAAGTAAGACCCCGTACCCAGAATCCTGGCCCGAATCATTGAACGACTACGAACTTGTCGTTGAATCGTAACTACCCTAAACAATTTTGTTTGTTAGATTTATAATACCGTTTCGATTTCAGTGAGGCTGGCCCATTAATGATAAATCCTACCGGACAAATAATTGTTCCTGCCTTATGTCCAGGTAGTATATTAGTCGATTTCATAACAAATCATTTAGAAGAAGCCAAATCAAAATCGGATGAGTTTAAGCGAACTAAATATGTAGAAATAGCTCTGTACGATAAGGCCTTGGCCGAATTAAAGTTGTCATCTCTTAAAAAGGACGATTCCATTACGCCAGCTACAATGATCGAGTGTTTAGAACGTCTTATCGAAAGTAAAATTGAACTAACCGACATCGATTTATTTATTACCAACTACTATTCCGTATTGGCCGATGGGACTATGTGCATCCCTTGGAATTGGAAATTGTAGTTTTAGTTTATTAAATTCTCAACTACAATATTAAAAAACGATAAAATAGTGCCATTTGAATATTTGTTACGATAAATAATAAAAATTTGTATGTATGAATGTAAGTACATATGCAATGTAAAATTGTTTTTAACATTAGTTTCTTCATTATTCGCTAGATGGTACGAATACAAAATTTAATAAATTTGCTGTAAGTTGGTTGTACTGAGATTTTGTTCCCAAAAAATATTTCGCCATCTTGTAAAACATCGGTAACTTTTCCATTCATATTCATTTACGATTTGTAGCTGTTGGCTAATAGACAAGAAAAGTAAAATAAAAAATTATAAAAAGTATAATAAAAAAAGCATCAGATTATAAAAGGTAATCTAAACTTTATATTATTCTTGTAGTTTTATTTCATTATAATTTAAGTAAAATATGTAAAATAATAGCTTAGTATTTTGATGGAATATTAAAAGCGATAGAAATGTGTCATTTTCGTGTAAGAGAATGTGTTTAGCCATTTTTAGTAATGTGCATTTTTTTGATTTTTTTGAACTTTGTATAATAATTTTTCTGTACATTATAAAATATTTCAAATCAAAATGTATGAACTATAATTGTGCTTTGTTTTGGGTTATAATCCGTTTTTTAAACAGTTCAAATCGGTTGAAATATATTTTTCATTATAAAAACTAGTTAAATTTCACATCAAAAATGGCTTTTGTTTCTCACTACTTAACAGTGCATAAAATACCCGAAGAAAAGTCGCCATAGTAGAAATTTTATTTTCTATGTTTCCCTTGTCCAATTTATGTGAAAATTTGATAACATTTGGCATTAATTTGCACAAAATTACAATTCCATTACATTTTTCCGTTCGTTTTGCAAACATTTCATCAAAATATCCCAATATTGTAAATTATTCTTTTTTTTTTGCTACGTCACATGTTTTTAAAAAATTATTTTGCTGATAACTTTTCTATACATATCAAAAATAAACATGTCGTCCGAGCGATGCGTTGTTGTATTTTTATGTACAGGGATTACCATACAACTTTGTTTTTGATGCTATTAAAAATTAATTTAATTCAACGGATTTTTTTAAACTAATTAATCAAATTAATTTATTAATCTTCTACATGTATTTTCAGGATTTATAAACTCGTCCCAAAAATGAGTTATAAGTGAATAAAAAAGAAAAATTAGATTTTAGTGATAAAAAACAAAAAAATTAAAAATCTAGTGATAAAAGTGATTACTATAAATAACTTTTAATTGTTTTAAATTAAAAAAAAAAATAAACTATTCCAAATTATAATAAATAAAATATCAACAAAAAAAACTTTTAAACAATAGTGTTGTGCTGTTTGTTTGCACAATATTTATTTAATATATTATTTTTGAAATTATTATAATTCAAAATCAAATTTAAAGACTTTAGTATTTTTTGGTGAAATATCCAAAAAAATTTATATCTATATTTAAATATTATAAATTATTAATATATTTTACTCCAATTAATAAGTAAAAATAATAATACATCAAAAGAAAAGAAACTTTATGATCTTAATTTTTATAATTAATTTATTTTTTATTTTACTATAATTTTTTTTTTTTAAATATAAGTGAAAAAATTACAAAATCGTTGAGCGCAGCAAAGAGTCGCCTGTTAGTTTTTAAAATTCAGTGTTAGATAAATTAGATTAATAATACAATCAATCATGATGACAGAAAGCATACCGTCTTCTAATAATCATATGAATAATCATGGAAACACAAAAAGGTAATTATATCGAAGATTGTGGTCTACTAAGTAGGCAGATTTATATTCGACTAACTTTAATATTGTATCTATTGTTTTAGTGATAATAAAGAAAATGACGATTTAGGTTGGAAATCAAAACTAAAACTGCCACCAAAGGACACTAGGATAAAAACGAGTGATGTAACAGATACACGGGGTAATGAATTTGAAGAGTTTTGTTTAAAACGGGAGTTATTAATGGGAATATTCGAGAAGGGGTGGGAAAAACCATCGCCTATTCAAGAAGCTGCAATACCGATTGCACTGGGTGGAAAAGATATATTAGCCAGAGCAAAGAATGGCACCGGAAAAACTGGTGCATATTGTATTCCAGTATTAGAACAAGTCGACGCAAAGCGAGATGTTATTCAGGCATTGATAATTGTGCCTACACGAGAATTAGCTTTACAAACATCTCAAATTTGTATTGAACTAGCAAAACATATGGATATTAGAGTTATGGTCACAACAGGCGGCACAAATTTAAAGGAGGATATTATGCGAATTTATCAGAAAGGTAAGATAAATGTATTTTTGACTAATTGTTTCGAAATAGTTGTCAGTTCAAATATCTTCTTATCATCGTACAACAAATAATAGAAACTGATGAAAAACTATCGATTTTCATATGTACTATTTGTAACATCGATGTTTACCTGTTTACCTGGAATGTAGTTAACTACGTATTTTTTAAATTTTAATATTACTTCCCGCTTCACATCAAATGACATCGATGAACGTATTTTTTTTTTTTACTATTTTGACTCAAAAAATTCTTTATATTCATTCAACAAATGTGCAACAAACTCCTTTGCTGTGGACTGGAATGAAAAATCCTAATTTGTAATAAATTTTTAAAAACGTTGGAAGCGGGGCTGGTTGAACTTTTCCTTGTAACTTCTTTCCTAACACTGTCCTCTTCGCGTATAAAATCTTATTTAGCTTAATAGTTTTTTAACTTATTTAGCTTAAAAATTTTATATTGGTTTTAAACTCGTAATATTGCAAAAATAATATTTAGATTTTTAAAGTCCGGTTCATAACTATGGATAAAAATCCCGGATGTTTTTAACCCATCGTTTCAACCAATTAAATCACGTAAATTATACAAAAGACTCCCTCTCTTTTCATACCGAGTTAAAAAGACCATAGTTATGAACCGGACTTAACAATCATTTTCTTATTTAGCTATTTAACAATTATTTTTCAAAACTCGTATTTTTACAGTTTTTGGACCCGGTTGGTATTCGAAATTCGTGGTATTACGAATTCGCACGTAAAATGAACTTCCAAAACTCATCGTAACGTTGAATTATTTCGCGGGCAAAAACATTTAAAAAACAATATGCTTTATACAACATCACTATAACACCTTTACTTATGGAAGTTAATTAAAATAAGTAATAAAAGTTATAATTTAATAGCACGTTAAATTGTAAAATTTTAAATTTATATTGATTATTTACTGCTACGTCAAAAAATTCCGGACAGTGAATTTTTTCAATCAATATTTGTGTTTATGGAAATTATTTTCGAGTTATGGTTGCATGAAATAATATAATATGCGCCAAAAGGCACTAACGGAACAAGTTCTTGTTTAATAAAAGTAACCACAGGATCAAAATGAATGAAATAACAAGATTACCGAAAAGCGGATGTTGAATATTCATCTTTATTTAAATAAAATCTAAGCGGTCGGTACCCTAATATCGAATATTTCCTTCACGAGCTCTGATCAAATCTAGCATTCTTTTTAGGATACTATCACCAGAAGATGATCTAAGCTTTCTGGAACGACTTTTCTTTGCTTAAATGACGCCCTAGCATATCTCACACGTACTCAATGGAATCAAGTTAGAGTTGCGAGCGGATTAAACAATTCGATCAATTTCCATCTTATCCAAATAATTATTGAAAAGGTTTGCAACATGAGGTCTGGCTTTGTCATACATTAAAAATTTCAGAGTCCGGAACAGTGAGTTTTAACGGCAGTAGGGGTAATACGCAAGACATTATCCACATTTACAATATTATCAGCTAGTTCACAATAAACGTCTTTTCGTATCGCAGACTACGTGAAAATAAATAAATTCCAGTAATATGAAATCCCGCTTCGCTAATTCGGCTTTACCAATCATGTTTGCTTCATAAGAATAATTCTCGTTAGTTTTCTTTATGTAATTATCATTTATTTTAGTACAAGTATATACTAGAGTAATAATTACATATTGTTCCTTCCAGCTAAAAGTGATTTGCATATTATGATGAAAAATTCACTGTTTTACACGACGATTTCAATTGATTAAAGTTGCGTGTGGAACGTATTTGTATGTGCTTTAATGATGAAATCACGCAAGATCAGACCAGCATTTTCTAAACAATCCACACTGACGATTGTATATGCTCGTGCACACTTTTGGTCCATGTCATAACATCACACCCGTCCGAATTGACGGTTGGGGATCCTTTGCCAATTTGCCGAGCTTTGCCAATGTATTAGCTATGCCGCTAAATACGCGTGATTTTTGTTATTGCGAAATGTCATTGAAGGATAGCGTCAATTGGCATAGCTGGATTATTTTCGTATTACCAAATTTACCTAGCTTTGTTCAGTATCAAATTTTTCCGCTGCGTGCCACTCGTGATCCTCCAAGCGTCAATTTGAAAATACGCATGATATTTGTTATCCCGAAATGTCATTGAATGATAGCTAATTTAATTTTTATTTTGTTCGCTAGCAGCTGGGTTTAGCAACTTTTACAATCGTCAATTGTAATGCTTTTGACAGTGTTTTGAATGTAGCCAAATTATTACACCAGCTTCGCTGGCACGTTTCTTATCGGACAAATTCTAGGAAAGTATTGCATTAAATTTTTTGATAAGATCATAGTTAGATAACCCATCATAATTTTTAATGGAGCCTATGCCTTACAGAATTTTATCTGTGGTGTCACGTTTGGAATTTATTTAAGCAACTCAGTCCACACTGAGATCCACATTCTTTTCTCTCTCTTCTCCCACTGCTAATATATCCTTTATATTATAAAACTAACCACTATACAATTATATTAGCTGCGTTTTTCTGAAAAACAGTCGGGTTGAGTTCGCTTTTTTCAAATTTGTCCAATTTAAAATTAAAAACTTAATTATTTTTAAATTAAAAAACTTAGATTTAATTAGTAATCTATGTATAACCAACAAAATCTGTCAGTTGTATAGTTTTCTTGTAATATCAATGTTCTGTATAGTTCTGAACTGCTGCGTTATTGTACAGAACTATACAGAACAACGATATTACAAGAAAACTATACAACTTTTATAATGGATTTTTTGGTTGTACATTGACAACCTAAACTATTTACTTTAAAAAAAAATTAAATTTTTAATTTTAAATAGGACAAATTTGAGAAAAGCTTTCGTGAACTTAACCCGATTGTTGTTTTTCAGAAAAAAATAAATAAACAAAATTTTTTTATTCGCAGCATTTTGTTTGTTCGACAGTCCTCGTCGACGGTTAAACATGTACTCCACTTCGAATCACAATAAACATAATATTTTGGTAGTCCACACTAGGACCTCTTACGGCATACGCAGTTTTACACTAAAACAACTAGTCAGTCCCGTAAGAGCTTAAGTTGTACTCAATTTTGACCATTTGCATACAGTTACAAACCAACGAGACTTTAAAATTTGTTTATTTAGTGTTCAATATGATTTTAAAAGTTATTTGGTAAGAAATCGTAATCATTTCCATGTTCAATAGAGGTCAACTTAAGCTCTTGACTGGTTGAGCCTTATTTTGATTATATTTTTTTTTTTATATGGAATTTAGTAGAAAATAGTTCTAACAAAATAAAATGTATGAAAATTAAAAACAGTGATAGTTTATGTACATTTTTTGATAAAATAACCATTGGGTATTCCATAGATCATGGATAAACATCGACCATTATCATTTTGTGTGGTTGAATATGTTAAACTATTTACGATGTTTAAGATGTTTTGTAAACATTTTGTTTGAAACTTATGCCAAAACCTCCGAAGCATTAAAACTCCCCAAAAAATTACGGTACATAACCGTGATACTATTTAACCGTTAATAGGTAGGTCCACAGCCTTAATCGAAACTTGCGGAAAACTCCATAGACACAAAATAGAAAGTTAATAAATATATAATAAATTGTTTGACAACTATTTCGTAAAAAATAATTATGATGAATTTATTTACGGATTCCCCTACATTTAATTATAAATGAGAACTGTAATCTGACATTTTTAAACAAATAGGTTAAGATATTTTGTTTATGAACTGTTTTATTTATATGCTCATTTTATTTTGTTTTAGTGCAAGTGATTATCGCCACTCCAGGTCGTATATTGGATCTTATGGACAAGGAAGTTGCAAACATGTCTAATTGTAAAATACTGGTTCTCGATGAAGCAGATAAATTATTATCACACGATTTTAAGGGCATGCTGGACCATGTCATTTTAAAATTACCAAAGGAACGTCAAATTTTATTATTCTCAGCGACATTCCCGTTAAGCGTGAAAAATTTTATGGAAAAACATTTACGAGAACCATACGAAATAAATTTAATGGAGGAATTAACGTTAAAAGGTGTTACACAATATTATGCGTTTGTACAGGAACGACAAAAAGTCCATTGTTTGAATACGCTATTTTCAAAATTGCAAATCAATCAATCCATTATATTTTGCAATTCGACGCAACGTGTGGAACTTCTTGCTAAAAAGATTACCGAATTAGGGTATTGCTGTTACTATATACATGCAAAAATGGCACAGGCACACAGAAATCGGGTGTTCCATGATTTCAGACAAGGTTTATGCAGAAATTTAGTGTGCTCCGATTTATTTACCCGCGGTATTGATGTACAGGCTGTGAATGTTGTTATTAATTTTGATTTTCCCAAAATGGCGGAAACTTATTTACATCGAATTGGTCGTTCGGGTAGATTTGGACATTTAGGTAAGGCACAAGTGCATACAAATTTTATTAATTATCTTATATTAATTATGGTGATGAATTTATTTACGGATTCCCCTACATTTAATTATAAATGAGAAAGTAATCTGATATTTTATACATCTTTTAAACTATTAACTGATAAAATACAATTTATTAATTAAATTTTTATGTTCTTTCAGGTATTGCAATTAATTTAATTACTTATGAAGATAGATTTGATCTTCATCGCATTGAAAAGGAATTGGGAACCGAAATCAAACCCATACCAAAAGTAATTGATCCATCGTTATACGTTGCAAAATTAGACGATTCCCCTCTTGGGTTAGCCCTAAGCCTAAGTACTAGTAATGAAGAGGGTAACATCAGTAAGTAATTAAACTTAAACGTGTTTTTATTATATTAAAAATCCAAAAATAAAATTAAAAATTTAAAACTAAATAATAATACAACAAAATATATATATATCCAGATGAGGCAAATCAAATAAAAAAAGCGTAAATTTTTTTATCAAAAATGAGAAAACTGTATAAAATAGACTGATAATATGGGAAAATAATAAAAATACTATAAATTAAAATCACAAGAAAAATTACAAAAAATATTTGCCTCAGTTATTTTTTATAGTGAAGAAGAACAACAATTTCTTGAATTAAGCAAAAAAACGCAAACCTAAATTATAATAAGATGTAGATACAAAACTGGAAAAGTGTTTTGTGTGAATTTTTATTGAACGTATAAAATTAAATTAAAAACTAAGTTAAAATTGTCGGGAGTTTAAATTATGTATAAAAACCTTTTTTATTATTTTGAAATTTAAAGAAAAGCATTGAAATAAATAAATAAAAAAGTTGAATTAAGAACATATATGTAATGTAAAGAAAAATGTGAGATATTGATCCCTTTTTTTTTGTAAATAAAATTTGAAAAACAGTAAAATAGAAAAGGAAAAAATTAAAATTATAAAAAACTGTAAACAAATAGTTTGTATGATTGACTGATTGATTTACGAGCGAATGGATGTATGAATGCATGTGAGATTTATTTGTGTACTTGAATTATAAATATATATTATATATGAACGGAAAGCTGATTAATATTAATTAAATTATATAAATTAAATAAAAAAATTAAATGGGCAGCAAAAATTTTTAACAAAATACTTCAAATTGAGATTAACAATAAAAAATATTTGGCCAGATCAGTATATAGAGTGTCATAAACTTTAGTTAATTTAGATGAACAATAAAATTAAGACAAGTGTTTCTGGGCTGATTAAAGAAATTATAAATTAGTCATATGTACCTGAAATCGTCAACATATTTTAATTTGTCGAATTTGATTGATTTCGCGCAACCCGAATATTCGAGCATTATTTAGAAAAACTAAAAACAGGATAAAGTAGACAATTTTGATGATATGTAACTGTATTTTAATTAAAAATAGGGCCCATTTAAAAGAGAGTTACCTCTGTGATATATTTTTAATTTTTGGACAAATTAAATTTTAGCCAATCCAGGTGTCCAATAAGAGTATGTATGATGATTCTGTCGAATTCAGAACCGAATATAAAAACCAACTGTGTTAGCGCATATTATATAAATTATTTAACCTAAATTTAGTAGGTAAACTTATGGAGCTCGCTTTTATTGTTCGGCTTTAATAATTCTTGATAGGCATGCATTATTATCAAAATTCGGTGTAGATCTAGATATATTTTTTAAGGCCATTTTAATTTTTATACCTTGTCCGATTAGATTTTTGCTGTCGATTTAATTTTTTACTCGCTGGTCTGGTTAATTTTATTTTCATTTTTTTTATTTAATTTTATTATCAACTTAGAAAAACATTAATTCTCTTATCTCAAAATAAATGTTATGAAAAGATTAAAATTTAATCTTTAATTTGATATGTGGTCCCTTTCTGTGGGACTCGATACTAAAAATAAAATTTTATTTCCATTTTTTTTTTATTAATATTTATATCAACATAAATATGGTAAAATAAATTATAAAAATATATTATCGTATCTTTAAATAATTTATGTATAAATTAATTCAGCCAGCACAATTTTTTTCTTTGGGCGAACCAATTTAATAAACTGAAAACCATATGTTAACATGAAAAAATTAAAATAGTATTGTAACGTCTTAATTGCATTTTTAAACAACATAACATAAATAGTAAAAAAATGTACATTTAAAATTAATTGTGTATATAATTTTGGTTTCGTTCAACATTTTTTTTAAAAATGCAATTTCGATCTATTATATTTTTTTTGTAAAATATATTTTTTTATAAAAAATTCTTTAAAACTATAACATCGTTTTCTTTAGGGTCATCAATCAATAATATTAACTAATAAATCGAAAATATAGATGATCAGATTATAAAATTATTTCCAAATATATTAACTTTTAATTATATATTTCATAAATTTTATTGTATTTAACAACAATAGCATGAATCTCCTCTATAAAATGGATGATTTATATAATTAAGCATTATTCGATCGATCGTGTTTAAATATTTGGAAATTCTTGAATTGTAAAATATGTAGAAAAAATGAGTCACGTAAAATTTATAAAAAGTCTGTAAAACTTGTGATCTCGAGCTATCAATTGTATAAATATTTATGTTAGTTTCAATTTGTTCATTTTATTTTGAAATCATATTTTTTTTTGTTGAATTTACAAATTTTTATTATATCATAATATCAGGGTAATAAAAGATTGATTAGTAATTTTATTAAGTTTTCATCAATTTTCTCACTCGAAACACATTTTTGCAATTTCTGTAAAAAAAATAAACAAACATCTAAAATGAAAAATGTGATATAATGACAAAACCGTAACTATTATAATTATATTATTATTATTTACTATATTTGTAATAAGTACACATTCTGAAGTACCTGTGTATTTAGTAAAATTATTTATATTATAAATTTAATTGAAGTTGAAAGGAAACAAAAAATAAAGTCGAAAACACCACCTAAAAAATTAATATTTCATAAGAAATTACTTAAAATAGTAATTATAATGGAGATTCAAGCAAATCAAAGTTTTAAATATTTTTTTTCGGGGTTCGTATGTAGCAATGCTTTGATTTGTTTTAATATAAGCTGAGCTTTACAAAATTAAAGACCCCCGTTTTAAATGTTAAAAATAATTTAAATATAACTTACCTAAATTATGTTATAATTTACAAATAGCTCAGCTTAGTAACTTTTTTGTTTTGATATAATTGCTACATCACAAAAATAGATTTTAAATTCAATTATTCTATATCGACCAATCATTTGTTATTGAATTTAAATCTAAAATTTTAAATTTTAATGGATTTATTTCCTTTACCATTAGAATTCTTAAATACTGTTTTTTTTGTTAGTAAATTATCGATTTAAAAAAATTCCATTTTATATACAAATTTTTATAAAGGAAAAACAATTTTTTAAAAAATTGGTCACCAAATCCTAAAATTTATTATGCCATTACCAAAATTATTATTATTGAATTTTACTTGCCTGATTGAATTTTGTAAAAGAGAAAAATTTTCGAATTTTTTAAATCAGAAGTAAATTCAATACATTTTGATTGATTCTTATATTTGAGTAAGGCTTTCCAAACAATTTGTTGTAAGTAGATGGAAAAAATATTGTATGTGGTATTTATGTGAAAAAATTTAAAAACCGTTAAAGATCTAAAGAATAAATCATTTTGGCATAAAATATTTGTTTTTTTGTTTTGTAAATTTATTTCAGACGTTCCACTATTTTGATCCGGATAAACTAAAAAATTGTAGGTATCATTGAATGTTGTGCTGTATCATTCTAAAAATAGATGATATATACTTTTTTTCATTAGTTCTTATTCTATAAATAGCCATGTTTTTATGTGTAGATTAGATTTGTATGTTTTCAAAATTTCTGATCAGTAAAGCATAATATAAACTAAACGAAAAATCATTTTTAGAGACACCCAATTCCCTGAGTAAATGCTTTTGCAAATAATATTTTGAAAAGGTTCGGTTGAAAAACTCTACTTATGGCAAATATAAATAATTAACTTGTCACCGCAGTCTGTTCAAAATTGGGTTTCGAGGTTAATTGTTCTTTCATAATATTGTAAATAAAATAAGATTAGAACAAAACAAGTGCGAAAAATAGAAAGTATATGTGTAGGCCATTTTTACAGTTACTGTAAATTTCGACAAAATAACAACAACTTTAACAAAATAATATTTTCTAATAATAAATGTGTTAATCGTGAAACTATGGATTCTATGATTACTTCTAGAACCACATCTGAAATCCTTGGCTCATCCTTGGCAATCATACACAGAGCCCATATTGGAATTACATTTTCAACTTAAAAACAGGTTCATTCTATTCAGTTCCATTTTATTTAGCAATTCTCTAAAACCATGTAGCAACAGCATCACCGTCCTCGCCAACACAACGATAGATCAAAAATCGACTAAGTCGAACGATTGCGTGGGCTCAACTGAATAAAATAACAGGAATGGCCGATTTTTTATTCACGATACAAACAATAATCTGAACTTTCTTATCAACGCGGGAGCTGCCCTTTCGGTGCTCCCTGTCGGACGTTATGATTCGTCATCATTATTTTTGAAATCTAACAATCTAGTTTTATCAGCCGCCAATGGCTCGAAAATCAATACCTACAGCACGAAATTGCTCAAGGTTAATAACGGACTCAAACGTCCATTCACTCATGCTTTTGTTTTAGCTGGGGACCTATTATAGTGTTTTCGATAGCGTTTTTTATTCGCTACTATCGAAAATGCGCTATTATGAAATTTTCGACAGCGTTTGTTTTCGACATTATTTAAAATTTACGACACCTTAAGGTGTCGAATATCTAAGAGTATATAAAATATTTATTAAATATACTTAAAATATTAAATTTTGGATTAAAAAATTTTAATTATTAAAATTTATTGAGTTTTATTATAAAAAAATTTCTAATACAATTTTAGTGAGATTTTTATATTTTCGAAGCAATCGAAAATTTCATAATAGATATTTTCGATAGTATCGAAACGTTCGATGTTCTCGAAAACAAACGGTATCGAAAATACCATAATAGGCCCCCATTTGTCAATCAATGCCACAACGATCTGGGTCGATACATCCACTCCGATACATTTTACGATCGATAACGATTATGGTACTAAAGAAGCTTCCTTCCCTAACAGCCGAACCAAACTTCAATTTACCCGTAAAACATTCCGTGGTTCATTATATTGTAACGACATGTCATTTACCTGTATCTCGACCACGAAGACTAGCAGCCTTATTCCGCTAGTTGAGTCGTTCGTCGTTTCAAGGAATTATAAAACTTTTTTGTATGAAAAATTAGCCAGTGTTGCCATGCCAATAAGTGACTTGAGGCGAAAGAAACAATTAAAATCTCATTTTGAGTCGTGTGAAATTTTGGGGTGGCAAAACAAGGCACAAAATACGCCGTTTATCGTTTGAAGCGACTACGATAATATACATATTACAAATTTTGACAAGACAGGCGACTTTGGTTTCATAATAAATGAGTCACTTGAAACGATAAAGTACTCGACTAGAGGAATAAGGCTGTGTATCCAATTCGCAACAAAGCTGCGTGTACTGAAGTTCAACACGTCGTGAAATTAGGGATTTGTCGCGTATCGCCATTTCTCGTTTCGTGTCCTATTCATATGTGCTTCATAAATTTCGTTAGAGCCATCATTTAATTCCCGCGGCACCTGAGGATGTATGTACAGAAGACGGCAATTTGGCCTTTTCGAATTTACACGTATGGTTTAAGAAACTCCGCTCAAACGTTTCAACTATTTATCAACGAAGTCACGCCATTTAGACTTCGTGTTCACGTACTTCGATATGCGAACAACTATTTAAACGTCTCGATCAGTTTGGTGTCAATATTAAAAGTTTTAAATGCGTTTTTGGTTCGAACTCTCTTGATTTCCTCAGCTACACAATCGCGCCGAATGGTATTCTGCCGTCGAAAGAACGAATTAATGCCATTACGGAATTCCCACCTCCACACACAACTACGATCAAACGTATTCATAAATTTATCGGCAAGGTAAATTGCTACCATCGCTTTATACCGAAACTAGCTTAAACACTCGTCCCAAACCACGTGGCTGCTCACCTAAAGAAGCTCAAGACACTGAAATATTTCTCTTGGTCCGGCGAATGCCAAGATGCATTTAAGGAATTAAAAACGGATTTGGGTACAGTCGCGTTATTGATACATTCGCTGAATGTCGCTAAGTTCAGTATTACGATTGATGCATCAAACACGCTGTCGGAGCAGTTTTACAGCAATACAATAACGACTGTTGGGAACGTTTGGGACTTTTTTTGAAAAAACTCATTCATACGAAACGAAAATATTCGATAGGGAATTACTCGCGAGCTACTTCTGGGTTAAACATTTTAGGTATTTCGTTTAAGGTCGATACTTCACTATTTACACCAACCATAAACCTCTGACTAGAGCAATTCTGTCTAAAACTGGACGTAATCCACGACAAGTGAGGCATTTGGATTACATCAGTCAATTTATCATGGACATTCGACATATGAACGGTGAACATAACGTTGTCGCGGATACGCTATCCCGCACGATCGACAACGAAACGGCAACATCAAACGAACAAACGACAATCGAATCAGTCGAAACGAACTTCGACTATCAGAAAATAATAGAGGCACAAAAAGCAGACTGAGAACTTCAGAATTTACTTTCTGGTTCCGTGATATTCACGCTAGTTGGACGTATAAACTAGAGCTTTTTAAATTGCCCGGCATATGAAAATATACTGCGAAACTTCAACAGGCGCGAATCGCCCATATATTGCAGAGTCGTTACGACGAAAAATATTGAACGCGTTAATAACATTTTACATCCCGGTATTCGTACGACTCGCAAATTGATTGCCGCTCGATATTTCTGGCCGAGCATAAACAAAGGCGTAATTATCTACGCATTACCTAAGCTTCTTTGTCTTGCCAGCGATCTAACGTCCAACGGCATACAAGGGCGCCGATTGGACGATTCGATAGTCCACCAGATCGATTCGAACACACCCATTTGGATATAGTTGGTCCGCTTCTACCGTTCAATGGATATACTTATCTCTTAACCTATGTCGGCCGATTCACTCGATGGCCCGAAGCTTATTGCATGACCTTTATGTCTGCACACACCATTGGCAAACCATTCGTAAGTAATTACCTATCTCGATTCGACCATCCGCAAACTATAACAATCGACCAATGTACCTACTGCGAATCAAAATTGTTCACCGAATTAACGAAACCCCTTGGTTCTCATCAAATACGACAGCTCAAAGCTGCTCTCAAGTCCCGAGAAAACACGATTCATTGGAGCTCCGAAATTCGAATCGTATTACTTGGAATTCAAGCTACGGTTAAAGAAGATCTCAAGTGCTCACCAGCCGAAATGGTCTTTGTGCAAACACTCAAACTACCCGGTTAATTCTTTCCCGAAAATACTCTTTCTCCTCCAACAATTGCCGTGGCTAGGCCACTTAGCAAACTATTTCACCTGCCAATGAAGACAGCTGTGTTTCTTTCAATTTGGAAAGCGATGAATATGAATATTCGTCCGGTTCCAAAAAGATGGTAAATCATCTTCTACAAACTACTCATCGATTGCTTTGTTATCTGTTTTGTTGAAAGTAATGGAATCCATCGTCAACTTCTACCTTACATGTTTTCTTGAAACGCATGCCTTTCCGATTTTCAATACGAATTTCACGGTAAACTCATGATTTGGTTTACATCTTTACTCTCTTATTGAATGGATAGCGAATTATTTATCGAGCCGAAAAAATCAGCTGTGGTTGGATGGATTTAATTCAAGTTCACATGAAAAATGCAGGTGTGCCTTGTCCTCTACGCTTTTTTTTAATTTACATCAATGACCAACTGCCACGAGAAAGTTCACGAGAAGCTATAAAAGCGTATATTCTCTCAGATATGCAATCAATGGGGTAGATCTAACAGAGTTAAATTTTACTGTAATACATTAAAATCTTGTCTTTGCTCGTAGAAAGTAGTACAATACTATGTTACATCTGCAATTAATGGGCTCCCAATTGACTAGTGTTCTTTACTTAAGACGATGTGTTTGCAATGTTCCGTTTATTTATCGTCTACTTTACTCCAACGGAGGTCTTAAGATTTTACAAGGTTTACGTTACCCCTATTATGTATAGTTTAACTCTTTTGTCTGGAGTGGAGCGCCTAAAACCTAGTTGTAATGCCGATAGAAATCATAATAGAGCTGTTCGTATGATAAACGATTTGCCCATTACGTTCTCCCGCGACACTTTAGAGCACAGATGTAACACAGATGTTGGCGCTTTAACTGTATTTTACAAATTTTATTATGTTAGATACTCTTCTCGAATAAACACACTTTTTCCATCCATTTTGGTTAGTAGGGCCTATACTAGTTTCAGTTGTAAGTAACAAAGGTTTACTTTAGAACATTCCTATTGTAGAAGTAGAATGACTTCGATGTGGATCAGTTAGGCGACACTTTCAAGAAACAAACCAGTCGGGTGATTTTCTCTGACGTAAAATTAAGTATATTACATAATCATGAAAAATTTTAACTTTGACATTTTTGCAGATTCACCATCCACTATGTGGTCGAAGTCAAAAACGTTGTTTTTAATTTTTTTTTGTGTATATGGTGCTATGCAGACTAAATGTTTTTGTTGTCTCTACAGCCAAGACGAGTTGACTATTGGAGTGAAACTTCACACTTAAGCTTTTTTCCACAAATTGGTAGACCCAAGGGATTTTTGCCGAAACGGGTCCACCGGAAGTGGCCGCAACCAAAGGAGCTATTTAGTTTTTTGCAAATTATAGTGCTGGCATTGCTTTGGAATTAATTTCCACATATGAAAGTGTGCAGCATTCATTCCTTAGATTAGAATAGAGGAAATGTCATTAATTGAAAGTAATTGCATAATAATACAGAGATGATAGAAGGGATCAAGTTAGCAATGACAAAAGGGAAGGGACTTGTTCCATCCTCAAATTCCAGGAGTGGAATGGATTTTTTTGGGATGGAGGAGTTCGGTTTCAAATTCTATGTAGGTGTTAACTGAGTATCTTCATTCTTCACTCGTGTGGGTTTATGTCTGTCTGGTTCTGTGCAAGACTAAGGTTTGGGGCGTCTCTAAGGCTCAGACAGATTGACTAGCCAGGATAAAACTTCCGACTTAACATTTCTCTTCAATTTTATTTATTTGATGAAATGATTTTTTGCAACTATTTTGTATCAGTTCCGTATAAGTATAACTCCATTTCTGTATGATCGATTCTTTCTAGAATATTCTCGAAACAGAGTAATTTACATTAAAAATGTTTGGGTTTTGCAATTTAAACGGACAACTTACACAACAAATATTTATTTTATTTGCATCGAATATTGTCATACTCGTGACTATTGATAGAAAACGATGAAAATTACAGCACGCATTACCCATGCATTTTTTGATAAAAAATTTTCCTTTGTTTCGTTACTCTTTATAACATTAAATACTCTGGGGTATCATATTGTAGCATCACATTTTCGATACTTTATCGAAGTTTATTTCTCGTTTTCCCAAACTATATTAGGCAACTGTTTCATTTATGTATTATTTCGTTTCTATTGCTATCACAACCTATTAGTACAAATGCAAACAAGTTATCGCTCAAGTATCGCAAACAAATTATTTGGTGATAGAAACGGAGTAGAATATCACAATTTTTCAATCAAGCAACCTGGTAAATGATATAAAATGTGAAGTAGTGTCACATTTTATTCTAAAGAAGCGAGACATAAACTTCGATAAAGTATCGAAAATGTGATGTTACTAATGATGTTATTAATGGTCGCCCACACAAATTATTTATGTCTCGGCTTCACTGTGAATAAGCCGGCAGTAAACTGCACTATCGACATTATACCAATTAAATTATACCATTACATATGACCGACAAACGAAACGAGTGACGTTTCCATATTTTGACACATAAGTTGTGTTTGAGTTGCATATTAAAAAAATTATTTTTTAGTCTGTAATATAATTATAGTTAGAGAGCTAAAATAGCAAATCGTAAAGTGTAGTTGATACATTTAGTGAAGTATGTGTTTAAAATACCTACATTCAATAATAATTTTAAAGAAATTAATAAGTTTTAATGGGATTTCATAGTTTTTATTTTTCTCGTTGCGACTATAGCACGATCTGTGAACCAAGATCTGCAGTGTGTTAATTTAGACATTTTAATTAAAATCCAAGAGCAGTGACCGTTACGATGGCCGATTATAATAATTACAATCAAAATGATTATTGGAATACCAATCAGGCGTATCCGCAGCAACAGCAACAACCACCATATCCACATCAGCAGAATCAATATCCACATCAACAACATGCGTCATATAATTTTGATATGCCCGAATCATTTGGTGGGGAATTGTAAGAGAGGCCGTTATGATATTAATTTTCTACCAATTAACATTTTCGTATTCTTCCAGAAATTTTCAATCATTTGATGCAACACAGCAAAATGTTCCGCCCAGTTATGCTCCAATTCCTCAAGCCCCATATGCACAAAGTTCATTTCTAGATCCAACTGCTAGTATGAGCTACTCTGGTCCAATATTTACACCTCAACCACTACAGCAGGATAATTATGGTGGCGGGGGAGGTGTAGCAAATGAATTTGAAGATGAGCCGCCGTTATTAGAAGGTAAATTATTAAACTACATAGTAGTTAATTAATTAACTACGTTTTATTTTGTGTTTTTTTATTTTCAGAATTAGGGATTAATCCGCAGCAGATTCTCCAAAAGGTATGTATTCATTTTCAAAAATGACTAATTTACTCTGAGGTAGCCATTTGAATAGTTCGTTCTAATATACAAGGTTATCCAATTCAAGCTTGATAAAGTAAACTTAAAAAAACACACAAAATATTCGGAATGTATTGTAATTTTTATTTCATTTTACAGATTGATCCTTGCCATTTTTAGTTAAACAAGATATCATTCAAATGTTCTCCACGGGACTTCTTACAGGCCTTGATTCTTTTGCGGTAATTTTCAATGACTTTTCGGCACATTTCGGGCGGTATCTCGGCCATTACCTTACGAATATTAGTTTTCAATTCGTCAAGAGTTTGAAGATTGTTTGCGTAAACACGATCTTTCGCGTAGCCCCACAAAAAGAAATCCAAAGGCGTTAAATCACAGGATCTTGGAGGCCAATTGACATCAGCCAATCGCGAAATCAAATGTCCAGGAAATTTCTCTTGCAAAAGATCTCGATTTGCTCGTGTTACGTGACTGGTTGCTCCATCCTGCTGGAACCACATATCGTCAAGATCATAATCTTCGATTTTCGTAAAAAAATAATCGGTTAACATGCGGCCATAGCGCTCAGAATTGACGGTAACGGTTCGTCCATGGTTGTTCTCAAAAAAATACGGCCCAATCACACCACCAGACCACAATGCGCACCAAACAATGACTTTTTCCGGGTGTAATGGCTTCTCTACAATCAATTGTGGATTTTCTGAGCCCCAAATTCTACAGTTTTGCTTATTAACGTATCCACCAAGCGAAAAATGAGCTTCATCACTGAAGAAAATTTTGTTCGAAAAATCAGCATCGACGGCCTGTTTTTCCAACACCCAATTTGCGTATGTTCTTCGTTGTCCATGGTCAGCAGGCTTTAGCTCTTGTGTCAAGTGGACTTTATACGGATGAAGATGCAAATCCAGATGCAAAATGCGCCATAATGAGCCATAAGATAGGCCTAAATGTTGAGCTCGACGAGGAATTGACAAATTTGGATCTTCCACACTTTCAGCTACAGAAGCGATATTTTCAGCATTGCGAAAGTTTCGATGATGCACAGACCTTACAATATCAGTAACAGATTCAGTTTGTTCAAATTTATTCACTGTATTCAATATGGTTTGCTTTGTAGGACGATTATGACGACCATAATCTGCTCGTAAAGCGCGAAATGTGGATACGGCAGAATCACTATTTTTATAATAAGATTTAATAATTTTAACGCGTTGGTCGATTGTTAAATGCTCCATATTCTTAAATGGCAGAATGTCAACTAAATAAATGACAGCGTACTTGACGTTTATCTTTGACAGATGTCGGTATACAGATTTCTACTTTATCAACCTCGAATTGGATAACCCGTTACTATATTTTACAAAGGCCAGAAGAAAGTATATCACGGCCACAGTTTTTTAAATTTCGGTGGCGTAAATACAGGGTGCAAGCGATGCAAGCTAGGAGGAGATCACTTATAATGGAAGTTACAGATACATTTTTTTTCTACTTCTGAAACTATACACTACGAAAAATTTTGTAATCGAAAGGTATGCTCAAAAGTATAGATTCTAATTAAAAGAACTAACTTTCACCAATAACTCCTAAATTAATGAATTTCAAGGTCATTGAAGATCACCACTAAAGCCTCCCTCGATACTGAACAATTTTTGTTATAAGTAATTTTCTCCTATCATGCAACGTATCCGAGATAAAAGCCTGGCATTTATTAAAAAACTCACCCTGTATAGGAAAATGAATTTAGCTACGGGCTAATGTGGAATATAAATATGTTCTGTTCTGTGACCACAATAAACTACTTTTATCAGTTGTTTAATACTTATATACCGTAATATAACGGTTAGTTTTGGCGATAAGTGCCACGTCGAATGGTCTTTATCAGACTTTTTTAGGTTGATTTTTGTGCTATTTTTATTGGTCCACTAAGAAGTCAAATTCAGTTAGGAAATTTAATTCGTCTGATTAAAATAAAAACAATACGTATGATTATTAAATTGTCTTCTTTTTTCGGATAGCGCCAGTTTCATTGACAGAGTAAATGTCCATACATAATTTTCGCCTTAAACCTGCTGAAATTTCTGCTCCTCCTGATTGAGAGTTCCAGTTGTTAAACATGACCTGTTGTTGTGATTACATTTCAAATTCGCCTTTAATTTGCTTAAGTTATTTTAGTTAATACTTGAATTGAAGGAAATGATGTCATCAAATTTATGTTTACAGTTTAGTTCTTGAACTGTAGATGGCAGTCATGTTCATAAAAACAATTCAATAAATAAAATGATAGAAAAAAATATTAAAAACAAAAATAGTATGGTTCGAAAGTTGAAAGAGAATGTATGTACTTTTTTTATTTCAATACTGAGAAAACCACAAACAAATTTTTGGATCGTGATATCTTTTAAATTATTTACATGACATGACAATAATAATTCTTGAAACGTAAAATTTCATGAGCATTATAATTATGACAAATTATGAAAACAGCAAAGTTCTATTTGTTCAAATAGTTTTAGCTATTGTTTAAATAAAATCTTTATTGAATTTTTAAATAAAACTAAATTTAGTGGATACATACATACTTCGTGTATTTACTATGTTTATACCATTTAAAATAAAAAAATATAGTTTATAAAAATATAATAAACATTAAACAAAATAAAAATTATTATAACATTTAGTTTTGTAGTAATTCAAGTACATAAACAAATATTTCATTTTTAAATCTACATTTCTAATTCAGTTTTAATTCAACACATCATCGGTTCTTAATTTTTGTTCACGGTGAGATATTTTTATTTTGTGTTGGAATTCCGGCTTAATTTACGTGAACTACTTTTTGCTGATCGTTTTGGAGTTTCACAAATGGGTTTGTCATCTGAAATTAAAAAAATTTATCAAAATTCGATCACAACTAATAAACAAAAATCTTACCAGTAATATTGAGAACCACTTTGTAATAATCAATATCTTGCGGCGTCATGAAGCAAAATGCGGCCTGGCAAGTCGATTTTTTTTGGTCGATCTTCGGTTTCTTTTTTATAATGTTGACACCTAAAATATTTGGCCGCATTACAAATGGGCGATGCATTCTGTTTTTTTGTTTTCTTAAATTACTGGTTTTAAATTCCTCGGTGTAAACCAGCTTGAATTTAACGGCGTACGGTTCTTGGCTGAATTAAAGTATTTTAACTTTGTTGAACGGAACTTCTTTAAAGTTATAGATCATCTTTGAATACTCCTCGAAGTCTTTAAAATCCGATGGTGAAGCCGATTGGATAATAAAGAATAGTTTTCTTATATTTATGGTTTTCAAAATTCTAATGAGGCCTAAAGGTGATATAAACTCGTTTTTTCTAAACACTTTTTCTATTTGAGAATGTGCATTATCTACTTGCTGTATAGCGGAATGACCAGCGATGTAATATTTCATCGTGATTTCGACGACGTCAGGATGACTATGTATAAAGTTTGTCATAAAGGAGTTTTTATTTTGTGGTACGCACGAATCGCCCCAGGTGACAAATTTGGTAAACCCGGCTTGGTAAACTTGCTCTAAAATTTTTACTAGCGCTGATGCAAGATCATGCCCAGCTGTGTATTCGGTCCATAAACAACAGTAAATTTTTTTAGTTGTAGAATAGTGCGCCGTAAGATTGTGGACGTTTAGCTTTGCACTATAAAATAAGGAACCAATATTGGATTTGGGACAATTTATTACGTTTTGTAAATCAAAGCATAATACTGGAATGGTTTCGTTGTCCTGATCCATTTTTCTTTCAGCACGCATATATTCTTTAAGCCGTTGGTGTTCTGCAAACCAGCGGTAGATTTCGGTGTGCATTCATTTCCGTTCTGAGCGATTAGATAGGCTTCACATTTATCACAGAGATCGGATTTTGGTTTGTGAAAATCCAGATTAAACTCTCTGCAGAAGACATCACGATAATAACTAGGTTTAACTGGATTTTCTCCATCTTGGCTACATTGAATTTTGTGTAATTTGTACATGCGCATTACATTTAAACCAGCCTCGAGATATTTTTTAGATGTTTTGGCCCGAGAAAATGGCTTTCCATTGTTGAAAACATATTAATGTTTTATTCTGTTGGTTACTTCCTCCTTAGTTTTTCGGTTGCCAATTCTGGTTGCGTTTTCTTTACAATAAATGACTCCAGTAGAAGGCTTTTTATTGTGCACGTCATAAACAAGTTTTTGTGAAACATGCAATGTTCCTAAAAATAGGGTTTACATACGCGAATCACTTCTCCCTTAATTTCCAAATAGTAACTGAACGCTTTTTTTCTTCGACTTGGGGTTGCTTGTGACGGACGTAAAATTTCACTTTCGCCTGTCTATTTTAAAATAAAGTCATATTTGCGGTAACGTTCTAACATATAATATTGCTTGAAAATTATTTCCCGCTCAACTTGCTAATTTTTGCGGAGCACTTAAATTTACAATTTTTACAGTTTTTTTTGGTTTTAATTTTTTTTGTATAAGTTTTCCCTTTGAATTAATATACTCCTCTCCTCTGCCTTTTCGCTGCTGACGTACTTTCCAATTTTCATAATTCCGTTTTCTTCTGCGGTTGCGACCTTCATCTTCATAGATTTGACTATCAGGCACTATAATTTCATTTTCGTCTAAAAATACAGGAACAATTTCTGTCGCTTCTGTTATTGGTACATTCTGTAGGATTTCTCCATTAATTATTTCGATCATTCCGTCGCTAGCACATTGACCCAAAAATTGACCCCCTTGAATTAATTAATGTTCATAATGAATTTAAATAGAACTTGTCTATTCTGTTATCTCTGAAACTATAGGAAAAATCAAAATTTGAGCAACGGTTTTGAATTCTACTACCACGGAAAAGTCAAAATTTATATCACCCTCAGAAATTACAAAAATGTCACATAGAACCTTTTCATTCTTAGGTCGCGATTTAACAAACAAATTTTACGTGTGTTTTCACGTACATAGTTGTTTAATGAAATGTTAACACATTATAGTCCGGGGGAATTACGCAAAAACTGGCAACCAAACATCGTTTTCGAAAAATAGATATAATTCCTAAACCAGCGAATGAACTAAAACGAAATTTCATAGGCGCCTTCAAGTTGGTCTACTTTGTCTATATACATAAACAAACAGTGGTTTACAATCTGTGGTAGCCGTACCAGCGTGAAAAAATACAACAAAGAGATATTCGATGCAGAAATAACATGAACCACAGAAATAAACCTACAAAGAAAATATTTTATAGATTTTTTCTGGGGAGATTTGTGGTTACCTCATAAATTATAATTTTAAATAGACTGAATTAATTTTACACGATTCCGATATATTTTGGTATTTTATTTGAATGTAAAGTACTTTCAGACATTCAGTTGTGTTTAAAACCATTTTTTGACAATAAAAAAATATTTTTTTTATTATAAGTTATTAAATAGTATTTTTAATATATATAACATCATCTCTTGATGTAACCAAAAAAATTTTTAGCTCGTTCATATTTTTATTGTACCTTCAAAATCCTTACAAGAAAGGCGCGTTTTCGCGTGGGACCGTAATATGTTAAATGAATATTTTTACAATAATTTAATAAATTATTTGTTAACAAAGTTTCGAATTATAATTTTTAATTGTTAACTGCGAATGACGTTTCACGAAAACGAAAATAAAAAAAAATACAAACAAAAATATTACGCTTAAATAACTAAACTGATATCTATAGTCAAAAATTGGAACTGTCAGCATAAAACGACGTCATATAGCAACATTTTTAAAGCAATGAGGCCTGTAGTATTCTAGGTGCACTGCTAGCAGTCGCAACACACACTATGACAGAATGTAACGTCATGGCCGTGTTTGTGCAGCCAATGACATGTCAAATTTCAGTTCACCATAAGATAAAGTAAAAAAAATAAAAATAGGTTTCAGGAGCTTCATATAATTTCTCTTTATTTTTTATTTACATACTTTCAACAATTTTGAATTTTTATTATTATTAAAAAATTGATTAATTTGTATATCAAAATTTATTTATTTTTTTTTATAATTTTTTTTTATTTACTTAAAAATATTTATTGAATAATCAATATTTTGTATGATGAACGAACATGTATTCGTATATGATGAATATATTCAAATATATATAAATGTAAGTATCCTGTGCATGAGTGTATAAGACGAAAATAAAAAATTATAAAAATATTTTTCCAATCATCGTTTTTCAATAACCCTAAGGGTATTAATAAAATATTCATATCTAAATTGAATCCTTAATTTTTTTTGATTTAAAAAATATTATCTTATATATTTGTATATCTACTCGTATCCAATAAATATGACTTCAGCGAAACCAAATAATGTATTAATTCGTGATAAAAATCATTTTAAATGAGTGAAATTACCTTAATCGTATTATATTTCTCGTCGATATTTGTTTATCGTTATGATGTTTAAATTTGATTTGAACATTTATTTAACGATATTTATAAAATATTTAATTTTTACTACTCACAGCATAAAATGTTTAAGATGTGAGTTCTAAGCTTCAATTATGGTTACAATTATAGTGCCATTGGGTTACATTGGCTTTAGTATTTACTTTTTTCCTTTCTATGTACTCTACTCCAACCAACTTCTAAAATTTATGTGTATTAAAAAATTATTTTGTTAAAGTTCTTGGTTTATTTTTTCCGTTAATTTAAATTTAAATTTTTAATTATCCCACTGGTAAAGTATTGTGTTTTGAAAGAACATACAAAACAAAGTTTTGTGTATACCGAAGAACATTATAATTTGTATTTAATAAAATTTAAAATCTAATTAAAATAAAATTTGATAAGGCCGTAGAGACTAATTATTTGGTATTTATTATTATTTTCCAATGAATTACGTTTTCTTATTATTTTTATTCGTCTTATATATAATTCGCATATAGGATTAAATAATCTTTTTTATCTTAAATTTAATAGAAAAGATTTAATTACATATCAATGTATTCCTGTTGTTATACTCGTATGTACGAGTATGATAATTTATTAGATATTTGTTTGTAAAGATGTGATTAGTGTTGTACGTTACTCGTCTCGTTATTTACGTAACAATTCGAACCGAGATTCCAAAATTGTGAATTAGAATAATCAGCAAGAGGTATTACATTTTTATTTTAATGATGGTTTAAACGAAATGGTAATCTTGAGGTTTTAGGTCACGCTGAGCATTGGTATCGAAGCTTAAGACCGGTATTAGGTAATCTGGATGTGGGTTTTGTTTTAAATTTTCATTTTGACACTGATCCGTTTACGATCGATATTGTTAATCTAACCTTTTTATAATTGAAACTCCCAATATTGACAGATTTTCCTTCGTTTAATGCGGCCTTATTTTAAAATGTATACGTACTGTAACTCTTTGGTTAATTAACGATTCTAAAATTAATGCTTGCCGTCTTTGGCGAGATTTCAATGAGGTTTACAAATGTACTAAATTAGTATACTGTATAGGGTTAATTTTACATTATACAGTCCATGACACATATACGGTGAAAATTAACGTCACAAATTTTTTGGAAGTCCTGTTTTAATTTTATGACTTTTATGTTTTAAATGTGTATAGTCTTGATTAAAAAACAAATTAAATATGTGACGTCACGTATATACAGGGTGGCTGACACGAAGTGTTACCAAAACAAAACGCCACAGAATTTTTATTTTTTGATGAATTTTATTGAATCAAAGTAAAAAATGTTCACAAATATTTAAATTTTCGAATTGCATTAGCAGTTTTCGATCTGGCCTTCCCTTAGCCGCGATTATGGCCTTCAAACGGCCGACAAAGTTATTGCATTCAGCACGAAAGTGGCTCTGCGGTATTTGGCCCATTCCCGGCGATGCGCTTGCTTGAGATGATCGACACTTTGGTATTTTTTTTGTCCCAACCTTACTCTTCAAAATACGCCAAACCGAGAAATCTAGCGGATTTGCATAATTAACAAACCGCTTGAACCATGCATAAATAAACGTATGGAAAAAATTAATTATGAAATACAAAACAAATTTTTGATCAGTATATGTGTGTGGGTTAATCCCAATAGCAGACAACATACATTTGCGAAATTTCAGCCTTAAATAAAATTAAAAACAATCGAAGATTTATTCGCAATTACGTCATGAAAGTTAACGAAGATAGCGTTAAAATGTGCAAGAGATGTTTTCGAGATAGATTGGCCGAGAGCGATAGATTTATAAGAACTGCAATCGAAAAGTTATCAGACAGTTCAAAATATTTGGATCAACAGGCTAAGCATCCTTCGAGTAGAAAGGTTTCATAAGAAAAGTTCAATGAAATCAGAACTCAATTTAATTGAAAAATTCCGGCATATCAAAGTCACTAAACAAAACGAGACACTACTCAGAAATATTTGAGTAGTGATTTGAATATGAACAAAATGTACCGCATGAATACGGAATTATATGAAAATCCGTTATCGTTGTCTAAATATTCCGAAGCATTTAAGAAATTTAATTTGAATTTTATACCTCCAAAGGCTGATGCCTGCAACACATGCAT
This sequence comes from Nephrotoma guestfalica, assembly GCA_963691935.1. Classification (NCBI taxonomy): domain Eukaryota; kingdom Metazoa; phylum Arthropoda; class Insecta; order Diptera; family Tipulidae; genus Nephrotoma; species Nephrotoma guestfalica. Next base: position 20,925,280 of record OY829913.1, read on the forward strand.
GTGATATGCTTACAACAAAATAGACTTAGCAACTGACAAAGAAAAGGATCGTACAACTTGAGCAAGAAAAATATCATATAAATGCCGACGAAGCCTACCTAAACAAAAAGCGGGACAAGGAGATCACAAAACAAGACGATTCTGTTTATATGTGTACGTCCGATTTGCAACAATGCCTTCCGACACCTTATCTCAAAACGACAGTATCATTTTACAAGCGCAAATCAAGGACGTTTAATATTACTGTGCATGCCTGTAGAACAAATCAACCGTTCTGTTATATGTGGAATGAATCAATAAAGTAAGCTTATCCCGAACGAAATGCGTATTATATACGCATATGGGGAATGCGATGTTGACCATGCTCTTATTGAAAAAAAAGAACAACATCGCATATTCATCATCCGCATGATTGATATAATTTCGTCAGGACAAATGGATCTAGAAATAAATTTCATGTAATTCAAATGAATCAAGAACATTTTTTTAACTTTTTTCTCCTGTTAAAATCTAAGTTTATGTAGCGTGAGAGAAAGTGATATTCAAAAGTGCTATTAAAACCACAGCTGAAAAAAAGGATATCATCGACTTGCTCCCGTTGATTGATCTTATTTTCCATGAATTTTATAAAATTTTACTGGATGAGAATCAGCCGGGTTATGATACAAATATAGGCGAAAGCGATGACAAACTTGATGTTTAATCAAGGAATTTTGGATAATGACATAAAATGGATTTTGTCTAATATTTCAAATATTGTTAATTTTAATCTAAGTAACTGGTACCGCGAAATTTTTGCATTGGTGATAGTCTCCATTTTGGATCTTTACATAACTAATTTGACATTTTGAATCATTTGATTACCTATGCATGATTTTTTCGTGTAAGGACGTTTTTACGGACTCGCTTGGAACCTAAATGAATGTTCTTGGTTTCCACACCCCACTACTCGTGGCTACTTCTTGTAAAACACATCCCCACCCACAGTTAGCTTAACGCATATTTGATACTATTCACCGTCTGCAGGATAAGGAAGGTCCAAATTTTGTATAACCCTCCAGAAAATTGAGTTCCGTGCATTATTAACTAATTTATACTTCCCTATTGAGATGCTATCATCCTTTTGACCTAAAGTGTGTTCCTTTAAGAGTCCTTAAAGAGATTTGGCTGTTTGTGTCCGTTAAGTAGATACACACTGCACCTTGATGTGCGTACTGGTCATAGATCCCATTTCATCCTGGGACGTCTTTTCGATGCAGGACGGTTGTCTTGGTTGAACTCTGTTCCTTGGGCAGTTAACTATTGAGGGTGGCAACCATTTTATTTACGATCTCGATTTGCTGCGATAGGAGAGTTTTCACGTTGTAAGGCCGTGGCTACGTTCTATTGTGGTACTAGTAGTTTGATAAAAATTTGGCCTCCGTATGTAACCTGGTTTAAATCATAGTTGAACGACTGCTCTCACTATATAACTGGTTAACAAAAGGTCTGAAATAATATCAGCTATCTCTACCGTGCCTCAAGGTCTCCATATTGGTTGGCCCTTGGATTTTCACCATTATCTCAGTGATTTATTATTCAAAGGTCCTTATGCTTACAGATAATCTTAAAATCTTTAAAACTGTGGAGAAGATCAATGACACCCACAAATTGGAAGACCATATCGTTTCATCGAAATACATATAGAGACAATAAGATATTGTATTTCGCCTACGTCCGATCCCAATTTGAGTATGCTGTTAATTTTTGGTGTCCTTTTCGTAATGTAGAGAGTATTCAAACGTAGTTTGTGCGTTGCTTAACTTGGAAGGATGGCTGGAAATATGACAAAGTGTTAACGTATCACGTTAAGTTGCCACCATACATAACTTGATGTGGAATTCACCCTGACAAATAGAAGGGAGCTTTTGAAGTGTTCGTTTATTGGAAACATTTTACTGGGTGAAATAGATTCACCAACCATACTTGTGTTTATTGGAATAAAAACACCGAGCAGTATTCAGGTAAATAAACACAGGATAAATTATGGTTACAATGAACCGGTGGACATGATGTGCACGAGTTTTAACAAAATTGACCTTCTCTTCTAGGAAGTGTTGCCGTTGTCAAAGAACAATTGTAAAATGTATTTAAGCTATTCGTTATTGATAACCGTTAAGATTAAAAACCTTTTCGAGTAGTGTACCATTTTTTAAATTTTGATATTTTGTTTATTCGATCGGTGCCGAAAGCAAGCTTTGGAATGAAATATGATTACGTATCATATAAAATCAATATCCCAGGTACAGTTTTTCAAAGCACTATCAACTCTACTCTGTGGCCAGCGGGACTGTTTGTCAAAGAATTTGGGGTCAAAGAAAGGCGTTTTTTCGGCCAGCTCCTCCTAATAAAACTATTAATCAGAAATTTTACTTCCCGTTTATATCATCTGTGAAACTTCATTCAACGATACAATCTTGAGTTTGGAATTCTTCCCTAGTCAATATGTGGTTTAATAGATGTGATCGCTCACTCCAAACAAGCATAAAAAAATCCGGTGGCGGAGTACTCATAGTCGTCGATACATCACTTCTTAATGATTTGATAGATTTAACGAATCCATCGATGGAGCAATTACGAGTATGTGTTAAAATGGTCATCAATAATAAGTCGGTACGAACTATATTACAACTTCAGAAAGGCCAATTCCAATAACTTACAACAATATTTTGATCAAATAAATTGGAATGCCGAGTTTAACAGCAATGACATAGATGTAAATGTGGAAAATGTATACGCACATCTATTTAAAGGAATTGATTTATTCATTCCCGTGTCTATGAGTAAACCAACAAATACCCTCCATGGTATGACGATCAACTTATCATTCTTAAAAACAAAGACAAGGCTTATAAAGAAAACCTCAAATTATGTTCCCAGGATAGTAAACAGAAATTTTCTCCATACAACCGAAATTTTGAATCTTATTTTGAACTGAGATACAGAAGCTAATTCGCAATCTAAAGGATAAAATAAAAGGCGATCCCAGACATTTTTGGAAATTTTTAAAACCAAACGCGAAACTGATGGTTACCAGCCTGGATGGAATTTAATGATCAAAAGTCTTGTGATCCACAGATCATAACCAACATGTTTGCCGAGTTTTTCCAATCTGTTTAAAAAGCAGAGGACATTGATAATTATAAAGATCCAACCACTAGTGAATATAGTATATTCATATTTACTCCACACATCGAGCCAGAAGACATCCAGCGAACATTAGTAGGATTCGGAGAAGGATGTGGTCTTGATGGTATTCCGGCTTCATTTTTAAAAAATTCTAAAATCGTGGCAATCCCTCTAAGCATTTTGTTCAATCTGTCATTAAAATTGGCAACTTTTCCACAAAAGTGGAAAATAACTAGAGTGACGCCTATTTTCGAAACTGGATCTAGAAATGATGTTTCTTGCTACAGAGGTAATACATCTATATCTGCTATACCTAAATTATTTGAACTAGTAATATGCAACTCATTCAAAGCAGTACTTTCGCGGTATTTATCACAATATCAACATGGTTTTATGCCTAAAAGGTCAGTATCTACAAATCTTATAGAATTTATTAGTTATTCTATTAAAGAAATTGAGAAGAACAAACAAGTTGACGTAATATACACTGACTTTGCAAAAGCTTTCGACTCCATCAGCCATTATAAACTTTGAACACATTTTCAACTTTAGATTTTCCAGTCAGTTTGTAGCCTGGTTCAATTCTTATTTGAGTAATCGAATATAATATATTGGAATAGGAGGTAAAACGTCGAATATAATACAAGCAAACTCTGGAGTACCACAAGGCTCTCACGTTGGCCCATGGATTTTCACAATCTTCATTAATGGTATAGGGTTTTCCAATAGGAGTGATATGATCCAAACTTTTCACGCAATAATTCAATTGTTGCACTTGCTGTGTGGCACGTAGCCCCGTCTTGTTGGAACCAAATGTTGTCAAGATCAACTTCTTTCAATTTCGGCCATAAAAAGTTTGTTATCATCGATCTATAACGATCTCCATTGACAGTAACGGTGTTACCAGCTTCATTTCGAAAAAAATACGGACCGATGATTCCACCAGACCAAAAACCACATCAAACTGTCAATTTAGGTGAATGTAATGGTTTTTCATGAATAATTTGTGGATTTTATTCGCACAAGAATCGACAGTTTTGTTTATTTACCGCACCACTCAGATAAAGTGAGCCACATCGGCAAAGATGATTTTCTTAAAAAAGTCGTTATCGTTTGTAATTGTAATTTGTAAACGTTTGTTCTTGAGTATATCTCACCATGATGAAATTGTAAACATTACTGAATACAATGAAACAAAAAATGAACGTCACTTAAAAATCATATCATTCCTATTGGAAAACCCTATATTACTGAAGTAATAAAGCATTCCAATATCCTAATGACATGGAGGGTATTAGCATGGAGTGGATTTGTTTTTTGAAAAAATCTGAGGTTTTTATGCCTAATGGAAGTATTTTTTTGTTGATGCTCATTTATTATGCTTCCATATGTGCTTTTCCTCTACTAAAATTGTTATGTCAATCTATCAATAAATAAATAAAATAAATAAATAAATAATGTTCGCAGATGACCTCAAAATCTACAAAGCCATCGAGTCAGTCGTCGATGCCAATAAACTACAGGCAGATATTGACAAACTTGCGTTATGGTGCGAGTTTAACTCTCTGAGTCTCAATATTGGAAAGTACAAATCTCTATCATTTCACCGTAAAGCCAACCCTGTTACACAAGGCTACAAGATAAATGGTGTACTCCTTCAGGTAGTAGTGGAAAGTAAAGACCTAGAGGTTACTTTCGTTGAAAACATGAGCTTTACTAAGCACATTGAGCGGTGCATTGCTAGAGCGAACTCCATGCTCGGTTTTGTCAAACGTTGGACGAGTGACATTTTTGACGTGGAAACAATTTCGATTCTACGCTGTAAAGGTATGGTGTCCGTATTGAGAAAATTCAAAAGAAGTTTATACGCTGCTTGACCTGGAAAGACGGATGGGTTTATGATCATGACCTACCATACCACGTAAATATACAGCGACAACCACCATATTTAACCGAGTGCAAGACATACAACTTAACAACTCTAGAAAATAGACGCGAATTGCTTAAAAGTACATTACCAATAAATGTCCTACTCGACCTAATCGACGCACCGGATGTGCTAACGTCAATTAAAAAAAACGTTCCTCGTAGACAGCTAAGAGATCATGACTTCCTCTACTTAGGCAGACACAGAACCAACTATGGCGATAATGAACTAGTGAAGATGATGTGTAAGAGTTTCAATAGAATTAACTATTTACATATTTGATTTTTGTGTAACTAAAAATAATTTGTAGATTAAGGCAATTCTATCTCCCTCAGTAATTTTTTTCTTAAAAAATTTAAATCTCATAACCGCCAAAGCTGTTACAGACAACCCTGTTTTTTGTCATTCTGTATTATGTTGTGTACAATTACTGTAGTACTGGGTATGGATATAATAAAGTATTTCCTTTCATACTCATATTTAGGCGTGTAGGAGTAATGTTGCAATATTTTTTTCTATTGTCCGGTTTCTTCGACACACAAAGCATACGCATGTACATACTCGTATTATGATAAATGTGTAAATTTATTACCTTCACAACGCAGATGCTACGTACATAAATATGCGAGTGTGTGAGCTATCCGCACCATTACTTAGTTTTATTGTTATTCTTAGCTAATAACTGTAACTGAATTTATCTGGATTCCTTCGGCTGATATTTATCATGTATCATTTACAATTATTCCCGCAACGAACTTTTATAATTTTTTCTAAACATAGTATACATGATCAGAATATATTCTGCACGCAGAAGAGAAAACCGGAATAGTGCCGGTGGCTTTATAGTTTATTAATTTACGGATATTTATTTGCAAATGGATATTTATATGCGGCAATCGAGTAAAAAAACAGAACCAAGAAGGTATATATAATAAAACAGGATTTATTTAATTTAACTCTCGTATATAAACTCGAGTCTAAGAAGGAAGGAGCTAGAGGAACCTCACACACGAATGAAGGCAAAATTAGGAAAATATAATAGAAAAATTGACATAAACGAATAAAACAAATAAATTTTCTTATAATTTTATATATTCGGTTTTGGTTTTTTGTTGTGTTAAAAAGCTGAAGATTAATAAAGAAACTGAATAAAAATCTATTTTTCACGTTTTTCGTGTATACGAATATGCCATAGAATAAATAAGGAAATGGAGTATCGCACCACCCAAATAATGTTTCATCATGGTTTTAATCTGAAACTTTTCATGTGGAGCGTATGGGGCAACAGAACAAAAAAAAAATCGTTGTTTTTATATTTTCTTATATCGTTTTCCGTTTTTAAGTTCAATTTAATCAACATTCCAAGCACAATAAGATGATCATATATAAATTTTCTTTCGTTTTTCATTTGAGATGTATTTTATTTATAACTGTCTATATTTATCTTTCACCCTATTTGTATTTGCGCTGGCTGTTGTTGGCTTTGGTTTTAACACATTCTCCATATTATATTCGAGTAGTTTTTCAATTTAGGAAACTTATTATTTTCGTCTGTCTTAATTCAATTTTTTATTTCAGATTTTGATCAATCTTTCTTCATTACTCTTCGTCCCCATTCCCCTAAACATACCGCAGTTGAGGTTAAAACGAGTGTGGCTGGCTGTTGCAAAATCGTATCTATATCTAGTAGTGAAGAACTCGGCAGATAGTTTTCATTTAGGGATCCATTGGTCACCTTTTAATTTCAACGGTCTAAACCCTTAAAAATGTGTAGATTTCTCAACAAAGAATTCTCAATATTAATGGTTCCTTAAACAGGGAACGCGGTTAATACTTTGCGAAGTACTACAGATAAGTATTATGTGTAGTACCGGACCAGTAAATTCATTAATAACAATAATAATTTAATTTGATTAATTGTACGAAATTATTGTAAAAAAATGTAAGAAATTGGTAATCGTAATAAAATAAAACAAAGTGGGATGGAATAAGTGTAATAAGAGGGGATTTGATACGATTTAAGGGAACATATTGTATCTTATATAATCATTAATAATGTTGCCTTTTCTTTCTGTGTGGTAGCCATTTTAGCGCATGTAGTATTTTCTTATATTTACGTATGAAAGATGAAATTGAAAATATGTTAAACTGTTAACAAGATTCTTTTGCATGTTAACCAGATGAGACCTAGATGAATATGCGGTTTTAGGCCAATTTATTTAGTTTAAATAAGATCTGCCATGATATTGTGTTTTACTTTTATAGAATAATTTATTATCTATTTTCAGACACTTTCTGTTCTCAACCCATTTCGTACAACCGATTCGACGATACTGCAGGATACAGATCTGGCTGGCCCACTAGTGTTTGTTCTAGCTCTTGGCGGTTTCTTATTGTTACGTGGCAAAGTGACGTTTTCATACATTTATGGTATTGGCGTACTAGGTTGTTTAGCATTCTACGGACTATTGTCGCTTATGTCAACACATAAACAGGTCACATTTGGCGCCGTTGTATCAGTTTTAGGATATTGTATACTACCAATGGTTGTGTTATCCGGTGTAACACTTATATTATCACTACAGTAAGTTCATTATTAATGTAAGGCTAAGAAATATTTTTTAATTCATATAAATTATTTAACAGGGGTTATTTTGGGACATTACTGAGCGGTCTGTGTATAATTTGGTGTGCAGTTTCGGCATCAAAATTATTTGTTACGGCCTATGCAATGGATCATCAACAAATTTTAATAGCATATCCTTGTGCCTTGTTATACGGTGTTTTTGCTTTAATTACAATTTTCTAATAATACTAAAAATTGGAACGAAATGTAAATTATATTTTATCCCTATATTGTAAAATGATTTATTTTTGTTTTTTTATAAATAAATAAAATAACGTTGGTTAATCAGATATTTTTAATTTGCTGCCAAGATCTTGACCCAAGATATTATTAATTTTATAAGAATCGAATTTAATAAAGAGATATTTTTTAAAATCCTTAAAATGTGTTTCATGTTTTATTTAGTCCTTTGTTATTGGGATACCCGGAAGAACCTCGTGAGCTTATAAGCGCACAAATAGCAATAATTATATAATCTTTCAAGATGGTAAGCACTGCAATTCAAAAATGAACGAGGATTGGGAATTACTTCTTTGAACTATTCCAAGTAAAACAAATAAACAAAAATTGTAACATTTCAAGCGTACATCAGTACTCAGTTATACCTACGGCGGGGAAAGCTGTCATTTCAATCCCAAACTCAACGGCAGTACTTCAATAACGGTTTTGCCCCCAGTGTTGGTTCTTAAATAAAGTTTTTGATGGGCATGACGTGACTCACTAGAGTAATGAGCACGTTTATTGTTACCTACTCAGTTAAGATCCAACAATCGCCTGTCGCGAGTATCAAAACTTGCTATGCGTGTGATGCCTTGCTTCGATGAGCGAAAAATAACATATCGGGTTGTCATTTATTATGCTATATTGTGAGTTGGGACCGCACTTTAAATTTTTTTTGTCTGATCATTTATTTTGGAAGATTTCAAAATTCCTATCGATTCTCCGAAACTGCGTCCTAACATGTTGTTTTATTTCGTTGATTGCCTTCATCGGTAAGAAATGAAAGATTTCCAACGCCGACCAACGCCTCTTTAATTTTATTTTGTAGTTCTTAGAATCGAGTGTTAGAACTTGTATTCGAACGGTTTTTCTTTTTTATTTAAGCTGTTTTATTTGATGCCATTAAGCCTACGTAATTTGATAGTTTCCGCTGCTATGGATCAGATTTAGCAAACGGATTCTTATTCAGCTCAAAATACCCGCGTTGCTCTCGTAATTTTGAGTTTTGCTGGTCTAATTTGGTTCCATTTCGGTCCTTGCGTCAGTGTTGACTGGCGCGATTTACCTGTAACAAGGTCTATTGGTACTCCTCATCCAGAACGCTTTGGTGCCTCGAAATCAGCTGATGTAAAGTTCTTAGTGAAATACACCAATTTGTGAATTTTGAATTCTCTAACTTTATTAACTATTCACCTTCGTCACTAGGTAGTATCCAAGTTTTGATTTCCATACAAGGTACGTTTCCTGTTCGGATCGATTTTGTTTCGCCCCCATTTTGGTTTGCATTGTTGTGGAAATTTTCTCAAAATTTTGTGAATAAAAAACGCCATAAATTGTAAAACTGATAACCAAGTAAACTTAGTGTGGAAGTAGAATTTATAATTTTAAAAATACTCAAGGAGATGAAGGAAAGTTTGATACAGCGAGGCAAAGTTTTGGTAAATGTTCACTATTCATCGGTGTTGGGAATATTTCCATTTCAAAAGATGCTCAAAAGGATTTGCCGTTTTATCAGTATAAAGTTTAATTGGAACAAGAGCTACAGGAAAATTCATAAACGGAGGCGTAATTGGAATTCTCTGGTTTTAGAACTCGGCCATCATAATTTTGCAGAAAGATACATAAGCGGCAATGTGCACTTCAAATGTGCTGATTGGAGCACCGAATTTTCAATTGTGCATTAATTGACGATCATTACACCCACGTAGAGTTATTATCATTTGGCCATATTTCTTTCAATTTCGCCGGAAAAATTCGTTGATATTTGAATAAAAATGACAGCTTCCGGCTAGACTCAAATGTAATAAGTGTTATAGTGTATTAAGTATTAAGTGATGTACCCGTTAACCACCTGACCGCTTCGCCATTGTGCAATTTAATGTATTGACATTCGTTTTAATATTTATATTAGTATGAGCATGTAAAGGGCGTTTCATTCCGAGTTATAGAACTTTAAGTTGTCAACAGTTTTTCAGAGACAACTGATTTGGCAGCTGACAGTTGATTTTTGGTAAGGTTGGTTTGCTATTTGGCAGCTGTAGTGCGTAGTATTGAAGAGAATCCAAATTAGTCGATTCTCCATCGTGCACAACAATTGGGAATTGAACCAACATCTTTATGGAGGATGTTGCGTAAGGATCTTGGTTTACATAATTACAAGATTCAACTTGTGCAGAAATGAAAACAATACAACCGTCGTTTGCGCCGCCAATTCGGGGAAAGGGCTGAAACCAACATTACAATTTTCTTTAGTGATGACCTCATTTCTGGATGAATTGCTATGTCAACAAGCATAATTGTCGAATTTGGGTGAAGAAAATTCACGGGCCATTGTTCAAGAAACATCAAATTCACAAAAAGTTACCGTTTGGAGTGCTTTATGGGCCGAAGGAATCATCGGACCATATGTGTTTAAAAATGATGTTGGTGAAAAATTACAGTCAACGAAGAGAGGTATAGAGACATGATTACTAATTTTTTTTGTATCTCAATTGAATGGTATTGATATCAGAGTCATGTGGTTCCAACAAGATGTGACCACATACCAAACCGCGTGCGATACAATTAGTTTACTGAAAGAAACATTCGATGAACGATTAATATCGTGAATGGACCTGTCAACTATGGTCACGGCATTCGTGTGATTTCACACCGCTGGACTATTTTTGGTGTGTGAAGTCACTTGTCTACGCTGATAACGTGGCCATTAAAATTACTTTTTTGCGTTTTAAATTCAAAGTTCTATACCTCGAAATGAAACACCTTTTATTACTAAATTTTGACTTTTGATTAGGAAATTGTAATCCATTATCCGCAATTTAAAAGATTTAATTCGAAATTGATTAACATTTGATTGTTTCTTCGTCACTAATACGTTTTATTTGTTTGCTTTTTTGTTCTCCATCAAATGCTTTCTCAAATCTAAATATCAGAAGCTTGCTCCTTTCAACCTGGTTGAGATACCTTTCGACAACTGCTAAACTCAAGGGTTCTTTCTATGGCGATCATAAAATCATTACTGACCTCTACAGATAATAACTTTTATATTTTTGAGGACCAGTCGATCTAGAAGTATATTTAATACCGATTTCTCAGAAAGAATACATCGAAAGATAGAAGAAATTCTACACTTCGTCCTCAAACCACGGCCTACTAAAATAACATTGCTACTCGACTCCAACTTTATCTCAAATGGGAACTTTAATAAGAAAACAATAATTCAATTTGTATTATCTGGGGTGCCCAGATATTTTTAGTGCCTCATACAAAATTTTTTTGAATCCATCTTGTTTGTATTCCCGTTTTTAATTCCGCCTCCGCGGAGTGTTAAAAATTCGTTTTAGAACTAATATTTTCTCAAATTAAACAATAAAAATCGCTTGATCAGCTGACCTTGAGGATTGGTCACTCAAGTTTTTTTAGTTTAAGTATCACTGTCATTTTCCGGAAATTCATACCTGTGTTAAATTTCTATAAATTCAAATTATCTGTCACGGGTCGGTACGATCGTCCAATTTTAAAAAATTAGTCTAAATTCCTCACATACATTATGCTATGGACTTCCTCTGTCTAGAACTGTAAGCCGTTTGATGATATCTTATCATAATAGAAAAATATTCTTGAAAAATTTACAGGGCGCGACAAGAGTTGGCTGTGTGTGCGCAGTTGCGCTGTCCTGTTTAAACCAAATATTGGCCAGGTCCTCCTCTTCAATCGAAGGGAACAAAAAGTAAATTAACAAGGTGCGATAACGGTCGCCATTTTCTGTTTGTGCGACTCCTGGCTAATTTTCGAAGAAAAGCGGCCCTGTGGTGCCTTTGAACCATATTTTACATCAAACAGTCACTCGTTTTGCGTGTATTGGCTTCTCAATTGTCACGTATGGGTTTTCTGTGCCCTAATTATGGCAGGGCTGCTTGTTCACATAACTGCCGAGGTGAAAATGAGCTTCGTCTAAAAGATGATTTTTTGGTAAAAAGCTCATCTTCTTCCAACCGGGAAGTGGCCCATTCAGCGAAGTGAAAATGCAATGGTTGTTAAACTACGTTCAATTCTTGAACCAATTGAGCTTTGTAGGCCTTCATACCCAGGTTTTTGTGTAAAATTCTTCGCAAAGTTCTACGGCTGATGTTCAGTTTTACTAAACGATTGCGATTTCATCCACAGTGGCAATATTTTCCATCGAAGAGATTTGGACAATTTTCGGCAACTAACTCACTATTTTGGAAATAAGTTCTCAATATTTCCCAGCGTTGATCAAATATATATCACTCATTTTGTGCACCGGGAATATAATACTGAATTTTTGTCACTTGACAGATGACATTAGAGCTATGAGCGGCGAAACAATCGCTAGTTCAGAAACGAACCAAAAGATGCCGCATTCTTTATTTTCCCATTCAAATGACCATTTTCTAAACATGCTACAATCGTCATGAATATCATAGAATATCCTTTTTTGTTTAAAGTTAAGTCAAATTACCCAAATCTAGGCCGCTATTTTGTAAATTTTTGTTATTATGAATATTTTCGATGAATAGAATCTTAGCGGAATTCGTTTGCGAACATTTTTCAGATCCCAAAGGGATTTGGAGATTTTACAATTCATCGAAATAAATTATATCGATATTAAGCAGGTTTTGAAACCGATTATAGTCGTGAGGTGCTTAATTTATTTAAATCAAATTTAACTGTTATAATTCGAACATTTCGAGAACAGAGGGTGCCAAGGTTGGTGCCAAGTTTCAAATATATGAAAATACGAATGAGCTTTGAAACAAAGCTCAGTGTCCATTGACATGCTAAGATATTTGGCAGATATTTTGCGTTATAATCTGGTCCAGTTCTGTATTTGTTCTGTTCGATGGCCGTTTGTATTTTCTGCTGTTTTCAGTATTGGAAGATCACGTTTATATAATATATAGATAGTTCTAATTTGGTAATAATAAGTAACATTCAATTAGAAACAATTTTTGGGGGCATTTTTTGCATACCAGTTCATTTACCACTTTTCAATTTGCTAACCCGGTGATTAATAAATCTGCAAACCAACAATTCTTTTAATTTTAAATTCGCCTCATTAATTATTAATTGGACAATTTTTTTTATTGGCCAATTATATTCCCATTTAAAACAGTTCAGGCTCGTGTGGCTGATTAATTTCATGCTAATACAGAATTTGAAACAAAAAGTCACGTTTTCTCGCAAACAATAGAGAGATCAAAACAAAATAAGAATTCTTGGTACACAAAAAAAATCATCTCTTTATATTCAACCGTAATTGTTCTAGAACCAAAGTAATAATAACATAATTAATCTTCATTTTAAAATTTTCTCTACGTGTAAAAAATTTTCAAAAAAATGTCGCGTACAAAAAATAATTTTAAAACTTTTGAGTTTTTCAAAAAAATTTTCAACAAGTTTTTAATTTCTTAAGCTGTTCGCATTTTTATACGATGGAAAATAAAAATCGTTTTCTTATTATACTCCTGGAATTTTAAGAATTCGAATTTAATTTTTGTCATGTTACGAGCACATAACAGAAAAGAGCAACGTACAGACGTTCGCACACATAAAAAATAAAATCAATAATAAATTAATCAACCAAAAAATAAATAATGAAAATTAAATATTCAATTATTCAATTGGAAAATTTTAAGAATTTTATTTCAAATTTTTAATTTTATTTATTTATTTAATTTTTTTAATTAATGGATTTTGTATAAACAACGTGTACCCATTTTGTTCGGCAGCTGGAGTTTTTGGCTTATTTAAAAAAATTCAATTATTTGGGATTAAATGTGTGTTTTATAAATTAAATCTAGGCTAATGGCATACACACGAGTATATACCTGTCCTTAGTACCGACATTTAATTTAAAAACGTAATTATGTGCAACAAGGCGTAGGGAAAATAATTGTATGGTTAAAAAACTAACCGGTAATACTCTACGTTCAAACTGTTTTATTATTTTTTGAAACTAACATCAGATCGCACTTTGCAATTTAAAATATAACACGGATCCGCATTTTTGACTCCAAAGGATGTTTGAAATCGTTTCTTTCTTCATCACATTCCTTTTGAATGATTCGGTTTCTTACATGATTGGAACTGATTGTAATTTCTAGTTGAAAGGGCATGTAAAACCTACTAATGAGTTTATAAAGATTATCTTGGGCATGGTATTTTTATTGAGAATAACTTAATAAAATTATTCTCAAAATTTAATGCTCATCTCAGCATGTAACAGCAACTATAAGAAAATATTATGTTATATGATGAACCAAAATCAAATTATAACATAAGGCCCGATTCAAACATGTGGGACACAACTGAAATTATCAACCGAGTACTTTTTCACCTTCAAATAGAAATAAAATGCTATTTAACAAAGTTGTTTATTATTTTTTACCTGGAATTTATACAGAAGCTTTAAATAAAGAAAAAAAAGTGCATACTCACCTGTTTTGATCTGTGGGCTGGCGCGTTATCTTGTTGAAAGATGAAGCTCTCAGTTTCACTAGTAGTGAAAGTAGTTTTATATTTTTTTATAAGATCGGCAAAAGATGATTTCCCACGTCCTATCCTATGACCAGTTTCACGCACGGACAGCCCTTCCTTCCAAAACGCGATAACAACACTTTTTTCTTGATCATTTAGTTTAGACATTTTTAGAACTTTAAGTAACTTTATTCGCTTTTTATACTAAAAACTCTATCTCCATAAACTTAAATGACTAATAGTTGCAGAGTTCTAGTGAATTACAAAATGTAATCTAAAAATTGGAGAAAAGAGCAAAAACATTAAGCAAAATTTAACATTTTTATAGGAATTCGAATTGTCCGGATTTTTTTGCACAGTGCTGTATAGATATAGATTAGGGCGATCCATTTTTGTATGGAGGAAATCTCATCTCTTTTTTCTTTTTTCTTCGAGCTCAGGGCTAAAAATATTCGTTTCTATTAGAAATGACGTTATGCAACTTTTCAGGTTCATTGGAATACGTTTAGGGGTCGCTCAAATTTGTTTTTGCAAAAAAAAACCACTAAAACGACCCTTAGTGACGTTTTCTCCTCTCTTTCACTTTAGCTGGTTCAAGTAGGGCTGGTTTAATATTTTCTAAGTATTTTTAAGTATGCCGAAACCAACGAAATGATAAAAAAGGGTGGTTGACCTAGTCGAAAATTTGTTTTCAGGCTCTTTCTTTCAAAAAAATGAAAACTTGTGAGTTCCGCCTAATTCTTAAAATAGTGCCTATCATGTTTGACTAAATTTCATTTCTTTTTGTGGCTATAGAGCAAAGAATTATGAAAAAAATGAAATATTGCACGTCATCATAGCCCTTAAACGACCAAAAGGGATAAATTTGAAATAATTGTTTGCCACTTGCTAAATCAATGGTTAGAGTTTAATAAAAAATTAAAGAGAAACTTAAATAGATAAAAAAATGTTACTAGTACTATCCTTGAAAATTAATTAATGACTTAATAATGATTCTAAGATATATAGCCTGTCACAGAGGAGTTAGGTTCCATATTTTTAAAAGATGAAATTTTGGTTAAAGGCCACGAAATGTTAACGCATTTCATATGTAATTAACAAGATTTTTACTAGTTTTTCTGTTACACAGCAGCCTTATTATTTGTTTTTGTTGCTAAAGGAATTCTCTTATAGTGATGTATGTAAGTGGTTCTCCAAGAAATAAAAGTGATAAACATAAAAATTCTTTATAATCATCACGCCCATTATGTATTTTTCCAAGTTGATCATTAATAAAAGTAAAAATATTCTCCTTCTCTTGTGAACTGACAATTTCTGGAACATTTGCGTCATCTAAACCGGAGCTTGTTTCGGTATGGTTAAAGGAATTCCACTGCCTATTAAATCTCTGAAAAAGCTGAATATCGGGCCCACTTGATACTTTTACGCAATACATTTAACAAGATGGAAGGATAGTATAGGCATGTTAAATATGACCGAATCAACCCGGTTACAGACACCTAAGTAGTCAACAGTTAGTAAATTGTTAGACGAAAACAAAATGCAAAAAGGCCAGCACAAGACAGTACAATTATTTGATTTTTTCTGGATACAAATATTCAGGAAACAGCATCTCAAAAAAAATTTAAAATTATAATTAAAAATTTATAACCAGTTAAGCTGCAGCAAATTTCCTGAAACAAAACGTCACCACTATGAGTCAAATTCTAATTAACCAGATCAACTTGTCTCTCCTAAAACAAATCAAACCAAAACAGAACAAATCGAATCCAGAAACAACCAAATAAACCCGCTAATTAACGAATCCATTGATAAAAATAGTTAAATGAAAAACTATACAATGTGAAGGTCCTCGTCTTCGCCATCCTCAATCCAATACAAACATGCTTATCTATGAAGCAAACAAATATGACCAAATGAAATCTGGTTCCAACAATCTGAAATCAGCTAGGTAATACATCAACAATGGATGCCTGGCACAGTTCCAGAAAACCAACACCCAAACAAACCGAACCAGAATTAAACAAAACTATTCAAGTAATCAGGAGTCAACAAGATGACATAAAACAACAATAAGCAGCCAACACAACCGTGGGATCCTGACAATCAAACAATCCAATCGACTGTTCAACGCCTGGATTACAAAATAAATGATTAAGTAAACATCAAAATAAGACATTCGAAAACAATCTATGGTCGTCAACCATTATATCAACAAATTTACAACAGCGTTAAATAAATAATAATTCATAAAATGAACAACCAGCACAATCACCCATCCAACACAGAACAAGCCAACCAAAACCCCCACCAATCCACAGTCTCCCTCTCGAACAACCCACAAAACAATTTAATGAAAGAAACGTCACGATCCCCGAATAGCTATCTAAACACAGCAACATTCAACTGCACTCCAAATCCACTCTGCAGCCTCCAAGCCATCTACAACTTCAAAAGGTTAAGCCTCCGCTGAACAACAAATCCACAAGCAAACCCGACAGCCACTATGATTCCTATCCTGTCTGCACCTCCGACTTTAAACCAAAATTCTATTTTCAATTAGAAAGCATTACGGCCACAAAGATCCCCTGCAACCAAAAATCACCACCAAAACCAAATAAATTAGCCCAATTACCAAGAAACACATGAGGCACCGACAACTCCAAATCGCTAATCAAACCAAAATAAAAATATAACAATTTATTATACAAACGCTGAATAATTGGATGAAGGAACATCACCAAAATAGTTCTCTCCGAAAATCTCCGAAATCAAACCGTTGAAGAAACCACTTCTACAAACAATCGTAGTAAAATGTACCAAGAAAATTGTGCAATGCTCGTCCAGGAGCACTTGATACCCGCTCCTTTACAGCAAAAAACCAATCAAACTGGAACACCTAAAATTAGCTCCGAAACGAACCCAACAGACGGCACGAATCCTCTCACCATGAAACCACTACCATCCACCAAGCGGCCCCCGGCCAACACCACCATTCAACAAAACCCACGCTTCACAAAGCCGTGACGAATCCAGGACAGATCACAAACGAACCATGGCAACCCTACAGCTCAAAAACTTCAGTGTACGACCGATCATCGTGTACGACCGATCAAACTCCAATAAAACATCAGAAACATTCAGCAAAAACCAAATTTGGACAAACAAATCCAACTTTCAGGCAATGATTCAATACAAAACTGCAAATCCGCCTTCTTACACTAACAATTGAGATCGACATCAAAACAACACAAACAAAACAACACAAAACAGCCAAAAATAGCTTATAAATACAGGTAACGACAGAACACACATGAAAACAATTCTCCGCAAGTTCAGAAACACAACGTTCAACGAACAACCACCACAAACCGCAGACATCCTCTCCGCCGCATCGTACGTTCATCAAAGGACAGTAAAACTTTTTTCAGTCTCAATTTTCGACCAAAATCCGTGTACGAGTGATTTAACTTTTAGATGGTTGCTAACCAATTAGTCTAATTTGACAGAAAGTAGAAGCATAATTTTAAAGCATGTATGTAATTGTCCCGGTGCTGTTAATAAACGACGGAGCACACGGCATGCACACCAATAAAATATAATTTACAATTGAAATCAATGATCCATCGAATCATAGATTCCGAAATAACCAGCACAAATAAATTAACCTGGCGTGACAAATTATCTATTTTTCATTGTTATAGGGACAATTTGCGACAGCATCATAAACTAGACCGAATAAAATTCCAACAAAAATTAGATACATTTTGTGGTAATAAATCCGAGCATACAGATATAAATTGTTATACATTATTATGTAAAAATGCCAACAAAAATTTAGTTCCGCACTTTATTTCACATGATAAATGGAACAAAACAACGCCAACAAGAACAACAACAAATAAACTTTCTTATATTCCGCACAAACACAAGTTTTAACTCCGATTTAAGTAAAACGACCATTATATTTGTCATGTTGGATAATACTCGTAATATAACATTTAATTTCCCAAATACAACAACCGCACATACCCAGAAAATTCCACTTTTCAAAAGATTAATAATAATTCAAAAATATATTTAGAAAAAAAATGAACGGCGGCAGCATCGAGAAAGAAAAACGAGCTTTTCAAGAACAACACCAAACCCTATTATTATTCTCTCTTGCTGGCGTGCTAACAAATGATCCTTGTGATCAAATAATTTGAATTCATTCCATCCGAGTTTATCTCATGGACATTATCTATTAAATTTCCTTAAGAGGAAACTTTTTGTTTTTGTTTATACACAACAAGAGGGAAAACAAGGAAAACTTTTTACTTGCGTTGTGCTTTTTTGTCGTTCTTAACTTCATTTTATTTATTGTCGTTGCTTTTATCAATATTTCGTTGCTGTACTCTATGCAATATTTTCGCGTTGTATTCTAGAAAATTTACATTAAATTTAACAGCAGCAACAACAACAACAATGAAGAAAATGGGGCAAATGCTTAAAAGAAAAATCGTAATGTATTATGATGATGATAAAACGAGAACTAAAGAACTTGAGACCAAGTAACATTTTATATTTTGTGGTCGCTTAATCTTTAAGAACTTGTATCCTAGACATGTGTGCATAACATAAATACTCGTAAGTGAATGGCTATTTGTGATAACCACTCCATATTCATTGATTGTTTGACAGTATCCGTTCATCATAGTCACATCATTATATATTGACGTAAATCCATCTTTCAGTTATCACAAATAACAGCAAAATAATGTTTGGCTGATTGTAAATAACCGCACTCACTATACATGCATCCCATACAGGGAATATGGCGGAAGGATATAAACAATGCAAACGTTTTTTTGTTGCTGTTTATTATTTGGTTATCCCGATATACCTACCACAACCATTCACATAACTCGCATGTCTCAATATACACAATGATATTGATGCGCTGAATTTGCCATATATGAAATGACAGTTATGAGATTATTTCAAACAACATAAAATCAAAATAAACAACAAAAAGTTTTTTGTTGCAGCCGTGCGTATACATAAAACACATAAAGCATCTACAACATTATATAGGGAAGATTTTTTTGCTGTCGAACAACTTTTTATGAATATTGGCATAAAATGGGTACCCCACCTCATCGACAGTTTTTATACTTGTGCCTGATTAATCCAAAAATCGTAATTATTTGTGAGCTGATTTATACAAAGGGATCAAGGCAAATCAAGAAATTCTGTTAGAAGTCTCTATTGAAAAATTTGATAAAGGCAATCATTCATGAGCTTCCGCTGGAGTGAGTCTATTGTTGCCTAGTAATGATGGATCATATTATTCGTTAGAATAGAAAAGAGTTAGGGTTGGAAGTCTTGGAGGAGAGGTCTGCGCTTCTGGTGCGGTTAATGCATCAGCCAAAGCAGCTTTTTCGGTCCTCATTACGTTATCGTTGCACAGTTACTTACAACTTATTTTCAATATTGACGGTTGATGAGAAATAACGGAAGACGAGTCTTTGCCCAAGCTTACACTTTTTATTTCTAAATTAGTTCACAAATTTGTGGTGCATAAATATTAAATTTTTCCATGGTAAAACCAAAAATGTCGGTTATTAAACCAAATATGTACCATTTTGATCGATGACCTTTTGCCATTTTTCTGGTAGAGCTATGATCCCATCACTGTAGTTGATGGGATGTAGTTTAGAGGCGAAAAATCGAGACAACTCATTTTCGCAGGCCTCTTTTGAATTTAATGTAAAACCATTAAGATGGTTCTGCATGGACCGGAACAAATGGTAGTCCGATGGTGCAAGGCCAGGGGACTACATGGTGGGTGCATCAAAACTTCCCAGCCAAGCTCTCTCAGTTTCTGCCTGGTCATCAATGATATGTGTGTGGTCTAGCGTTATCATGATAGAACACGACGCCTTTTCTGCTGATCAAATCTGGACGTTTTAACTGAATTGCTTGCCTTAAACGCGTTAGTTGCTGACAGTAAATATTACAATCAATCGTTTGGCTCGGTGGCAGCACTTCGTAATGCACGTTTCTCTTCCAATCCCTCCAAACCCACAGCATTACCTTTTCTGAAGTCAATCCTGGCTTTGATACCGTTTGGGAAGCTTCATCTCGTTTCGCCTATGATCTTTTTCGCACAACGTTGTCGTATCTTATCCACTTTTCATCACCAGTAATCGTTCGCTTTAAAAATTGCTCGATTTCGTTCCGTTTCGCCAGCGTTTCGAAGATAGAAATCCGGTCCATTAAATTTTTAACCGTTAATTCATGTGGTACTCAAACGTCAAGCTTTTTTTGTATCCAGCCATTTCCAAATGGTTTAAAACTGTGTTATGATCTATGCTTATATGCCGGTCTTTTTCAATTTTCGACCAGAGTGAGGTGCATCTTTGACATCCAAATTTCCAGAACGAAAGCGCTTGAACTATTTCTTTGCTGCTGATTTGATAAAGCACCTTCTCCATAAACAGCGCAAATTTTTTCACAAACCTGAGCCGCGTTTTTACCTTTGTCGTAGTAAAATTGTAAAATATATCGAATTTTTTCACTATTTATCTCCATGTTTAAAATGTTGTAAGGGTCACCGATTTTAATGTTTTGTATGTCAAAGTACAAGTTAAAATGTCACCTTTCAAACACACATAAGAATTGCCCGATACGCTGAATGGTTACTGAGATATATGAATGTAAAGCAATCTACCGGGAAAAAGGCCACGAATTTTTTCCCCTACCTATTATTTAAATAATTTATTGCCCATTTCAAATTTTTCTGTTGTGCACTACTGAACAACAACAACTCATCGGTATATTATTTCTGCATCATGAATTGCAACAAATTTTACAATTTACTATGCTACGTTATTAGCCCCAGAATGCCGATAATGCAGATTCGAATGTTACAAAAAAATGTAAAATGTCGAGAATGCAGATCAAAATTATCAAAATCAACACACTATCGGTCAAATGTCGATAATCTAAATTTCATCTTGAAGGCCAACTTAAATATTTAACTGATAATTATTCAACAATACAGATTTAAATACAGTCACTTCTGACTGTGGCAATTCGATGAGCCATAACCCTAAGTAGAATTTAGTTATATGCTTGGAGTGGGTTTGATGATGGAGGTGACATGTTCCTTTTTCCGTTGTTTCGGCTATATAATAGTCAATCTTTCGAGATTTAGCCAGAAAATCATTTTCCGTCTGACTAAGCCAATTCTATAGCCAATGACCACAGTTTGATTTTTATTCTAAGTTTAGGGTGAGTTCAATGAGGTTATAAGTGTGAAATTTTGATTTTCCCCATGTTTTGTCGATAAAATAGTCGACACACCTCAAACCTATAATCAATATCTACTTATGGTCCCGGGCTATCGAATTGGCATAGTCAGATTGGTGTCTATCTGGCCAAATTTCGAATGGCGAACGATTTTATCGACAAAACATGGGGAAAATAAAAATTTCAGCCCTATAACCTCATCAGACCCAACCCAAAATCAACCTATAATCAAAATATACCTATACCGACCAAACGGCATGGTTAAAGCTTTGGCGTTTGGATCGGGAGCATGCAAAATGGATTTTTCATCATCTTATTATGATCGGTGATGAAAATGAACACAACTATGACCCCCTGTCGGAGTGCACAACTCATGGGCCGACCCATCTTCCATTTCTGTGCTATAGGCTGGCATGAGCTATGCAATGTGCAGATGGTTCTACGTAAATCGGACCTATAGCCGTACGTCCTCGATTTGGCAAGCAATGCGTAAGGTAGGACGTTAAAAACGAACTGCAAAAGAAGTGGGAGTGCTTCGGCCCCAGTACATATTACATAGATTAAAACATAAAAAAATACACCTATGGTCATGGGTCATCGTATTGGAATAGTCAGATTGGTGTCTATCTGGAAAAATTTCAAATGATGAACGGTTTTATCGACAAAACATGGGAAAATCAAAATTTCACCCCTATAACCTCTTCAGACACACCCCAAACATAAACTGAAAATCTATCAACGGTTATGAGCCATCAAATTAGCATTGGTGTCTATATCTGGCAAAATCTCAAATGATGATTGATTTTATCGAGAAAACATGGGGAAAATCAAAATTTCACCTCTATATCCTCATCCGACCCACTCCAAACCTATATTCAAAATCTACCGATGATCATGGACCCTTGAATTGGCATAATCAGATTGATGTCTAACTGGCAAAATCTCGAAGAATGAACAATTTTTTCCATAAAATATTGAGAAAATCAAAACTTCATCGCTATAACCTCATCAGACTCTCCACAAACCTTGGCCCTATAGTCAAGTGCCATCGATTGGCATAGTCAGATTGGTGGCTCTCTGGCAAAATCTCGAATGGCGAACGATTTGGTCGACAAAACATGGGGATCATCAACATTTCATTAGACCCTCTCTAAACCTATATTCTAAATCTACCTATGGCCATGGGCCATTGAATTGGCATAGTCATATCGCTGTCTGTCTGGGATTTAACTATAATTATAAACCGTTCAATGCTTGAGAATTATTAAACTTCTTTATCGACAATTTAAGGCGGTATGAAAATGGATGTGGCATTAGTTTTGGTTAGCATCATTTCTCAAGTTATTACTCAAAATATTATTCTGAATTCAGCCCATAATCGAATTTCCACTTCTGCTTAGTAAAATATGTACATCTATTAAAATTTTTGGCGAAAAAATCTATTAATTATATAAAATATTTCATTGATAAAATGTCGGTCCATTCCGTAACCGTAGGAAATTCACATGGAGCTAATTTCACATTAATTTGGTCATTTGTTCTACGTTAGTTACTTTCGGTTGAGATATAATTTTTTATTACTTTCCGCTGAAGTAGTCGAGACACTATCTGCATTATCGGTTTTCTGTCCACCTTCGGTTGACAACCTTCGGCTAACTTTAACAAGGTGCTGTTTACAAACAAATGGAATGCAATGTTACTCCATTTCGTTCTTAAATTATTTCTCAGCCACCTCGTGCAGCACCTAGCATTCGCAGTGGTACTGCTAATAGGATAAAACGGTTACTAGCACCATAACCAACCTGTATTTGGCTCATGCTGTATAAGACAGAGGAAATTTGCCAGCGGAAAATAAGAGATTACGCTACTCGCCACAAGTGGCAGATTATCACAAACAAGAATTTCTGTTGCTATTTATAACCAGAAAACATTTTCTATTCATTTTGTACCTCTTTTTCACAAAATACAATATTCCAGCGGACTAAAATCTTAAAAATGTTCCTTAAATTGACAAATTAATTGACTCCGAAGTAAAGAAATTCGGTATATGAAATTTTGCAATGTTCCATCTTTCTGAGCCATTTCTTAACGAATTATGATGAAATTTAGTTAGTACCCGTAGTATTGGTTATCGATTCTAAAATTCTAGGATCTGTTCATGCTGAACTTAGCTAAGCAGTCTTAATGAAATTTGGTTTCTAGCTCGAATTTGGAATGAAAAAAACACTTAAGATGAAGTTCTGGCATCTGTCCTTGACTATGCTGGAAAGAACTCGGCTAATGCTTAATCATTAATTATGCAATTTGTATCGCACGTTTATACTGAACTTCTAATATATATTTTGAACAAGGTACTGAAATGTGTCAGTGAGACGCGCTTCTCGTCCACTTCTTTACAAGTAAATATAAAAACAGTTGTGTAGGATTGCATTTCAATTTTGGATTGGAAACTTGCGAATCTAATAGAAAACTAAGGGAGATTATCGCTTAGAATCCGCTAACCAATATTTTGATTTGTTGCGACCACATAATTAAGTTTCAGATTATGGCTAATATCTCAAAAACTCCTACAAGCTACCAAGCCTTTCGCTTGTTTTCTAATAGCTAAGGCCATACTAATACTACCTGAGAAATTTGGGGAAAACTTATCGGTCAGTATTTTCAGTAAATAGAGGTAAACAATAAAATATTTGGTGCATAGCATAAAATGATTGATTTATTCGACGTTTCGACAGTATGTTCCGTAAATTTTTAATTTTTAAGTCAAGAACTATAATTTATGTACCGACCTGACCATGTTTTTTTATGATACCAATAAGTTCTGGAGCTCCCATCTTGACTTTGTATAACCAAAACATTCAAAAAAGCTAAACAACCATTATTCTCAATTTCGTACATAAATTTAATTCGCGGGGTAAAATTTTTAAAAAGAGTCAAAAAATTTGTACTTTGAAATTGGGAATTGCGGTAACGATATCATCAATATACCTGTAATAGTCGTTTGTTTTAATGGGAGATATTTTCAACATTTCGGTTTCAATATATTCCATGAGCAAATTGGCTACTGACGCGCTAACCGGCGAACCCATTGGGGAACCAAATACTTGTTTAAAGCATCTGAAATGAAAACTAATTTCAGTGTGGTCTAACACAAATTTTAATTTTAAACCTTCCAGAAAATGTTTTTAGTGCAATTTTGTGTTTCTTTTTAATTTTACATCTTTCCAAAATTTTCAAACTAGTTTTAGGACTAACGATGAATCTAAAGGGTCTTTCATTAGAGGCTCCCGAAATTTGTTAGGTTATAGCAGCCATGCTGTTAAAGCAACATCTGTCTAATTTGTTGTGAATTGTTCAGAAGAGTCAAAACACCATGGAATGTTATAGCGTTGAACAACGTGTGCATGTGGGCGCATTACCGCGTGAACCGATTTGACCAATAATCAGCCAACACCTAAAACATTGCTGCTGGGTGTGTGATTTTTTCATTGTCATAACCGTTGTGGTGGCGACGTGAAGTCGTGAACTAGTCATCTAGATAGTGCGATTTAACGCCTTTAGAATTCCTGCTTTGCGTCTATCTTAAATCGCAGGCCTATGCGAATAAACCTCAAACAATTGATGACATTAAAGTTGACATAGCTAGCTCGCCTCAATGAAAATTAGCTCGCCTGAATGAAACTTATACCATAATTATTATAGTACTGTTTACCAGGAGTGGTCGATTAAGTTCATAATTAAACCTGCACCGTCAGAACTGAAAATTTTGATGTTGCTATGATATCGGGATGGTTGGTATCTGCTTGGTACATCCCCACAGCTGTATACCATAAGTCCAGACAGGCTTAAATACTTGCTTATAAAGCAGAAGCTTATTAGGGATTGATAGATGAGAGTTTCTTCCCAGTAACCAATACATTTTATTGTATTTTAATCCCAACTCGTCTCTTTTCTTATTTACACGAGCTTTTCAGCGAAGCTTATTTCTTGATTATTTAAATAACCTGGTTTGTGTACTAAACTCTTGTTTGTAAAGTCGACATGTACAGATTTGGTTTAATTTAATTTTACGCGCCATTTTTTTGGCCACTTGTGTACTTGATCTATGGCGGTTTGTAACTTCTCGGTTGTATCTGAGTTGTTATCATCTACTGTCATTATGGTTATCGGCGAAAGTGGCTATCGTGTTGTTTTGTGAGATTGGAACATCTCGGGTGTATAGTAAATACAGAAGTGGCCCAAGTACACTTCCTTGTGGAACTTCTGCTCTTATTTCCTTAAGCTCAGAATATTCATATTCTTGCTTAAGCCAGAAATATCTTTCCGTTAAATACGATTCCAGTGTTATGCTGTACTGTGCCTATAGATTATGCCTTCGTGCCAAACCTTGCCAAAGGCCTGCGCTACATCAAGGAATACTGTGGAACAAACTTTCTTCTCTTCTAAAGTCTTCTCTATGATATTTTGTCTTGATCAATAGTTAAATGCTCACCCGAAAGACCAAATTGGTGATTCGGAATTAGGTTATTTTTTTTTTCAATTATTACTTTGAGTCTTTTTAGTAACTTTTCAAAGAGTTTAGACATTATTGGCAGCAACGATGTAGGCATGTATGATGTTATTAGATGTGGTGCTTTTCCTGGTTTGGGAATCATGGTAACCTCCGCCACTTTCCAAATTTTGGCACATATTTTAAGCTGAATGCGGCGTTTATGATACAAGTTAACTTTACCGTGCCTTTCCTCGGCAGCTGCTTTATTATTTCACCGATAATCAGATCAAACCCTGATGCTTTCTTTAAGTTTAAATTGTTTTTAATTTCGTTTGTTACTTCAGTAGGCGATGTAGATGTGACATCTTCGAGAATTTGTATTATGTTTTCATTCAATGTTCAATGTCTCGTAAGTGACATTCATGAGGTTGAAATATATTTTCAAAATGATTAGCAAATTCTTCAGCTTTTTCTTTGTTTTTCTTTGCCCATGTTAGATCCATTTTCATAATAGGATGAATCGGTGTTATTGGTCTTTTCAGAGTTTTAGTTGCTTTCCAGAGTGAATAATCCGTATTACTGTCATTCGTCAACTTACTTAAGTAGAAATTAATTGACGCATTTTATAGTTTCTGAATTTCTCTTGTTAATTGTTGAGTAAGATTGTTTAGTCATTTTTTGTCTTCTCGAGCTCTAGTTTGGTGCCACTTTTTTCTGGATTTTCGTTTATCCCTTGATTTGATTTCTGGATCGTTTTAGCCCTGATTCTGGAGTACTTTCCCATGATGATTGTTGAATATCCGCATTGAACTTTTCTACTTCTATGTCCAGTTGATCCATAGTTTTTAAAGGAACTTTCAAAAGTATTCTTTGTTCAAGTTGTACTTTGAAACTTTCCCAGTCAGTATGCTTGTTGGTTGGTACTGGATTATTCCCTTTTTGGGTGATATACTCGCTTAGGGTTAAGACTATCGAAGAACGATCTGAGCTCATATCTGATATTTTTGGTTATAAAAAAATCGATCAGGTCAGGTATTTTTCATGGGTCAGTTGGCCAATATGTTGTTTTCCTGTTGAAATGGATTCACATCCATTTTTTTAATGGCAATCAGTAATTCTTTTCCTTTAGTTGTAGTTAATCTAGAACCCCAGTGAGTATTCTTCGCATTGAAGTCACCACCTATTATGAACATTTTTCACAGACGCTGGAAAAACTCTGAATATTGTTTGTTTTTTAATAGAATGTCTTTGTGGACAGCACAATCCTGTGACTGTGGCCTGAATTTCTTATTTTTCATACTTTGCTTCTTCAAAATGTTGGATATTTTTTATGATGACTGCACTTTCTCCTCTGGCTGAATTATCTGGATGAGTAGTGTGATATACGCAATAGCCTTTAAATGTTAGGATTGCTTAGTAAAATGTGTTTCCGAAATAAGACACACATCTATATTCTCAATATCGAGGACTGAGGAAATTTTTTTGAGGTTAAGGAAATTCAAAATGGTCGACTTTTAACCAATCAGCACGCAGAATTTTTACAGAATTTTTGCCTTAAAGGCAAAATTGATATAAAATGTGTAAATAAAATTGTATATTTTTTTTTTTAAATTTAACTGTTTGTTTTTTGAAATCAGTGGTGTCTGCCAGATTGTTATGTGTGGGTGCTATTGTAATGGAATAAACGTTAAATTGGATAAGCAGTCTACTCGCCCACCTCAAAAAATTAAATAAAACGTTAAATACGTAATATAATACAAATGCTATCAAAAAATCGCACCAATCATGTACCAAATCTTAAGAGCGCAGCATTAGTAAGTTAAAATAAATTTTGTTCAGGAATCAAACTAAATTTTTATTAGTAGTAAGTTTGTGGGTAAAGAGAAGTCAAACGAGACAAGAATGTGATTCAATAGTCATATGGTCTACTGGCCTTACTCTTGTGTATAATTCGACTATTCAAGCTGCCCTATATGGGGATGGGTTCTTAATCGTTTTTTGGTAGACACTTACGAGTACCTCATAGCTCTTAATAACTTTTATAACTTTTTCTACGGAGAAATATGGAGGAAAGACACTATTCGGTCTCCGTTTCTTAGGTTGGTCGAGTATTTTATGAACTTCCCTCGCATTTTTAATAAAGATACTTTATAATTTATTTCTAATTTGTAATTTTGATACTTAATCCGGCGTCGGCTTAAACAAATGAAATAAGCATACAGCAAAATTCAAATTATTCACATTTGTTACTTGTCCAAAAAAAAAAACGAAAGTTTTCATTTTAGAAATGTACGACAAATTTTCCATCATATCCTTTCATACGGATAGGTAGAGTGGGATTTACATGGTTACCGAACTGTTTACATGTTATATGAATGTCGTCAAGATGTCAGTCACAAAATATATTGTACATGGTGTACATTTTCAAAACAAAATCAACGTACATAAATAACTGAAGTGATTTATATACGGTTTAATCTAAATTTTATTTGCGTGTACCGAAATTTAAGGATTTTTGTTATTACATAAATCTAGAAATATCACATGAATGTGAGTGAATAAATAAGACATAAAATATACGACATGTTGAGAATTAAACAACAGCAGCAAAAAAAAAAAAATTGGATGGATGGATGGAATTATTTTATTTCCATGTATTTGAAGCGCAAACATCTAAATCACATATCTGGGATAATATAATTTTATTACTCTCATGGAATACGTCTAAAATCTAAACTTAATTTAATTTTTGATTTTCTAATTTAAAAGATAAAATAATATATACGTAAATCGCGCATCATTTCATCTTCATATAGCGTTGACAATTTTTCCAAATGATTTTAAATTTAATTTAATTTGACATTTTGTTTTTCTGGATAGCATCTGCATTTTCATAACATAATGTATTTCTGCACGATACGAAATATAATTTCAGGCATCTTCCATTTTTATCTCCCACATATCAATAATAAACTATTTCAACCATAAATACAACTCGTATATATAAATTCATTCACAAAATAGTGAGAAAATATCTCGGTAATCCTTTAAAGCCTACGTAACTTTATTTTCCAAAATTGTTGTTGTCTTTGTGCTGATAATAAAATAAATTCCGATAATAAAATAAAATTGAAAATAATTTAGCATTACATGTTTCGATTTTATTTTATATAGTTTTTGAGCTTTATATACTTTTCGTATAATATCGAAATGTGTATCAGCCTAAAAATTGGGTTTAACTATCCGGCTAGCATGTAGGTATATGGCTGGGTACACAACATACACACAAACAAAAAAAAAAAGTTTTAGCAAGCACAAAAAAAAGTTCCATAAACTAAGAATAAATCAAATTCACGTAACTCAACTTTGACGATGATACCAGAAAATTTACCCTCATTCACAGGGATAAATTTTTGTTTGGTAATCCATTTGATTCCAGTCAATCTCCTCTAAATAAAAATAGAATATAAAAAATAAAATGGCAGAGCGAAAGAGACTGGAGCCAACCAACACAAAAAATACACAAAACTGACAAAAAAGATTGAATTATAGTTTAGCTGATTGTACGAGAGTATATATACTGACATCCTATTATGTCGTTTATGTGTGTTCTATCTTCCAAAATATTGGGTAATATATTTTTGTTCTTCCTGTTTAACTATATATCCAACATATATCCGTTTTGTGTATTATCGATATCGATACAACATAATGTCATAACAACGGGTGTGTAGACCAAAAAATTATATCTGCATGCCCACAGCATCGATTATATCAAATCTGTGGATCAAAATCTGAGATACATTGTCATAAAATATCTGGTGAAATTGTGTTATGATTTTTACGATGAATTAAAGCTTATACTTTTGCACAGCTTTCTAACTTTAGCCCAATTCAGATTTGAATTCTTTGTATGCGATTGAACGTTTTACTAAATCTTACTACTTGCTACTCAATTGCATATATTGAGGGGTAGTTATAATTTTCTCTCCCACATATATTTTTGCCAATAGATTAAAATTCTTTATTTTAATTTTAAATTAATATTTAATAAATTAAATTAAATTAAGATAGTTTCGTAAAGTTACAGTGGATCACATAATATTTGTGTGTTAGATTTGTAGATTTGTTTGAATTTATCTTTAAATGTATAACATTTTAAGAGAGTCCCGTGAATCCAATAAGCTGCAACACCTGAAGATAGATATATAATTGCATTTCTAGGAGTGCATTCTAAAACAATTGAAAATTTGGGACTCGAAATCAATTTTAATAATTTTACTAATTACCACAATTTGAGATCATATTTCGGTGCACAACAATGATAATTTAAATACAGAGTTTATAAAGGAACCTGTTTGGAGCATACTAAAACTTTATACTCCAAAATTTGATTGACATTTGTGCGTGCTCGAAATGGTCTTGCCTCTGCAGAAGTTTAATGTCAAATTTGGGTGTATACGGTTTGCGCACAAGCAATACTATTCCGAGCGGAACTGTCGATTAGTATTTTTTTTTGTTTTATAAAAAAAGTCGGATTTTTTTTCCTTACTTGTATCGTAACCACCAGCGTAAATTCAATCAAATCAACCAAAAATAAAAATTATAACAAATATAAAATTAATAAATTGAAGTTTTGGTGTAAAGTGGAAAACCAATTTTAAACAGTTTTAAGTGGTGATTGACGAACCAGCCAGTTCACAACCGTGCCTTATCCGGTACATTTTTTGGTCCTTCGAGCCGGATGGTCTGCACAAAAATTTCGTCCTTCAACCAAAGCGTGGGTCCACCATTTTGAAAATTCAGATTCCGTGAATAGTCGTACGCTTATATTTAAAATTGTCGTGTATTATACAAAAATTGTGGGATTGTGAGTTTATCGGTTTCTATGGAGGCTCTTAAAAGACGTCGGTCCGTTTTGAAAGGTCAAATGACCAAAATCGTAACCTTTGCGGATTCGATCGAAGCCTCCACCAAAATGGAGCAAATCAAAGCTCGGGTAGACAAAATTCACGAGTTGTGGTCCGAGTTTGTCAAAGTGGAAGATAAAATGTTTGAATTGGATTCGGATGCACCCTCGTTGTCAGAGGAATTCGACGACAACTATTACCACGCAGTCGCTCAACTCACCGCCGCACTTCGGCATTTTCACACTGCAACGGTTCCACTGAATATCTCGGGAACAGTTGGTGAGAACACGGGTTAATTTCATGCGGGGTCACACGAGACTAAACTACCGCGTATGAATATACCAGTTTTCGATGGCAATTTCCAAGAATGGCAAAGCTTCTTCGATTTGTTCAATAGTGCGGTACATGAAAAGGTATCACTAACCGCAGCTCAAAAACTGCAGTATTTGAAGGGTCTGTTAAAGGGTGAACCACTAGGATTGATCAAACACCTCAATGTAACGGATGCGAATTACGTCAAGGCTTATCAAATATTAATCAAACGATACGATAAAAAAAAGTTGACCATTAATCGCTATATTGAAACCTTTTTTAAACAACCTTCGATTACACGGGTGAACGCGTCGACGATACGACATCTGGCCGATACAGCGGAAGAAGTGATCCGAGGACTGAAAGCAATTGGTCCCCCAGGAGAAGTTCGAGACCCTTGGTTAATTTATATTATTGTCAGTAAACTGGACGATGATAGTCGACAGTTTTGGCAACACGAGTCAGCGAAAATCGAGTACCCTACCTTCCAAAACCTGATGGATTGTCTACAAATTCGAGCCGACACGTTAGAAGGCATCCGAGAAACAGTGAACAAGCCAATTGTCCGCATGCCGAGTCTACGAAATGCACATACCACGTTCACCACAAATTTAAATTGTCCGTTGTGTGACGTTGAGCATCTGTTGTACCAATGTTCTAAATTCCGAAATATGAACGTGCTGGAGAGGCGAAATTTTATAAACGAGAAAATGCGATGCTATAACTGTCTGAGTGATTCTCATACCGTTCGAACCTGCAAATCCAAACGGTCGTGCCAGATCTGTCGTAAACGTCATAACAGTTTGCTGCACGTGGCCAATCCGATAAATCCACAATCCGTACCACGACCACCAACCACACCGGTCGTTAATACAGTACAAATAACGCCTAACTCGTCAAATCCTGAATCAACATCAACACATGCTTCAATCGACAGAACACCGACCACGCAATTAAAGCCAATCAACACGAACACGTCTCCAATCAACATAATACCAGCTTCACACCTAATCTCAATTACCACCATGCAAACACCATCAATCAACACACATCATACCATACCGTTAAACCATAAATCGTCATCCAATCAACCAACCTTCCACTCGCTACTACCGACAGCGATGGTACACGTCACCGATGCACGTGGACTTATGCAACCATGCCGGATACTCCTCGATTCCGGCTCACAGGCGTCCTTCGTCACAGAAGCTTGTGTTAACCGTTTGGCCTTACCCCGATACAAGGCAAACATCACGATAAAGGGTGTTGGCTCATCGACCGCGGGATCCACCAAAAGCGCTACTAATTTAGAAATCTCACCACGATTTGGTATCGGACCAAAATTAATGATTAATGCACTAATCCTTCCAACCATAACAGCCACACTACCATCCACAAACGTGAACCCGGAATTATGGGACCGCGTGAAGAACCTGCAGTTAGCAGATCCCAAGTTTCACGAATCTGGAGTCATTGACATCTTAATCGGCGCTGAGCATTTTTTCGAGGTATTGATCGAGGGTAAGGTCCCAGGAGATCAGGGACAACCAGTAGCCCAAAACACCATTTTCGGATTGATAGTAGCAGGAACGACCAGTACTAAACCGACCAACTGTTTAGCACAATTGACCGTGTGTGCAGAACCAGAGCTTGATCAGCTTTTACGAAATTTCTGGGAAATCGAAGAAGTTCCGGCTACCAAACATCTGACAGCTGAGGAAGCATCATGTGAAACGCATTTCGCAGAGACATTCCAACGAACAGCAAAGGGGCGGTTTATTGTAAAATTACCATTCAAGAGGGACATCAAACCGATAGGAGATACGAGAGATCGAGCCATTAAACGATTATTTGCGGTTGAAGCCAAACTAACCAGAAACCCAGAACTTAAACGAGAATATACGGATTTTATGCACGAATATTCAAGGCTAGGTCACATGGAACGTATTGATCCCAACGAATCATCCCACAAACCAATACCCTCATATTACATGCCGCATCATGCAGTTGTGAAGCAATCCAGTACCACTACGAAGGTCAGTTGTTGTCTAAACGACAACCTAATGGTAGGGCCTACCGTCCAAGACAGCTTGTTCGCGATTCTCGTTCGTTTTCGGAAGCATGTTATCGTATTCACCAGCGACATTGAAAAGATGTACCGCCAGATATTGATCGATAGGGAAGACGCGGACTACCAACGAATCGTGTGGCGAGCATCTCCAGACACACCAATCGAGGATTACCGGCTGTTGACCGTAACCTATGGTACAGCCTCAGCACCGTACTTGGCCACTAAAACTTTAACCACAATAGCCGATACCAATTCTACCACGTTTCCGAGAGCGTCGAAAGTAATCAGACGAGACATATACATCGACGATTTAATGTCAGGGGCCAATAACGAGACCGAAGCTGCAGCACTCCAAGCTCAGATTATTCAATTATTACAGGACGCAGGATTTCATTTACGAAAATGGACCTCAAATAGCCCATTAGTGCTTCAAAATGTACCTCAGATTAGCCAAGAAGTCTCACCAATCGAAATTTCCGAGGGATCGCGGTCAATTAAATTGCTAGGCCTGGAATGGCGTCCAACGACTGACTCGTTTCACTTTAAAGTTTTGTCCACTGGAGTAATGGCAAAGACGAAGCGCGAGTTACTATCTGAGGCGTCTAAAATTTTTGACCCGCTGGGATGGTTGTCACCATCCATAATTATGGTTAAAATTTTATTTCAATCTTTGTGGCTACTAGATTTGCATTGGGACGATCCATTGCCAACCAGTATTTCGAAGAAATGGCACGAGCTTCGGCAAGAATTAAACCATATAGATGCAATTTCAATTCCACGATGGTTAAGTACTGCGAGTGAACCGTTCGAATTACACGGATTTTCTGATTCCTCCGAGTTCGCTTATGCAGCTGTAATATATAGTAGAACCAAAGCCGAAGATGGGACCTTCCGGACCAATATCGTTTGTGCAAAAACTCGAGTAGCACCAATTAAGCACCTTTCGATTCCACGTTTGGAACTGTGCGCTGCCTTACTGCTAACCAGGCTGATGAAAACAGTGATCGAGTCATTGCAAGTCGAAAATATTGAGGTCTTCTACTGGACCGATTCAACAAATGTATTGTGGTGGTTATCCTCTCTTCCAAGATGTTGGAAAAGCTATGTAGCAAATCGAACGGCAGAAATCCTAGAATCCACATCACGAGTCAATTGGCGCTATGTACCGACCACCGAAAACCCGGCTGATTGCGCCTCGCGCGGCATTATACCATCTAAGCTACAAAACTTCGGCCTGTGGTGGAAAGGACCCGAGTGGTTGCAGTTGCAGCGAGATCAAGAATTTTGGCCGAATCAGGAAAAGTTATGTCAACCAAATCACCGCACCAACGAAGAACGGCCAATAACGACGCAGGGCCTAAGTACCATTACAACCAACAACCTCCTGGAAAACTTAGCACCGAGATATTCAAAATTCACCAAGCTCGTACGAATCATTGCGCGATTGTATCAGTTTCTCAATAATATTCGAAAGGCTAGAGAAAAGGAACCCAAATCGACGATATTATCGGTCAACGAATATGAGCGATCGACCAATGTTATTCTCAAGTGGGTACAGCAGAATGGTTTGGCTACGGAATTGTCCTGCATTAAAAACCAGAAATCGTTACCAAAGAATAGTAAATTACTGGCCTTGAATCCATTTATAGATGAGCATGGAATTTTACGAGTTGGTAGTCGCATTAAACATGCAAACATCGAGTATAGCGCACGGTTTCCGACCATACTACCCGCGAACCACATTATTACCGATCTGATCATCAGTGACACCCATACCAAATATCTGCACGCAGCACAATCATTGATGGTGGCCACATTAAGGCAACGATATTGGATCCTCAATTGTAAAAATTTGGTTCGACAACACATTCATCGTTGTGTCCAATGTACGCGATACAAGCCTGAAAGACTGAATCAACTGATGGGAGATTTGCCACCTGCACGAGTGAATTTAAAATATGTCTTTAACCAAACGGGGGTTGATTACGCTGGGCCTATTACACTTCGGTCGATGGTAGGCCGGCGGTCCAAATTGCATAAAGGATACGTTGCCATTTTCGTATGTATGAGCAGCAAGGCCGTCCATATCGAGCTGGTCAGTGATTTATCCACCAGCGCCTTTTTGGCGGCGCTGAAACGATTCATGTCCAGGAGAGGACTATGCTCAGATATGTATAGTGACAATGGCACCAATTTTGTCGGTGCTAGAAACCAATTGCATGAAATCCATAACCTTAACCGATCAAAACAACATAATAATCTTATTTCAAACTTTTTATTAGATTACCAAACAAGATGGCACTTCTCACCACCATCTGGGCCCAATTTCGGCGGGCTATATGAGTCAGCGATGAAGTCAATGAAGTACCATTTACGACGAGTCGTGGGTAATACCGTATTGAACTTTGAGGAAATGACGACACTATTGAGGCAAATCGAAGGCATTTTAAATTCTCGTCCGCTCTGTTCGTTACCAGCGAGTGCAGACGATATCGATATGCTTACACCAGCTCATTTTATAATCGGGCACTCCATGGCGTTACCACCCGATCAAGATCATACCACGACGAAACAAAATGTATTAACACGCTGGCAGCACATCCAATATATGATGCAGCATTTCTGGAAGCGTTTTCGACACGAATATTTAACCACGTTGCACAATCGTTCCAAGTGGCAACACAAACATACGAATTTAAAACCAGGTGACATAGTGTTGTTGCGTGATGATAATACACCGCCAGCCCAGTGGCCATTAGGCAAAATCCAACAAATACATCCGGGACAAGATGGACTAGTACGAGTAGCATCCATCCAGGCAAAGGCTGGAATATTCAAACGGCCCATAACCAAATTGGTGCTGCTACCAGTTTTTTGAACTTTCGGTTCAACGTCGGCGGTATGTTTGGAGCATACTAAAACTTTATACTCCAAAATTTGATTGACATTTGTGCGTGCTCGAAATGGTCTTGCCTCTGCAGAAGTTTAATGTCAAATTTGGGTGTATACGGTTTGCGCACAAGCAATACTATTTCGAGCGGAACTGTCGATTAGTATTTTTTTTTGTTTTATAAAAAAAGTCGGATTTTTTTTCCTTACTTGTATCGTAACCACCAGCGTAAATTCAATCAAATCAACCAAAAATAAAAATTATAACAAATATAAAATTAATAAATTGAAGTTTTGGTGTAAAGTGGAAAACCAATTTTAAACAGTTTTAAGTGGTGATTGACGAACCAGCCAGTTCACAACCGTGCCTTATCCGGTACAGAACCCAATAGCCCAAATTTAATAAGCAATAAAATAACCTCAAATAAGTTAAAATACCAGTAACGAAGGTTAAGAAAACAAAGAAATAACTGCCTGCAACAAAACTTTCCAAAGGAAAAATACTTTATTATAAAACATTTTGCCAATCAGCGCACGATCTCATTGCGATTTTCTGTTAGTCCATTGAGTCAACAAGGTGGCTACTTTTATGGCTTATACAACTAAAATCAAGAGGTAACTAAAAGTTTTGTTAATTTAGGCGTAATGATGGTCTGGCGGCTACTTTAACAATATTAAATAATAAAATGTTGTAGGTTACATTTTTGCAATAATATTTGCAAGTACATGTTCTTCCTCCTCATGGTGACCATCTGACACTAGAATTATTCTAAAAGTAGCATATATAACATTAATTTCAAAAAGCCACGTTAACTACCGGTAATTACTACGCGACCTTGGTTATACAAGACATCATAAAAGTAACAAACTTTAATAGATTTTCCTAAAATTTTGCACGCATGATGTTGACTCGACGAACTAACAGAATATTATATTGAGATTGTGGACCATTCCAGTGCTATAGTTTGGCAAGCGTACACACAAAATTTTGACAGCTCGGTGCAAAATTCCTGTTTCATTTGATAAATAGTTAATTTAAGTGGTTTTGGGTTTTAATTAAGTTAAAATAGTTTTATAGTGGTGTAAGAACAATTTTATAGTATTAAAAAGGTGGTGGACGCAAATATATAGTGTTTTAAGTGGATTATTGTTTGGTGGCAACAACAACAAGTGTTTGTTTATATTTACGCGGTGTGATTTTAGACAGTAAGTAAAGTCAGGTGTGGGCAAAAGGAGGGCTTCGGCCCTTTAAAGGGGCGATGTTTGAAAGCCGAAATAGATTCGCACCGTTGAGGATGTTGGGAAATAATACCCAAACCTCCAAAAGGAAAACGATCGAAGTAATGCGAACAAAGAGATTAGGATTCGGTGGCGGTGCAGATATAATGGATTCCAATGGAGTGAATGAAAAATATCTAATAATCAAGCACGAGCAGGAGGGACAAAACCTGTCAAATTTTTCACCTTTTGGAATACAAAAAGCGCTGGATATGATAACCAAAGGTATCATTAAAACGCAACGCTCGAGAGCTGGAGAACTGCTGGTTCTGACAAAAAAT
This sequence comes from Nephrotoma guestfalica, assembly GCA_963691935.1. Lineage (NCBI taxonomy): Eukaryota > Metazoa > Arthropoda > Insecta > Diptera > Tipulidae > Nephrotoma > Nephrotoma guestfalica. The sequence continues at coordinate 20,963,250 of OY829913.1, forward strand.
CAGGCAGCGACGAATGCATTACTGAAGGCCACATCTCTGGGGAAATTGGCCAAAATAAAAGTGACAGAACACCCCATATTAAACTGTTCCAAAGGCATCATTTTCTGCCACGACCTAAAAAGTTTAACTGTGGAGGAAATAAAAGAAGGGTTTGAGGACCAAGGCGTCACAGAGATATATAAAATAAAGAAATGGGTGGAAAACAAATTAACGGACACAGCAGCAATTATCCTGACTTTTAATTCACCAGTGGTACCGGAATATGTAAGGGCAGGCTTTATCACCGCAAATCACGGCTTTATCACCGTTACCACAAATTTGGTCACACCAAAAAGAGATCGAAACCAACGAAAACCAACTAGAACAGACAAAACCACAATCATATCAAAAAACTATTTCAACTTCAAGGCAACAACAGACACAATTAAACCAACCACAACAACAACAGCAACAAAAAGATCAGTACAACAACAACAAAACCATCAACAGTCGCAACAACCAAAACAACTACTAGAAACGAACAAACTGCAACAACAAATACATCAAGTACAACAACAACAAGAAAGATTACAACAACAACCGCAATCAAATCAACAAACAACTTGTAATACAGCAATGGACATAGAGACAATCAAAAAAAAAATGAAGCATGGCTGGCAATGAGACATTCTAATTTAACTCCAAAAAGAATTAACACTATTGGGAAATAACCACTTAAGTATGATTGATGATGAATGAGGAAAGGAGGAGGAAAAACGCTTTCGCGTTTATAAATGCCCTCTTCCTTCTTCATTTCTGTGAATGGTAGAGCGAATGCTGAGTTCCAATGAATGCGTGAAAATTAGCCAGATAAATATTCGCAGTATATATGCCGATGGCGATATGTTGTGGAATTATCTGACCAATAATGATTGTGAATGTAATGATTTTGTGTGAAACTTGGGAGCGTGAGGGTAAGACGTTTCGCGTGAAAAGATACAATTATCTGTCCAGACCGAGGGCTGATGGCTTCGGTGGGGTGGCGATATTCGCACGTGCCAATATCAGCCTGGTCCTTTGTGACACCGCGTTTCGAGCACATTGAAGTCATCGTAGCCAAAACTCGGAATCTGGACAGAAACTTGTGATTTGTTAGTATCTATGCAACTCCAGTGTTGTCTAAGTCTGACAGAGAGAGAAGCCAACGAGATATTCAAATATTATTTTAAAGGGTGGAAGGCAAAAGTAACGTGTTCTAGCGGGTGATATGAATGCGCATTCGAGAATATGGGGGAGTGAAAGAACTGATGCTAGAGGTAACTGGTTGACCCGCCTCATTCTGGATTCCGATCTGGTAGTCCTGGATGATGGTGGGTCAATTATAATGCCGAGAGTGGGGTCGACAGCCAGCGCGATAAATTTAACTTTAATATCTAGCGGGCTGGCGGGCCAAGTCACTTGGAATGTCACAGATGAGAATTTGGGTAGTGAATGTTGACATAGACCGTAAGGTCATTATGAATGGTAAGAAATGGGTCGAACGTATGAATCATCATCTCATAATAAGAGAAGTAAATGAGGTTAACCAACTTGAGGATGAAATAGAGAGAGTGAATGAAATGTGTACTATAAATGTCAGAGGGAATGAATACAAGGTGAACGGTTGGTGGAACAATGAAATCCAGTATTGGTATGAAAGGAAACGGATAGCATTGAGAGAGTTCAATAGGTGTATATGTCATGAATGCAGAATAAATTATGGAAGGATGAATGCAAGATTGAAAAAGGCTATCCGTAAAGCTAAAAGGAAAAGTTTGCGGCACTATGTGTCCAAAATGACACATAGAACCACAACTAGGAATGTATGGGATAAATTTAATAGAGTGAGAGGATATAGAGCGCAAGGCAGAAATGCAGTGTTAGATGACAGAGACAATGGAGGTATCTTTTTTACAAATGATTACGGACGTACGTAGTAATTTGAGCGATAGATATGGAGTTTTGTTACCTGATAATGAAAATGAATTTATGAACGATATGTGTAAGGAGTTTGAATGGGAAGAGTTCTACACCCGGAAATAATAGAGTGAGTTAGAAAATGATTGGTAGATTAGAATTCAAAGCCAAGGCGGCCTTGCTTCGAATTCTCAATCAAGTATGGATGAGTATTCAGATACCGGAAAAATGGAAGGAAAGCAGAGTGGTACCTATTCCTAAAAGGGATCGGGATAGAAATCTGGCAACAAATTGCAGGGGAATATGTGTGTTGAATGTATTTGTTAAAATTGTGAATGGTATGGTGAAAGGTCGTATAGATACATTTGTGAATGAAGGAAATTTGTTGCCGGAAACCACCTTTGGGTTTCGTCACATCCACTCTGCTAATGAATGTGTAGAAAAGTTTGTGTGGGAAGTACAAAAGAAAAATAAGTATGTTGTTGCGGTATTTTTGGATATAGAAAGGGCATATGATTACGTGGTATCAAGGAAACTTTATTAGGTCCTTATGGACTTGGGGTTTCCTTGGAAAATTTGCAAATGGATGTATGAGTTCATGAATGAGAGAAAGTTACTTTTATGTGGTAGAGTGGTAGAGGGTATAGGTTGGAAGGAGCGGTGACTATGGGCCTCCCCCAAGGCAGTAAAATCTCACCGACTCTGTTCAACATGTACACGAGCTCGATATATAGGTGTAACTCCTCGGGCAAAGTCATTTTGCAATTTGCTGATGACTTTGTCCTGATGGGCAAGGGGAGGACCATCCAGGAGGCCTTGAGTCGAGCTCAATTATGTGTGAATCAGGTAATCGAATGTTTGAGTGAATTGAGTTTGAGGGTAAATTCGAGTAAATGTTGTAGTATGGCTTTTAGAACGAATCGGATGGTTGATGTGCGAATATAAAATGAGAGAATTGAGTGTGTGAAATTGACTAGGTATTTGGGAATCTGGATTGACAGAAGAATGAATTTCAAAGTGCATATGGAAAAATTGGCCGATAATTGTAAGAGTAGATTGAACGTGATTAAACGGGCGAGCAAACTGAAATGGGGAGCTCATCCGGTTGTGACTGATATGTTACGAAAGGCGCTAGTGTCAACTAAAATTGCGTATGGAATGAGTATATATGGTGATGGGTCCAAGGTTGGGTTTAAAAAGTTGATGCTTGTGGAGAATGCTTGTGCTAGAGTGGTATTGGGAGCGATCAATTCGACACCAATACACACTCTGTGGTCTGAATTAGGTGATTCGCTATTTAATTATAAGAGGGAATGGATCACCGTGCGAGAGACTGTGCGAATGTTAACTAAGGACAACAAATTGGTGAATGAAATGAAAGAGAGATTGCAAAGAGGGACGGTTTACAAAAAGACAACAAGATCACTGGTAATCTTGGAAAATATTAACATATTCTCCAAGATTCGTCCGGCAAATCCGAAAGTCCCTCCGAGCAATCTAATAGTGCGGTTGAAGTTTGGTGACACAACAAAAGCAATGATGAATGAGTTATCGGTTAAGAGTGAATTTTGCAAAATGCGAATAAATTATGTTGCACATGTGGAAGTATATACAGATGCAAGTGTAAATGATGATCGAGTAGGTGTGGGAATTTATATTCCTTCAACGAGGAAAGAGAAAATGGTAAGAGTGCATGACAGTATCTGGATAATGAATGCAGAATTGATAGGGATTTTGGAAGGGATCAAGTTGGTAATGACACAAGGGAGAAGGAAAGTAGTGTTATTCTCTGACTCCCGGAGTGGGTTTGAATTAATTAGTAAAGGTGGGGGAACTCATGGCAATGTGTATGTGGAATTGGAGGAAGGTCATCCTTCAATGGATACCTTCACACCTACAGATTGAAGGTAATGAAAGAGCCGATATGCTTGCGAAACGGGATTGTTTGATTGAGGATGTAAATGAATATGTGGAAAAGAGAGAGAGAGAGAGAGAAAGTTTGTTTAAAAATGTCAGGTGAAAGGTAAGAAGTACGTTGAGTTGGTTAGGTCTCCTTTAAGGCAACTGTTCTTTAAGGTGCTCAAAGAAGGTACTAGAATATTACGAACTATGGAACGAGTGAGATTGAATCATGGAAATTGGAAAGAATGTTTGAAGAAACGCAATTTGGTTGTGTGTGAATTATGTGAATGCTGTTTAGATGTTGGGGACATCGAACATTTGATTCTGAATTGTTCTGTATTTAACCAGAGCAGACAAATGTTCGAGGTTCTATTGAGTGCAAGTAGTTTGACTGAATTATTACGAATTGGAATGAACGTATATAAGAATGTGTATGAATTTATTAGAACAAATCAGATGGAAGCGTGAAAGGGGATCGATGTGTGCTAGGTGTATGAAAAGAAATTAAAATTAAAATTAAATTATTATGTTAAAAAATGTAAAAATTAAAAATTGTAAATTTTGAAACTGGGCCATATGGCACCAAATTTTTGGAGCTAGTGCCAAATAATAAAAAAAAAACCAAAATTTATGTTTGCCTATTTATATGCTTTGCTGTTAAGGCCATACACATGAAAATCGTCATGTCTCTATCATCGGAATCATTTTTAGCTTGCCTTCGCAGATTTATAGCGCGACGAGGATTTTGCATTAAAATTTATTCAGACAACGCTATGAAATTATAGGTTGCCGATCTGAATTGAAGAAACTTCAAAATTTGTTTTTGTCAGAAAAATTTCAAAATGACGTTAAGGTATTTTGTGTTAGTAATCATATCGAGTGGTTAACGATTCCCCAGGATCTCTACACTTTGGTAGATTATAGGAGTCCGCCATAAAAACTGCTAAATGGCACATGAAACGAATTGTTGGTGTACGTTCTTTAACATTATAAGAATATCACACCTTAATCTGTCAAGTTGAAGCCTACCTTAATTCAAGACCTTTAACTGCTATGTCTAATAACCCAAACGATTACTTGGCGCTTTCTCCAGGATATTTCCTAATGGGTACACGCTTGTTGGCGTTACCAGAACCATCCCTATTGAATTTGAATATAAACTGGTTATCTAGATACCAATTGTTACAGATTATGGTTCAGCATTTTTGGAAACGATGGAACATCGAGTACTTGAATGAACTTCAAACTAGGTATAAATGGCAAAAGAGTTCGAATTTTAATTACAAGGTTGGCATGTTAGTTCTTTTGCATGAAGACAACGTTCCTCCGATAAATTGGGTTTTTGCTAGAATAATTGACACACAACCCGGTTCCGGCGGTTGTGTTCGTGTAGTTCGATTATAAAAATAAGCGTATTACCATTTGAGGCAAATTCGTAAATTAAAAAAAAAAATCTAAACTAAATAATTGTATAATTAACTATTATTAAACTAAATAAACATATTTAAGATTATATTTGATTTATATTTTGAATTAGTTAGTTCAAGGGCGCGGATATGTTCACGCATTGTAATGAATATGTTAGACCGGTGCTCTGCCCTGGTTTACTCATGTTATAACGGAAGAATATGTACTCAAAATATATAACATAAATAAATTATAAAAAAGGCTATCTATATAAAATTATGTATGTACGCAGGTATTGTTAATGTACTAAAACCTAATTACGCATTTACTTTATATACAAGTCTAGCGTACCTGATTGTAAACAAGTAATTTTTATTTTTTTTTTATTTTTATTTTCCCTGATCTGTTCTGGGGCCGAAGCTCTCCCTACTCTTTCGAGGACGTACGGATATAGGTCCGATTTTATTACCATCTGCACATTGCATAGCTCCATGCCAGCCTATACTGGCATGGAAGATGGGTCGGCCCGTGAGCCCCGCACTCCGACAGGGGTCATAGATGTGTTCCTTCTCATCCCAAATCGTAATTTGTTGATGAAAATTCACTTTGCATCCTGCCCCTATCGGGATTCGAACCCGGTACTTCCCGAACCAAACGCCAAAGCTTTAACCACTATGCCATTTGGTCGGCTTTTTAAATCATTATTATTGTATTTTTTGAACAATAAAGTTCTCCAATATTTTAAATACTAAAAATTAATAAAGTTCTTCGCTATTTTATAAATATAAATTAATAAATCTTTGCGTATTTTTTTATTTCTTAAATGGAATAGTTAGTGGTTCGAAAAATTTATAAAAAACTATTACCACCACCAATCTAACAAAAAGTACCCCCTATTTCGCCAAATGTGCCAATGACAAGCACTAAATATCGTCCGGCCATGACACGAGTATGTGTGTCAAATACCACTTAGTAAATAGTTAAAAACGTTTGCTGAACCCGCTAATAGCAGGCAGGCCAACGTTCGGGCAGGACAACGGCTGTCGGGTCCGCTAGTCTCCAATAAAGTTTTCATATCGAAATTTACAATAAGGATAGTAAATTTACAGGCAATAATTGCAAAAATTTATCACATTTCGAATATTGTTCTGAGATTTCCAGAAAAATGTTGATCGCACTACTGGTGATGAGATTATTTTGTAGTCTTATAGTACTTGGTCTTTTCTCCTAGTTTTTGTGATAATTTATTTGCACTGATTGTATCCTAAATGATTGAATTGGTCTCAAAATCCGACATAAAACGGTGTCCAAATGGGTCTACGAGTATTCGATGACCATAGGTATTTTATGTTTCAACTATTCTTAAATCAGACAAGGTCTCGCACTCCATGAATGCCACCGTTATTTTCTATATAAAGCCAGATTATTTATTTTATGGAATTTAAAATTAGTCTCACTACCTCCTGCACAAATTTTACTGGCATATAGTGGATATTACTCGTACCTGTACATGATTCAATTAACTATCACTTACAACGTTGAAATATCCAGTCAACTCCATGTACTCGTGTACCTAACATCGTTTTCAGTGATTTTTTTTCCAGAATTTGATAAAAATATAAAGCTTATAAAATATTATGCTTTAAGATAGCGAAGAGCTCGAGTTTATGTATCTATATTGAATCAAGGTACACGATTGGAGGATAGAGAATACATAGCAAAAGTAGATATTAAATAAAAAAAAAATCGCAAACTTTCCCAGCGAGCCAGGTGTACAATTTAAAATAACTTTTATTTATTTTATTTAATTCAGTTAAAATGACAACAATGAATTTTATCTGGAATTTCGTTTTTTGCCAAAAGGAACACACCGAATAAAAATAAAACCTTGCTTTATGTACTAGACTTGTGTGTATTGTGTTGGTTTGGTTTTGCAATATAAAGATGGGTTTTCATTTATGTTTTCTTTTTCTGCTGCTAGATACTGGAGACATACAGTAAATAATTTTGCTTCATTTTCTATATATGTTAGTGGTTTGGTCCATGTATACATATAGTTTTATAGTTATTGCTTTTGTTCTATATATATGTACGAGTATATTTTGAAAAACCGTTCGTTTTAGTGACAAATATTTATTAGTAAAATGGGACCACAAAATATACTATATTTTTTGCCACTGTCAACACTTAAAGTGTTAAGAGTGGTTTTGCCATATATACTCGTATATAAATATTCTTTCCATTCTCAAGTCGAGAATATAAATTGTTTCCATTGGAGAAGTAAAATATTATCTTACATATATATAGATATTTTGAAAGAAATATCACTTTTTGCATCCATCTGTGCTTTAAAAATAAAAAAATAAAAATCTTGAAATCATTCAAAAAATATTTTTGTTTTCATTGTGCTTTTCGAGAGCTTTTTATATCTCCTTACTGTTCTTGGTATATTGTTATTTTAGATTTTTGGTTTTTTTAATTTTTTTCCTACTTTTGGCAAGTTCTTGAAATAAATATAAACTTCAAAAAAAAAATCTTATTTATATTTGGCAAATGCTCTCTTCTTCTTGGCTGATGATGATTATTTAATGTAATTTTCAGTTTTTCTTATTTTATTGCTCTATCTTGAAAATGGAGATGATAGTAAAAACCAATATTAATTTTATTTAAATGGAACAAAAAATCATGAAAGCATATTATCTTGAAACGATTTTCGTCTATGAGATGCTTTTCGATCAGAGTTAGTTTATTTGAATATATGCATAGAGATGTAATTTATTGATTGTAGGTAAATGGTTCTTCTCATGTATTGTGATTTAAAAAACTTAGTTAGAATAAACATCTTTTACCAAATATCATCAGCACTACTTTGCATATTTGCATATTTCTCAGCGCCTACGTGCAAACAAAAAGTGATCTCCAAAATTAACCTGATAAATTATTCCGTGGCAAAAATAGCTTATCGATTTTCGAAAAATGTTAACACAGCTAACTTCATTTTGAATTATTATTTTTTTAAAACTTCATATCACAGGATGTTCTATTCGTGAATAGAATATTCGAAACACAACACAACAGCAAATAATTTTTTTCGATGAAATGTCAAAATTTAGCTTCCTTTTATAGCATCTACAGAAAAATGCACGGAAAAATGTGTACTGTTAAACAGAGACATCTATCGTACTAGGCATAATCTAAACAATTTTCCCCTTGATGATTTTTTTTCAATTTGCTGTCCGAATTTTGTAATCAATTTTTTCATAAAATTTCTCCGCTACTCAGTTTTAAGGTTAAGATTATATTATAAGGTAATAGGACACTTGAAATCATAAATACCATTATATTTATTTAATTTTATTTGAATTTATCTCCTAAATCCTAATATCATTAATTCTTTTACATTACACAACTTCTATAGTTATATTCAATGATGAAACAAGAGCAAAGGATAATTTCGATTCGATTAAATTATGACTTGGTCAGAAATTATTATGTTCACAACATTAGTACTCAAAAATAATTATCACTCAAGTCGGGCACAAAAAACGTACACCCCAGAGATGGTACTCGTATTGGCAAGAATTTCAGAAGTAAGCAGAAGTACTTCTAATCAAGCAAACTCAAGGGATTGGACTCACATCAACATACTATTTCCAGGCGCCATGTACGTTGGGCACATGAATTTTGTTTTATCAAACCATTGTTAACTCCAAAAACACGACGTTTATAGACCTTCCACTTCTTTGGTTTTATTGTTGTTTTGGTAAAGAACTAATTGGGTTTATACACATACATTTTTTTTATTTATTCCAAACACCTCGAGCATACGATAACAGTAACATTAAATATGTATTCATTGCATGTATTTCGTGTTTTAATACAATATGGTTGCATATTTTAGTATTACTTAATTAACGATAGATGGCCATTCGAAATTTATGGAGCTACTTAATAATATCGCATAAAACGCACTCATTTGACTTTTAAATGTGTTTACATGATTTTTTAAATTTTCAAATCAACAACATTAAATTGCAACGAGTGATTGAGCATAATTTAACATTATAAATGAATTAAAAGATAAGTAATTATAATGAAAAATAATAATAAATTTATTGCGTAAAATGATTTTAGGTTATAATGCAGACTACACAATATTTATAATTATTTTTTGATGGACCATCTACCGTTTCAAGATAAGTTCAAAATGTAATTTTTAATTTAACTTCAAGTGTTGATTCCTTAACATTCTGGGTCCCTTGAACCGTTTGATTCAAATGAATTAGTGCTCGAGGTGATCGCATAAAGCTTTGCAACTTGCAAATTTTGTGGATCGGTCTAGTCAAGCGACCGGTATTGTCTAGCTTTACAGTAATAACACGCACCTTACCATCTCATCCTTGATGTGAATTTATAACCTTGTCGAGTGCTCTACGGGTTGGAGGAAGACTGTTGTTCACTAATAAAACGTCGTCATCAATTAATATGTTGTTGTGTATGCTATTTTTGCCTGGTTCATCAGCGTTTCCAAAAAGTTTGCATCTTTGCCCCTTATCAAAGGAACGGGAGTATCCATCAATTGTGATTCGGCCTTGAGGTTCTGCCTGAAACACGATACACATTTGAGAACAATAAGTTTCGCCATATGTCTCATCCTCAAAATTCAGAACTGCGTGGGGCGACGCTGACTAATAACCTAACGCCTGCGTGGTGGCAAATTTCCATGATTCGAAAGGATTATGGGATGTTTTACTGTGAATGGAGCGACGAGACTTTCGTAACAACCTCCAACACGTACCAATCTTTTCATCGATGAATCGATTCAGGTTCTGCAATTTGCTGTTTTTTCGGAGAGGTTGCTTTTGGAGATTTGGTTAATGTCGTGTGGAAATTCGTTCAACTGCACGTATTCGAGGATCATATGTTCCACATCTATTAATGTTCCTGGATATTCGAGGTTTCGATCTTTTAAATTACATTAAAGTAACATAATATATTAATACATTTGCCTGTCGACGGTACTGTACAACGGTGTACGAGTTAGATGTCATTTATTAGGAAAATTCATATTTTACAATAAAACGCATGAAAATTGCGAAGACAAAACATAATCACGTCGAATTTAGAATCCGCGGGAGCAAATTAACTGCGGATTCGAAAATGCATATAAATAAAATCGAAAACAATTGTTATAAATCAAAGTAGTCAAGAAAAGGATCTAAAACAAATTTTACTTTAGTAATTGTATGAAAATCCATAGTAGTTTCTGACGTGAACTTGTCCATGATTATTGTATAAAATGAAAATAATACTCGTTTTAACCACCAGGCGCCAGCACGCCATTTTCAAGGATATAATCAAATTTGAACTTAGGGTTTTGCACTAAACTGTATGGTAAATTTTATTAGAGTGATAAATTTGTAAAACTTTATTATGTTTTAAAATTTAATTTATTCGAACTCACAAAAGAAATGTATAAAATATAGGTTAAGTTCTATTTGCTAAAATTTATATTTCTGCCAAGAAATCAAATGAATCAATCCTCCCAAATCAAGCGAGAAACCAACACACAAATCAATATTTCTCTAAACACTGATTTTTATAAAGTTAAACGCACTCACTCTCATTTGTTATACGATTATGTTTTGTGATTAAATTTGGTTTTGATTCGATTTTCGGTTTGGGTTCTGCATCTATTGATATGTTAAGGACGAGTGAAGCCTAAGTTTTTTAATTTTTTTAAATTTAATTTTATGTTTGTTAGTTCTTGAATTGCATTCTAAATCATATTTTGAAACATAATTTTAAGCAGGCAGATCGCCTTTAATTATTCACAGAACATAAAATCTTGTTTTGAGTTCTAAATTAGGTTTAGCCACAATGTGTCAATTAGAACCACAACAAGTAAATCACTCGTTTTATTTGAATTTTTTTAATTTTATCTAGTAGCCTTAGCTAAAGTATGTATTACCAATAGCACAGACAAAAATACACAGATCACAGAACAATTTTTTGTGCGATTATCGAGAAACTCCAACATAATACTTGGTTATAACAGTTTGCAACTTTTTATTCAAAGCGTATTGCTGTTGGTTAGTGGTTTACACTAAGGTTTCTCAAGTTGCACAGAAAATGAAATATGTTCCCAATGACTGATCTATGTATTCTTATCTGTGTCTATTGGTAATTTTTAAGAAAATGCTACTATAGATAAAATTGAAAATATGAAAATAAAACAAACATAGTTACAAACATCATTTTTAGTAGTTAGTGAAACGTCAGCATTCAAAATATCAAGAACTCAGAGACAGTTAATTATTAAATATTAATTGTTGTTCAATACATCTATAACTTCTTTAACAAATTCACTATTTATCACTATTTCACTTTTACTGTTCACTTTTACTTTTCGCACTGGTCAAGTATGCAGTCAAAGTATGCTCACTGTGTAAATTACAAATGTGTTTGCGTACAAAATTGCTCGCGCTTAGATACTTCTGCATCACTGTTCGAGATTATTCCGTTTGTTGTATTTATTCATAGCCAAACCAAATCTGTCTCTGCAAACCCCTCGCTATCCGCTCTTAGGCCGTGATCAGTAATATACATTGATTATCCTGGTCGGTAATAACTTCTTTCCGCAGATGATTTTCCAGTGCCCGATTAAACCTCTCTACAATTTCGTCTGACTGTGGATGTAATGGGGTGGTGCGAGTCACATCAAGATATGTTAAGAATTTTGCAAAATTCTTGGAATACGGATGATTTGAAGTTTCTACTTTGTTCCGAGTGCAATTCGTGCGATACTCCGAACCTGCAAATCAAATTGTTCACAAATGTATGTGTTAATTTACAATCGAATAGGCTTCAACCCACTTACTGAAGTAATCAATACACACAAGTATGTATCGATTGCCACCCTTTGTTTCCGAAAATGGGACGACGATAACGCTCAATCAGATTTCAGGCAAGCAATTTGTTACTCGAAAACCTGGCTACCTAATCAATTTTACTAGACAAATTTGAATTTGAAATATTTTTTTAATTACGCAAAGACTTCCCGGCTTAAAAAACTATCCATCAAATTTTTGTGTTGTTTTACTATGAAATCACAATACCGGGTTTTAGACTAATTAATTTGTTTGTTTGCTACCTGATCGCGCATCTGCCCCAAAATTTTGGAATGTATTGCGTTTTGGCTAATACAAAGTATATACATATAACATTTTTATATACAAATGTATAAATGGCTAACCTTAGAGGCATCCTTAGAGGAAAAAAAGATTTGTTCAGCCATATTTCTGGACATAGCGCAGGCATTTGACAAAGTTGGCAAAGTGGTTTAAAATTTAAATTACAAAAAACTCTGCTATTTGAGTATTGCGAAATTCTAAAGTCGTACCTGAAAAGAAGATGTTTTAGTGCTAAACAGGGAGGAGTTTACTCCAGCTTAAAGGAAGCTAAAGCGGGAGTCTCGCAGCAGCGTGTCCTAGGGCCATTGCTTTTCGTGCTGTTTACAAGAACTTACGGCAGACGAATAATACAACTACCTCCATCGATGTAAACTTTTTACGAAAAGTGTAGCTACACAAATTAATGAAAAGTGTAGCTACACAAATTATCTGAAAGTGTAACTAATAAAAAGTGTAGCAATTAAAAGTGTAAATAACACGTCTTTACTAAAAAATATTGTCAAATTATTAAGTCAATGAAGTTAGCCCGAGCCCGAATTTTATGGTGGGTTTCTTGGATAAGTGTAGCCATCCCGAAAAAGTGTTAATAGATTAAAAAATGTAGCACCATCCCGAAAAAAATTCACGCATGCGATAAACAAACAATATAGATGTCCCTATGTCCATATCAGGTGGAAATAACCTTTGTTTTAAATTCATTAACCGCAATGTGATTTTTTGTGCAGTTACCATGGGAAACATTAAATTCTGTACTGAAATACCTAGAGATAAAGCCACCAAGCGGCATACACGGTCAGATAGGTCAATGGACTAACTAAGATGTGGAAACTACCCTATGTCCATATTAGGTGGAAATAACCTTTTTTTTATTTTGTTTATTTAACCGCAACGTGATTTTTTGTGTAGTTACCATGGGTCCACATTAAATTCTGTACTGAAATACCTAGAGATAAAGCCACCAAGCGGCATACACGGCCAGATAGGTCAATATACTAACTAAGATGTGTAAACTATCCTATGTCCATATCAGGTGGAAATAACCTTTTTTTAATTTGTTTGTTTATTTAACTGAAAGACGATTTTTTGTGCAGTTACCATGGGTCCACATTAAATTCTGTACTGAAATACCTAGAGATAAAGCCACCAAGCGGCATACACGGCCAGATAGGTCAATGTACTAACTAAGATGTGGAAACTACCCTATGTCCATATTAGGTGGAAATAACCTTTTTTTTAATTTGTTTATTTAACCGCAACGCGTTTTTTTGTGTAGTTACCGCAATTATCGCATTATCGCATGCGTGAATTTTTTTCGGGATGGTGCTACATTTTTTAATCTATTTACACTTTTTCGGGATGGCTACACTTATCCAAGAAACCCACCATAAAATTCGGGCTCGGGCTAACTTCAGTGACTTAAAATTATTAAAAAGATTTATTCTTTAAATGTTTGAAATGATATACATATGCCACACTAGGGGCAAATAAAAATATCTCAGCGATGTTACCAGTGTGAGCATATGTTATCTAATAGTGAACAGCTTGAGCTGTTAAAAATAGTAAATCAACATAAAATAAATAGTTTTGGGGTAGTTCAACACAAGTTTTAGGACGTAAAATTTCCTAAAAATTCAAATATTATTCAAAATACCTGCTACACTATGGCCGATTCCAGATTCAGCTATTCGGAACAGTTAACCACATTAAAATAAAAAGATTTGGAGTGGCTTGATTGTGCCATAGTATAGCAGGTATTTTTTTTTACAAATATTAGAATATTAATTAAAACTACCGATATAAAAATTGTCGTGAAGAAACCCCAAATCTTATATAAGCGATATATGCCCACACTTGGTAACATCTCTAAAATTGCTGGAATCGACCATAGTGTAGCAGACATTTTGAATAATATTCGAATTTTTAGGAAATTTTTCGAACTAAAACTTGTGTTGAACCACCCCAAAACTATTTATTTTATTTTGGTTGACTGTTTTTAACAGCTCAAGCTGTTCACTATTAGTTGACATATGCTCACACTGGTAACATATCAGAGAAAAGTACATTTAAAGAATTAATATTTTAATAAATCCCACCTTTAGTCTAGATATAATTGCTTTGCGTTAATTGCTACACTTTTCAGTAGTTACACTTTTCATTAATTTGTGTAGCTACACTTTTCGTTAATTTGTGTAGCTACACTTTTCGTTAAAAACTTTATATCGGTATAGTCATAAATAATATCCGAGACTGGTAGGTCAAGTGGAGAATTAAAGTTAATGAATCCCATTTGGACATATGGTGTGGGGATGCACCAAAACCAGCAATGTACAGCTAAACGAAAAAAATTTACAAATAAAACGAAACTAAAACTGAGCTGGTATATATTGTCAATTGGAATGAAAGTGCCTTTAGAATCGCAGTAAACGATTACAATTAACCTATAGTCAGCTTTTGGCTCTTATAATTTTACAGTGGTCCTTTTCGCCAGGCCGTTTTCTGATAAATCTAGATAATCTGTGTTTAGCTATAGCACTAATGGAAGCTCGAATGCAACCAACCATTGTGATAATAGAAAATATTCAAATTTGGCCGATAAATGGATACGGAGAATCCAATACCGCTTTTGTATTATTTGTGAATTAATATAGGAAAAGTTTATGTAAAACAGCAAAAGAACAGAGCAAGCAAATAACGAAAAATCATTTTATGTTTATTCCTTGCGTTACTTTGTGCGCTACCCTTATTTGTATTGTTGGTGTTGTGTTTAGACAATAATTCACGGTGGGAAATGTGCTTGCTCGTTTTTCTTCTTTTTCTGCTTATTTTATTTGTTGTTTGTGCTTTTTGCTGCTACATTTTATTATTTCAGTACATCCAAGTTGTCTTAATTAGTACGTAATGGATTTAAATGAACAACCCTCTTTGTTTTTAAGTACAATTTAAATATTTAATTTTATTGTCTTTATTTAATTTTAACATTTTTTATTTTGTGTAAGGGATGGCTTATTTTTGTTTCCTTATTTAAAAACAGCAAAAAAAAAATGTTAAAATTCCCAATCGTATATTACCATTACGGTTTTATAATTACGGTTGCTGGTGTAAAAATACGTGCGCGAGTTTCATCCAAATTTATTGAAAAGATTCGCATCTAAAATTCATCAAACATCTGATTCAGTTTATATATATACACTGGCAAGCATCATTAAAATTAAGCATAAAACTTGTTCATTATGTACCGAAATCTTAACATTTTTTAGTAAAAAAAAAGCTGAATAACATTTAAAGCAAAAATAAAATGTTTTGTTAACTTTGTGTCTTGATGAGGGTTAAATTATAAGTTTCTCATTTTTTTTTCTCACAATACCAGAATACAACTTTTATGTAAAAATTTCATATTATAATTTATCTATTTAAATTTAAATTTACACAAATATAAAACGATAAGAAGAACAACAATTCCAAAGCAGAGTACAGAAGACGAATAAAAAGATTATTAAATTATTTCAGAACATTTCACAAGACAACAATTTTTTTCTATAAATGATAGTAGAATTATTAAATGAAAAGCATATCATAATAATAAAATAAAAATATAATAATGAATATACTCGCTTCTGTCGTCGCTTATCAAATACACAGTTAAGCAAATTGAAAGGAAAATTTGATATCAGCACAGGTATGTCTGTTCAGATTTAAACGGTATGAGGATAGACTATTAGGAATAAAACAAAGAATTTGAAAAGTACTCAGTTAATTTTTTCGTTCCAACCAGCACACCGCAAATCCCAATGGCCACAGCCTTGCTTATCCCTTTCCGACCGAAGCTATATGCATCTCTATACCATCTTATTACAAAATTTAATAATTTTCATTGCATATCATAAAATCATTCAAAGGAAAACCAATTTTTCCACTCTGAATCCTTAACAATTTTCCATTTATTTATCTTCTCTGTATTTATCAAAGGAAATAGCTTTATCATCTTATGTACGTGGATTGGATCTAAAATAAAAATGTTTAATTGAAATGAGAAAGCGTACATTGATTTATAATTAAATAAACTTCATCAATATTTAAAATTGGTTTAATCCACCAAAAATTTTATAGAAACAGAGAAAAATTCATTTCTCGATGTCATAATTTAATTAATAATTTATGTAAAAAAATCTGAATTTAAATAAAGCAAAACCTTTTTTTTTAGTTTATCTTTTTAAATAAAACATTTTTGATTTTTTGTCAATTGTGAGAGCCGTAAATCCAGCAAATTCAATAAAATTACGACATTGAACGTTTATCTGGAGGAGCATAACGTTTTAGATTTTTCTTTATCAACCTGCTGCGGCAAATTTATTTTATTTTGCTTTGTTAAATAAAATTATATACAGGTAAGTGAAATTGTTGATTCTGGCAAATTTTTATTTTATTTAAAGAAAAATAACTTTTAAACATTTTCGAATTTTATTTTATTTTTTCATTTGCCTCATTCGTTCGATTTCACGTATATTTTTCTGATATTAACATTAAAATAATATACCCAGATCTATTGGAATTGAAATGGCGTAAGTCGTTCCATATTTATTCAGAAGATAATCTTAACCTTAATTTATAAATAAAATAGTTAAATTTTAAATAATTTAGGTTGCCAGTTGTGTAATAGTTATTGGGCTTGTTGCTAGTAAAATATAAATGAGTGTGAAGTTTTCACCAATTAACAAAAAATAAGCATGTAATGGAAATCACACTGTTAAAATATTTCTTATAGGAATTTTGAGTGAAGTAAAACTATTTTTAAGTAAAACTATTATCGGCCCCTTTTGATCTTCAGTGCATCCAATTCTGGCAAATGACAAGACATCACGGAGACTACGCCAAAAATCAATCATATATAAGTTGTTTTTTAGAGTCTGACTTATCAAATGGCGGGGAATCATATCACAATCCAGTTACACTTTTTAAGTAAAACAGTCATCAGATTTTTTATTTTTAAGTGAATCTCATTTATTCTCACAATAACAAGACATCATGGAGATTGTACTACAATGAAACCATATAGGAATCACTCCTACGAGTTTAATCTATCAAACGAAGCATGTCTCGTTTCAATATGGATTTGCTCAGTTTGAGTTTTTTCTAACAAATCTAAACATCCCACACATTGGACCAAAATGCCCTACTGTGTGAATCATTTCAATATGAACTTGCTCAACAAATGTAGATTGTACCAAATTTCCGTTATACAGGAATATCTCCTACGGGTTTTATCTATCAAAGAACTGTTGTACCGTTTCTTTATAGACTTGCTTAGTTTGTTTTTTTAACAAAAATCTCTCAACGGTTGATATTTATGTTAACAAGACATCTCACAGATTGTACCATAACGCAATTATGTAGAAGTAACTCGTATGGGTTTAGCCTATCAAACGGCATACGAACTGGTTAAATATGGCTTGAACCAAGATGAAATAACCTCAATTGTTCTGTCAAGCTAAAGACATCTCTGTTGCTAATATTATATTCGGTTCAAAGACGCGTAATTCGATACATTTATTTGCCTACTGGTGGACTAAATTTTTAAATAGCATATTTATTATACGTTTATTAGGTTTTCGCTGACAATTTTACCATTTTTTACCAAAATAAAATTACCAACCATTTAATTATTGGTTTTCCAAATTTTTAGTATTCCTTTGATCATGCCTAGGAGATATTCCTATATGGTTTCATTGTAGTGAAATCTCCGTGATATCTTTTAATTGTGAGAATAAATGGGATTCACTCAAAAATCATAAGCAACCAATGAGCATTTTGTTTAAAAAACGTATTGAGCCAATCCATATTGGAACGAAACATGCTTCGTTTGGTAGGTTAAACCCGTAGGAGTGATTCCTATATGATTTCATTGTGGTGCAATCTCCGTGATATCTTGTTATTGTGAGAATAAATGAGATTCACTCAAAAATCATAAGGAACCAATGAGGAGTTTGCTAAAAATAACGTATTGAGCCAATCCGTATTGGAACGAAACATGCTTCGTTTGATAAGTCCGTAGGAGTGATTCCTATATGGTTTCATTGTGGTGCAATCTCCGTGATGCCTTGTTATTGTAAATGGGATTCGCTCAAAAATCATAAGGAACGAATGAGAAGTTTGCTCAAAAAACGTACTGTGCAAATTCATATTGAAACGAAACATGGTTCGTTTGATAGGCTAAGCCTGTATGAGTTATTCCTTTATGGTGGTATTGTGGTGTAATCTCTGTAAGACATCACAGACGTCATTGTGAAAATAAATGAGAAGTACTCAAAAAAAGAAATAACTGATGAGAGTTTTGGTTGTTTTCGTAGGTCCGGTCAATTGGGGCATCACTGTTTGGTAGAATTTTGGTGCTATTTATGGGTTTATTTTTAACGACTATTCAACAGCCTGAAACGAAACGATGCTCAGACTTTCATGAATACGTTTTTTTTCTTATCGAGGCAAAGTCCTAATTTTCCATCTACCATATGTAGTTGATGAATTATGTGCAAGTC
Source organism: Nephrotoma guestfalica (assembly GCA_963691935.1). NCBI lineage: Eukaryota > Metazoa > Arthropoda > Insecta > Diptera > Tipulidae > Nephrotoma > Nephrotoma guestfalica. Next base: position 20,982,217 of record OY829913.1, read on the forward strand.
ACTCGATGGTCTTGCCATACAATTCATCCAAATTTAATCGATTCATCGAAAACGTACATAGATGATGAGCGAATGAGAAAATTAGTTTTGTTTGATCTTTCAACGTTAAAATTAGTTAGTGCCTAAACAAAACAAAAAAAATTGAAGTGACGGTTTGCGTTACATGTGTATTTTATCGGTAATAGAATATAAATTAACTTTAGTGTTTTCCTAGTGTATTGATTTGCTGAATCCACCAGTTACCGAGTAAAACCTGGTCCATCTATTTACCGACGTCTACGTAATTACGCGCTAATAAAAACCCCTATAAGGTGAGGTTTACGGTTACAAATATAAGCCAAGCGCATCATTCATCTAATGTTATTTTTTTCATATAATCTCGAGGACGGTGGTGAAACTTTGTATATACCTAAAATACGGTTTTACAAAACGAATCATCCTCTCCGGGTGGAAAGCGCTTTTTTCTACGGACATACATAAATGAAGCATCCAAATTTAATAATCATACGCCTTTTAGGAAGGGCGATATTTTTTTTTAAATAATTAAATTTTGTTAAGTGACATTATTATAGATAATCATTCGTCCTTAATTATGTATCGTTATCTAAGTGTGGCTGTACCTTTAAAGGTACGGGTATTTTTCTTAATACTTCCTTTCATATTTTTACTTTATCTTTGTTTAATTTTTAATTAAGTTATCTATTTAATTTCATCATTTCTTATAGCTTACGAATACTATTGAAATGATTATTGTTAATTCATTTGCTTGGTTTAGTGTCTTTTGAACATTTAAGATTACGCAAGTATCTATATACATCTACCATCGCCATCAGTGAAGCGCTTTACCGGTCGGTGAGTGGGTAAGTCATTTTTTTCTGTTGTTAAATTATTTATTTTATTATATCTGCTCATTTGGGTATTTAAAACAATAAAATTGGTTAATTAATTTAGTTGAATGCGTGAAATTGCTATCACCATTATTTAGATTATTATTAATTGTCAAATTGCTTTCAAAACAGTGACGACAGAGCGCTAAATTTACATTAATGACAGTTCATTCCATTGTTTACAAGCGTACAAAAGCATTTTAGTAGAATTCAAGCCGCAGATTGTTAACCAGTTAAAACATCTGCATGTGAATAAAATGTTTGCGGATCGCACCATAAATCGTTATAATGATACTGGCAGCATTGCAAAACGCCATGGTCGTGGACCGAAACGCACGGCAACATTGCCGGATATCATTCGGAAGGTGAATGCCAAATTGGCTCGGAATCCGCGCCGTAGCGGCAGAAAAATGGCTTGTGAGGCGAACATTTCGCTCGAACGGATGCAGCACATATTGAAAGATCATCTTGGACTAAAGGCCTTGAAATTCCATAAAACGCATGGTCTCACCGATGCTCAAAAAAAAGTTAGAGTGAAAAGAGCTAAGGAGTTGTTACGCTTGCACGAAAGTGGCGATTTGCCGAATTTGGTTTTTTCCGATGAGTCACCGTTCGTTATTGAGCAATATGTGAACAAACAAAACGATCGGATTTACTTGCCCGGCCGTTCTACTGAAAATTTGGACCAGCGGATTGCCACTCGAAACCAAGTGCCATCGATGGTGATTATGTGTTGGTGGGAGCGTTGAAGCCTTGAGCACAAACAAATTTCGGCCGCAGAGCCTGGACATTTCAACAGGACTTCCACTGCCCAATGGCCACCAAATTCACCGGATGCAAATCCGGAGAGCAATGTTGGGACAAAAAAATACCAAAGTGTCGATCATCTCAAGCAAGCGCTACGCCGGGAATGGGCCAAAATATCGCAGAACCACTTTCGTGCTGCATGCAATAGCTTTGTTGGCCGTTTGAAGGCCATAATCGCGGCTAAGGGTGGCCAAATCGAAAACTGCTAATGCAATTCGAAAATTTAAATATTTGTGAACATTGTTTACTGTGATTCAATAAAATTCATCAAAAGAATAAAAATTCTGTGGCGTTTTGTTTTGGTAACACTTCGTATCAGCCACCCAGTATATTACATCGCCTGAAAAGTTCCCGGTCTGATACATAGATGGCGCCACAAACTTAAAACCCATATGATGTTTATATTCTATCAACCTTCAAATGATACCTGTTAAAATTTCATCGCATTTCGATCTTTAAGTTTACAAGTTACCATTGCTCTAGTGATGCTACTTTTGTTAATTTCAAAACAATGGAAAAAAATTCGTGTGTTGATTTAACACTGTTATTTGATGGGGAAAATATCGTGGCAGTGGTTTGATAAGTGTCATTGACTGGTATGCTGAATTTAAACGTGGTTGTACAACCACCGACCATGCACCACGCTCTGGACGCCCTAATGAGCATAAAAAAATTCACGAAATTGTTTTGAATGGCCGAAGGTGAAATTGCGTGAGACACGAAAATTTGTTCATGAGAAAACTGTGTTCGAAGTGGGTACCACGTTTGCTCGCAATGGATGAAAAACGACAACCCGTCGATGATTCCGTGCACTGTTTGAAGCTAATTAAGCGCAATAAAAATGATTTTTATGCGGTATGTGACAATGAATGGAACATGGATCCACCACTATACACCAGAGTCAAATTGGCAATCAGCTGAATGACGAGAGGACGGTGAACTTCGTCCGAAGCCACCAAAAGCACAACAGTCGACTGGAAAGGTTTTGGCGGCTGTATTTTGGGATGCACATGATATAGTATTCGTTGACTACTTTGAGAAAGGAAAAAAGATCAATATCGAATACTTTATCGGGTTATTGGTGTGTTTGAAGGAAGAAACCGCCAAAAAACGACCTCAAATGAAGAAGAAAAAATTACTCTTTCACTAAGACAATTCACTAAACATTTCACAAGTCGGTCGTAACAATGGCAAAATTGCATGAATTGCACATTGATTTGCTTCCGCATCCCGTATTCGCCGAGTTTGGCTACCAGCGATTATTACTTGTTTGCAAACCTCAAAAAAAGCTCCAGGGAAAAATTTGGCTCTAATGAAAAGGTGATTACTGAAACTGAAGCTTATTTTGAAGTCAAAGATAAATCGTTCTACAAAAAAGGCATCGAGACGTCAAAGAAGCGTTAGACTAATTGTATCGCGCTAGAAGGAAATTATGTAGATGAATGAAATGTATTTTTCCAAAAAAATTGTATTTTCTTTGTTAGACCGGGCTTCCAAAACCGTAAAGGTGGGCTTCATTCATATATTTGGAAATATTTAAAGCCTTAGAGACATTTTGACGTTTAATCGAAAAATTTTTCATTGAAAAAACTGCAACTTCTCACTAAATTTTCGACTAGCCTTCGACTTTCTTATTTCCATATACTTTCTGAGTTACCCACAACAATTTTTTCTTAAATTCAAGGTAGATACGAGCACTTGAAATACGATTTTATGTCGAAAATATATATTTTAATACTTAAACTGAATGGTAATATAACGATTTTTGAATTCAACATGATAAAATACAATTGATCCTCCCATTTCGAGTATTAGAAAATCTAGTTTTTATAATCTAATACTTAAATAAAATTTCCCTCGCGTTTTGTTTTAAATGTCTTCCATTGGATAAAGTAATTTCGAGTATTTTAGACAAGTTCCTAGAATAAAATTGTTATCAAGCTTTAATAAAAAATTTAATAGAAAAAAAAACGACACTAATACATAAATAGTTAATTGTTTAGAAAATCTTTATGTCTAATTATCATTAATTCGCAGTCTCTACGTTTACAACAAGCATGTATTGTGCTGTGCTGCATATCATTAGTGTTCAACCCAATTTTCCCTCTTGTTTTCTTCTGTATTAATTAAAAAAAAAAAACAAAAAAAAACTTAACTGACTTTACAACAAGTAATTTTGCTTATCAAACAGAAAACATAAAAAATACAAGTGAAGAGTAAATTTTTAATTTTTCCCATTTTTTATTCGAATTGTAGAATGTTTAGTTTTTCTTTTGTTTGTTAAAACATTATAAACATGAACAAAACAACAGCAACAAACAACACAAAAGGTAAGAATGGGATGTATTATACTCTCGCACACACACACACACAACACGACTCAACAAGAAAGGAAAACATTTAAAATAAACAAATGATGATGAAAATGAGGAAAACTAAACTTTAAATAACAATATTATCTCGAGCACAAAAAAATAATAATTTATATAAAATTAAAAATAAATGAAAAATATAATTATAAAAATAATATTTTTTATTTATTCGGGTTTGTTATTATTATTTCAGGAGAAAATAATAATAATAATAGAGCTAAGAAATAAAAAATTAATTAAAGAAAATATTTTTGTTGTAGACGACGTCATTGCCTCTGTACTCTGCACTTGTGTATTGTGTACGTATTGTTCTTATAAATAATTATTTGAATGACAAGTAAAAACATTAAGATGTTCTAGCTATAATTATATGGAGTAGCAGCTATGCGATAGGCTAAAATATGAATTAATTTAATTGCAATTTAATTAGAATTTTGCTGCTATTTTTTGTTCCCATGACTCAGAAATAATATTATGTTGATATGGGTTTTCTTTGGAATTGTTTACATCTCATAAATTACATGATTGTCGGAGTTGCTATTAATGTTGGGACATTTCTCCTCTCGCAAAGTGTAATGAAAATTAGAGTAACCAGAATCTACTTAAATATAAGTCCTGCTAACTCAACATTTATGAAATAAACAAAACCTAACTAAGGATGTATTGGTGTATATGTACACCTCGTATTGTATATCAACAAACCAAATTAACAAACCATTTTTATACACACTGACACAATTGAGAAAGTATTTTTTTTTATTTGGCACTAGCTCCAAAAATTTGGTGCCATATGGCCCAGTTTCAAAATTTACAATTTTTAATTTTTTACATTTTTTACCATAATACTAATAATTTAATTTTAATTTTAATTTCTTTTCATACACATATAGCACACATCGATCCCCTTTCACGCTACCATCTGATTTGTTCTAATAAATTCATACACATTCTTATATACGTTCATTCCCATTCCTATCGAACATTTGTCTGCTCTGGTTAAATGCATAACATTTCAGAATCAAATGTTCGATGTTTTCCACAACTAAACAGCTTTCACATAATTCACACACAACCAAATTGCGTTTCTTCAAACATTCTTTCCAATTTCCATGATTCAATCTCACTCGTTCCATAGTTCTTAACATTCTAGTACCACCTTTGAGCACTTTAAAGAACGGTTGCCTCAAAGGAGACCTAACCAACTCAAAGTACTTCTTACCTTTCACCTGACATTTTTTACTCTCTCCCATTTTCTCTACAGATTCACCTGAAACATGCGAAGTACGTCTCTCGCAAACAACCCCGTTTCGCAAGCATATCGGCTCTTTCATTGCCTTCAATCTGTAGGTGTGAAGGTATCCATTGAAGGATGACCTCCCTCCCACAAGATTGAAGATACTTATATAGCATTTCCACATACACATTGCCATGAGTTCCCCCACCTTTACTAATTAATTCCAACCCACTCCGGGAGTCAGAGAATAACACTACTTTCCTTCTCCCTTGTGTCATTGCCAACTTGATCCCTTCCAAAATCCCTATCAATTCAGCATTCATTATCCAGATACTGTCATGCACTCTTACCATTTTCTTTTTCCTCATTGAAGGAATATAAATTTCGACACCTACTCGATCATCATTTACACTTGCATCTGCATACACTTCCACATGTGCAACATAATTCATTCGCATTCTGCAAAATTCTCTCTTAACCGATAACTCATTCATCATTGCTTATGTTGTGTCACCAAACTTCAACTGCACTATTAGATTGCTCGGAGGGACTTTCGGATTTGCCGGACGAATCTTGGAGAATATGTTAATATTTTCCAAGATTACCAGTGATCTTGTTGTCGTTTTGTAAACCGTCCCTCTTTGCAATCTCTCTTTCATTTCATTCACCAATTTATTGTCCTTAGTTAACATTCGCACAGTCTCTCGCACGGTGATCCATTCCCTCTTATAATTAACAAGCGAATCACCTAATTCAGACCACAGAGTGTGTATTGGTGTCGAATTGATCGCTACCAATACCACTCTAGCACACGCATTCTCCACAAGCATCAACTTTTTAAACCCAACGTTGGACCCATCACCATATATCCTCATTCCATACGAAATTTTAGTTGACACTAGCGCCTTTCGTAACATATCAGTCACAAACGGATGAGCACCCCATTTTGGTTTGCTCACCCTTTTAATCACGTTCAATCTACTCTTACAGTTATCGGCCAATTTTTCCATATGCACTTTGAAATTCATTCTTCTGTCAATCCATGTTCCCAAATACCTAGTCAATTTCACACACTCAATTCTCTCATTATATATTCGCACATCAACCATCCGATTCGTTCTAAAAGCCATACTACAGCATTTACTCGAATTTACCATCAAATTCAATTCACTCAAACATTTGGTTGCCTGATTCACACATTCTTGAGCCCGACTCGATGGTCCTCCCCTTGCCCATCAGGACAAAGTCATCTGCAAATTGCAAAATGACTATGCCCGAGGAGTTACACCTATGTATCGAGCTCGTGTACAGGTTGAAGAGAGTCGGTGAGATTTTACTTCCTTGGGGGAGGCCCATAGTCATCGCTCCTTCCAACCTATACCCTCTGCCACATAAAAATAACTTTCTCTCTTTATTGCATTCATTTGCAAATTTTCCACGGAAACCCCAAGTCCATAAGGATCTGAGAAAGTTTCCCTGGAACTACGTAATCATATGCCCTTTCTATATCCAAAAATACCGCCACAACATACTTATTTTCCTTTTATACTTCCCACACTTTTATACTTCCCAAACTTTTCTACACATTCATTAGCAGAGTGGTTGTAACGGAACCCAAAGGTGTTTTCCGGAACAAATTTCCCTCATTCACAAATTTATCCATGCGACCTTTTACCATACCATACTTGTTTGAGAATTCGAAGCAAGGCCGTCTTGGCTTCGAATTCTAATCTACAAATCATTTTATAACTCACTTTGTTAGTTCCGGGTGTAGTAGATTTTGATATTTATAAAACCCCTCGGAACTCTTCTCATTCAAACTCCTAAATTCATTTTCATTTTCAGGTAACAAAACATCATATATATCGTTCAAATTGCTACGTACGTCCGTAATCATTTGTAAAAAGACACCTCCATTCTCTCTGTCATCTACACTGCATTTCTGCCTTGCGCTCTATATCCTCTCACTCTATTAAATTTTTCCCATACATCCTTAGTTGTGGTCCTATGTGTCATTTTGGACACATAGTCCCGCCAACTTTTCCTTTTCGCTCTACGGATAGCCTTTTTCAATCTTGCATTCATCCTTCCTAAATTCTGCATTCATGACATATACACCTATTGAACTCTCTCAATGCTATTCGTTTCCTTTCATACCAATACTGGATTTCATTGTTCCACCAACCGTTCACCTTGTATTCATTCCCTCTGACATTTATAGTACACATTTCATTCACTCTCTCTATTTCATCCTCAAGTTGGTTAACCTCATTTACTTCTTTCATTATGAGAGTCTCATTCATACGTTCGACCCATTTCTTACCATTCATAATGACCTTACGGTCTATGTCAACATTTATACCACCTAAGCATATCCTGATCAAATAATGATCACTACCCAAATTCTCATCTGTGACATTCCGATCATTTCACTCCTTTCGCAGAACTGCAAGTCGTTCGCCTTTACATTGTTTAAGTAGACGTCATCTTCAATCTTATGGCTATCGAGCTGTGGTTCTTAGTTTTAGTAGATTACGTTCTTTTCCAAATATATTTGTCAGCGGTTCGTTATCCGTGACCAATGTGAAAAATCCGCCAGCTATCAGTGCACCTGATAACTTCCTGGATGCTAAAGCGATTGGTAAATCAACTCCGTTGTCGATGTGGTGGCTAAAAACAGCCGCGATCCCTTTATCGGGTGTGTGGCTCGTGAAATAGACATCTGGTATTTAATTTCGTCGAAAACCGTTTGCCTTGTTCATTTAAAACGTTGACTTTGCCTCAAACTGTGTCCAATCGCTCACGCTCGCTTGCAAACCAGACCCATGGAAGAGCGTAGTTCTTTGATGTTTGTTGGTAGACTTTTGCGTTAGCGATAGCGTCCAATTTATCCTGTGATGGAAAAATTACGTGTTTGTTGAAACGACGACTTGATATATCATTTCTTCATGTAAGAAAGTAAATTTTTCTCGTTTGACACAATTCCGTTTGTGTTTGGTATCGTTTTTTCCTGCGATAGCATATCATCGAAGTATGTAGCAAATTAATATCTCGTAGCTAACCATTTTTCCATGGGTCGTTGTAATATATCGGTATCCCTAGAAATACATCTAAATCCCATGTGTGTTGCAATTGTGAGCAAGTGTCGCGATTCTGGATGAACTTAAAATTACAGATAAGCATCTTTTAAGTCGATTTTCGCGTGACGTTCTCCACCACCTAATGTGCGCCCTAAATTATCAAACAATTACACTGGATGGTTTTCCAGTAATAGACAGCGATATTAAGTTACGCTTCGATACGTTGCCAGCTGGTGTGGCCCATTCGATAGCGTCTGTTTCGTTTGGATCATCTGGTGTTAAAACTCAATCACTAACTTGATGTCGTTTTCTTATATCGAGGATCGAAACTTTTCGGTCATGCATCATATTTCAAATGTGTTTTGACTTTGTAGTCTTTGATGCATGCCACTTTATCACTGAATAACTCATTGAAATTCGCAAACATATTTGATAGCTCTACGTTAGTCTATTATAGGAGGCTTGCATCGCTGTATTAGGTTAGGTTTTTGTAACCGAATAAACATGTTGCTCAAACGAAATGTTGCTCGTTTTACATGAATTATCTCTGGTATGTGTTGTCGTGGTTGCATTATTTCGTTGCTTCCAAATTTGTTCTCAGCCAGTTTTAATACAACATGAAGCGTAGTGTCGAATTCACTTGCATGAGTTGCATGTTACATTAGTTGCTTGGAATGCAGTGTCATTGGTGTGTTTCTCGTATCCGCAACATCTGGATTGGTCCGCATATAACTTTTGTGGTTGTGGGGCGTGTGCGTTTCCCCGTTTCGATGATTATTTTTTCTGTATATTTTGTTAACATTTAGTTGTTCACTGATTTAGATTTCGTTGAAAGTTACTTCATCCATGGTCTTTGTTCCCTCCGCGGCCGGCGTTTCTGATGGTAAGTGTTATTTTCAGATCTGAACAGCGTTGTTTAAGTTAAATTTCAGCATATTCTCGTAACTCGTTCGCGTACTGTTTAAAGCATTGTGTCCCTTCCGGATACAGCTCCAAAATTGTGATAATGCTTTAAATTGAGTCGTTTTGTGCGTATACAAATGAATGAAACCCGGAAAAAACACCTTAAGTTGATGATGCGTGTTCGGTGACAAACAACAAAGATATAAAACCCGTTTTGCGTTTACGTATAGTTCAGTGTTATTACCATTGAAGCCAAGTGCTTCAAAAGCATGTGCAAAATTTTCTGCCGATGATGTTGGAGATGCGATGTATTGTCCGCACTTGAAATTTTTTATCGGAATTCTACGGTATGTGTTGTCATGGTTCTGACTCTCGTTTTTGTGGTCTTAACGCCTGTCTAATTGTATCTATGAGCGCGAGGAATATTCAACACTCTACTGCTAACATACCCCTTAAATTTTTATTGTACCGTAATCGCTTAATACACCTGCGTAATTTAAGCTTGCGGTGGGTATCACTACTTATAGCGAGAGAGGTCTGTACTAACACTACTAAGACCAGTTTTTTAGGATAAGTGGCAAATCTTTAAGAGATATAAAATGAAATAAATAATTGTACCTGACCAGGATCCCGATCTCCATAATGTCGTCGTCCTGTACCAGCAATTAATTTCCTTCAACACAAAAATTGCGGTTTTTGGGAGATGTGCGTTCTCTGAAATAAAGAAACTCTGTTAAATATTTAGGAGCAAAATATCCTGTTGATGTCATCCTTAATTGGCATAATGATACCCGTATACCGTTTGTGCAGTAAATCTTGTATCATTATACCAGTGCCATCCATATTTTCCAAAAATTGGTTTAAAAAATTTTACTAGCACTTGCTGATCCAAATCATTCCGCCGTAAACATCGAATATTTTGGTGATGCTCCTGAAATATTTACTGACAAAATAACACATACAACATTCTACTCTAAACACATGGGGGTGGATTCGGTCATGTGTGTAAATAGATTGCAACAATATTATTTTAAAACCGTCAAAAGTACTCAATTTTTAAATTAATTTTAAACAGTAGCCAAAATTATGGTTTACGTGAATCTCAGCAATTAATTTAGCATTCCACAAATCTTATTTGTAATCTGTAGGTTCAACGTTTAAAAATCTGTCCAATTTTCTAATTTATTTCCCGTTTCTGGAGTGTTAGAAATTTAACAGTGTAATTTCTAAATAATTTTGTAGCACACACTTCATTATTATTAAACGACAATGACCTTTTACACACGACGTATATAACTTCGGCTTTCCATTCAAATCTGGATCAAAAATTCAATAATTTTCCGCCCTCGCTTATTTTGTGTCAGCAAAAACTACAAAAATTTTAATTTAACTAATTATTCATTAATTTACAGCACATTGAAGGTAAAAAATTCAATTCACATACGTCTATAGAGTAAAACATAAAAAAATCTACTTCATTCTTTTATAACGGAGGGAAAAGAACATAACACTCTCAAGCATAGTTGAAATGTAGCTATATACGAGTAGGAGACGAAGTCAAATAATTTTCTTTCATATCCAGCAACCAAACCAACAGTTATAAAAGTCCATGACCAGTGACCAGATATACCATATGTTAGTATAGAGAGATACGTATACGTTTGCTTGTATGCAATATTTGAATATCAAATTTTCACAACTTATATACGAGTAAACATATAGAGATGTTTGGTGCTTCATGGTTTTTATTTATGTACCAAAGACGCAAAATAATAAAATTATAATATAATAAAAAAATAATAATGATTCTGCCCGTCTATATAAAATCTAAAAAAAATAATAATAAAAATATAAAAATATGCTTTTTGGTTAAACATAAAATATATTTGTATCTCCCAACATATTCGTACGAATGTACCGTATCCACTCCGCACACAATTCATTCTTTCCATCCAGAAGAAATATAAAATAATTTACACAGCAAGTGTACACAGAAACAAAAAGCTCACATACAACAGTCTCAACAGAATTCAACTACCATATACCATTCATATATAAAAAAGCACATAACGAGAGATAATTTAGTTAACAATAATCAAAATTGAATATAATTAAATTTTTGTCTCAGTTAGAATATAATTTTGTTGTTGTTTAACATTTTACGTTTGCAATCAAAAAAGCTTCCTTGTTCCAAGTTTACTTGCCTTTTGTTTATTAACGATTGAGCTTTTTGTGCTATATGTCATCATCACGAAATTGAATATGTAGAGAGAAAAACCAAAAAGCCACATGTAATAAATTTATAAAATTTTATTACCATAACCAATAAAATAAAAAATTTATGTTGTTTATTATTTCTGTGTTGTGTTGTGTGTGGATTTCTGATTATCAAGTGTGATTTGTATTTGGTTTTATGTCGTTTAATTTCGAAAACGGTGTTATGTGATTCAATTCAACAAATCAGTTCTATATCGATTAGCATCTATACATAAAGCCATTTAAATACTTTATTTCGCGGTAAATTATTTCGACAATTCAACTAAAACAAAATATCTTTTTATAAGTGTAATTTAAACTAATTTCTATAAAATTAATTTTGTTTCTCAATTTGAGAATTTTTTCTCCAGCCGAGAAATATGATTCTTAAATTGATCTGCTTGAGGAAAAAATCTAAATTCATCTAAAATTAAGTATTCAACAAACTAAAAGTGACAAACTTATAAGAGTAAAAGGTGTAGTGGCGATTCGATGGTCAATGACAAATTCGTGTTTTCTAGAAGCCAATCATGATTAATTTGGACCTCGTAGTTTTTGCAGATTTGCCATTCGCAATATCGCCGTATGCATTCAAAAAAAGTGTTTTTTAAAAATCTTTGTGAGTGCGGACTAAATGTCTGTGTCCTCTCTGGGCTGACGGTTTGTCCGATCGGGATGAAACTTTATACTTTCAAGTTTTTTCATTAATTCGGAGATCCCAGTATAGCATTTACGATAAAAACGATTATGAACTAAACGATTATAATTAAATTTGAAACAATATCGGTCCAAATCATTTTTCAAAAACATGAACGGAAATGGAATTTATTGACAAAAAACTGACACAACAAAAATGCTGCCCTATACATGCTAGTCGGATTGGTTTGTTGGAATGAAACTTCGTACTTAAGCTTTTCCTACTCGTTTTTTCGGATTTTTTTTAAAATATAAAATAAAATAAAAATAATAATATGCAAAATGGAGGACAGTCACTTCAATTTGACCTAGTACAAAATGATCATAAATTAAAAATGTATTATGTGCCATAACTATATAATCACTTTTTATTAGATTCTCAATCTTCAATAAAATAAATAAAAATTAAAACAATTGATATGCCGTCTACCCCCTCCTCTCTTTTAAGATCAGATATCAAAAAGTAAGCACCCCCAGTATGAGTATATTTTAAATCTGCCCATATGTATTTTCACTGTAACAACTGTTGCCATAACTTAGTATTTGTACATATTTTCGTGGGGCTAATTTTCAAATCATAAACTGTTCAGGTTTTGAAACATGTCCCACAATGAATGTGTAGGGAGCAAACCTACCTTTATTTGAAACCAATTTATTTTCTTCAAATAGCAAACATGAAACGAAAATTTAATTAATTTACTGACCTGTTCAGCAAAATTACCGATTGATACTTCAAAACGAATGTTTCATATAATTAAAAACAAAATAAAAAGATTCGAAATGTTTAAAACCAAGAAAGTTAAACACATTTCAATAAATCTTGCTCCGCCACCATTTGGGTTATTGGGTGGCCTTTTCGTTTGAAAATTGAAACGAAGCAAAAATCCTTAAATAATTTCATTTCCGTATAAATAGCAGAAACCTGAAAAACAAACAACCAAGGAAAAATTTCCTTGTTCTGAGATACCCTTTTTTCGTATTACGGTTTGTATGTACCCTGGGGGTGTGTGTGTGTGTGTGGTGCGCGATAAAAAATGTTGTTGCCATCGAACTTGAACTTGCTCGAGAGAAAAGCAAAAAACCAACGAAAAATTAAAAAAAAAAAAATTTAATAGAGTTTTTATTTTAATAATCAAGCAATAAATTTAATTTACGCTAAATAATTATTTCATTACAATAAAAACAAAAACAAAATAATTATAAGGAACACAAAAATCCCACAAAAATTTTAATAAATTTCGAACCCAAGTGTACAAACGAAATAAGCATCAGATTTTTTTTTTTCTCGCATTGAAATGGAAAATTGAAGAAAATTTAATTCATTTATATAGCACGAACCATTTCGTTGGTACTGTGGGTGTCGGGTAAATACCGTTTTTATTATTATTATTATTTGTTTAGTTTCGTTCGCTCTCGGTACTCGAGTACAGCACAGACCAGAATCCAGTAAACTTTTTGCCATTTATCCCTTGCTTACATATACTCCTTCCTCGGTTCATATTGTTCGTTATTGTATTTGTAACTATTATTTATTTTATTTTCAATTTCTTCGGTTATTTTTATATTTAAGAGCAATTTCCACCACAATCAGTTATTTAATTATCTTTCGCCAGCCTTTCAAGGAGAATTTTATGTATATAGCATCGAATTGCCTTTATTTCGTGCCATATTTCAAATTTTTTTTCTATTTGGTATTTTTTTGTCTTTATTATGTTTTGTTTGGTATTTCGTTTCGAACCAGGACATTCCAACGACCCGAGTATTAAACAACCTTTAATAAAACACTCTGGAGTGGGGCCTATCAAAATATTAAAGTACTTCAAAAGGTTTCAAGTTTAAATGTGTACAATACACAAAAGGTTTTAGAATTAGGGTTTGCTTTCATCATGATTAACTTACGTGCTAAACAAATCCAGTCTTAGGTCATATTTCTTTCCCTTTTCTTAGACAGATAATCATAAGTGTTATTTTTCTAGAATATTAAGTTTGCATTTTTTATATGAACATTTCTTTATGTTTTGCTTCGCGTGCTCTAGATTAATTTCTTCCTAATTACATTCTTAATTATTTTGTTTTTTCTTTGCTGTTTACATATAATATATCTTGGTATTAAATATTTGAAAGATGAGGTTAACATTTATACCAAATTCCTTTTTGCTTTGAACCAAGCCAAAAATATAAGTGCACAGTTTCGGTTTCTCTCTGTGAGTAGATTTAAATATTCAAACCCACTTCAACCTACCTAAACCAAGAATTACCGTATTCCAGGGAAATGTTTAAATAAACGTGTTATACAATATTCTTAGGAATTGACGTCTTACCATATTCTTATTAAGGTATGTTTTAACGTTCTTGGTAAATCTAGGTCGGTATACTAGGTTGCCCAGTAAGTTTTGTCGTTCGATAAGAAAAACGCGATTTTATTTATGGTTTGAAATACATTTTATTATTCCTGAATTTTCCTCTCCTGAAATCCCCTCTCCCTCATGCATTTTTTTAGATGTGAGAACAGCCAGAAGTCGGAGGGAGGTAAATCTGGCGAATACGGCAACAATTCGTACTTTAATTAACTAACTTTCGCGATGGTTTTTTGAGCTGTGTGGGAGAGTCTTGACGAACAATTATTTTTATCTTCTGTAAACCAGATCTTTTCTCACGAATTTTTACATCCACCTGGTCCAAAAGCTTACAAAAATAATCTGAGTTTATTGTTTTACCAGTTTGGAGGTAATCCATTGATGCTAACGCCGATTTCTGGACCCACACTCGCTTCGGGCCGAAGCACCGGGTTCACACCACTTTTTAGTCTCTTTTTGATTATGGTGGTAGACCCAAGTCTCATCCATAGTGATGTAACCACGCACAAAATTCTTTTTATCCTTTCTAAAACGCTCCAAATGTTGGTGAGAAAGTTGCATTCGAATGTGTTTTTGCTCCGTTGTTAGCGAACGCGGCACCCATTGTGCACACAGCTTTCTGAAACCCAAAACTTCAGTCAAAATATTACTCACACTGCCTAATGAGATTCCTAGGTCTTCCACTAAACCTCTCTCTGTTAATGGACGATATTCAGAAACGATATGCTGCATTTTGAATTAAAGATGAATAGGCCTTATGCACCTTTAACAATCGTTCATGAATTTGTTTTGGTGCTACACCTTCCAAAAATAAAAATTTTATCACTGCACGATATTCAATTTTTTCCATTGTAAAAAATACTGTGACATGTCAATTTTGAACAGCTGTTAATATATGAATGAGTTGACAGATCTACATGCATCTTCTCGTATTCATAAAAAAGTAGTACCAATTTTAGAAAAATAAAGCGACGAACCTAATAGCGCTATCTCTTATTGAACGACAAAACTTACTGAGCAACCATTTGTGCTAAAAAATTATTAAAAAATTACACTGCTAAATTTGTTATTTTTCCAATTGGATTTTATTTTTAAAAGATAACTATATTGAACACGTTTCTAAATATTAAGCCGCCGACTTTAAAAATATCTACAGATTCCAGCTGACAGGTTTGGAGAGGTGAAGTATAGACGTATTTCAAAGGTCTGTTGCGGTGTGAACTATATTTTTGAGATTCGTTCTACTGATTCGTTCTTCATGCGATCTACTGGGTCTATAGCGAATGGGATACAGTGTTGTGCATTGTATTATGTACGAATTGTATTATGTACGCGTATTTCCGAATTGTCTACATGTTGGTGTCAAAAATAGCGTAAACAATTGGTTTTTGAGTGACAATGCTCTAGACAGAGAAGAACAGGTAGAATATGTAGACAATTCGTAGACAATAATTCAATTCAAATAATCTGTGTCAACCTGTGATTATTTGCTGACATTCAATTACAATGTCTTACAAAATTTTTCCGCTACATTTACGGACATCGTTTCATGTAATATCTGCGATTGCCAATTTTGTTACGATTGTAGTGGGCTTGACCGTGCCGCGATAAACTCAATTAAAAAGTACACCAGCATTTGCTTTTCTGGCAACTGCTGTATATCATTGATCACAAAAATAACATGTCCAAGATTTTGAGGAAAATTGATGTGATAGTGGACAAAGCCGCTGACAATTTGGACGCCAAAAATTAAATTGGAGGTGGCTGAAAACGTCGATGTCGCCGCAAGCTATTGTAGGATCGGGGCCTCCCATCAACTCTATCAAAACTGTCTCAGTGCCTGTCAAAAACTATTTAATTACCAGTCGTATCGATCCATCCGTCTCAACCGATCAGATCGTTAGTTATGTCTGTGATAAACTTCAAAAATGTTCGCCAGGTGACGTAAATTGTAGGCTATTATCACCCAAGGACCGGGTTTTGGACAACTCACTAACGTTCGTCTCATTTAAAATTGGTTTGAAGGAGGCTGATTTTAACATACTTAACAATTCTGACGTTTGGTGTGCTGATGCTTTAATCCGCCCATTTACAAATTATCCACGCATATCAAAAAACCGGACTGTGGCCGCGTTTCAACGGCCGAAGTAACTACTGCGTTAATCAGCCAGTTTAATTTATCAACGACCGTCGCTTCATCTAATACCATCAACACCTTCACTTCTATCTACTATCACAATGCCTCCAGTATCCGCGGTAAAACCAGGGATTTCCGGTTAGGCATACTTGACAATGATTTCGATGTTATAATAATTAGCGAGACCTGGCTTACGATCAATATGTTATCCGAAGAGTACTTTCCACCAGACTATGTCGTTCATAGATTATGACACCAGTTGTAGAGGCGGTGGTGTTTTGATTGCTGTAAAGAATTCAGTCTCCAATGAAGTGATCGCCTGCCATCCCTGCCTTGATGCCATTGCCGTTCGCGTCAGACTAGCTTACAATACCTCGATTGTCGCCGTCGCCGTTTATATTCCTTATGGATCCCACCGGGATGTCTACACCACGTTTATCAACTACATCGACTCAGCCGTTATACCTTCAGTTTGCCCTCTTCAAATTATCATTGTGGATGACTTTAACTTACCCGGTATATCTTGGAACGATGTCGACGGTGTGTTCTCTTCATCCTCAACCGACGAAAAAGCATTGACTATCATCGATTACTTCGCTTCCATATCAACAACGCAGCTTAACTGCTTCAGCAACAGTCGACGGAAATTCCTGGACCTGCTATTTGCCAACGACGTCTTGCATGCCGATGTTGCTCCATGCTTGGACTTCACGGGACGCGAGAGCATTTATCACACACCAATTACGATAAATATTTTTTATATTAAATGTACAACTAATTATTTTTCTAACGATTTTCTAACTGCTGATTGGGCCGTTTTACAGCGCGGTGCGGATTTGAATGACACGGTGCACAGATTCAACGAGCTTCTCGGGAGTGGTATCGAGAGATACGTTCCGCGGGTTATCAATAATAAATCCGGCTTTCGGGAGCCATGGTATAATACCGAGTTTGTGCTGCTCGAGAAACGACGCAACAAGTTTCATTCCCTTTACAGGCTTTACGGCGTTGAATACTATCCCGATTTCGTTAACGCCCGCAATCCAATCCCAACAAATTTTGACACTTCATTAAGAGTAAGAAAAAGGTTTCTGGTTTTCCGTCGAATATGTCTTACTAGACCACCACCGCCAGTCAGCCATCCGACATTCGCAAATTTGTTTGTTGCGGTTTTCAAGCCACTTCGATCAACTGACACCGCCTCTCCTACTACTACCACCTCCATTGTACTCGATCATTTCAAACTTACCGATCAGGAGGTTCTAGATCAACTGCTCCTTCTCGACGTTAGCAAGGAAGCGGGTTATGACGGTTTTCCACCTATCCTATTCAAACGATGTGCCGTAAGTCTGGCCCCTGCAGTTACCTTCTTGTTTAACGAAAGCCTTCGTCGTGGTATTTTTCCAGATCCCTGCAAAATATCATGCATTCATTCAATTTTCAAGGCGGGTAATAGAAGTGAGGTAAGTAATTATCGTGAGATCGCCATTCTCTCTGTCTTGTCCAAACTGTTTGAGTCCATGGTTGTCCAGTCCAGAGTATTGCACTTCCATACCAAGAGACTTATTTCTCCTTTTCTGCATATGGGTTTTATCTCAGTAGGTCTACCGTGTCTAACTTGTCCTCATTTTGTGGTCATCTATTTGACAGTCTAAACTCCAAGCAGCAGCTTGACGTTGTCTACACAGACTTCGCAAAGGCTTTCGATATGATTGATCACTCCATTCTTATTAGCAAGTTGGAGAGTCTCGACTGTAATTTCATTCCCATCGACTGGTTGCGTACTTATCTCTCAGATCGTTGGCAATCTGTTAGGATTCTGGATTCTTTTTCTCCATTATTTCGGGCGCCATCCGGCGTGCCTCAAGGTAGCGATATGGCCCACTGTTATTTTCATTATTTATTAACGACGTTGTAAAATGTTTTAAGTTTGCCAACTGCCTCCTCTTCGCAGATGGTCCACGGAATCTCGGCTATAGTTTTTGACAGCTTACAATGTTATCTATCTATGGGGCGAATATGGGTCAATTGTAATGGGTTTAACAATAATTTTTGAAATTATTTAGTTCGTGGTGTTGAAAAAAATGTTATTATTTCATTATACAAGATTTTAGCTATTTCTCCAATTGGATTTTAAATTGAAATTCCTAAACAAGCGACGAACCCGTTTTAATAAGTAAGTATGAGGGCACTTTAGTCAGATAGTCGGGTTACAATACATGTGGCTCATCCAATGAATATTAGTATCAAAATTCGGAACTAAAATTGTGTCCATGATATATTGCTGAATTAGTGGTGTCTGAGTTAACTATATGTGGGGTTTGGTCTACAGTCAACTCTCCAGAGATGACTAGATTATTTGTTTCCCCGTTTTTAGAACTCTTGTGAAGGACAGCAAGTATAGGTATGAACTTGTTTCGGTACGCTACTTTGTTTTAAACCGATCGAGAACGATTTACCCCCAATTATGCATATAATTTTTAAAAGCCATAAATAACTTCTTGTGAATAGTTAGCTCGTGGGATAATGGTCAGCGCAGTTTCTTATGATTCTGCATTTTTGAGTTAGATTTTTGGCAAAACCAAATTTTTATATTTTATAAAATATTGCAGTATTTTAAATAATATATTAATTCTGATATATCTTCAGATAAATTGGCCTCGATCGGTTTAAAACAATGTGGCGAAAAAATAATCAATTCTACAAGTTGTCACAAGATTCCTATAAAAGAGAAACTAGCTCTTCTAGTCGCCACTAAAGTTTTAAAAATAAAAAAATATTTGCGTGGCAGCACTGACGTTCAGCGGAGACACAAAACCCATATATAGTTGGACATCACTAATTCAATAATATATCACGGACACAATTTTATTGCCAAATTTCGATACTAATATGCATTGGAGGAGCCACATGTATTGTCAGCCGACAGTCTGGCGCAAGTGAGCTCATACCTATTTTAATCGATTCATTTAACTATCTGGGCCACTATTAACGAACGGTAAGTACGAGGGCGGAGTGAGAAGTCTGATAAAAATGAAACAAGGAATAATATTTTCGGCGAAAAAAATGTATTTTTCAACGTAGTCCGATCCCTTCCGAATACAATTTTTCCAACCCTTCAAAATAGGCGTTTGTTGCATTAATGATTTCCTCATTAGAGCCGAATCTCTTCCTTCAAAATGGCCGAGCCATTTCTTCAAGTTCGGAAACAGGAAATAATCGCAGGGGCTAATTCGGGAGAATATGGCGGATGTGGAAGCCATTCGAAGCGTAATTCATGGATTTTGGCCATGGCAACTACACACGTGCGCACCCGTGCATTGTCTTCATGGAAGATAACTTTTTCTTCGACAAATGCGGTCGTTTTTTTTTCAAAAAGTCGTTGAAACGGTCCAACAACTTTTTGAAAGAAAAACGACCGCATTTTTCGAAGAAAAAGTTCTCTTCCACGAAGACAATGCACGGGTGCACACGTGTGTAGTTGGCATGACCAAAATCCATGAATTACGCTTCGAATTGCTTCCACATCCGCCATATTCTCCAGAATTAGCCCCCTGCGATTATTTCCTGCTAATCTGCGCCGAGGAAGGCTAGGGCGGTTTTATCGGCCAACAAGATCTTGGCCACAGTTTTTTGAGATGCACGCGGCATAATCCACATCGAATACCTTCAAAAGGGGAGAACAATTCTCAAAAGGAGAGAACAATTATCCCCTTTTGAAGGTATTCGATGTGGATTATGCCGCGTGCATCTCAAAAAACTGAGGCCATGCGCAGATTCGCCAGTAGAAATCCACTGTTTAGACTGTTCGTTGGTCTCCGCTGTATAGTGATGGATTCATGGATACATTCCACAGTCATGAAATGACGCAAAAACTCTTTTTTGTTTCGCTTGAACATCGCCAAACCTGCCTCTGCTTGTACGACCTCAACGAAAATCAATGATTCACATAATGCTTTGTTTTGGTTTGCGTAATGGTTTTTCCATTTTTGCGTTTGCATAATGTTTAATTAGCACACGAAATTCACTTTTTTCCATGTTTGCAAAAAACAATGGGGTGACTGTTTTCAATGGCTGTCAAAACTGAACTAAATGACAGATCTGTCTGAAGCTTTTAATTTGGTCTAGTGGCAGATGGTATTGACACATGACATCTGGGCTTTGCAACTTCTCACTACGCTCTATCGTATAACTTAACCACTCGACCACCATACGTATTTAGAGTAGAATTCGTAACACTACCCCACCTTAAATCTGTTCGTCACGAACAGACACATCCAATGTCATGGCGCTTCAATTTATCAACCTGCACAACTTTCCGTGCACCTACAAAGTGTTCTTGAATCCGATACACATCGTCACTAATCCTCTTGACAATTTTGTATGGACCCTTTCCATCTCGTTATGCATCTCGAGGACTGCTTTGCCGCTTCCTGAAATTTAGCGACACACTAAATCACCTCGTCGAAAATCGGCAAATCTCCCACTCTAGTCGTATTGCGCTTCTGAGTTAATTCTGACGTTCGTGTTGTTGCTCTCTACTGTGAATCCATCTTTGTCCATTTGTCGTCGTTGTACAGCTATGTAATTTTTGCGGACTCTTACTGCTTGTCAAATCGGTCGTTTCTCGACCCCTGGGCGCTATCATCGTCGTATGTCAGCACACTTCCTTCTCAACAAAAATGTGTGCCACCTTCGCACGACTGTCCGTCGCGGTCTTCTGGATCACTGCCGGACTCACCCTCAACAATCGTACTGGAAACTTCCGCTGGGCGTCTCCAAAGGATCTTTGCTCTATTTGATCAGCCAACTCATCCCTCGTTTTCTCTGGCGGTAAACTCTCTTTAAGTCGGCTTTAATTTATTTTTATATTGCTTTGGAGTTAAATATTGCATGTTTCTCTGACGTGTGACTGCCCATATGTTAGTTCTAACTCAGTCATGACCCACTCATAGCTCCTTTCTGTTCCGGATACAGCTTGCAAGACATCTGCAGCTTTCCCACGTAGAGCTATCGGAGGCTTTAAAATTTCCCTTGAGGTTCCAGCAACTGGTTCGGCCGAAAATGTTTTATTTAGATGGCCATCTTCAATAGTTCCTGTCTGATTTGTCCCTCAAATTCGTTGAGCTGGTCGCCGAGTTTTTTCCCAAGGGACTTTATTTCTCTATTGTACTTCTTTATGGTTTTTGTTTATTTACTTTGTCTTTTTTTAAATTTATTAATTTCAAACTTGAAATCTTGCTACTTTTAATTTCAAAACAAATTATGATTACGAGTTGGTCATGGTCCTTGTAATTGATCGTTTTTGGTAATCTTCATACTGTGGTTTAAAGCGGATCCATACAAATTTCGGAAATCCCATCCCAATACCCTGACTCCTAGCTGGAGTTAACAAACTGTCCGAAATCTTTGTATGGATATTCTGTTAACAGAACAGTCTTTCCATAATTTTTCTTTAGTTGACCACTTCCGTAAGTTGACTAAGAAACTCGGTTTATCTGTGGTCGTCTCATGGGATCTAACTTTTGGGCGGTAGGGAACTATAGACAGCATGAGAGCAACCTAAGCTTGTGTTTTAAATACTTTTCTCAGTCCGATTAGATGCCGTATTTAATTCAGATGTCGTGTATGTCATCGTTTTATCTTACCCTAATACGACTTCTGTTATACAGTCCAGAGAAAAAGACTTCTTCGAACAAGGTAAGCCGAACGCAATCTACATCAAACTTGAACCAGCTTCATGTAGAAAATTTAAATATTGCGAGTACAAGTGTAAATCAAGTGGGTAAAGTTCAACATAGTCCAAAGAAAACACCTATACAAGTGATTAAAAGTGCTTCTTCGACAGAATTAGTTATACCGCCGGTTAAAATTATAAATCAAAACAGCGAAGAAAAAATTAATTCATCAGCAAATGCAATGCTAAACGAAAACAATAAGAATGAACTCAGTGCGACGAACTCTAGTGACCGTGGTCAGTTTGAAAATAATCTAGGGCAAACGGGATTGGATAGGTATATCACTGTCCAATCTAAAAGAAAACATAGCCCGAGATCTGCTCAGTTTGCTGTCAGGAGCAAAGTGACACGGATTGAACTAGGTGTTAACCAAATACCGCTTAACAACCGATTCTCTAGTTTAGAGGTCGGTGACCTCAATACAGTGCCGAAATCGAAACCTGAGAAACCGCCTCCAATTTATTTAAGGGAAGCATCTAACAATGAACTGGTTAATAAAATCGCATCATTAACAGACTCTAAATTTTATATTGCCCTGCTCAAAAGGGGTAATATAAACGAAACAAAGATTCAAACCTTCGAAATCGATGGCTTCAGAGCCCTAGTCAAACATTTTGTTAGCGACATACAAGCTGCACTTGCTGCAGAAGGTTTCCATGTCAAATCTATTGGTAATATAGTAAACCGTGAGAAGGTACCCCAACCAATGTTCCGTTTGGAACTAGAGCCAGAGGAAGAAAAGTCAAAAGGAGTTCACAAGATTTATAACCTAAAATATTTGCTACATCGCAAAATAGTAATTGAAGAACCTAGGAAGAGGTCAGGACCAGTTCAATGCATAAAGTGCCAAGAATACGGACACACGAAAGCATACTGCACCTTAAATGATGTTTGTGTTATTTGTGGTGAACTTCACGACTTCAAACAGTGTGACAAATCTCGCAATGACCCATCTGTGAAACGTTGCAGTAACTGCGGTGAAAATCATACTGCAAATTACAGGGGATGTGCAGTGTATCTGGACTTAAAACGGAAAATAAACCCTAAAATGAGAGCTGAGCAACGAATGCTCAATATGCAATTTAATCAGAGGGCCATGTTACCAAAAAATACAATAGTCACCAAACCTGCGAGTGCAAACACACAAAATGATAACTTGGAGACGTTTGACAGCAATTTTGCACAGCCAGGTGTTTCTTATGCAAACATCCTAAAAGGTAGCAAACCGAAACCCAAAGTTCGTTTTAATGAAGAGGACCTAAATATTCATACCACGCTAAATAAATTAACCGAGACCATCCAAAGTTTCATGACGATGATGGAAAGGCAAATGAGCATGATGATGCAAAATATGAATACGCTTATGCAAATAATAGTTAAAAATCAAAAATGACAGTTCTAAAAATAGCTATTTGGAATGCGAACGGGCTTCCGCAACATAAAACTGAGGTACACACCTTTCTTATCGAACAAAATATAGACATCATGTTAATATCTGAAACACACTTCACCAAACACAATTTTTTTAATATTACCGGCTATTCCGTTTATGACACCAAACATCCGGATGGAAAAGCACACGGCGGCACAGCAGTCTTGATAAAAAGAAGGTTAAAGCACTACGAGCTCCAGAAATATGCTAAAGATCACATCCAAGTTACAACTATTTGTTTGGACGAATGGTCTGGGAAATTTGTAATATCGGCTGTTTACTGTTCACCGAAACATGCAATTAAAAAACAGCAATTTATCGACTACTTTAATCAGTTGGAAATCAAATTTCTAGCAGGAGGTGATTACAACGCTAAGCTTGTGCAATGGGGTTCGAGGTTGACGTCACCCAAGGGCAAGCAACTCTACGAAGCAATAAACGAGAAAAACCTAGATTATTTATCATCTGGACATCCCACTTATTGGCCTACCGATAGAAAGAAAATTCCTAATTTAATAGATTTCTGTGTAATACGAGGAATAGCACGCACCAATGCTCAAGTCGTTGACTGTTATGATTTATCATCAGATCACTCACCAATAATCGTAACACTAAGTACGCAAGCATTAAAAACTGAACCACCCCAAAGTTTAACAAACAAACTAACGAAATGGGTTCTGTATATAGAAACATAGTAGACGTAAATTGTCATCTGGATGTCCCACTGCAAACACCAGAAGATATCGATGCCGCGATGGAAAACTTAAGACAAATAATGGAAATGGCTGCAAAAAAAGCTACTCCGGAGTACAAAAATTCGGAACAAAATAGTAAGCTTTCAAGTAACATTCAAAAGTTATTGGCAGATAAGCGGGTGACTCGGCGGCTATGGCAGCTGCACCAATCTCCTTTTCATAAATGGAAATTAAATAGAGCTATTAAAGCTCTAAGAGAAGCAATACGGGAAAAACACAATCTTGGAATGCAGAATTACCTAAGTCAGCTCGCAGCAACAGAGAAAACAGATTACTCACTGTGGAAGGCAGCAAGAAATTTAAAAAGGCCAGAGCTATCGAACCCACCGATAAGGAAACCAGATGGTCACTGGGCCAGAAGTGATTTAGAAAAGGCTATCGCTTTCTCTAACCATCTACAAAAAGTGTTCACTCCAAACGAAAAAAATAATGACTGCGTACTACCACAGTTTACGAGGGACGAGTCGAACCCAAATCCAGTACAATTTAAATGGAAATGCGTCAAAACGGTTATCAAAAAAAGGATAAATCCTAAGAAAGCTCCAGGCCATGATCTAATAAGTGGAAAAATGATCAAAGAATTACCCGATAGATGCATAAAATATATAACATATATTTTTAATGCGATTATGAGATGTGAATACTTTCCCCAAAAATGGAAAATATCTCAAATTATCATGATTCTTAAGTCAGGTAAAGACGAAACCCTAGTCTCGTCGCACAGGCCAATAAGTCTACTTCCGATAACTGCAATTCTTTTTGAAAAGATGCTACTAGAAGAACTAATACCTATATTAACTGTAGGTCGCATTATACCAGATCACCAATTTGGATTTAGAGAGCAGCACGGCACAATAGAACAGGTGCACAGAATTGTAAACACAATTAAGCTCTCCTTAGAAGAAAAGAAATATTGCTCGGCAGTTTCCTTGGATATTGCGCAAGCTTCCGACAAAGTATGGCATGAAGGATTAAATTACAAAATTAAAACTCTTCTGCCTAGATAATTTCATGCAATTCTTGAAAACTACTTAGCCCAAAGGATGTTCCTTTTGAAACAAAGTACGGCCACTAGTGATTTAACCGAGATAAAGGCAGGAGTACCGCAAGGTAGTGTATTGGGACCTGTGCTATATTTGTTGTTCACAGCTGACTTACCAATAACTGAAAACATAATCACTTCAACTTTTGCTGATGACACAGCTATATTGTTTTCACACAAAAAT
The DNA here is from genome assembly GCA_963691935.1 of Nephrotoma guestfalica. Classification (NCBI taxonomy): domain Eukaryota; kingdom Metazoa; phylum Arthropoda; class Insecta; order Diptera; family Tipulidae; genus Nephrotoma; species Nephrotoma guestfalica. The sequence goes on from OY829913.1 coordinate 21,008,097, forward strand.
CCTCAAACAGCATCGAGTGAATTACAAGAACATCTGCGCAAAATAGAAGATTGGTTAAAAACTTGGCGGATAAAAAGGAATGAATGTAAATCAACACATGTAACATTCACCCTGAATAAACGCACATGTCTGGCAGTAAAATTAAACAATATCACAGTTCCTCAACAAACAAACGTCAAATATCTCGGTCTTCATCTCGATAGAAGATTGACATGGAAAAAGCACATTGAAACAAAACGAAATCAACTAAAAATAAAATTTTCTAAAATGTACTGGTTGATCAGAAGAAAATCGAAACTCTCTCTAGACTGCAAGGTTCTACTATACAAAGCGATCCTAATCCCCATATGGACATATGGTATCCAACTATGGGGCTCAACTAGTGCCTCAAATATAGATATTGTACAAAGAACGCAAGCAAAGATACTTCGTAGCATTACAAATGCGCCCTGGTACGAGTATATTCGAAACAGCAACATCCATAGAGACATAGGAATTAAAACGGTTAAAGAGACAATAAAATCATGCAGTCTAAAATACCATCTGAAACTGGAATCACACCCTAACGAATTAGCTAGAGAACTACTAAGGCAACCGAAATACAAACGGCTTGGCAGAGTAGATCCTCTAGATTTAATCAACTGAAATATTTAATAATTACACGCATTTGACCTAAGACACTTAAATTAAATAATAATGCATACTAATATTAAGTACTAACATAGGTTAAGGCTTAAGTAAAAAAAATATATAGTTTTTAAGAATTTCACACTTCTTGTTAGTTTCGTATAAAGAAAGATTCAAGAATAAAGCCTTTGGCAATAGTTTAAAAAAAAAAATAATTTAAGCTAATAAAAGGAGGTTAATAAAAGATTTTTTTTGTTTCTGAATTTTTAATATTCTATCCTTACATATTAAGTATTTAAATTCTTGAGATCGCAAGTTTCGTAATTTTAGAAAATTTCTGAAAAATAGAATCATCCACTTTTGTATACGGTATACAATTTAATTTTTATTAAAAATATTATGCTACGCCAACATCATATAATGTTAAAGCCTTGACATATCAAAAGGAGCTTATAAAGCACAAACGGCTTACTAATTCTATAACCTGCAACCACACATTTTTCTTGTACGTTATGGCAGAGTACCTACTCTTAAATTGTATAAAATAGAAAACCTTTTTTATTTAATTTAAAATTCTATACAGTTCAAGAGAAACCATGGCCTGGAGCGCAAACAAAATTTCTAGATTTAATTTATTTCTCTGTACGTTTTTATAAATTTTTTATTATTTTGTTTTAATTTTAAATTTAATTTAATTGACAGCATTTATTTATAAAATAAAACTTAAAATAGAAATAAATCTACCGTCTATTTATTTATTATTTATTTATTTCAAGAAGTAATACAACCATTATGTAGGTAGGTACATATTGTTAAACAAAAAATTATCTTTGCTCTAGGCCACATTCCGAAATAGAGTAGCAAATTTAGAATAAATATGTGGTGATATGTGAAATGGGTTAAACAACCACAGAACCGGGTTGTCGATAAATAGAATAATAATTAATTAAAAGTGTATAGAATTTAAAATTAAGTTACACACCAACATCTACATATTTCATTCCGCAAGCACAAGCCGATCCCGAACCGAACATAAATAATTTTCATTAATTAGTAGAAGTTTTCCGACCGCCATAACAATACAATTACAACACAATAATTATTCCACTCTATGTAATTGTTGTTTTAATGTGCTTTCTGTTTTGTTTTTATTTAAATCAATACAATGAGGGAAAAGCTCACACAAATTAATTTTTTGTTTTGTTTCCGGTTTTATTTTTCCACTTCTGGGTTTTCATCTCATATAATACGAGTATACTTAAACAGTTTTTTTTGTAAATTACATAAAAATAAATTGCAGTAATAACGTAAAAGTCCAGCTTTCTTACTTTAAATATTTTTATTTTTATTAACTGAAATTTAAGTTTAAAAACTATAACAAAACAAAAGAAAAACACAAGACGAAAATGTATATTACGAGATTTTTTTATATTTTATATAATTTTTAGTTAAAAAGTTTTTCCTTAAAAATAAAATAATTCTTATACGAGTAGAATACATTTTCTTTGCCTTGGTGTAATTTTTCTTTTTGTTGTGTTTCTTTTTATTATCAGAGAATAATTTTTATTTTGTTAAAGTGGAAAATTTACGTAACATTTAAATCTTTATTTTTATTCCGAAATTTTTCATGAAAACGAGTTAATTTTATTAGCAACACAACACAAAACAGAATGATAACAGAGTTAAAATAAATGAATAAATAAATAAACAAAATAAGTCGAGGAGAGAAGAGAATTTTTATTTATTTTGTACAAAAATTAATAAAATATTTTGTTTTAGCAGTAAAGTAAAAATATGTTGAAATTACTTAACCCATTTTTGTAGTGTGCAGTACTCCAAATTTCGTATTTTTATGTATATTACGGTAATCGTAGTTTAGTTACGAGTGGCATAACTTGACAAATACCGTAATTAGAGCGTTCTCTACTAAATTAATTTTGTTGGTGAACCTAATCTAACAACTGAATGGTTATGTGTCTATTTATACATCGTTTCTTTACTATTTTTGAACCTACCTAATTGAAAAACTCCGTATTTGTGTACCAAACAATCGCTGGCCTCCTATCGACAATTTTCTGGGTTAGTTTTCATAATTTTTTTGGAGTACGGGATTGACAGCCTCCACGAAGTATTCATAAATGGATACGGGCGTACTCTGGGCAATGTTCTGTAGAACGATCGGTTGTGGTACCCAATCCCGTCGTAGTAGTGAAGCAGAATAGCTAATTAATCAATCAAAACCATGCAATGGTACAAACAAAAGGAAATAATACTCCAGGTGGTACACCAATATCAACATTGGTAAATCCACTCTCTGTGGAGACTGGCCCTATGGATTCACGAAATAAGTGATGCCTCAGGAAATTTTACTTTGCAAACAGCCGAATCTAGTAAAACAACTATTGACCTAGAAAAGGAGAATATGAATCTCTTGGCGAGGCTAGAGCATATGGAGCAATTATTTGCCAAGCTAAGCGAAGAAATTGAGTATCTAAAGCAAGAAAATGAAAACCTAAAAATGAGTCAGATAAACTAATCTATTCCACTGATGAAGATGAATTACAAAGAGAGACGGACTGGACCCTAAAGAAGAAAAAACAGTCCAGGAAGAGTAAGAAAAGAAAAGCTGAATCGTCACCTGAGGCTGAGCAATTAAATGGTAGAGGACAATCTAGTCCAGATTCAGAAGATGTTCTACCCAAAGCCAATCAACCAAAAGGTAGTAGAACTACCAAATTTTTTGCAACCGAAAGAAAAATCACCCCACCAATAAATATTGCGGGTGTAACCAGTTACCCAGAAATTCAGTCACTGACGAAATCGGTTACTGACAAAGATTATAAGGTAACAGCGTTAAATAATGACGTCTGGAAAATTAATACTCTGGACTCAGATACTTATAGAACCTTATCTATGAAATTGAATGCGGAAAAGTATCAGTGGTTCACTTACGAAAACAAACAGGCCCGACCTATAAAAGTCATGGCAAGAAGTTTGCATCACACTTGCAAATTATCAGTAAAAAAGCACTCCCTATTTTTATGCTGGTATTTGACAACAAAGAGAATGTTCAAAACATTTATGGAGTAAAAGGAATCCTTCACATGAAGGTGAAAATTGAACCAATGAAGAGAACCACAATACGCATACCCCAATGCAAGAAATGCCAGGCATTTAATCACACCCAAATATATTGTGACCAGGATCCAAGATGTGTAAAACGCTCAGGTAATCATTTTACCCAGACGTACAATAGACAGAGATGTGCCAGCTAAGTGTACATATTGTAATTGCAACATCCGGCTAATTATCGTGGCTGTGGGGTTGCTAAAGAACTACAAAAATTAAGAGATAAAACAAGAAATCAAATATCAAACCAGATGGATCAAAACCCACAACCAAGCAATACAGGACAAAGAAGTTCATTTGCACAGATAGTGAAAGGTTTGGGTTCAACCAAGCATATGGGCTCTGAAAGTCACCAAATTATGGAAAACATTATGAACAGCATTGCAGCTATTACAAAGGGGATAGATGACCAAAGTAATCTGAAAAACATGCTACTTGACCAACTGAAGAAAATGCAACTCCCACACCGCAATCCAACAAAAAATGTTAAGTAAGAACACAACTTCCAAAATAGCAATCTGGAATGCGACTGGCATTAAGCAGCAGATTCCAGAAATAGAAATATTTTTAAAATCAGAAAAATCGACATTTTCTGAATATCTTAAAGCCATCTAGTTTGTTAAAATGCGGGGTTATAACTTATATCACTCCATTCGTCCAGCGAAAAGAGCAAGAGGTGGTTCGGCATTACTAATAAAAGAAAATATAAAACACAATTTGGAATCAAATATCGAAGAAGAAACTATGCAAGTCACTACTGTAAGGATCTAAATTAAACACAGACAGCTTACTGTCTCTGCAATTTATTGTCCCCCCGGCATAATTTGAAAAGGGAGGACTACCTTAAACTATTTAAATCGCTTGGACGTGATTTTATTATTGGAGGTGACTTTAATGCGAAATGCACCTATTGGGGATCTAGACTTACGACTTCAAAAGGTAAAGAATTGCTTCAAGCAGGGCAGATATCAAAATGTGAATTTTACTCTGGTGGTTCCCCAACATACTGGCCCAGTGACGGTACGTAGATACCTGACCTAATAGACCTTTATGTAGCTAGAGGTATATCCCAGAACTACATTCACATTGAAGACAGTAATTCTCTAGTATCGGATCATTCCCCGGGTATCATGACAGTTAGTGAAATGGTAATTCAAAGAGAGAGGGCACCTAGATTAACAAATTCAAAAACAAACTGGGATCTTTTTCGTGAAGTATTGGCGTAAAAAATCAATCTTCAGGTACCGATAAGAAGTCCCCACTAGTTGAAAGATGAATTAGAACAACTCAATGAAGCAATTCACTATGCTGCTTTGGCAAGTACCCCCATTATACAAAATAAGAAGAAGCTTAACATATCCCACTCAATGCAAGTTAGAGAGTTGGTAAGACAAAAACGACGGGCACGTAAAATCTGGCAAATAACTAGAACACCGGAGAACAAAACAATTCTTAACTATTTAGATAACAGTCTCAAATCACTTCTTAAAGAAGTTAAAAATGCATCAATCAACACATGTCTAGATAAGCTAACCGATGACAAAAATTCTGATTATTCTCTGTGGAAGGCGACGAAGGGACCAAAAGACCCAAAGTGCAAGTGCCTCCACTTAAAAAGGAGGATGAAACCTGGGCAAGAGGTCCTAAAGAGAAGGCTGATCTGTTTGCGGAGTATCTCGAGGATACTTTCCAACCACTACCAAGGCAAACGGCCAATGAAAATATAATGTCAATCCAAAAACTAGATGATTGTGCTATACGCCCAGTAACTCTCAAAGAAATAAAAGAAGAAGTAAAAAGCAACATGAATGTTAAAAAAGCCCCAAGATATGACTTGATAACTTGCCAAATAATCAAGCCTCTACCAGATAAAGGATTTGGTAAGAAATTACACATAATCAATGCAAGCTTTCGGTTAAAATATGTTCCGTGGCAATGGAAAGTAGCAGAAGTAATCATGATAGCAATACCTGATAAACCGCCTAACGATAAAAAAAATCATACAGGCCAATTTCATTGCTGGCCATTGTGTCAAAGCTCTTTGAAAAATTATTACTAAAACGACTTAAACCAATAATTGAGGACCGACAACTAATTCCTTCACATCAATGTGGATTCATGGAAAAGCACTCCGCAATTGAACAGGTGTATAGAATCACCAACGTTATTGAAAGAATGTTAGAACGTGAAAAAGTATGCTCCAGCATATTTCTGAACGTTGCCCAAGCATTCGATAAAGTCTGGCACAGTGGGCTGGAATTCAAGCTGCACAGAGATCTGCCAAGGCAATTCTATGCCATAGTAAGATCTTATTTAACCAATAAACCTTTTCGTGTGAAATATGAAGATGAATACTCCGAACTAAAGAAAATCTCTGCCGGTGTCCCACAGGGGAGTGTCTTAGGACCAATCCTGTATTTATTATATACAAGGGATATTCCAACAACAGATGAAGGAACCATAGCCATCTTTGCAGATGACACAGCAATCATGGCCATTGGAAATAATGTCGCTGATGCAACGAACAAACTCCAGAAGATTACCAATGCGGTTTGTAACTGGACTAAGTGCTGGATAATCAAGCTTAATGAGACGAAATCCTCGCATATTAACTTTACATATCAAAAGGCTTCCCATCTAGCGATAGTAATTATCTCCCGACTGGTGCCATATGCAAACAAATCTAGATATCTTGGCATGACTCTCGATGTCAAGCTCAAGTAGAGAGAGCATGTCAAAAAGAAAAAAGTAGAAGTTAATATTAAGTTCTGAAAAATGAAATTGGATCATAAGTAGAGGGGCTGAGCTTACAATATACAACAAGCTGTTGCTATATAGGCAAATACTAAAACCGATATGGACCTACGTATTCAACTCTGGGGATGTACTAAGCAAACAAACGCCAAAATGATACAGACGTTTCAAAATAAGGTTCTCCGTAGCATCGTAAATGCTCCGTGGTACACAAGAAATGAAGACCTTCACAGGGACTTACAGATGGAATACATCAAAGATGAAATAAAAAAGCATGCCGCCAAACACGAAATAAGGCTCCAGGAACATGGAGGGGTTTTATCGGAAAATATTCTCTAAGGATAGGACAATTCGACTTATATAGTGGTATCCTACCCCAAATTATGGAAGTGGCTTGTTAATGGCCCAGATTGATAAAATACTCAAAATTTACTGTGGAAAATTGCTATTAGTTAGGTTACATTTTCTCCGCTAGGAGAAACCATATGCCTGAAAAGGTTCTCTAAGAATAGGCCAATTCAAACTATATATAGTGGTATTTTGCCCCATTCTCTGGAAGTGGCTTGTTAATGACCCAGATTGATGACATACTCAAAATTTACGGCGGAAGATTGCTATTAATAAGGCTACATCTTCTCCACTCGGAAAAACCGTTTATATGAAAATGTAGGATAGGATGATTATGAAATACATACCAAAAATAATACCAAACATGTACACTGTTAAATTTAAAAATGTTCCAATTGGATTTGTTTTGTAGTGAAATTGAAACATTTTTAGATAATCTTTAACATTTATACTAGAGAAGCCTTTGAATCCCTAATAGTGTCGCTGTAAAGAACAAATAATTTTCTAACAATTTTAGATAAACACGAGAAAATTGTGATACAATTTACTAAAGTTTTTTTAATTCTAAAGAAGGTTATTTTAGACAATGTTTCTACGTTTATATCTCCGAATTTAGAGATGTTCACGGGGTCTTACCTATGTGTCTGAATAGCTAGGTCAAAACCTCACGTGTGTGGTGAACAAGATTTAGATATGATGATTTTTAACTTGTCCAGCGTATTTTAAACAATAGTGGTTTTTGATTTCGATCTATTTTCAAATTTTTCTGTTACCGCTCCTTGAGATGTTCATAATTTTTTAAATGTATTTTAGGATGGATGGGCTGTTGTAATTAATTCAGGGGTGCCTATTTCTTGCATAGGAGGGAAGTTCGATACATTTTCATCGATTTCTTTGGATGTGGGCTGTTGTAATAAATTCAGGGATACCTTTTTCTTGCAAAGGCATGAAATTCGATGCATATTGAACGATTTTTATAGGTGTGGACTGTTGTAATAAATTCAGGGGTGCCTATTTCTTGCATAGGAAAGATGTTTCACACATTATGATCGATTTCTGTGGGTGTGGGCTGTTGTAATAAATTCAGGGATACCTAATTCTTGCTGAGGAAGGAAGTTCGATACATTACGATCGATTTTTGTGGGTGTGGGCTTTTGTACTAAATTAAGGGTGCACAAATTACACCGCTTGGGGGTAGTTTTTGGGGTTGAGCTATTCCTATATGTTGTAGTTAATTTGTAAAAAAATACAGTACCACCCCCAGTACGATACAACGATACAACAAATATTAACAGAAAATTAACTGAAATGCGATAAGCATGTTGTAACGACAAATATGGTTTTTGAAGGATTGCACCCCTTAGGGGTAGTTTTTTCGGATTGAACTGTGCCGATATGTTGTAATTAATTTGTAAAAAATTCCAGTATCACCCCCAGCCCGATACAATAAATATTAACAAAAATACGAAAAGTGTGGTGTAGCTTTGTCTAATGCCTGCCCACACACGAATTGCAGAATAACGGGACTTGTAAAAAATTTTCTAACTGTGTAACAAATTTGTAATTAATTTGTAAAAAAATTCCAGTACCATTTTCATTGGATTGTGCTACAAGTGCTGGTGCAGCATTAGGGTCATTCGTTTGAGGTCAGTTTAATTGGTTTGATCCCGACTGTTTTAGTACAAAATTTTGGTTAACAATTTAAGGTTATGTTACTATAATATTTTTTCTTCGTGATTTATCAATTAAAATTTTAATTTTTACTTTAGTTAAAAGAAACAATATTTTATTTATTTATGAATTTTGTAATTTATTAGTATTTAACGTTTCATTGACGATTTCACAAATTAAAAACCATAACAGTGTACTGCATACAAGTAGGCCATATACTTTCAAGTGGAATTAGCAAAATTTCAATAGAGACCTGAGATAGTGCGCGCTATTACGTGGATTATTTGAGTAATCTGATTCGAATTTAATTATATTTCAGAGAACGGAAGGTCAGTTCAGTTTTGGAAAGTCGGATTATCGAAATTGAAACTATTTGGTGCTTCAAGAAGTTAACACTATCATGCTCTTAACAAAATGTGGGTAAGATTGGTGGATGCTAAGGATTTATGGTAGTAAGTATGAAAAGTCGAAATATTATGTAAATGTTTTTTACTTTTTTAAGTAGAAAAACTTTAAAGTTTACATTTAGGAGGGAATAAAAGTTAATTATCATATTATAACTGTTTCAACATGATGTTTGTAGATTTAGGTTTCCGCATAAAATCCTCTGAAATTAAATACCCTTCAAACGTGTCCACCAATATTAAATTGAACGCAAACATGGTGTTGGTACATGATAACAAAAATTTATTGCCAATTCTCAGCTTATTAAAATTTTTTTTAAATAGCTTAACAATTATTAAAATAACAAAAGTATCTGACTTTCAGTTTCATCCGCAAAAAAAAAATTAATTTTTTTTAGAAAATCAGCAAAAAACACGTTTACCTTTCATATTCTCCGGTGTAATGTTGTGGGTGGTGGTGGTATTCGCACGTTAACAATTAAATTACTTCTTTTTTTTCTGCATCATCTTTCAATTTTCACCTCTACAGTATATGGTACGTCTGGTTGTTTGCATTTCCATTTTGGGTCTCTCTGGTTATTTTTCTTCTCAATATTATTATTTAAACCAATTACGGTGAACCCTAATCATTTTAATTAATTCATTGAAATGTATAACCCCTTTTATGTTCATCGTGTATTAATGTATTAGGGATATACGGAGGAACAATTTTTTTTAAATCAGTCAACAACACTTTTTTCGGTCAAAGTTATCAAATGCCGGATTAAAAGAAAAACCAAAATTGATTAATCACAGAAGCCCGCGCGATTTTAAATTTCATTAATTCTGAAATTGAAAAATATTTTTTTTTCGGCCTGCAAGTGCAGATACAAAAAGTGATATCCTTTATATAAAAAATAAATTTCTCGAAGCTATTTTATTTTCATTATAGCACCTCTCTGGAAAATAAAATTCGTTCGAAGAAAAATGAGGTTTTTATGATTAATGGGAAAATTAGGGACTTCGAATTCCACTAGACAACGAACGGTATAGGAAAATACTTTCTCGAACAATGAGGTGAGTGTAGAAGGGATTTAATAATCAGGTTTTTCAATATGCATCCTCTTAATGTAGTTTTGTGATTTTAATAAAGTAATTTTAATTCACTCGTTTAGAAGAGAAAGTAGCATGCAATTTAAGGTACACATCTCTAGTCTAGTCAAATGATGACAAATGCTTTAGTTTTTTTGGGCTGATCACGATTTTAAATAAGTTTAGAACTATATACATGTAATTATAATGCCTAACAGCTAATTCCCACCAAAAAAGCGATTTTTAAACAGGGCAACAAACTACTTATTTGGTATTGCTGAACATGTTAGTAGTTTGGTCCGAGTAACGGGTGCCAGTACAGCGCGTAAATATTAATTAATTTTTATGTTTTATTTATTCAGATTTAAAACAGCTGTATAACGTAATAATGTTGAGGTCTTCACCGTAACTACCCGTACAATTCCACCAGCACCTTCTTGAGTATCAACAGTTCGACCGCGACCCCATCTCCCTGGTTGTAAATGGTCTTCCTTTAATAATATCCGCCGACTTTAATATTTGGTTGTACTGAAAGACATTTGAGATTCTATTCTATGATAATGAGATATTCATTATGGAAACGCTTCCAAATTTGTTGGCTCATGATTGCATCTGTTTCCAGCGTGTTCTGCCCATCGACATAAAATAATTTGGAATGAGTACGTCGTAGTCATCTGGGTCGCCACCACTTGGAAATAGTGGTCCTGAATTTAATACGCTGGCAATTTGATACATTTACTGCTGTAAAAATTACATTGGAAAAAGATAGGGTTGAAGGGGTGTAGTGCCCCACCCCTTTAAAATCCTTGATAAAATTACGGCGAACAGCTGCCTCGAGTATTAGTGAGGCTCTTAGGAGCGCATCAACTCAAGCACTGGAGATTCTGCGAGCTCAGTTATAAGGATCAATTTCACCTCCATGTAGAACTAACAATACTGGACACTTATTTATTCTAAGAAACGGGAATATGCCAAATTCTACCGATTATACCATCCGGTTATCATATTTTGACCAGAGTTTTAGGACTGATATTCCCACAAGATTGGACTAGTTGAGAGAAGCATTTCTGAATACTGAAGGGATTAATTTCTTAACTGATGATTCAAAGAAGAATGGGAAGATTGGGTTAGGGTTTTCTCAGAAGAATTAAATGTAAACCTCTCCTTTCGTATCCCCGACTACTGCGGTGTTTTTCAAGCCGAACTAATCGCGATAAGGAAGCCGTTGGCTGGTCGAGGAATAATGTAATACCTGCAAGGGATATTCGCATTTTTACGGATTATATTTCCTTAAGTCATTTCAGTATTACGGAGAATGAAAAGGAGGATGAACTTGTTCAGGGCCTATGTGATATACCACTCGCTACGTTTAAATTACTGCTTCAGGAGAGAGCTAGAAGAACAATGAACGACATGTGGGCAAGTAGGGAGCTTTGGCTTCCATCCTAAATGCCTTGATGAACCTCAGTAAAATAGACGCCTAGGATATCGTACGCTTAGTTGAGAGCTCAAGATTGCACGAGCAGGTGAGAGAAAATAGTATCGCACGGCTCTGGACCTAATTTTGTCTTGCCAGTCCTTTAGTACAACCATCCTAACTCTTGTCGCTTTCGTTAGCTTATAGCTAGAGTTCTTGCTCTGTTATTCGGGGGTCCTGGATTTGATTCCCGATGCTGACCAGTAAAACGTTGCGACTGAGTGTTTTTAACGTGTCATATGTTATTTACATACATATTCGTTCCTTTCTAATCTTCAGGGATACTAGCTATTACCTATGTCCCTAATATTTTAACCTAACCTCATTTATTTATTTAATTATTTATTTATTGTTTACAATATAATTTTGCCCACCATATACTCCATTTTAAGACCATAGCTAATTTATAATGAGGTATCCAGTTGAGGTCAAAGTAAATTTTTTAACCTATGTCGTCCTATTTAATTTTTTTAATTTTCGCTGTACTGGTAAATATTCTCATGATACTGAGCTGACATGTGGCTGGTAGATTTTTATTTTGAGACACAGCGTTACTACATTAATGCTTCCCATTTATGGTTCCGTTATGTCGTTTTGGAGAGAAGCGTAATGCAGCAGAAAGCTCAAAATGCTTTATGGTGGTCTAACGTGGCGTTTTCGTGTGCATATTAAACATTTAAAGCATAAAAAGTAATAATTTTCTATTCAAAATTAAAAAAAAAACGAAAAATAAATAAGTTTGCTTGACATGAAAGCCATACTTCAAGATTTGCCATACGGTTAGCAAAACGACATAACGTATAAATGTGAGCTCTCCAGAATTTGCTACAATAATGCGAAGGTGAGACTCCTACTTCCGGATTAGAAGCCTTATGAATTTCTGTCATATAAAGCGGAGTTTAGACATTTCCTACAAAATATCCGAAGATACTACTCTTGTTTTCAGATGACATCATTCGGGACATATTTTATTGTTGGTGCACCAGGTCAGGGATAAATTTATCATCGTTCAATTTGACCAATTCGAAAGGCGGGTTATCATTATTCAGCAGCGTGAGCCAACTAATCAATAAAAAATTCTCTAGGACTTCTACGCTTACATAATAATGAAGAGAAAAGCAAATTAACCACATTGTCAGCTTTCGCCAGTCAAAGTACCATGCTATACGTTCGAGCTTATAGGAATCTGAGCTTCTTTATGACATTCATTTGCAATTCAACTTAGCCTCGCTGTTGGATATACTCCGTCGAGTGGCAAAATAGAGAGAAACATGATTCATGGACGCGCGAACAGTTCAACCTGAACGCACCATGCATGAACTTGACTTGATTCAGGAAACTCTGACGGACGACTTTGGATATCCTCAATATAAGAATCGAGGACCGGCCGATGGAGGATTTTCGGCCAAATTGTCAATGCATGGAAAGTTATAAATTGGAACTAGACAACAAGTGGGTGGGATTTACACGCCGCTGCTTTCGAAGGTTGACGTATCCAGAAGTTTCATAGTATTATACTGAGAATGCTTCGAGGAAAGAATATTGCAAATAGAAACAAAGCATGCCGAGTCCTGGGCAAAATGCTGGGAAGCGATGCGTTGGGCCGGATATACATCGTCCATTGCAGCAATGGCGAGTGCTATTTTCTGAGAACGGTATGAAGCAATACTGTTCGAGGACCAACATCTTTCCTGGCTTTGAAAACTGCTAAAGGGAAGATTGGTTTATTCGGGAATAAGCGGTGCTGGGAAATAAAATTGCTTTATCATACCAGTGAAAATTGGAAACCCCTTATTAGAAACCTCGAACAGTCTATGGGAAAATATAAGAAGAGTATGAGTGCATATGTAAATTTCTTGATGCTCGTAAGAATCACACTGATCCTATCATATGCAATTTTACCACAAATATTTAATCAAACATTAGTCGCGCAATGAGAGAGCGTAATTACAACGTCGTAGACCTGGCACACCATATTCAAACGAATAAGCCACTTTTGGTGGACGATTAGTGAAGAGTACATAATACCATAGTGGAACGCGTAAGACATCGAACGACGGCCTATTTTTCTTAAATACACCTGAAAGTATATACAAAATATTTCTTATAAATCTCATACTGGCTGAGATACGCATGGGGCAGAAGGAAGCTTGCCATTGTATCATCTGGCACTGCAGTCATTCTAATGGCTGGAGGGTGAACATTCCACTTAGCTTTGAAATTACTTCTCAATATTGCTACAGAAGACGAAGTATAGACAAGAGTCCTGGTCAAGGTTAAGTGTTGAAACTGTGCAAACTCTTCAAATGGTATGAGTGCACGATGAGACATAAACACTCATAGGAAGCTTTTAACAAATAAGGGCAGAAACTCCAATTGCCAACAAATATGGCAAACCGCAACGAAACTGCTGCATATTGACGGTGCACGCTGCCCATTGATCCACAGTCAGGCAAAAACAAATTCACTGAAAACCTGTGCCAGTTAGTGTCGTCCATTGAGTAGCTAATTCAGAAAATATACCCAAACATTGACAAAAACTTCAAAGTCAGGCAGAATAGGTTAAACGATAGGCAATCCTGGCACCAAAAAATGAGAACGTGAATCAATTTAACGAACAGATACAGAACCAAATACCAGATACTGCTGTAACATACAAGTCATTTGATTCTGCAGTGGACACGGGTGATTCCGTTAAATATCCGATGCAATGGAATACGGCTCTGTGTCTTTTGCCAAATGTCATCGAAGCCACTGTAATGACCGTTCAGCTTAAAACGAGTCCAGTTCCCAGTTAGATTCTCGTTTGCCATAACCATCAACAAATCTCATTAACAATCTCATAAGACGTGAATTTGAAAAGTCTTTTTATATGCTCAAGACTAGGTAGGAACTTCAAAAAATTTGTATGTTTTTGCTCCGGGAGGAATGTTAAGTCAGCAAGCAAGCATTACGGTAAACGTAACAAATTATTTTTGTATGTATTTTTTAAAATAAAAATTCACCTGATGAAGTGCAGCAGACGAATTTACATTACTTAACATACGAGTAAGTTAAATCAATTAAATCATTCAATAAAATCGAAATTGGTCGTTATCCTTAAAATACAATATTTATTGATCATGTTTAATTTAAATAATCTTTCCAATTCATTCAACCAATAAATATAATTTGACTTGTAAAAATGCCTAAATCACTAAAATTATTTAATTAAAAATTAACAAATTTATATCTGGTTATACAACACAACATGAAATTCCCAAAACTACTCGAAAATGGAAATGTTATCCCAATAAAAACAAAAATAAACAATTTAATCATTTTCCAAAATACACATTACATAAAAATAAATGAAAGTTTATATATTTTGTTTACAATTTCCTGACATTTCACAAAACAGCTTTTCTACTTTTTCCTATATTTTCACCCAGATATCTATACTCTATATACATACAAGTAATATATTATCATGACACATTCCGGATATCTTTTTACAAATTTTACTTTACACTTGACTATAATTCAAAGATATTATATTTTTGTGTGCTGTTTTGTAAAAAAGAGGAAAGATAAAAACAAAAGAAAGTTGTCTATTTAATTGTTGTATTTATAAATTATAAATAATTTTCTTTAACATGGTTCTTACGTTATGTTATATACCACCCATTTGCTTAACACTTTTATTTCAAAATTAGGTGAAATTTAAGGCCCGTGCAGTACTCAGTTAGAAAATATAAAGAATTAATTTTTCAATTAATTTAACAACTTTTAATTAAGTAACAATTAATTTACATTTTAAAAGTTGAAGAGATGAAGTTCCGGTGGATTCAGCAAATCCGGTACATCTGAAGAACAAACACTAAATCTAGAGCGCAATGAAAAATGGACCCGATCCAATATTAATCTATTAATTACAGAATATGCCGCTAGAAAATATAAATTTAGAAACCCAAAAATTAAAAAAAAAATCTATGGAAGAAATTCAATTAAAATGTTTAAATTTTGATATAGACATAGAAGCAGGAGAAATCAACAAAAAATTCACTTGAAAAAGACATACATAAAAATTAAGCAAAATCGGCCAAAGACTGGTCATGGTATGTCATCTTGGGAGTTTTATAGCGATTTTGAGAATATATTTAAAGATGATAAAACCGTAAATTTGCCTGATAACTTAGAGGCCAGCATTTTGGAGCCGACTACACTGGAGCCAGATTCTCAAGCAGCTACCAATGACAATAGTCGTCCTAGTTCTAGTTTGTCTAGTTGCGGAAGAGTGAGCGAACTAAGGAAATATCGGCAAGACGTTATTCAATCAATTTTTTTGTTTTGAATTATAAAATTTCTTTATATTTCATCAAATTCCTGATCAGCTTATTCATCAGATGCAATAAAATCCTCAATGTTGCCGTCTTCTAATAATATAAAATTGTGTAGTACACAAGCACTAACTACATTTTTAATTGCAAAATTTATATTATTACTGGCGATATATTTTAGCCGCCTAAATTTGCCTTTAAACTGAGCGAAAGCTCTTTCAATAATAGATCTAACAGAACTGAGTCTCGTGTTATACACAGAAGCAGAATCACCCATCAAGTGGTACCCTGACTTTATAGGCGAATTTCCGTTTTCTAACAATTTATAAATTG
Source organism: Nephrotoma guestfalica (assembly GCA_963691935.1). Classification (NCBI taxonomy): domain Eukaryota; kingdom Metazoa; phylum Arthropoda; class Insecta; order Diptera; family Tipulidae; genus Nephrotoma; species Nephrotoma guestfalica. The sequence goes on from OY829913.1 coordinate 21,024,230, forward strand.
GAGAGCTTTTAAATACCTTCGCGTCAAGCACTTTACCTGGCATTCCAACGAACACGTCTGTAGAAACCATATTGTGGTCACAAATACCTTTAAAATGTAAAATTTGTATCCAATATAATATACGACTACATATGTATAATTGATAAAACATACCCTGTAATATGATCGAATGAAAAAATTTTCGATTATAAAAATCGATTGCGTTATTTTTAGGCTGCTTTATTGGTATATGGCATCCATCGATAGCACCAACAATACCAGGGATACCAGATTTAATCTGAAAAATAAAATAAATAAATTGTTAAGGAACAAGGTTTCAGAAATTAATTATAAAACACTTTACATCAGAGATTTTGGCTTGTTCCTGGTAGTTTGAAAACTTAATGTAATCCCGTTCGAGTGACGCAATCAGTTCAACAATTGCTTTGAAAATGTAGTGCCCGATCGTTCACCGACAAAAAGGACTCTTGCTTACTGAACATCCATATAGAAAACAGCAATTTTTTTTCTGGGGTACATAAGTAAATTGCGCTGGTTTCATCTTTCCGGTAACCACATAAAATAATTTCTAAAAATAATATTGCATTAAACATCTCTTATTAATGAATTAACAAACCTGGAAACATATTTTCGACATACGAAACATGGATTCAAACTCGTCCTCGCCCTCGTTAAATTACATAAGGCCGATATAATAGGGGACAGCGGTTCAAAACAAAAATTATGACCAGCAAACTCGTCTACAAATATATTTTTAATTGCCTTGTCCATTTTTGTTTGCAATTATCAATTCACTCGTACCTAAACGCAATTTTGTTTTTAAAATGACAGATTAGTGAAGACCCAAACCTAACTTTAAATGTAGATTTTTCATCCAGCACATGTAGATAGTCTACAACTGAGATTATTCTACATTTTAAAATATCTCACAAGTAGATCTCAACGTGCTGGATACGCCCATTTACTATACTAGTTCTATACTATATACTAACAGATCTCACAGAATACACCCCATGCACCCTACTCCCTTCCAACACCCCTACTCCCTTAGTATCACTTCATGCGACGTGACTATTGGTTTTCTTGGTTACTAGATTATAAAATCAAAATGTATTAACTAAATTTTTACAAAATGCGCAGGGTAGATTTTTTAAATCTTAGTTGACTGCTTAGTTTAAAGAAGTCTAGTTTTTGACCGCGGCAACCTTTCAAGTGATAGCAACATACAAACATAGGTTCACATCTATGTTTTATAGATACAATACACGTTGAAAAATTGTACATATCGGTATACAAATTTATTTTTGCATACCTAAAAAATGTACAACTCGATTTGCAATCAAAAATAGTTGGGCATACAACTTCGAATTTAGCATTCACCATGTAAAACCAACAATATCCCAAAATTTTCAACCCTAGCCTTATTTTAGATACGAAATCACATTTAATAAAGAAAAACCTTTTATGGATTAAATGTTGCTCCCAGAATTTTCTTAATATTTTTAATAGTGAAGCTTATCGCGTAGTTTGTTTTCGTTTGTAATTCTTAGTTCTGCTGATTGGAAATTTTATTCTGTCCGAAGTCTAAAAACCTTTGGCCAATTAGTTTTAGTCAGGTATGTTGTTAATGAGCGATGGTTTTTCGAAAACGTCAAAATCTTTCAAATACAAATGAAAATAAAACACAAATTTAACTTGCCAATATTTGCAATCACTTTAGATGGAAGCTATAGTAAGATTTAATAAACAGCCACAACGAGTTTTGCAAACAACTATTTTCGGTTTAATAACATAGCGACCAAGAAGATGAAAGGTCACATCGCATGAAGTGATACGGATTCAAATGGGATTATTATCAGCGTCGGTTGGAAAGCTCGTTTTTCAATTAAGGTGGCCGATTTTAAAAATTCTGTATAGTTGTATACTATCACAGTATGAGAAACCAAATGATATACAAAGTTATATGCTGTTCCATATGAGAACGGAACGGTTCAGTTCAAGAATGGAGAAAATAAAAATTCCTTACTGGTATTATCAAGCATTAGAAGTTATTTATAATATTAGAACAGATTTATCAAATGACTACCTGATTCCCCTACTTCGTCTGTCTAACTAAAAAATTTATTTACAGAAGGAGAAAAATCAAACAAAAACCAAATTTCTTTGTAAACAATTGTTCCAACGTTCCTAGCTAAAATATGTCGACTATTACGGTTAGAGTTTATCAACACCAGGCCTTTAGGGTCTCTGTGATTTGTTAATTGTTATAGCGAAGAACCCGTTTACGGAAACTATATTCGTTTAAATTGAAACATAAAATTTTTGAGAATACATAAGTGTTATATTTGGTATAAATACCGAACATTTGGTCACCTTTATAATATTTATCACATCAAAGGAGTACAGTTGTTTTTATCAAAGCTCTCTGCGTAGGTTATGCGTTGTTTATTCAACAAAAAATGCTCATTTTAGGTTTAGAAGATTACGAACATTTTTGTGAGATAATTGACATCTAGGTTAAAGTAGTGGTATTAGAGATAGTTTTAAAACGGGTTTGTTGTATGGCAGATTATAGTAGTCTCGAACAGAACAGAGAGTATAACTTATGTATAGATCCAGGCGAGTCTAGTACACAATGAGTCAGCCTTAGTGAGTCATTCAGCAGATACAGTACGCGAAAGATTAAAAGCGAGAGTGAGTAACATGGTAAATGGTGTAAAAAGTGAATTAATAAATAATTGTGGAAATTATTTGTGGTTCTGATTTAATTTAGTGGCGTAAATATTTGCAAATTATTCAAAGATTATTTCCGGTATTTTCGCCATATTCCGGAAAAGAATGAAATTACGAGAATTGGTATTCTAATCGTCAAATTCTATAACAATGTTCACAATTCAGCGATACGAACCGGATTTTACAGTGCAGCTACGTAACAATTGGTGACAGCGGTAGGACTATGAATATTAGAAGATGGTTTTAACAACCATACGTACTTAACGAATTAAAGCAGCATAATTTACCGACGAGTAACATTTAACGTGAGATGGTGTAGGCAGTTCATGGGCTACCTGTAACTTTCGATATAATGCAATTATTGCCTGTGCAAATAATGCAAGAAATGAATCAAAAAACAAAGAGTTGATGAACAAAACCAAAATTGGATCAACAACTTTCAGAAAAGATTCAGAAAAAAATTGTGAGCAGATGTTAGAAATGGCTGTTGGTAGGATCATGGAGTACGTGACAATGGTCGGGAGGAACCATTAAACTTTGTGGAATCGAGTGGTGGCGAGGAAACAGCAAATAAGGAGAATCAGCTGACCCAGCTCGAATTTGATGAATAATTCAACCGGGATATTGCCACAGTTCAAGAAGAAAGAATCGAACTAGTGAGCCATTTATTATTAAGTAAGAACCAGGTAAATTGAACTGAGGTTTCAGCGATGGATGATTTCGGTAAAAATGACTTACAGAAAAATGTGAAAGTCGAAACAGATGAGGCGATGCTCTTGGATGATGGCAAAGAGCAATTGTGGCAGCTACGATTGGCCGGGATAGAGAGACATAACTTGAACGCATGCTGGCCAGGTCGGATGAAGCTCCGTTGGATTGAAATTTATCTGCAGGAGATACCGGCAAGTTAAGATTACAGGTGGCCCACCAATTGTGACTCATATCTTGTTTATGTACTTTTTGGTAATCCTCTTATGCTGGGTGCTCCCGGTTTCATAGTTTTGTTGAATCGAATGCTTCTGCCACTTAAAATATTGTTTGACAACATAACAAACCTAATAATAGAAATTACAAAACAAAACTATTTCACACATAACAATGACTTTTACAAACAAAAGGAAGGCCTGCCAATGGAAGGCTCACTATCAGGAATATACATGACTAACTTAAAAAAGCGATACTTTCATAGCAAAAACAACAAATACAAAGAAAATATAATTTACTGGTATAGATATGTAAATGGCTTAATAGTATTATTTAACAGCAACCAACAGACAATTAGACAAATTAGACCAATATGCAAATAACTTACAACCTACTATAAAATTTACCTTAGCCAGAAATCTCATCATACATATCAACATAGACTATCAGCTTCTATCCAAATGATTATGAAGAGGAATTCAGCATCGGGCACACATTAATTGATAAAGTAAATGAAAACACATAGCAAAAAAACTCCAACAAAACTTAACCATGTTACAAATTACAAAATACCGACACCAATGCAGACAAAAAGGACTCACAAAATAACAGAAAAAACTTTCAAAAAATTCGGATACACGACAGCCTACAAAAACAGTAATAACTTAGAACAAAAACTCAATTTTAAAGAAACACCATAAGAAATAGACGCAGGAGTATGCAAACTAACATGCGACGATTGTTCAAAATTTTACATCGGACAAACAGGTTTGAAGCTGTCCAGGTAGGTACAAAGAATATATCAACGACATAACATAACAAAAACACGTATGCGATGGCAACACTAATTATTGCTATCATAACATTTTTTACTCTCAGCCCAATCTCCACATTTTTACCCTCAGCGAAAATACTTGCTATCACGATAGTTAAAAACTGTCATGACAGTTGAAATTTTCGGGGCTGAGAGTATATATAATACTTATAAAACATGAAGTAAGGCCAATTTTATGTATGTGGAGACAGCCCAATTTTCATCCCAGAAAAATGAGGTGGCAGAGCTTGACTATCAGCCCCGAGAAATTACTGTCATGGCAACTAAATCTATCACGACACAAACAATTTTCGGGGGTGAGAGTAAAAATTATACATTTTCATGATAATAGAAGATAGAAACATTTTTGGGGCTGGGACTAATAAAAAATATCAATTATTTGCCAACTCACGAGTTTTTTTTTAGAAATTTTACGTGATATATTTTATGGACGACCAATCGAAATATGTCTGGTGATTATGGAAGATTTAATGTAATTTTTAGTGAATTTTTTAGATCCTTTCTATGGAGTAAAGTTGAGATATAATCCTTAAGATTCAGCAGCAAATATTCGTTGGCCGGACTATCGGCTTATATCTGACCATGGAGGAAGATTAATTGTAATTGCAGTTAATTTTTAATATTTGCTGAGTTTGAAGGACTTATATCTCAACTCTACAATTAATACAAAAACTTGTACAGTATTGCCATAAACAACTTTTTCGATTTTCTGGGATAGGAATTTGGGCTATCTTCACAAAGGTAATAAATTATGTGATCTTCAAGTGGTTCAAATACCGCATTTTTATCTGTTTCAATTGGGTAAAATTTTGACAATAACTATGGTTGCTTATTTTATGTGTAATTGTGAACGTATATATCAAATTTAAATATTAAAATATCTAAAATAAATACTAATTAAATACATATTAGTCAATTATGGTCAGTTTCACAAGCAAATATTTTTGTCAGTCAAATGTTTTCCATATAAAATTTTTATCAGCTCTTGAAGCAGATAAAAAGTTTGACATTTTTATTTACCCCAATTTTTAACTTTTTAATTTTTTATGCGATATTTAAACCAAGTGAAACACACTCTTAGAATCCAAATGTAAACTTATTAGGTCCCTAGGACAACTAGATAATTACATAATAGCTAGACAGCAACTTTATCAGATCGGCTAAAGTAAACTTAAAATTTCCTAGGTTTTCGACGTTGTTTACATTGTCGACAACAGGGATGGCAAATATCGCTATGGTTACGTATCAACAGCCGCGTATGTTACATTGCGCAATCTACCTCGCTCGTCCTTGATCGCGATACCATAGTTTTTCGAAGTCTTATTTATTCATGTAAACTATTAACTTTTACGCTCGTCTATAAGGGCAACAGACAAATAAAGTATTTTGTCGCTCGGTGTGCTATGCGAACGCACAAAATCTATTTTGCTCCCTAGCTGCACAATTAACTATCGTGTATTTTTATTTATTTTTCGTATTACAGGTCTAACTAATTTGATCTATTTGCTGATGAACAAATAATATTGGTGTATTTTGGAAAAATTCGTAGAACAAAATACCGTATAAAACAACTTGCGTAAGGCTTTGTAATTGCTGTACTCGTGGCAATGCTGCAAAGTTTCACTTTCTTCATCAAATATTCATCAATAACAATTTAAATTGAAATAAAATATTTTTTATTGAGAATTCGAGGGTGGAACACATCACCTTCCAGGGATGCAGCCCCTATATACATAAAAAAAATGTATATCTGCGACAGGGATTTAATCGTTTAAAGTATGTCCTGCACGTTTGTTCATATAACTTTCGGTTAAATGGGATTTTATTTTCCATTTTTATTTTTCGTATATTTTTAGGTTCGGTGTGTGTCTGTCCCATTTTGTTCTAGATTTTTATTTTATTTCTGTAACAACAGTATTATCCTCGATTCATGTTTTATATCAAAAAATAGAGAAAATCTCAGGTAACCAAAAAAAGCATAAAACTAGAATATATTATAGAATTTATATTCTACGTAACATACCATGTATGTTTAGTGTTTATATATAAATTTATTTTATTGTTAAAAACATTAAAGGATTTATCTATTATTTTTGTACATATAGAACAGTTGATTTTCGTTCATTTTTTTATTGTTTGAATTTTTTTTTGTATACGTCAATAGATATTTGGTTTATCTATTTTTACTCGAGTTACATAATTTCATATGTAAATCATGACTATGACAATTGCAGATAATAAAAATAAATTAATCTATGAGATTATCTTATTTAATTATAATTATAATACTTAATTGAACGTTGTGAAACATAGAACTTAATGTTTAGCTATCACCCACCAGCTAAACAATTTAAATACAGTAAACGCTTGATTTAATGGACCCCGATTTAACGGACGTTCGATTTAATGGGCCTCGATTTAACGGGCGCTCGATTTAACGGGCAATTTTTTATTTTCCATTTTTCGGTTACCGATTATGATCTGATTGGGTCTGCTTAATTGAAATGGGATTCTTAAAAGATGTTGGGAAGGAATTTTGAAATATGGCCACCTGGGACGAAACTCAGTCATTTCTTCACCGGTTATGATGGAATTGGGTATACTGGATGGAAATAGGATTCTTAATTGATTTTGGAAAGAAATTCTGGAAAGTGTCCCCGACGGAACTCGATCAATTTTTAACTGATTATGATCGGATTGGGTATGTAGGATAGAAATGGGATTCTTAATTAATTTTGGGAAGAAGTTCTGGAATATGGCCAACCGATTGTATTGGGATTAGGTATGCTTAATGGAAATGGGATTCTTAATTGATTTTTGGAAGAAATTCATGAATATTGCCACCTGGGACGGAACTCAGCCATTTCTTAGCCGATTATAATGGGATTGGGTATGTTGGATGGGAGTGGGATTCTTAAATGATTTTGGGAAGAAGTTCTGGAATATAACCACCTGGGATGGAACTCAGCCATTTCTTAACCAATTATGATTGGATTGGGTATGCTGGATGGGATTGGGTATGCTGGATGGAAATGGGATTCTTAAATGATCTTGAAATGAAATTCTGAAATATGGCTACTAAACTCGGTATTAAGCAGGCATTTTTCTTCAAGCAAGCGGCTCGTAATGCTAACAAGTTTCTGGTAATGCCAGTACGTAACCACTCGAACACCCACCACTCATGGAATTGGTAGGTTGAGCGGCAGGCCAACTTCATACTCTGACATCAAATTACGTTATGAACCCTACACAAAGGGATCCGATAAATTTATAGTATTCTTATCAACAACGACCTCGAAAACTGTTTACGGGAACATGGAATATTATGCCTTCTAAGACCATGAAATTTTCAGAACCTTTCGAACCAAGCAAAAATTTACACCTTTGAGGTACTTGCAATACAAGAACTTAATTTATATGGCCATATTAAAGAACTTCTTTCATAAAACATTTAAAAATCCCATTTCCATCAAGAATACTCAATCCCATCATTATCGGCTAAGAAATGCCTAAGTTCCGTCCCAGATGGCCATATTTCAGGACTTCTTCCAAAACTTGTTTATGAATCTCAGTTCCATTAAACAAACAAAATCCCATCATAGTCGGTTGAGAATTGGTCGCGTTCCGTTCCAGGTAGTCTAATTCCAGAATTTCTTCCAAAAATCAAATAAGAATCCTATTTCCATCCAGCATACCCAATCGGTTAAGAATTGGTCGGGTTCTGTCTCTAGTAGCCATATTTCAGAATTCCTTCCAAAAATCATTTAAGAATCCTACTTCCATCCGACATACCCAATCTCATCATAATCGGTTAAGAATTGATCGGGTTCTGTCCCTAGTGGCCATATTTCAGAATTCCTTCCAAAAATCCACTTCCATCCAACATACTCAATCCGATCATAATTTAAGAAATGGTTGAGTTCCGTTCCAGGTAGCCATATTCCAGAACTTCTTCCCAAAATCATTTAAGAATCCCATTTCCATCAAACATACTCAATCTCATCATAATCGGTTAAGAATTGGTCGGGTTCTGTCCATAGTGGCCATATTTCAGAATTCCTTCCAAAAGTCATTTAAGAATCCCATTTTCATCCAGTATACACAATTCCAACATAATCAGTTAAGAAATGCCTGACTTTCCCAGATTAAATTCGATCGAATCGTTTAATTAAAAAACATTCGGATTTAACAGGCATTCAGGTTTAACGGACACCCCCAATTAGTCCGTTAAATCGAGCATTTACTGTACTTGTAAGCCAATTTCGAAGTACGTCGTATTCATTAGTGTGTCATTTCCGTGTTGGATGTTATGAATTTCGTTGAGCCGTCATATAAAGAAGTACGATAAAACGAGAGTAGTTGTCGAAATATAAATACAGGGTGTCTCAGAAGTGGACTCAACGAAATAGGGAAGCTCATTTCCAACCAAAATTATCAAATTTTAACGAATTGGTGCTGGTTCAAAATTTATTCCACTTTTAGTGTTTTTTGGTGAAAATCCACCAAGAAATGTGTTTAAAAAAATCAAGAATTCTTTTGTTTAACTTTCTTTTTTAAATCGATTTTAAAGAGTGTAACTTTCCAATAAAATCATTTTTATGTTTATATCTCTATTACCTGCTGTCAAATAAAAACAATACTTTAGCGACACAGTTGACCAACTATCAGAAACATGTGCGACACTAATACAGATTTTAGAATGGTATCTGCTATCGGGGTGATCAAAACAGAATGTATTTATCAAGTTTCTCACAAAGAGTGTACCCAATTCTCTTTTTGCATGGTTGAGTTTTACACGATTTCGAAATAGTACGATCAAAAAAATAAAAATAGTTCTCTTTTTACACGTATTATTTTGTTTGAACACGGTGTCATTTTTTATTATTATTTTTTTCAATAGAGAGAAAAGAAACAGAAAAAAATTGTATCTCATGTATTACAATTTTTCATTTACGGGGACTCCCCTTTTAGTTGTCAATAAAATTTTCATATATAACATACATTTTTTACGGATCATTCAGTCACAGTCGGTGTTACTAATTCAATAGAGATGCTAGGATTTTGAAAGTTATAAATGTCTAAAAAGAAAGAAAACCTCTTTCTTTACAAACAAAAATTGAAATTTTAGATCTCCTTGCAAAGGAACAAGGTTCTACTTCTGTGCGTAAGATGTTTAGTCTAAACGAACCTACGATCAGAACGATAAAGCGGAATGAAAGTGTAATTAGATGATCTGTAGCCTTCAGTACCAAAATTATTGCTAAGTTTTCATCTTACACAAGAGATTAAAGAAAAATGGAGAAAGCTCTAATGATCTGGATAGAGGATCTGACGCAAAAGCGAATACCAGTAGACGGCAACACTATTAAACAAAATTCCCGCAGGATTTATAAAATAATTAAGAAATGGAGCCTTGTTCATCATCACAAATCACAGAAAATAATATTAACCAATTTTCAGCAAGTAATGGATGGTTAACAAAATTTCTAAAACGGTATGAAATGCATAATGTGAAAATTAAAGGTGAAATTGCATCTGGAGATAAAGCAGCTGCTGACGAATATCCGGCAAATCTCGCAAAACTTACCGAAGAAGGTGATTATTGTGCAAACAGGTCTGTTTTGGAAAATAATGCCAACCAGAACCTATATGTCCAAAGCCGAAAAAACAGCTGGCGAATTTAAGTCGATGCCTTAAATTCATCATGTGACATATCTATGTTCAATGCGTCAGGTGATCGCACATTGAAACCACTGCTAATTAATCGAGCTATACATCCTCGGGCGATGAAAAGAGTTAACTTAGATTAGCTACCAGTTCATTCGAAAGCCATTAGGAACGGATGGATGACACCAAGCTTATTTACCGAATGGTTTCATGACCTTTTCATTCCGGAGGTGCGAAGATATTTATTGCTATTAATTGTAGACAACGCACTTGGACTATGTTCCAATCCAAATGTTAAAGTGGAATTTTTACCGCCCAATATCACATCTTTGATTCAACCGTTAGATCAAGGAATTATTTCGACTTTTAAAGCGTGTTAAATCAGGCGAACATTTCAACATATTTTAGAATCTTTAGAGGATGGTGAAACACTTTCTATAACTAATTCTTGGAAACAATTTTCCATATTAAATTGTGTGAAATATGCTGCTATAGCCGTCTCAGAGTTGAAGCCATCAACACTGAATGCGTGTTGGAAATCACTTTGGCCAGCTTGCGTTAAAACCCAAAATATTTTAACCCCAAATATAAATGAATTTTATTCGAATATAATTAATTTGGTGTAGTGATATAATTAATTAAGTGATGAAGAAATATTGGAACAACTTGCTTGGAGCCCACTGAGTTGAAATAGTCTAGCGATGCAGATAAATCGAATTCTTTTACAGTAATAACAACATAGAGCGAGCGGTTCAATTTCAACGAGATCTTAATGGAATTATGACGATATACCAAGAAATATATAAGGATCTTGCAAAATTGGATCCCAAAGGTTGATAAGTGAATTTGTCGTAAAAACAAAAGACAACGAGGTAGGCGAAATAGTGAATTCATCATTAGTTTTGCAAAACATTTCGAGCCATGAAAGCGATGTTACATCCTACTCTCTACAACGCAAGAGGATGCGCGTATTATCTACTACTGATGATGATGTTGAAGAAGTTTAGGTCAACGTGAATTATTATTTTATATAAATGGTTTCTGAATTTTTTAATTTTCTTATTTTTTTTAAACATACATACATGTGATCAATTTAAGTCTGAAAGGTTGTATTAAATTTATAATTTTTTAAAATATAATAATGAAATAAATATAACATGCCTATATCTAGGAGATGCTTTCTTTAAAACTAGTCTTCCAATTGGTGAAATTATTTGTTTATTTACTAATTTCGAGCGGCATTGAACTAATCCCTCATGCTATATCTTTTATACACGTTTTTATCTACTCGGCACTTTCATGGAACATATCTACCGTGTAAAAAGAGAATTAGGTGTATATCAAATATGCACTTAACAAAATTTTAGCACTACAACAAAAATGATTAAAAATAGAATTTTAAATAATTTTAAAGTTCTGGTAGGTATTGTAGCATTGTAAAATTCCCCACATTTGCTGAGCCGTTTATTTTTTGTAAAAAATCACGAAAAAATATAAAAAAATTCTGACCCAAAATTGTTTTCTGTTTTTTCGTTTGTGTTGGTTCGTATATAACAATAGCAGCGCATAAAATCATTGCTGCAAAAAACCATCACTTTAGGATTTTGTTTAATTCAGCAGCGCCTAGTGTAGATAACCGTCTACTGGTGTAATGAGAAAATATCTTGCACGATAAATACGATCAAGTAGGAGGATTGTTAATTCAAGCAGTTTCAGAAAGCGTGCGCCAAACCTAAAAATTGTGAAAAGGTTGCAATCAGTAATGTTTCGACAAAATATGACAAATTTGTCGACATGTTGTCCAACTATGATGCAAAGAGAGGTTGTGGGATGTTGGAAATAGTTAGCCCTCGACCAAAGTTTTAATGATATTGCACAAAAGACACTAGTTCGTATGTAAACTTGGTAACACTCTTGGGCAGTTGCACACCGATACATATACGTGAATGAATATTTAATGGACGATGGAAAAAGCAGAGGTTGTTTCTATTGACTAATTAGAGAAATTCGCTAGAAACCCATCCTGATATAGACCGAACTACATGTTAGACACAGCAGGCAAGACACTATAACATATTATCATGAAAGTACTCGAGAATGCCATTGAAAGTGCTGGGAACGTTGTGCAGCTTCAGCAAAGCTCCTCCAACGATCGAGTTGTACCACAAAATTGTTATGAATTTCTACAAGACTGGGTATTGATCCCATTATTGTGCAATAATATCTAAAATAGGATTTTTCGAATTGTGGATACTAACCGTGACAAGTCCGGACTACAGTTAGCTTAGTATAAATAATTATTTCTATCCATGTTGGTAGTCTGAGTTTGTCTTAGAGTTTGTTTTCTACGATATCAGATGATGTGGCATAGATATTAGAAGTGATGGCTGATTGAAAACATCATTCAATAGTTGTGTAGTTAAACTGACAGTAGGTTGATTTTTTATAGGACAAAACTGCTGATGAGGCACAGATATTTCCGTTCTTATTTTCATAGGTTCGAGCACGAACAATTATTTTTAAAATGCGCTATCGGCCAGACGTGGAGTACCTTTTTACTAACAAAGGCCGGCTATTGCTATTTTTATAAAGTGAAGTAGACTAATAGAAACCTAGATATTATTAAAAAGAAATCACACACTTTCAATGGACAAAAATAAATAAAGAGTGTTTCAGTTTCTTAACTATAGAGTTTCAAACTTATGATTTGTTTAAAGTAGAAGTATAATAATACAATAACAATAATTCAATAACTCAATGTTGGGTTCTAATCTAGTAGTTTGTAATTTAAGCTGATCTTCTAGGTGAGTATTTGTTATTTGGCTCCTTAAAGATGTTTTAAGTCGTGTGATATATGAATCAACACAACAGTTGGTATATACTTCCAAAGCAAGACATTATTCGACGATCATGTTGCCGTGATCGTTGGTATTCAGTTGCGTTTTTCCATATTTCGATTTAATCATTTTTGGCATCAAAAAGAAACTTAATGTCATCCTCGCATATTTCAAAAACTTCCGTTTGTAGTTTACTGACTGCCATGAAAATATCTACTAATTGTGGTTCGAATGCTAATTGCAGTGTTAGATTATGTTTTTAAACTCGAACATTTTTTCATCATATTCCTCTATTAATGTCTCCAAAACGCCTATAAACATACATGTACATACTCCTGCTCTTTTATGACGTTGAATAAATGCGGAACATGCTCTTTAGGGATATCTAATTTAGTAGAAGTGTTTTAAAGAATGAAAGTTTTTTCCGAAATGCCTGAATTTTTTGCCATATAGCATATATGTTTTGTCTTCCCTTGTAGAACTGAATTTAAATTATTTTGATGTGACAAATAAAAGTTGAATTTCTACAAAACTGCAACAAACTACAAAACAAATTTTAATCCATAAAATTTAATGATTTGTTATTCCAAAGACAAACTCATTAAAACTTGACCTCTTGGTAACCAACGCACTTTGCAATGGTATACAGTGAAAATAAATAAAATTTCCTAAATGCACATTATCCTTCTAGATTACCGAAACGAAACTTTGTTGTTTTCCTTTTTTGTAATTTTATTTTATTATCCCTGCACTCTGTTTTGGGGCCAAGGCTCTCCCAACTCTTTCGCGGTTTGCTTTTTCCTTTCTAACTTTTACGCCAATACTGGCATGGAAGATGGGTCGGCCCATTTGTTTTGTACTTCGATAGTGGGTCATAGATGCATTTCATTTCATCACAGATCGAAATCTGTTGATAAAAAATCCCTTCATATCCTGCCCCTATCAGGATTCGAACCCGGTATCGATCCAAACGCCAAACCTATAACCACTATGCCATTTGGTCGTTTTCCTTTCATTGGTGGTGCGCCGTCAGTACCTATGATCACCAGATTATCCAGTCCAATTCAGATTATGAGTTCAGTAAATATTCAGAAAGTTTGAAAAATAATTCAAACAATCGCATTGCAGGTTCGCATGGGCCGCACTGGAAATAATAAAAGATCCCATGCGGCCTAAAGGCCGCAGGTTCTCCATCCCTGCTCTAAACTCTAGTAATTGCTGGTTTTCCATTTGTATTTTCACAGATAAATTATAATGAAACTATAGCACAACAAGCGCTGAGATGGACACCGATAGTGGAATAATCAAGATGGAGTTTAATAAGGCTACGTGATGGTACGATTACCTAATTTTTTGTACCCAAATTCGGTATAGATATGTACTGGCATGTAATACGTATGTTTAAGGCAGTTTTCGTTCTATTAAATAGAATCCTATGTTGCTCAGACCCGATTTACGACTGATGGGACATGGACGTATTTCATAGAAGCTAGGGTTGAGAGGTTAGGTTTTGCAATTATATAAACTTACTGTCCCCCCACTTTTCATAAAACGAGAAGAACTTTTTCATTAATTATAAATTTTTAATATGTAGATTGAAAATTATTAGAGTAAATGTTGCACTGAAGCTAAAAATTAAGATGTTTACCAAAATCGAATTTTTTTTTTGAGGATTTCTTGCACTGGATATGTCTAAATAAAAAAAGGAATACTGTTGCATTAACTGCATTAACTGCAACCGTTGTAGCACAAAAACACTAATGAAAAATTTTGTTCTACGGGTACAGACGTCAAAAGTCCTACATAACGACTTTGTTTTTAAAATAAGGCATGACATGGACTTGTCGTATGAAAATGCATATCTTGAAAAGGCTTATTATTCATATGACAGAACCCATGTCTAGGCTAAAAGTGAAAACCAAACCAAGTTTATCTATTTGTAGACACACTAAAGGCGACATAATTATTCACCACGCTCGCATTAAGTACTGCCTTGGATCTAATTAATTATCAAAATATTCAAAGGGAACTACTAAACATTGTTGTTGACACATATCAAGGAAAGATAAATCCACTCATTCTAACCAGGCAGCAACTTGGCCAACAATTGAATCTGATACCTCTAAATAGTCCAAGATCATTAGCCTTTCCTGGAGTCCTGGAGGTAAGGTGGATAATGAAATCGCTAACATCTTTTAGTTTATGATCGCGAAGTCACGAGTAACAACATCAAATTTACTAATCGAATTAAGGATTCCACTTGTTAATTAGCAAAGGTGTCAAGTGTATCAGGTGTTTCCATTAGCAACAAGAACTGGAGATGAGTTGGCATCAAATGACCATTAGGACAACAAGAATGACGAGTGCGAACTAAGCATAAAAATTCCTTTAAAATGGGTAAAAATATATGTAAAAACATATCAATCATCTAAGGGCAAGGGAGATACTGTCATCCACTGAAGTCGCTCAACATGACGCACATCAATATATTGTATCTTATGGAAGTATTGTAGCCATAATTACCCTACCCGTCATATACATAGGGCGTAAGAAAAAATTGCTAAACGTAGCTGAACAACCAACACCATTGAATTGACCATTGTTAAGGCCGGGAGTACGTTTAAACATCATAAATATGCATAAAGTTAAATACAACAACACCAACGTGTTTGGTTGATAAAAAATAACAGATCTTGTTTCCTTGGCACCAAACACACAATTGTTTGACAGGAAATAGCAGATCTTATTTCCCTAGCACAAAACAGCTACAAGTTTGTGTAAATTATTATAAGTGCCGAACAATCTAATTGTATAATTTGTTAGTGTATTCATTTGTGTAATTTCTTATATAAATAGAACAATTAGAATAAATAAATCAGTTCTTTTACAAAACATCCAAGTCTCGTAATTTAATTGGAAATATAGTGGTCTGAGCCCCACGCGAGGGAAGCGCACTATTCCTAATTTAAACATTGAGAGTAAGTCAACTGGTTACCCGGCGGCACAACTAAGGCCGGATAAACATTGGTCCTTCGAGCCGGATCAATGTTTGTCCAAGTCTCGTCATTTAATTGAAAATACAGTGGTCTAAGCCCCCACGCGAGGTAAGTGCACTATTCCTAATTAAAACATTGGCCACTGGATCAATGTTT
Source organism: Nephrotoma guestfalica (assembly GCA_963691935.1). Taxonomy (NCBI): domain Eukaryota; kingdom Metazoa; phylum Arthropoda; class Insecta; order Diptera; family Tipulidae; genus Nephrotoma; species Nephrotoma guestfalica. The sequence goes on from OY829913.1 coordinate 21,040,378, forward strand.
GTCCAAGTCTCGTCATTTAATTGAAAATACAGTGGCCTAAGCCCCCACGCGAGGTTAGTGCACTATTCCTAATCAAAACATTGAGAGTAAATCAATTAGTTACCCTGCGGCACATCTAAGGCCGGATAAACATTGGCCCTTCGAGCCGGATCAATGTTTGTCCAATTCTCGTCATTTAATTGAAAATACAGTGGTCTAAGCCCTAAAGCGAGGTTAGTGCACTATTCCTAATTAAAACATTGAGAGTAAATCAATTAGTTACCCGGCGGCACATCTAAGGCCGGATAAACATAGGCCCTTCGAGCCTGATCAATGTTTGTCCAAGTCTCGTCATTTAATTGAAAATACAGTGGTCTAAGCCCTCACGCGAGGTTAGTGCACTATTCCTAATTAAAACATTGAGAGTAAATCAACTAATTACCTGGCGGCACATCTAAGGCCGGATAAACATTGGCCCTTCGAGCCGGATCAATGTTTGTCCAAGTCTCGTCATTTAATTGGAAATATAGTTGTCTAAGCCCCCCGCGAGGTATGTGCACTATTCCTAATTCAAACCCTCAGAGTAAATCAACTAATTACCCGTCGGCACATCTAAGGCCGGATAAACATAGGCCTTTCGAGTTGGATCAATCTAAGAGATGAAAGAGATGCCGGGTAATTAGTTGATTTACTCTGGATGTTTTAATTTGGAATAGTGCGCTTTCCTCGGGTGGGGGCTTACACCAAGCATGTGAAGTTATCCCAGTTTTTCATCCCAGCAATTTTTTTTATTATTATTTACACGAAACTATTACATTCCATCCCAGTTTTTCATTTTATACCTCTATAAGACGAAATAAATTATAAACACAACAACAAGTTATCCCGGCCCAGGAAGGGTTTGGAAGTTATATACGGGGCCGAATCGAAGCTGGAAGATTGTGCCAATCCTAACATACTGTTGGCACTGGGGTCCTCATTATAAGTTAAGCTTTATGTTTTAAACTAATATTTTGGCGTATTGTTATCTCGAACTAAAAATATACTCGTACAAAATTACTATTACCAAAACCCAATTCACTATTTCCAAGTATGAATTTGTTTTACATGAACAACAAATAAATGAAAAAACTGAGATGGGATAATTTGTTGTTGTGTTTATAATTTATTTCGTCTTATAGAGGTATAAAATGAAAACCTGGGATGGAATGTAATAGTTTCGTGTAAATAATAATAAAAAAAATTGCTGGGATGAAAAACTGGGATAACTTCAAGTGCTTTTTACACCACTATATTTCCAATTAAATGATGGGACTTGGACAAACATTGATAAGGCTCGAAGGGCCAATGTTTATCCGGCCTTAGATGTGCCGCCGGGTAATTAGTTGATTTACTCTCAATGTTTTAATTAGGAATAGTGCGCTTGCCACGGGTGGGGGCTTAGACCACTATATTTCCAATTAAATGACGAGATTTGGATGTTTTGTAAAAGAACTGATTTATTTCTTCTAATTTATATTCAAAATTACACAACTGATTTGGTGCCAAGGAATTAAGATCTGTTATGTTCTATCAACCAAGCACGTTGAGGCTACAATGTTACACATATTGGTTGGTGTTGTATTTTACTTTATGCATGTTTATGATGTTTAAACAACCATATTTGATTGTATTTACATAATCCTTATTTTGATTAGTAACTAAAGGGGTAATTAATAATTTTATCCTTCTACCATAAATAAAGCAATTATTTATCGTTACGTAATATTGTAAGATAAGAATAGCATACCGATATTATAATTTATACTACGCGCCTAAAAAAGTAAAACCGATCGAACTTTTTATCGAAACCATATCTTCCCGCATCCGTATAATTATCCTATATCTCCTATATGTACAATACGCATATATCTATACGAGTTATAATATTCCGAAATCAATTTAAAAACGTGGGAAGCAAATGGAAAACCCCAAATTACGTAAAAGAAAAAAAAATGAGAAGCCCGTAAAGAAGAGGAAAATTTAATATCTTTTCATCCACGCCCAATTTTCCGTTTTTTGTTGTTGTTGCTCTTGTAATTAGAATTCATGAATATTTATAAATCAAATAAAATACAAAAATACTCCTTTTCATGAGAAAATGTGAATTCTGGTTGTTGTTGCTACTTTATGGAAATGAAAAACAACAGGAACAATGTAGCAGGAAAAGACATAAAATAGAAAATTATTTATTTTCTTAATATGAAATACACTTTACGTACTCGTCGTGTAATATATGGAAAATTCATTGCTGCTGGTTTATTTTATTTATACATATATGGATATGTATGCGTATTGCCAGCTTATTACGGTTGATGTGTTTAGCATATTTGGGCCGAATAATTTACGTTTCGCACTTAACTGACCGTAAAAATACTATATACATTGGGTTACATGTTTGTACAACATATATATGTACATACAATTAATTATATACAAAATGTAGTTAGCTAGCTAGTTGTCTATGTAAATCGTACATAATATATAATGTTTTCCGGTTTATCCCATATGGGAATCAGCAGATTGCATACATATCTCCGGAATTTCAGTTTCTTACATACTCGTACTCGTTCATCGGGTACACAATTTTAATAAAATTCACATCCGAAAATTGTTTGAACATAAACGAATACGATTTAAATGGAAATTAAATAAATGAGCTAATAAAAACTAATTTTTATTTATTACAATTAAATTAAATATTATGTAAATTTAATTTATAAACTAAATGGTACAATGGCAATGGTATAAGGCAGGGAAGGGAAACGTACGAAATACGACGTACGATTTTATATTTGAAATGTTCATAAATTGCACGTACAATTTATTTTGTGTTGATACTAGAAATTGTAATTTTCTTTCGTTTACCATTTCCATGTATGTGTGTGTGTGTGTCGTTTTTTATTTTTCAAATGGATTTAAGGGAAAACTCAATTTCGTGATACCAGGGATTATTTTTTTCGTGTTCCGTATTTTTGTGTACGAGAAATACAAAAAAAAAAATGAATACAGATGAGCATTATGTTTTATATGACGACGACGTCGGCAACGATTTGATTTTTTTTTCTACTCCATCACGATATTGGATTATCTGATTTTGGTTGTTTTTTTATTTTATTTTTGGCAAGATCCTATTTTCTGAGATTATTTTGTGTAATTTCACCATATACCGATTGATTTGTGGTTGTACACCTCAAAATACGCTTTAGTATATTGTCAATTACTTACAGGAAGCTTATCATAATTAGGCGTTACGAGTATTAAATGACCATAGACATTTTGATATTTTCATTAAATTGTAATCGTAATACAAGGGTCAACGACCTTAAGTAAGTTATACAGCAAATTATGCAGTTTGACAATTTTTCACATTCGGAATGGCCAACAGAAACGGGATAGGAGAAACTAGAGTAAATTTCCTACGAGAACGTGTACAACAATTCTCAGAATCTTCATATGAACTACATTATGCTCACAGAATTATGACGGCAAGCCAGTTTCCATTTTGCAAACCACATCATCTAGATCATGAGAAGTTCTCATTACCAAAAGAAGCTTAACAGCACATGCACACCCTCGGTCTTTACAAACAATCTTTACCTCATATCCGGGATTTTTCAAGACATCTTCATGGATGCACAATTTTTTGTAAAACTGCAATAACTTGACCATTTGGCATATCTGATTTCTATAGAATGACTTTTGCTCTTTGAAAAACAGGTCAAACATTCCAACCATTTATGGGCGAAGTAACGAAAGATTTGCCATCCCTAATTTCTTACATCAACGATATCTTAGTCACCAGTAAAACAACTGAAGAACATTCCGGGCATTAACAGCGACATTATTCAGAAGACTATAAGATTAATGAATCACAATCCGTGCGTCCAAATGTGAATTTTGTGTAAAAAGTTAAATTTCTTTATTTTGAAATTACATCAAAGGCCTACCATTAAGCGACAGAATTATATCTATCCAGGTTCTCCCACATCCTACCACATTTCGGCAGATCTAACGCATACTCGGAATTATCAACTCTACCACCGATTCTTACCAAATCTGGCCGAGCAACTATCATTTATCTACAATCAGACAAATTCGTTGATCAAACTATGTAAGAAAGGTAAATTCTCCTGGCCCAATGAGTGAGGCAGCGTTGGAGTAAATTAAAATCGCTTTGGCGAACTACAAATTCGCCAAGAAAATATAGTGGCCGATACTCTCTCACGACCCTACGATATTTTTGCACTAACGTGCATAGAATTCGATCTTAAAACACTACCTCAATCACAGGGATTAGACTCTGAATTGAAAGTATATCTAAACGTAGGGTAACTCAGTAATGATATGGTGCGAAACGTCACATCAACGCCCATATATACCTGAACTAGTTAGACGTGAAATATTCGGCAAAAGCAACATCCAAATATTTTTGGTCTTCGATGGGTCTCGTTTCGAATTCCAAAAGTTCGATAAACACGTGGCTCGCGCCGCTAGAAGTAACCAGCAGCTGAACGCAGTATAAACCCCATACCCCAACATTTCATAAATAAAACCCATTTTAAAAAACAAAGACAAATAAATACATTTTCAATTCTGTAACTAAATACTATCATTTGAGTTTTGACATCATATGGTGAGTGTATACCCAAAAAATTTTCCCTCGCAGGGGGAGTGATGTAGAAGTCCGAAAGACTACAGATATTTAACATATGTTAATTCATTTTCTTAAGCCGGTTCTCCTAAACGTTATTCATTTTCGGTAATGAAATTCAAAAAACTAGGACAGAGAATGAATAACAAACATACCGGAATATTGCTTACACGCTGAAACAACGAGACATTGCAACTTTGAATGAAACAATTTTTCTTCAAAGTCAATGCCATCAAAATTATATTTATGTTTAAGATATAAGATTTAGTAGTGTATTAGTAACCGAACAACGTTTGTGAGAATTTTTACAATAACGACTAAAATAAAATAAATTATATTACAGGGTGTCCATTCGAAAGGTTTAAAATTTTTTTGGCGCCATTTAGGCGAATATTAATATTGACAGTCCAGTACGTACACAAATTGTGTGCAAGTAATGTGCAAGAACTTGGACTTCGAAGATCAACACTAACCAATATTTTGCATAAAATGATTATTGCAATTAATAAAAGAGCGTCTACCAAGAGATCATTTGCGGCGCCATACATTTGCAAATAAGATGCTGTTAGCTGGCAATGTCAATCCGGATTTTTTGAAAAAATTAATTATGAATGCCGCGGCTCTATTTCACTTATGTGAACATGTAAACAAACAAAACTGCCGGTTCTTGGCAGTACAAAACCCACAAATAATTCATCAGTCACCATTATCCCTTGAAAGTGGCGGTATGGTGTGTAATTTGGGCTGGAGAGGTCATTGGACCACTTTCACACGAAAATCCGATTGGTACAGCTGTTAAAGTCACTGGCGAACGTTATCGTGATATGATAAGAAACTTTTTTAGACTAGAATTGCATGCTAATAGCTTGGAGAACATGTTGCTCAAACAGGGCGGTGCCGCCTGCCATACTGCTACAGAAACCATGGAAATGTTGGAGTGAGGATTGTTTCCAGAACGGTTAATTTCGAAATCTGGTGATGCGGATTGGCCTTCACGGTCACCCGAGTTAGTAGTTTCCTACTTCTTTTTATGTTGTATACCAGATAATATTGAAAAACTTTAAAGGAATATTAGAGAAGAAATTAACATAATACAGGGTGATGAAATAATTAGTCAAAAGAGGCATCTCGGAGAGATGTGTAAGGCCGATAGAGATGGACATTTCGCAATCATTGTTTTTCATACTTAATTCCAAACATTAAATCGACCTGTAAAAAATTGTATAGGCTAAAAAGTAGTTATCCTTTCGGGTGGACACCCTGTTATTATACAGGGTATAATACACAATTATAATTTAAAGTTCTATTGAGGCTTGAGGTTATTCGTATTAATCATCTAATGAGGATTCATCATTTACTCAGTTTTGATATTACTTTTTTTAAAATTATTTCGCTTTTATTGAATATGAGTATGAATAGTGGGACCCTCTTTTAATAATCTTAGTTCCTGGACTATTTTCAATTTTCTCCAGTTTAAGAATATTTACTGAGTCTTCTATTTACCGTTCTTACTTCTTGAGGTCTTCTATTATGTCCCCCTTGCAGGTGAGATGAAGACCTCTGGCTATTTTCATAGGCATAGTTATGTACCACTCTTTACCTTCTTCAGTAAGTTTTTTGGCTAAAGCCTTCTATACATCGGGATCTTTTGTATTTATCTTCCAAACAATATTGTTTAGTGCCACTCTCTATAGTCATTTGAGAACGCAGATTTTGTTAATGTTTTAATATTCACAAACCCTGCCTTTTCTTCTGTTATGCTTGCAATTATTTTCTCTTTCAAGTATCTCATCGACCATATGAAACTCAGGGTTAATACACGCGACTGTGCAGTTTTCATTATAAGTAGTACGAGGAGTTTCCATAACTTCTATCGGTCTGGACTTCTTAAGCTCATCATTTTCCTGCATTTTTCTATTTCACTAAGCCTTCTGCACAGTTCAGCATTTTCATTTTCCTAATGTCACGGAATTTATTTGTTTATACAATTTTGGAGAAGCCGCACGTACGATTTTGAGCTTTAAGCTCATTTACAACAGAATGGGCAGTTCTTAAAAAGTTACAAATGTAAGATTATTTTCTTCTAATTTTTTTGTAAACCGCATTTTAAATTTATGCCACTGTATGTTTTGTATCATGGTAACTGCAGTTATCGAAGCTTCACAAGAATTGCCCATCGAATAAAAGAGTAATAAAACTGCTCGTAACCAAATTGAACTGGCTCTTCGTGTTCTAATTAACATCTTCGAAATTCATATTATTCTTAGATCGACTAGATCGCATCATTGAATATTGAATCATTTATGTATAGCAGACATAAATAAAAATTAGAAAAGTAAAAATTTTGAGCGCCATATCATTTAATCAATTTGCAAGAAATTAAGCTATCGAAATTGAGAAGAATTTTCTCAATTGACCTAGAGATAACAGACATTTAGGCGTATCAACTGGCCAAAGGAGGATCAATGCGTGAATTTGCAAGAAATTGATGTATCAACATTTTGTCAAATTACAACCCTGGGGAATCATTAGAATTTAGTTATAATACGGATAAAGTTAACAGGCATTGATGCCTATCAAATGGGCATAGTGGTATTGCAAATTTAGGTTAACCGTTCAATGAATTTGCAAGACATTGAGCTATCGAAATCGATTATCAAATACACTCCCGTAGCCCCATCAGAATTACTTCACACTTAGGCTGGAGGTAACAGGCTTTAAGGCCTATCAAATGGGCATGATGGCATCAATGTGGACTAAAGTTAACTTCGAGTGCCTATCCATTCAATGAACATGTAAAAGATTGATTTATCGAAATTTCGTCGAAACCCCGGAGCCCCATTAGAATTTATTCATAATTCGGATAAAGTCGGAACCATTTAATGAATTTGATAGAAATTGAGCTATCGAAATCGATTGTCAAATCGACACAACAGGGAATTAGGTTAATCTAGAGCGCCGGACCATTCAGGGAATTTGCAAATAATTAAACTATCGAAACTTTTATCAAATTACATCCTCGAAGCCCCATTAAAATTTATTCACAATTTCACTGGAGTTAATGGGCATTAAGGAATTAGGTTATCTTAGATTGCTGAACCATTCAACGAATTTGCAAGAAATTAAACTATCGACATAATGTCCCTAGTCTCATTAGAATTTTTTCACATTGAACTAGAGTTAACAGGCTTTAAGGCATATCAAACGGGTATGCGGGATTTTGGTTAACTTAGAGTGTGAAACCCGAACCCAAATCAAAATTTCTTGACAATTGGCTAGATTTAACAGGTTTTAAAGCCATTCAAATGACCATAGTGGCATCAATGTTGATTAAGGTTTATCTAGAGCGGGTGACCATTTAATGAATTTCCAAGTAATTTAACTGTTGAAATTGTGACAAATACACTCGGCAAAAATAATTCTACTTAAATATCGGCTGATAACTTTCGACTGAAAAATATTGATCGACTTTGACGGATTTGTTTATTTTCGGTTGTCAGACCACATAATAGACAGAAACGTCATATCGCTGTTTGTGTATGGAAAAATATCGACACATTTTTTGATCTTGGTTCGCCAAAAGGCGGGAAAAATTAGTTCTTTTTATACGTTTTAAATTGAAATACAAAAATTTGTAACTCATAACAGTGTCCAAAAGTGTTGGCCATCTATTTTGACAGAAAAACTAAGGAAGACAAATCCGGCCATATTGTAAGTATGTATGTATAAGTAAGTATGTACCGGGTGAGTGATATGAAGTGTTGGGGGGGGGGGGGAGGAAATATTCGGAAAAAAAGTTATCCGCAATGGAATTCAAGCGTAATAGTGTGATTGCTCTATATTTGGCTGGAAAACCACAGCAACAGATTGTTAACCAGTTAAAACATCTGCATGTGAATAAAATGTTTTTGTATAAATGCACAATAAATCGTTATAACGATACTGGCAGCATTGCAAAACGCCATGCTGGTGGACCGAAACGCACTGCAACATCGCCGGATATCATTCGGAAGATGAAGGCCAAATTGGCTTGGAATCCGCGCCGTAGTGGCAGAAAATGGCTCTTCAGGCGAACATTTCACTCGACCGGATGCGGCACATATTGAAAGATCATCTTGGACTAAAGGCCTTGAAATTCCATAAAACGCATGATCTCACCGATGCTCAAAAAACAATTAGAGTGGAAAGAGCAAAGGAGTTGTTACGCTTGGACGAAAGTGGCGATTTGCCGAATTTGGTTTTATCCGATGAGTCACCGTTCGTTATTGAGCAATATGTGAACAAGCAAAACGACCGGATTTACTTGCCCGGCCGGCCGTTTTACTGAAAATTTGGACCAACGGATTGCCACTCGAAACCAAGCGCCGCCAATGGTGATGGTTTGGGCCGCCGTAACGGCCGAAATCCGTTCACCGCTCGTTTTTTTGGACCGTGGCATCAAGACAAATGCTCAAATTTATCGGGATCATATGTTGGAGGGAGGGTTGAAGCCTTGGCTACAAAAACATTTCGGCCGCAGAGCCTGGACATTTCAACAAGACTCGGCGCCGATTCATAAAGCGCGCGTCAATCAAGATTGGCTGAGAAACAACGTTCCGCGGTTCATTTCCACTGCCCAATGGCCACCAAATTCACCGAATGCAAATCCGCTAGATTTCTCGGTTTGGGGTATTTTGAAGAGCAATGTTGGGACAAAAAAGTACCAAAGTGTCGATCATCTCAAGCAAGCGCTTCGCCGAGAATGGGCCAAAATACTGCAGAGCCACTTTCGAGCTGCATGCAATAGCTTTGTCGGCGGTTTGAAGACCATAATCGCGGCTAATGGTTGCCAATGGTTTTATTTTAGTTATAAATTATTTATTTGTACAAGTTTCTATTTATATTTCATGTCAAAAACGTCGCCACGATAAAAAGTGGTGGATAATCTATTCGTATCATAATAATAAAGCCTTGTCTCCGGACGCCAGTATTATAAAGGATTGCCATATTCTTCTGTTTCCATCAGTATTAAAAATATTCGAACAAGTACTAGAGGAAGAAGGGCTTTACAATATTGCGGGTCTGTATTGTTTTCTGTTGTTCATCGTGAAGTATTTGTAAAACAAGTGTTTGCGTTAACTTTTTTGGTGTGTAAAAACCGAAACTCTTTTTAACATATGGCGAAGTATCGAAAAAAGTTATGGAAATGATTAATCGAATCTGGAGCCGAAGTACAATTAGAAAAGGATAATGGCAATAGTAATGATTTAAAATAAAATTCCGATTTTATCGTGACGATTATCATCAACCGTAATCAGGATTACCCATAGTACCTCATAACTCCTGTTGTTCATGCCGGATTGCCATCGGAACTTTTCAAATTCGAACGGGCACTGAACAGTCCCATAGACTGTATGGGACTTGAAACTCCTAAATTATCGAATAATGCAAAAAAAGATGTAGGAACCATTAAATTGAATAGTAATTTCGATCTGATTTACAGTGGTCATACGTATATGGACTTTGCGGAAACGGTCACAAATGTATGCGCACAAGCTAAATCTATAGGAATTGAGCAGAACGCTACTAAGAGCATGGTAATAGATGAGAGGAAGGAAATTGTTCAGAATATACTACAGAAGGTGGCTAGGAAGCAAATATTGTCGTTTATTGGTGAGCTTTTAAGTACTGGGGTTCATAAACATGACGTTTTACTTGTAGCACCCCTGTTCCATGTTAGAATCAGCGGGCTCACCATCGAGAAATGTATTCATTTTATAAAAAATTATTGTAATGGGTACAAATATCTTTCAGTATTTTCTAATTTGTTGAATGAACGAATTTGTTAATTTCATCGATTAATAACTTAACGATATCAGCAATTCCGATCCAATTTCCGACATAATGGTAAAATCAGTTTCAAATGGATGTTCAAATATTGAAGCTATACTGCCTCAAGTTACTGACGGTATCCGTAATGCAACTATTTATATGGCATCATTTTCACTACGAGAAAATCCTTTATGCCCGAGTTATGTATTCGGTGGGCCTTATATAACGTTAATTGCACAGCTAGCGAAAAATTATACCCATCCTGTAAACATTCCCCATGAAACCACGAACGATATTTATATTCGTTATTGCTGGGGTGACGGACGCCGAAATTGCGGCTTCGGATAATCATCGGATAATATTGTTTTCGGAAGGGATATTATCCAGGCACCAGTTTAACCAAATAACAGTTAATGCAAATTAATATTCCCAAATTTGATAATTTTATTTGTATTTCATAATTAATAGCAAAAATAATGTTTAAGATAATTTTTATGTAAAAAAGCGAGGCCGTTAAGTGCATATAACTCTCGGTTGTGATTGGTTTCATTATGGTTGTGGCTGGTTATGTATTTGAAATGTACATCGTGGTGGACGTACCAGCACCATCAGTGCGATGTAATTGTTTTTGCTGTAATATATTTACAACCTTTTGACCATTAGATTTCGATTAATCATATCCTGTTTAATAACCGGAAACTGTTTCAAGATCGTATTGGATGGTTTTATTTGTGAATCACCACCTCCAACTTTGATAACATTTTTAAATTCGTCTTTTCGGTTGCATCTATATTTAAAATCGGTTTGAATTTTTGTCCGAATGTGGTCGTCGTAGAGTGTATGTTAGACGATGACATGACCATCGTCGAAGTTCTACTCTCTTTTCGATTCGAGGCAATTTTCGTTATAATGTTTGGAACTCCTAATGCTGTAAATTTCGATTTATGAGTACAACCTTATTTTGCCTAATTTTGTTCACCAGTAAATGATGGATCAAAATAATATTTCGATTTGGATTCTTTGGTTGCTGCTCCAGAACTTTAATTGTATCATCACTTTGGCCGTGCATCTGTGGCGGCTGTTGATTTATAATAATTGGAGCACTTGACGGTAAGGTGCGGTATTATATTTGAAGATTCTGTATCTTTTGTTATATTTGAAGATTCTGTATCTTTTGTATGTTACCAGCTTTGTCGGGGATTATCAAATATATTTGTATTACTCAAATCAGGCTGCGATTTTATAACCGTAAATTTTTTGGGCTTATCATAATAATTGTAATAATTACTAGTATTTATTGTCCTTTCACCAGACAATGCCGCATTTTTCATCGTAAATATTACATCGCCTGAAAAGTTCCCGGTCTGACACTTAGATGGTGCCACAAATTTAAAACCCATTGATTTTTAAATTCTACCAACCTTCAAACGATATGTGGCAAAATTGAATTACATTCCGACCTTTAGTTTAAGTTACGGTTGTTTTAGTGACGCTACTTTTGTTAATTTCAAAAGAATGGAAAAAAGAGAATTTCGTTTGTTGATTAAACACAAAGCAGTGGCTTGATAAGTGTTATCCGGACTCTGCACCAGGAAAATCAACCATCATTGAATAGTATACTGAATTTAAACGTGGTCGTACAGATAGCTGACATTGTGAAGATATCAATGGAACGTGTTGGCCATATTTTGTTACGAACATTTAGAGGAGCGTTAGAGAGGCGTTGGACTGATTGTATCGCGCTAGAAGGAAATTTTGTTGATGAATAAAATGTATTTTTCCCCAAAAAATTGTGTTTTCTTTGTTAGACCGGAAACTTTTCAGGCGAGGCGTTACTTAAATATTGGCTGGTAACTTTCAACTGAAAAATATTGATCAACATTAACGGATTTGTTTATTTTCGGCTGTCAAACCAAGGACTATCTGCATTAAAATTATACTTTACAATAAACACAATTAACATTTAATGAATAATTATTTTTAATTTGGCCCCTGTTCATTTGGACATATTTTCAGTGCTAATCTCATTAAAAACGGCTTGTCCACAGAAGCGATGAATGTCCACAAAAGCGATTAAGACCTTTGATGAAATGTTCGACTATTAGAGAATCTCTCACCCTTAACCATGCTGGAACCGCATTAAAATTAGCTCATATAATACCGATTTTTATTTCTGGAAAATGTATGACATAGTGCTGGTTAATACTTTAGTATTTTACGTTTTTTCTACTTTCGACAGGAGCCATTCAATGTTATGATTATGAAACGTAATATATGTAGCAGCAACTATAGCCGCTCCCTCTTGGTTATCATTGCAGCTCCTACATCAGTTATTAGATTCAAGAAATATACTTCTTACATGTTTCTGAAAGGCGCTGAGATAGGCCTCCCATACTGGTGGCTCTGTCCCATTGTAACTACAGCGGTAATGTGGTTAACTTAAGGACTTTGTCGTTGCCCGAGTCGTCCGAGTGAGAATTAAAAAATTGAGATCGTCGCGTTCTTGTTTTTATCAAAGTTCGATATCAATCTATATGTCTATATGTTAACAGTTCTAAGTGCTGTGATTATTAATATACGTCGATTTTTAAGATCCAATATTAATTTCGTCGCCTCTTGGGTGAAATTTTACCTATACATATTTTATTAACCTTAAACCATAAATTTATATTCAGGTCGTTAAAATGTAAAAACATACCATCTTCTTACCTGGCTTTAAAACGTCGTCTGCAAAAAATATTGCAACAAAAAAAATATAATTTATTTACTCATCGATTAATTTCGTCTGCATTATAGAAAAACGATAAGAAATTTTAAGCTTTAAGATAACAACAAATTATCCAATTGATAATCCCATCACAAATCTATTTGAATTTTCAATTTAAAGTCCATAACAACACCTATTTTAGACAGCAAAGTATATTTACTATACACAACATTCAATTGTTTATTCTAATCTTTTTAAATTTTATAACAACAATACACAAAAGCTTTCCCTTTTCCTTGTGCTTTTCTTATTTCTTTTTTTTTTTTTTTGTATAAATAAAATCAAAATAAATAAATTATTTTTCGTTTTAGATTTTCTCCATAGAATTTTGTTGTTTCGTTATCGTGTATAATAGCGCACAGTGGAAAATTGTATTCCAATTTCTTTCCCATTTTCTTTGTTGAATATAAGTATACGAGTAGGTTTTAAATTTCACCACTATACTGCTACCACTATTATTTTAATATACATGGATTGAACATTTACGTGCTTTGAATATTAAAAAAAGCTCCGATGTGTATTGGATGCTAGAAAAATAGAAATTAATAATAATTTTTTTCTTTTATATACTTTCTGGCACCCCTTAACTCCCCCCCCCCCCTAATGCCGCATGCCATGATTTCTTAATTACACACTTTGTTTGATAATTGATGGTGAATTGAATAGGATTTCAGTGTTTCTTCCTTATACATTTTGTATAGAAGCGAAGAAAAAAAATTATTTTGTTGCTACCTTTCTACCTATAGTAGCTACCAGTAGAGTGTATTGTCTAAGTGTTTTTCGTTCTTAATTTATGGACACAATACAAATTCAAAGACTAACACGTTTTCTATATACTTTTTTTTACATCCAGTATATAATTATGCTATGTAAAGTTAATTTAAGAAAATAAAAATTTCTTTTCCTTTTAGTTTTTGTATTTTAATTTATTGTGTACCAATGAATAAATTAAATTTTGTTTTAAATTTATTTATTTCCCAGTGTAGAATAATTAAATCATGATAATCAATTGAAAATAATTTTCTTTTACATTTCATTTTGTTGTTGTGTATTGTGCTTTATACGTTTTACGGATTGTTTTAATGTAATTAATCAAATGGAAATTTTAGTTTATCGATGCCATTGGCTGTTAGGTATCTCTGGTGGTACCTCAATTGTGAAATACATGTTACGTTTTATTGCCATATATCGTTAAATATTTGACTCTATTAAATGTTACTCGCCTTCTTTCGCTTATTGATTTCAAGCTCAATTTATTAGTTTGCCTTGCCTTGTTGTACAAATTTGTCGTTTTGCTTGGTCAAACGTTTCTTTTCGTTTTCTCGTTTCATAATCATCCATATTTTAAATAGGCCTGAACACTAAAAACTTTATGTTTCGCTGTTCCGTGTTCTTCACTTCTCGAGTATCATTAAGGTGATATAATCCTAGTTGTTTACCGTTTGGATCATTAATGGAGTACGCTATCCATCCAACTTTCTCTGAACGATGCCTGGTACAAGTTTATGATGTAATTTCGCCAAGACTTGTTTCTTAGCATCACTTTGCGCAAAATACCTCACAAAAACCTTTGGTCCTGAACCCTGAAACAAATGTCCAAATAGTTATCACACTTCTTCTCACCGCTTGCAGTATTGACGTAAGTTTTTTTTTATTTTTTATTGTAAGAAATCTTTATTTCTGTAAAATATTACAACTAACCTCATTGATTATCTAGTAATTGTTTTAATAGTTTAGTAGTCTATTCTTATGGGATGAGGCCTATTGGTTCATCCCAGCTCAGCCGGTCCTTTGATTTCAGCGACTCAGGGAACTACTAATCCTAAAGGGTTTGTTCTCTTTAGGCCCTTCGGTCCGTTGGATCCGATAGGTTCCGCGATCCAGTACGTTCCGCAGCTTCTCGATGTCATGCTGCTGCAGACGCAGTACTTGACTCTTTGTTGGAGATAGCCATTTTTAATGTACCAAGTCACAATGCTACGTCTTTGTTTTCAAAAGTTTGTATATATGATCTGAACTGTAGTTTTCTTTTTGCAGCCCCAAAGCTGAATACCATACGTCTAGATAGGTTTTAGGATTTGTTTATATAACAGCAGTTTGTTGTGCGTTGTCAGCTCGGAGTTTCTTCCAATAAGCCAGTGCAGTTTATTGAATTTTAAATTCAGAAAGTTCGTTCAGTTCTTGCCTTTTCTTTTTAACAGTGCTTAGCGCAATCACAATATGGAATTTGTTGCGAATTCAGTCTAATCGGAATATATCCTAATTTTCTATTTGTAAAGTTGATATATGCTCTTTTCCATTCATTTAGTGTTATTCTATATATTTTGGTCGGTTGTGGACTCAACAATACTAGCATCAGTAGTCATAATAGATGTATCATCAGCAAACGTTCCTATTCTAGCTTCTACTATGTTTGGTCGATCATTTGTATACAGGAGGTATAATCCAGGGCCCAGGACACTGCATTGTGAAACTCCTGCCAATAGTTTCTTTTGTTTTGAGCATTCCCCTTCATGTCTCACCCGGAAGTAACGGTCGTTGATGTAAGCCTTGAACAATTCAAAATATTGTTTTAGCAAATCTCGTTGAAGTTTAAAGTCCAGACCACGGTGCCAAACCTTATTAAATGCTTGGGCTACATCTAAGAATATTCCTGAACATAATTCCTTTTTTTCATGCGCCTCCTCAATTGTATCCGTGATCGTATGTACCTGTTCTATCGTTGAGTGCCTTTCTGGGAAGCCAAATTGATGTGCTGGTATAAGATTTCTGCTCTCTATGATTGGCTTTAGTCTCTTGAGAAAGTCTTTCGAAAATCATTGATGTTGTTGTTAGCAAAGAAATATACCTATACGAAGTTTTGTCGTTTAGCGGTTTAGGCTTTGGAATCATTATGATTTCTGCATAACTTAGTCTAAAGATAGCATTGATTATGTGCTGTAGTTTACTTAGTGATTTTTCGGGTATTTCTTTGATTATTTGCCCCGTTATCAAGTCATAACCTGGGGCTTTTTTATCTTTGAGATTTTTTACTTCTTGTTTGACTTCTTTCAAAGTAACTGATAGCACAGATTCCTCGTCTATTTTGCTTATAGATGTTAAAATATTCATTATCCGATTGTCCAGATGGTGGTTTGAAGGTATTTTTACCAGGTTTACTTGACAGGGTATTTAGGAAGCTAGCCACTGACTCATTCTTAATCACCATTATAAGTAGTTTAAGTTTGTTGCACAAGTTGTTTACGGTTGTTTTGTCTTCAGGGGCTATAATTCTCTGCCAAGTCTTACGAGCCCTTCTTTTTTCGTTAAGAAATTCCCTCACTTCAACTGAATAGTATATACTTTTTGTAATATTTCTTGCTGATCAAAGGTACTTTCCCAGCCCGCTTTTTGTACAATTTAGCTGTCGAAAGCATTCCCGGTTTGTTTTATCATTTGTTAGTATTGGAGGGCTTGCTTTCCTTATTACTGTCGTTATTACTGTCACTAATTGTCATCAAAGCTGGGGAACGGTCTGACAATAGCCCTTCTTCATTTTCGACTACTAAGTAGTATTTGGAGATACATCTTGATATATAGAACTCCAGAAGGTCAGGAATTTTCACTAAGGTGCAACTCACATTTTAGTGTCTTGCCTGCTTCTATTAGATCCCCAGAATATGTTTTTCGCGCTAAAGTTACCTCTAATAATAAAATTACTACCAAGCGATTTAAGAAGTTTGATGTAGTCTTCTTTGGGTTATACCTGGGTGGACTGGCTGATATAAGGTTTTGTTATTTTTGGTTTCAATAGATGCAGAAGCTACTTACAAAGCTTCCTATCCAGGTATTTTGACATACGAAGTTCTGGTAAAATGACTTTCTGAGATTAGGCATATATCAATTTTTTCGTGTTTTTAAAATAGTTACTTCTAATTTTGAAATGCGTTGCGCAAGACCATTTCCATCCCAGATAACAATTCTTAAATAGTGTGTCAATATTATTTTTTTGTTAAGTTTGTATGGACTAGAATGAGTAGTAGTAATCAATGACTGGTAGTCATTGACTTCTCTAGTTTTACTTAACACATCCGTTATTCTTTTATATTGGCTCATCGATTTATCTTCTAGTGTTCCTAGTCTCTGCTCTTATTTTTTCAGTATAGCCGCCGCCAAATGTGAATTTGGTAAAATTTGGAAATTTGATATTTGCGTTCTGCTTACCCATTTGTGCATATGTTGCGCCTTCTCTTATTTCGGCGCTATTTAGAGGGATTTGTTTTGGGTAGGATTGCATCCTATAGGTTGAGACTCTTACTTGTTTGATTTCTCTTGTTGTCTCTCATTCTTTGCAGCTCTTTGGCTACCTCACAGCAGGGCATATTGTTTCTGAGGTACAAGGTTTGCAGATCTCCACTGACCTCTTGTCAGGTTTCTCTCACAACGATGACAATTAGAGAAAATTACACTCTTAAAACCACATCTGTAACAAAACATGCTTTGGGGAAAAGGACAATCTCTAAATATATGGCAAATATCACAACAATTGTAGCATATTGGTTCTTTGTCGACAGCTTTTGTTAACCAATTCTGGGGGTAAATTCCATAATTATAATCTTGCTCAAAAATACTTAGTTCATGAACAGCTGTTTTCAAATTGTACAACTTTTACTCAAATCATTGATATTAGAGAAGGTGCTGTCGATTAGATGGTATCGCAAATAAGGGTTTGTGTTTCTCATCAGTACTTCAATTAATCTGTCTTCTGGACGCGGTATTTATGAAATTTTTAGTTGCTCCCAAGTAAGATTTGGGAAGTTACGGCGATGGTTCCAGTACCTAGTTCATGCTATACCTTTTAAAATAAAAATAAATTCGTTTAATAGCGCGTCGAAAGAGAGATTCTTTTTGCCAAAGTTTCATTCTTTCAATGAACAAACCAGCGGGCAGTCCTCCCGAAGTGCCACCAAATGAAATGTCAGATCGGGCAAAGCTTTTTGATCTATTATATAGTGGTGATTATTATTGATTGATTGACATAACAATTTTAGTAGGGTAAAGCCCATATGGAAGCATTATAAATGAACAACAATAACAAAAAAAATACGTCCATTAGTCATAAAACCTCAGATTTTTTCAAAAAACAAATCCACTTCATGCTAATACCCTCCATATTGTGAGCTCAGGCTCATTTGTTACGGAGGTACTGCAAGAAGCGAATACTTACAGATTACCTACAAAAACAATTCATTCAGTCATTCAAGCGCGCCACGCTAAATAACACGTTTTAAAAGATCTAAGCTACGCCGCCGATCTCTTAATATCTAATGGAATGGAATTCCAAAGAGAAATACCTTCAACAGAAAACGATGTATTTAGAGACCTGCACAGGTTTATAGGGGGAAGTAAACGTAAATTTGAAGATTGGGACTTACTGAACAATAACTTAAAATAAATAGGGAGGTTGCTTAGTACTGAGAAGCTTAAAAATAAAAAGACAAACACGAAGTTCATAAAAATCAACTAAATTACAACCCAGAATCAATTTCAAAAAGGGAGAAATGTGATCATATTTGCTAATACTAAAAACGAAACGAGTACAAGCATTGAAACATCTTTGGAGAACATTCATATTCTCCTGAAGCATACCAAACAAAACAACATCCCCAAATAGAAAATGTGGAAGAAGGTGCGAGAGGAACATACGCCTTTCAAAATTACTATCAGAAAACCCAACAACTTTATACACACAACTAAACATTTCAAAAACCGTTAATCAAATGATCAGACCAAGTAAGAGTGAGGGAAAAGAGGGAAATTTAACCCTAAATTTCTAACTGGATTAGAGAATGGAATTAAAGGATCACCGATAAAAAAACCAGGAAAAGAGGAAGTATCCATAGATTTTTTATAAATTATAATAGACTGAGATTTACTAGCATTAAGAGCGAGTCGGTTAGATAATGACTAATTATAAATTCTTACCAAATCATCATTAATAAGAGAAATATTAGAGTTAATAATTAATGTACATTGAGAATAGTAACCGACCAAGAACCGACCCCTGAGGAACGCCAAAAGAGACAGGAAAGAAGTCAGAAAACGAATTATCATAAAAGACTAAAAGCGACCCGAAATATAGTCTAAAATCAATTTAGCAGCAGCGAGAGAAAAATAAAAGTTCGAAATAAGTTTATTAAACAAAATTAGGTGATTAATTGAATCGAACGCTTTAGAAAAAACCACCTGCGTAAGACAAGTCATTTCTCTTTTACTCATACTACGACGAATACCATCACAAACCGTATTATAGTGGAATCTTCTAAAACCCGATTGAAAAAGACTAGCAAATTAAAGCTATCGATATGAGATTGAATTTGGTTTTTTACTACCAATTCAAACGTCTTGGACATAGAACTTAAAATACTGATATAGCGGAAACGGGAAAGCTCAGAAGGATTGACAATTTTGGGAATAGGAATAATTTTACTCAACTTCCACTGAGCGGGATATAAAGATGTCGTTAAAAAGGTAATGGTTAAAATCATTAGATTTGAAATCTACCAAAGCACTCTCTTTACAACTACCAAGGCCGAAATTGCGTACGTTACGCCAAATTATCTTAGAGGGAAGTGAGGGATCTATTTCGAGATTGCTTATAAGCTAGATAAGACCAAGAATTAGGGCTCATTTCCCAAAGACGATATTTGGAAAAACATTCAGCAATACAACAGAAATAGCATTCAAAGTCTCTTGTGTCATCCAAGGAGGGGATCTAGGTCTAAAATAAACAGTAGTGAGAGGAACGCAATTAGTAAATACATAGAGGAATTAAAATGGTCAATTTGATCGGTAGAAGTACTAAGAGGAAAATCATTGTCTCACAAATAGAGCCACAAATTAATGAAAGGTGAGATTCATCAATTTTCGAGAAAACCCTAAAGCTGAAACTTTTACGTTTAGGAGGAGAGTAATAATTAAAAGAAAAAACAATGGGATCATGATGAGAGCCAATATCAAGAGACAATTGATTGAAAGAACAAATAGAATTATCAGCGGAAGCGACAACATGATCAATGAGAGAATAAGAACACCACTTGCGGTTGCATAAGAGTAAGTGGGCGCTTCAGTATTATAAACTCAAATATCAAAGCTGAAATCACCCGAAATGAAAACCTCATGATACCGACAGAAAAAATCACTAAAAACACACTCAATGTCTAAAAGAGACTTTTTAAATTGAGCATACGACCTCTTGTTCGTTTTAGATGGATTCTAAACCACACCAAAAAGAAATGTTCGCTTACTCCCGAAGACATTTATAAAAAGAAACCCAAAGTCAGAAACGAACCATTGAGAAATTGAGAGGGGTACCGATACAACATTGCATTCAATATGCTCGTTAACACACAGGCATACCCCACCATAATTAACTGGAAAATTAGCCCATCTCGCCTGAACAAATTATAGCCACTAGTGATCAACGCGGAATCAGTTTCCGATAAGCAAATGACATCAAGTGAGACCCCATTAAAAGTATGACGAGGTTCGTCAATATTTTAAATCAGACTCTGGATGTTTAAACTAGTCACATTAGGGAAGTTGAACCTAGTCCGAAGTGCGGATTAAAGAAAGAAAGAAATAATCTCGATGGATATCGCGAATCGTGGCGCACTTCTATGACAATACTTACATACACATTTTTTAACATAAATAATTAGTTTTTTTCTCTAAAGGCAGGTTAACGTCAAATGTCAAAATCTGAAACAAGGCAAATAAAGCCAAATAATAGCAGCAATATAAACGGTATTAGAGGAACGATACAATCCAATAATAGAATTCTTCAAGCTAAAGGGTGTCTCAGTAAGAGCGCCGGACTTAAATTTGCCGCCATTTTGTTAATACGAGTTGTACGGTGATTTTTTTGACAGCTGTCACGTACAGACCACGTAATTTAAGAATATGGAGAAGTATTCAAACCAACAACGTTTATTTATTGTAAAAACACATTACAAAACTGGTGAAAGTTTTGCGAAAACAGTACGCTAATTACGTCAAGTTTTCGATCGCAATAATGCGCCAAATGATTCGACAGTGGGGCGTTTAATTACAAAATTTGAGACCAAATTTACGTAGATGGATCAGAAGATCATTGTTCGTCGTTGTCCTTGTTGATCACTGAGAATCCAGGAACTTCCACTCGGCATCGTGGTCAAGAATTAAACATTTCTAGAAGCACTGTGCAACGAAGTTCGGTAAAAGATCTGCAAGATTTCAAGCCAAGGGATCATGCGCAGGGCCGTGAATTTGCTGATTGTTTGTTGGAACATCATCAAATTAATGCGGATTTGTTGAAGAAAATCAGTTTTTCAGATGAGGCACATTTTTAACTCGATGGATAAGCATAAGCAAAACTGTCGGATTTGTAGTGCTGAAAATCCTCGTGTGATACTCAAACAACCAATGCATCTACCGGTGTGCATTTTGGGCTGGCGGAGCAATTGGGCCGTATTTCTTTGAAAATGCAGCTGGAAATGCGCTAACTATTAATGACATGCGGTATCGCGAAATGATAATGGAGTTTTTTTGTGGCCCGAGTTGGATGTAATTGATCTGGAGGACATGTTGCCCTTCCAGGCATAACTTGAAAAGGGAGGACCACCTTAAACTATTTAAATCGCTTGGACGTGATTTTATTATTGGAGGTGACTTTAATGCGAAAAGCATCTATTGAGGATCTAGACTTACGACGTCAAAAGGTAAAGAATTGCTTCAAGCAGGGCAGACATCAAAATCTGAATTTTACTCTGGTGGTTCCCCAACATACTGGCCCAGTGACGGAACGAATATACCTGACCTAATAGACTTTTATGTAGCAAGAGGTATATCCCAGAACTACATTCACATTGAAGACAGTAATTCTCTAGTATCGGATCATTCCCCGGTTATTATGACAGTCAGTGAAATGGTAATTCAAAGGGAGAGTGCACCCAGAATAACAAATTCAAAAACAAACTGGGATCTCTTTCGTGAGGTGTGCCGATAAGAAATCCCCACTAGTTGGAAGATGAATTAGAACTACTCAATGAAGCAATTCACTATGCTGCTTTGGCAAGTACCTCCATTATACAAAGTAAGAAGAAGCTTAACATATACTACCCAATGGAAGTTAGAGAGTTGGTAAGACAAAAACGAAGAGCACGTAAAACCTGGCAAATAACTAAAACACCGGAGAACAAAACAATTTTTAACAATTTAGGTAACAGTCTCCAATCTCTTCTTAAAGAAGTTAAAAATGCATCAATTAACAGATATCTATTAAGCCTAACCGATGAAAAAAATTCTGATTATTCTCTGTGGAAGGCGTCGAAGGGACTCAAAAGACCCAAAATGCAAGTGCCTCCACTTAAAAAGGAGGATGGATCTTGGGCAAGAGGTTCTAAAGAGAAGGCTGATCTGTTTGCGTAGTATCTCGAGGATATACCTTCCAACCACTACCAAGGCAAACGGCCAATGAAAATATAATGTCAATCCAAAAGCTAGATGATTTTGATATACGCCCAGTAACTCTCAAAGAATTAAAAGAAGAAGTAAAAGGCAACATGAATGTTAAAAAGCCCCAGGATATGACTTGATTACTTGCCAAATAATCAAGGCTCTACCAGATAAAGGATTTCTTAAGCTATTACACATAATCAATACAAGCTTTCGGTTAAAATATGTTCCGTGGCAATGGAAAGTAGCAGAAGTAATCATGATAGCAAAACCTGATAAACCACCTAACGATAAAAAATCATACAGGCTAATTTCACTGCTGCCAATTATGTCTAAACTATTTGAAAAATTATTACTAAAAAGACTTAAACCGATAATTGAGGACCGACAACTAATTCCGCCACATCAATTTGGATTCAGGGAAAAGCACTCCACAATTGAACAGGTGCATAGAATCACCAACGTTATTGAAAGAACGTTAGAACGCAAAAAAGTATGCTCCAGCATATTTCTGGACGTCGCCGAAGCATTCGATAAAGTTTGGCACAGTGAACTGGAATTCAAGCTGCATAGAGGTCTGCCGAGGCAATTCTATGCTATACTAAGGTCTTATTTATCCAATAGACATTTTCGTGTGAAATATGAGGATGAATACTCAGAACTAAAGAAAATCTCTGCCGGTGTCCCACAGGGGAGTGTCTTAGGACCAATCCTGTATTTATTATATACAAGGGATATTCCAACAACAGATGAAGGAACCATACCACCTTTGCAGATGACACAGCAATCATGGCCATTGGAAGTAATGTCGCTGATGCAACGAGCAAACTCCAGAAGATTACCAATGCGGTTTGTAACTGGACTAAGCGTTGTAGAATCAAGCGTAATGAGACGAAATCCACGCATATTAACTTTACATATCAAAAGGCTTCCCATCTAGCGATAGTAATTAACTCACGACCGGTGCCATATGCAATCTAGATATCTTTGCATGACTCTCGATGTCAAGCTCAAGTGGAGAGAGCACGTCAAAAAGTAAAAAGAAGAACGTAATATTAAGTTCAGAAAAATGTATTGGCTCAAAGGTAGAGGCTCTGGGTAGAGGCTCTGAGCTTACAATATACAACAAGCTGTTGCTATATCGGCAAATACTGAGGCCTTTATGGACCTACGGTATTCAACTCTGGGGATGAACTAAGCAAACAAACGCCAAAATGATACAGACGTTTCAAAATAAGGTTCTCCGTAGCATCGTAAATGCTCCATGGTACACAAGAAATGAAGACTTTCACAGGGACTTACAGATGGAATACATCAAAGATGAAATAAAAAAGCACGCCACCAAACACGAAATAAGGCTCAAGGAACATGGAAACCCCTATATTCGTCGCCATATGATAGATATGGTTGTCCCTGTCGTTGAAAGAAGACTTCAAAGAACGAGGCCACTTGACCTAGTAAACATACCAAATTAAAATTATATTTTAAATAGGTTTAATTAATTTTGGGACTAACCATTGGGTGTCACCCCAACAAATCAGAATTATTTAAGAAATGTAAAATTTGTAAATTTGAAAGATAAATTGCTAGATGAGCACAGTCTCAGTTGTAATTAATAAAGGAAAAAAGAAATGTTTTTCCAACAAGACGGTGTGACCTGCTACACAGCACATGAAACAATGGTGTTACTGCAGACTAAGTTTCCAGGCCATGTCATTTCTCGATTTGGCGATCAACATTGGCCATCAAGATCGTGCGATCTAACACCGATGGAATTTTTTCTTTGGGGCTATGTGTAAGAAAAGGTGTATGCGAATAAGCTTGAAACATTTGAATATCTTAAACAAATGAATATCTTAAAGAGATCTAAACGCCAAAGCTTTAATCACTGTGCCATTTGGTCGGTAATTTGCTGGTAGTCGCAAAAAAAAAAACAAACACCACGTATTTTGAGGTTCGATTGGCATTGAGTAATTCTGAGATTGGATTGGTTCATTAACAGGAAGATCATATTATAGTTCGGTATGATTGGAAAGGCTGCTGTTGCAGAAGAAATCCGGTTAATTGTTGGTACATGGTGGTGATTAACCTTCGACGCGTACAGCGATGAAAATAAATATTTATTTTTGGATTTGGTTATTTTTTCGTAAATATAAAAAACTATTTCGTTCTGTGTCGCTTAATGTGTAATTTTATTACTGCTCGCATAATTTAAACTGGCGCTATTCCAATTTTGATGATGTTCGCGCTATAGAATTTTCTTATACATTTCCATATTCTCTCGTATTACCAAACTTATATTTTTAAAAATTACACGCATAATGGGTTGGCGCGTAATAGCGTGGTAGCGTCGCATCGGTTGTTAATTGTTGATTGAAGTGTAATGTCTTTGCATGTACCCGACTTTAAAGTTTTAAACGTAAGTTCTGGCTTATATGCGAAAGTATTGCTTTCGAAAAATTAAGTTCACTGTTGTGTAAGTCTAAGATAAATGTCGCATGCATTAAAACGTAAAACTACTTTAAAATTCTAACAGAAATGAATGTCCCTAAAGAAGGTGAATGAAGAAAATAAATTAAAGAAGTTGTAGTTACTTAAGAACATTTATTTTTTATTTTTCGAACATATCATTGTTCCTTCTCTTGTACGTGTACATATATACATATACAGTACGAGTACATAAAAACAGAATGATTTATTTTTCATTAAAATTTTCTACTATGTTACCTAAGTAGAACGTACTGACAATTTAAATGGATTTCTTCATTTTAATGGTATGTTTATAATGCATTATAATACAAACCACCCAACAAAAAAGGAAGAAATATTTATGCAGAGTATAGCAAGGACATGCTAGAAATTATATCAAAAATAGTTAAATTTCTCACCATAAAGCACTACCACCAGTCAGTAGTAGCAAAACGAAAAACCATAAACAAAACCAAAACTTAGATGAAAAGAGAAAATAATTTATAGTTTTGTTGCACAAAAACTACACCCAAATACAAAAAAACTAAAAAAATAACGAATTACATAGATAAAGTAGACAGGCACACACGTACAACGTATCCATACCCAAAGTTAGATAAACCTAGAAAATTTTAATCTATTTACTCTACGTTATAACAAATTTTACCCCATAAACATAAATATCTCGAGAGATATACTACTTAAATGTGCAGTTAACCATTTACATTAATCCATTCCTAATCCATAAATGAATAGAATAAAATTTAATTTGCCAAAAAAAAAAACGAAAAAATTGAATTTTAGTTCTAGTTTTTTACACTTCCAACTATTTTGTGTGCTTACGAGAACATTTTTATGTACATCGGAGAGGATAAGATAATTTTTTTTTTACGACACTAGTACTGGAGGCAGAAATGGAAATGAAAAAGCTCCATAGAAGAAGAATGTTATAAAAATAATGCAGCCACATATGTGTGGAACGACACGGGTACAGAGTACACCAATTGTAGCTGTAAAAAGAAGATATGTCATGTTGATTTGTTTAAATGCTTCTGGTCGTTGAGCTTTTTCGTTGTTTGTGGGATAACAGCATACACACACATACACACACACACACACCCCAGTAACAATGTGTAATTTATTTGGAAGCAAACATTATATGTTTTCTTACTCTGGAGCTATTTTCGTCTCTTTATATCCACTTATACGGTTAGAGAAAACTTATAATATTGTTTTATGTTTTTTATACTGAAAGGGGGATGCTGTTGATATACAATCTTGGGGGTTTTAAATAATTTTTTTTCTTAGTTTTAGTTCGTCTTTATGCTCAGTAAAAATAATAATAAAAATATCTTCATGTACGGTGACTTATCTGATAATGAAATTGTATCATTGGGTAAGGGCCGGTGGGAATGTAATATATATACTAGGTGAATTGTTACTCGTATGGTGCGAGGATCGAAATATATGACTGGTTGATGACTTAGAGACTTGGGCTTTTTAAGCTTATTTTTTTACTTTACAAGGCATAATGACCTCGTCATACAAGAAAAATTGATATCTAAACTCAAAACCTCGCGGCTGTTGCTAACAGTTAACAAGGTCCACTGACACGGATTTCCTGAGAGCGTGTGCCTGCCCATATTTTGGTTATTTAGTGCGTGTTTCTAAAACTTATGCTTGGTAAATATTTTTTAACTTTTTAGAATGCGATAAAAACAATGAAAATGAAATTCAAACTTAGACAGATTCAGTTTTTCACGATGTTTTACAGATAGAACCAATCACAACAACAATAAGAACCAAAATATTGTTTAAAAGTTTATGGCCGCTAGATTTATAATGAGATGATCAATTTCCAGATGTGGTTGGTCGAATTGAAGGAATTCGAACAATTGTTTGTATACCCGCAAATGGCTTCAGATTAGTACCGAACTAAAGTAACTAAATAATTCTACCCATTTAATTGCAGGAAAAACCAAAGTTTCACTAACTCGACAATTGAGTTTACCTATAGACTAGAATTATAGGGCGCAGTTTTATTGACCGATTGATTAGCACCTTTCAAATTTCCTGGGTTCAAATAAAGATAGATCGTACAGTATTCTGGTGTGACAGTAACATAATTTTAGACTGGCTATCCCCACACCCAAGAAAATGGAATACATGTATGTCCAACCGAAGAAGCGAAGAAATCGAAAAATCTAGACGTATTGCTGAATGTGACGAAATCGACAAAGCCGCGGTCCCAACCGAGATAAGATTAAACATAAACCCTCTCATATCCGTTCCTTAATCCACACGGAAATTTTGATAGTTGAAATTGTTATTATAAGATGAGTGCAACACAAGTATTTTCTAACAGAGAACAATTGTTTGCAGAAAACCGAAAAAATCCAGAGGAGGAGCTCTCTTAAAGCATTAAATCCTTTCCTGAACCAATTTCCAATTCCATAATGAAGAACTTACATACCAAGCAGCACGGCACAAATGCTGGATAGCTGTGTAAAATGCATAAGATACTCGTACCAACCAAAACTTGAGCGACAAATATTCGACGACCTACCTCTAGCTCAGGTGACCTGTTCACATCCATTTCCTAATGTGGGAATATATTATTGTGGGCCTTAAAATCAAATTAATACGACGTTGATGACAGGTACCGATGAAGATTATGTGTGCATATTTGTGGCCAGCAATATGTCAATAAGCTTCGTTTTATTCATCTATAGTGACCGTGAGCCAATTTTCCTAGAGCTGCAATTCAAATCATACTTGAAGAAAACAGTAGGCAAAACTATACTTACTCGTGAATAATTTAATTCGTTGTTATGTCAAAATGAGGCTTTCATGAATTCACGACCTATATGCGCCGATGTGAAGGGCATAGGCAAGCTGTCAGAAGGACAAAGCCAAACTACTAAATTCAAGAGACGATAACGGCGTTTAGTTTCGTTATCACGACTTTCACCGGTCGCTCTTATCTGACACAATCAACCCAAACAACATATAGATTGGGCCAAATATTTTTTTTTAAAATGCAATAAAACAAAAAGTCCTTAATATTTTTTCAAATTTATTTTTTCATTGTAAAGAACAATCCTTCCGATTAATTATGGAATACTATTTCATTCATAAGACTGCCTCGGCTGGTCTTGACGTACCCCTTACGGTCGCGGTCTAATTTGTGAGCACATTTTCGATGGTATGCGGCATTACGTCTTCAATGGCATTGCGAATATTGTTCTAGAGAGCATCAATCGTTGCTGGTTTATCGGCGTAACACTTATCTTTGACGGTACCCCAAAGATAATAGTCCAACGGCGTCAAATCACAGCTCCGAGGCGGCCAAATCACATCAGCATTTCGGCTGATTATTCGTTCTTCGAATACAGTGCGCAAAAGATCAATGGAAGCGTGTGCTTGAACCAAATGTTGCTTATGTCCTCCTCTTCAAGTGCAGGGAACAAAAAATCGTTTATCATGGCGCGGTAGCGCTCACCATTAACAGCCGCCGGACCAAAATCCGCACCAAACAGTCACTCGTTGTGGATGCATCAGCTTCTCTACGATCACGTGCGGGTTCTTCGTGCCCCAAATGCACAATTCTGCTTGTTTACATAGCCGCCAAGATGGAAATGTGCCTCATCCGAAAAGATGATTTTTTTGCCAAAATCGGCATCTTCTTCAAGTCGATCGCAAACCCAGTAAGCGAACCGAATACACAACCATTTTCGTTCAGCGGAAGGATAAAACTAACTTTCTGTCAAATCAGAAGTGATATAACCCTTACCATACTCAAAAAAAACCGCTAGTTCAAAAAAAAATATTTGGCCCGCCCTGTATACTTCCGTGACCATATGCGGTCCTACAATAGCGCGCCTTTGTTTGCATCTTTGGAAGCTAAACTCGTACAGCTATCTGAACTTGCACCTTATGTGTTCAAGATTCATGAACCAACTTACCACATAACATCTCTTAGATCGCCACAAGACGGCCAGCCCCGACAATTCGCTCTTCGTAAGAGACAGCACTCGAACGGCAGAGTTCAATAAAACCATCCAGCAAACGAAAGATGTTTAAGTATAATTTTAGACGAAATCGACCGCAGCTTCAGACAACACAATCGAATTGCTCAAACTTATCGTTTGATGCGTGATGTCGAAGCAAAAGTACGAGAAGAAGCTGCTGCTGCAAATGAAGTAGTTCCACTTGTAAAATTGAATCAAATTGAACTAAATTAGAGCAAATTAGAAGAGCCCGTGTACAGCGCAATTTGAAGGTCTTGCAGATCACGTTGCAAAATGGACTCAGAACCAGAATTCAAGTCATTCTTCCATTCGGCTCCTACGGATCACCCCGTAATGTGCGCGGGCGGTGCAATGATGTAATGCCGATTTTTTGCTAAATAGAGTCCGCCTGATCTGTTCATCATATTCACGGCAAATCCAAATTGCCATACAATAAAGGGCAACTTGGCAACGGGCGTGCGGCCAGTTGAACGACCAGACTTGATAGTGCGAGTATTCAAAATCAAACTAAAGGCGTTGATGGACGATCTGACCTTGAATGGAATCTTCGGCATGTCCAAATCTTTCTGCTGCTCGACTGACGGCCTTCCGCACGCTCACATCGTGGTAACGCTTCGAGCTGAATATAAATTCAAAATACCGAAAGTGCGCGAGGTCGTCAGGCGCTGCATTATGCATGGACCTTGATGAAATTTGCCAAACACTTGACTGAAGTAACCTTGCTCCCTTGCTCAATATCGACGATTATCTGTTGTCCAATCGAAATGTTGTTCCTTGCAGTCCGTATTTGCTTTTCAGATACAACGAGCACATCAAGCTTGAAGTAGGCACATCATTAAATGCTGAAAAGTACATTTCATGTGCCATCACATCATGTGGCCAACCTGAACTTCACTTCAACGAGATAACAAACTTCATCAATACGCGTTAGGACAGTGAGTCAATCGTTCACATACTGCAATGCGACTTCCTGTTAATCTTGCAAACCAACAAAGAATTGTTTTCCAAACAGAACATGAAGAACACGCAAATCATATATCTATACTGAGATTCTCTACCACTTCGTATATTTTAAAGGTATATGGAATGCACGTTTAGCGACGGTCGTTGCTAGAATGTACCCCGTCAGCCCGAGAGAGGAAGAACGTTTATAATTGAGACTTATACTGCTTCATGTTTGAGGTGCAAACAGCTTTGAAGCCCTATGAAAATTAAGCGATTTTGTATACGATTAAAGCATCAGCCAATAAGCACGGACTTCTTGATTTCAGATAAAGAATGGGAACGCTGCTTGACAGAAGCCGTCATTTTCCAGATGCCAAAATAACTCTGATATACACTCGCTTACATCTATTGTTTCTGCTATCCATTGAGTCCACTAAATCTGTGGAGCAAGTTCTCGCTCGATATGGCTGTCGATTTCAACAGAAACCATTCAGATAACGATGTCAAAAATTTGGCAATTCATGACATAGAGGCGGTGTTCAAATAACAATCATTTTCGTGCTCTTTGTTTGGTCTTCCAAACCTAACCGGAGATGTGCCACGAAGCTCAAGAACGTGGCGTAACTAAAGAGCGAATTACGATGCTGAACGACAAACAAATCGAAAAATTATCATGGCTCTAGATGACGCGGAACTTATCAGTCTTTGCTTCTAACTACTTATCTCGACGTCTTGAAGGTTCAGAAAAAACATTCCTCTACACATACAACAATGTATGGCATTTGTGCGAGGCGAGGATAAATTGCGCTTCATTGTTGATTTAAACTGCCTGTACGAACTCTTGATAAATCAGTGTCATCGATGCATTTGAAGTATCTAGAAGCAGAAGATCGCCTCTGTTCTCGGCTTCGTTCATTATCATCGATTAAATTACAATGCTTACCAAAGATGGAGTGCGGTTTATTGACCAACTTTTGCGTGAGGCGATGAACAGCAACAAGTCTTTTGGTGGAAAGGTATTTGTTGTATGAGGACTTTCGACAAACGCTTCCTGTTGTACCAACTGGAACTCGCATTGACGTGCTCGAAAGTTGTATCAAGTGGTACAGCCTCTGCAGCCACTTCACTGAATTAACTTTGACGGCAAACATGCGCAGCGAAGGACAGAAAGAATACAACGAATGTCTTCTTAAAATTAGGTGAGATGAGCGTTCAACGCTCATGCATGAACCAGTTTTCTTTAAAGAGTTTAATCTATTGCCTCCCAATGAGCTATCCAACCGAGTCTTGTTGCTCCAACCAATCAACAGACGGTTGAGATAAATCGCAGGATCATCGACATAACAACAGTCCAGGCCACAGTTTACTAAAGTGCGGACTCTGCCCTTTTTAAAGGTCCAAATGACACACAAAATTGTCCAGTTGAGTACTTGAACAGTGTGACGTGGCGGTTTAAGCCTGGCATCATCGGAATAATGCTGTGCAATCTGGAACCGAAGAAGGGATTGTATCACTGCTGAAATTATCTCCGAATGCAATCGTTGCGATAACATGATACACTTTTGCTGTTTGTTTTGAAGCGAAAACAATTTCCGATAATCCCCGTTTACGCAATCCCCATCAACAAAGCGCAAAACCAAGACGTTTGTAGCGTTGACACCAATCTCGAAACGACAATTTTCTCGCAGAGATCGATGTAAGCAATTTAAATCTGTTTATTTCAATCTACATTTCAGACTTCTTCACAGTATGCTTTTAGGATTAAAAAATGCGGCCGAAGTCATCGATCGTGAAGTTGGGCACAGTTAAATTTTTGTAGATAAACAAACTACGATTGGTTTTGAAATCGACACCAACTCCATCGAATCTAAAATTTTAAATTTAAAGTAGCAATAGTTGCTAAAAGCTGTTAAAAGTCTGTGAAGCAGATCCGAAGTTGGCCCGCTTAACGGCCAGGAGTGCCTTGTAGTTATTTTGTGTTTTGGTGCTAAGAAAAAAGATTTTTATTTCCTACGTGTTTAAATACGTTGACGGTTAGGATGTTTAACAAGTTCGGAAGAATAGGCAGGCTGTTAAACTGTTATAACTTACAATGTGTTAGGAATTGAAACCTCACGAAGGCGCAACATTTTTCGAATCATTATTATTTAAACAAGTAGATTGTTTATTGATTCAGCTAATTTTTAATTTGCCAATATTTAGTACTAAACTTGTTGTATTAGACGATAAATAGTCAACAATAAATTGTCGGGTTACGATCGAATAGCCGACAAATTGACGACAAATACTCAACAATAAATTCTCGGATGTTGGTATAAACCTGGGGTTACTTGGGACTCTTCGCATGTCCTTGGTTTTGGTGTCTACTCAGTCAGTCATCATTCAAAACCCACCTAGTGATTATGACGCACGAATAAAACAAATAATGCTTGTTTGGAATTAACAGGATCCTCGGTTTAATGGCACAGCACCCTCCCCATTAGTTTGTAGAAATAGTCACATAGTTTGAATTGTTTTGAACTGCTCAGTTTGATTAACCAGAATGACATGATACATTTTATCTTCTTAGAGAACATTGCAAAATAGTTGTTCTCAATATTTAAAGAATCAATTTGTTAATTGAATGCACTTTTAAAATAAATCTTAATACTGAGCATATCCAACCCTCACTTAGTTTTAGAAAAATCAGCAAGATATTTTGGGATGAACAAGTGTATTAGTCTTCAATTAACAAAAAATAAATTTAATTTAATTTTTTTAATTCAATTTATTTATCACATTTCATTAAATTTAATTTTTTAACAGGAATTACATTTACTACAAAAAAAAATTGGAAAATTTATGTTAAATTTGGATTCGATCTATTAAATTTTACTAAGTTTTCTTTAATCAGAAAAAATTAAATTTAATTTAATGTTTGCTTCCCTTGTGGTGTCCCCATTTTTTGTGATGTTCGCTGCCACCTTTCTTTCCATGTTCATCATCGTGACCATAGTGTTCTTCATGGCCTGATTCGCCTTTGTGTCCTGAATGATCATCGTGATGGGATCCCTTCTTGTTGTATCCTTTTTTGCCATAGTGATCGTGATGTTTTGATCCTTTATGGTGGCCTCCTTTAGATGATCCTCCTTTTTTGTGTCCGAAATCTTCATGGAAATCACCGTGTTTTTCATCGTATCCCTCATCGCCATCTTCATCGAAGAATTTCTTGTCCTTTTTGAATTCATCTACTTTATGTACCTCATGGTGACCTTTGGTTGAGTGACCTTTGTTGAAAGATCCTTTCTCTGCGAAGCTGTGTCCTTTTTCGCCTTTCTCGCCCTTTTTGGCTTCATGGAAGTAATCACCATCTTCGTGATGCTTCTTCTTGTGTCCCTTTTCTTCATCGTATTCACCTTTGTGGCCCTCTTTGTCGTGATGTCCTTTCTCCCCCTTTTCGTATCCATGCGAACCCTTATATCCTTTCTCTCCTTTTTCACCTTTAGATGAGTGATGATCGGCATGATGATCCTTACCACCACCATGTTTCCAGTCCTCGCTTTTACCCGATGGCTTGGCCGACGAGAGAGCAATAGCACATAATGCTATGCTGACACATAGTGCCACAGTTAATTTCGACACCATTTTTTCACTACTTTATATACTAAATTAAAAAAAGTTGGATGATTTCTAATTCAATAACGGGAAAAAATCTGTGTCTTTATATGAAATTACCCGTGTATCCACCAAAATTGTTATTTTGGTACTCAAGTTTCTTGGATGAAACTCGGTAAGTAACTGATAGTTATTTCAATGCTAATCAAACTATTTATACCAAAATCAATCTTAATTCAGAATGAAAGTATAAAATACAAAAAATTTTGTAATTTCTTTACACCAAATACTTAAGAAAAACGAACGGATTAAAGTTTTGGTTTTGTTATAAAATTTATTGTCACCGCATTGTTCAATCAAGTGGATCGATTAACAAAAATATATTTGTAATAATTTTTTTTCTAATTGATTGACAATCGAATTTCAACTGCAACACAACTGTGCACACAGTGTGATGAATTAAATTGATTGATTGATTTATGGTTTAGATTATGAGGTGTGTCGCCCATCGAATGTTTGGCATAGCTAATTCGATGATGGGATGCCCAATAACATAACCAGATCATTGAATCTTAATCTCATCGAACTTTGAAAACATGACAATTCTCCAATTTTTAATTACATTTTGTCCACACCGAAAACATTCATTAGGATTCGCACTGTGCCTAAATTTTATACACTTTCATTGTTTATAATCTAGATTACTGACCTTCCTAAACACTCAAATAAGTAATTACAGATTATTGGTATTTTTCTATAAGAAGTGTCTGCCAATTAGTTCCGCTATTACATTTTACTTTATGGTTACACACAGTGCTTAAATTATGTTTTAATCTCTATGTAAATTACATAAGTATGTATAAAAAAGCAAATCAAAAAAAAAAAAAAATTAAATAGACTTTGTGTTATCACAAAAGACAAGTGAAACATAAAATAAAAAATGACCAAATTTGGTTTCTTTATGCTACGCTATGGTGCTTTAATTTGGAAAATCCAATTTGATTGGATTTTTATAGTCTGTGACTCTGCTGCTGTGTAATTAATTATTTTTTATTTAAATTGCAACTACTTTTATGTAAAAAAAACATTTAAATGAAAGTCGTATAAATTATGGTATTACCTGAACCTAAACTATTTTACCTGCAAAAAAATCTTAAACCATGGTGCTTTGAGACTAAATAGCGTACTGTGTAAATACGTGAATAGGTAAGGAGTTCGCCCTAAATCAATGAAACGAAGATCCAGACTTATATTTTAACATCAAAAGTAAATTGTGGTGAAAAGCTTCCTTGTAACAGAGTGCCAAGGTAGGCGGTTATAGCAAGCGAGGGTCAAAATAGTACTTGTTAAGCGTGGTGTTTATACCATTTTTCCACTACAGAAATACCACCTTATTTTTACCTTAAATAAATTTGCTTCCAAAATAATACACAATACTTGTAACGTTCTTTGTAATTTGAATTATTTATGTGACACTCCTCTGATAAACCTTAAATTAAATTTGCGAATTAAAATAAAATTTTAGTGTATTTTGTATTACGAACTAAGTTTAAATTAGTTTAGTCAGTAATTTAGTCAGAAAAACTGGTACTAGGTACAGCTCGCTTTCATTAAATTTATTAGGCAATCGTTAGGTCAGGATTGTTCATTTGGTCTCCAATGGGTCATTTTTTATTGCGAAAAAACCAAAATAATGGTATTATTTCAATAAAATCAGGTTCGTCGCCTATTTGGGAATTTCATTTTACAAAATTAATAACAAATCCAATTGGAATAAACCATTTAGAATGAAAGAATTGTATCTAAAGTGGAAGACATAAGATAAAATCAATTCAATTTTTTTGCTCTTCATAACTTGCTGAGGATTGGTCACTAGCTGATTTCGTTTGGTCATCCCTACGAAACGATTTATTGCGAAAAGTCATTAAAACTCATATTTCCGCACAATTTGAAGTGTTTGGGTATGGAAACATGACCAATACGAATAATTTTATAAATCCAGCGATCGCAATCGTTTGGTCAATTGCCATTGAGGATTGGTCACTAGTTGATTTCGTTTGGTCATCCCTACACAATAATTTATTGCCAAAATTCGTTAAAACTCATCATTTCCATACGATTCGAAGTGTTGGGGGCCTGGAAACATGCGGAACGTGCGGAAATGGTGAGTTTTTAAGTCGACGAATTTTGGCAATAAATTATTGTGTAGGGATGACCAAACGAAATCAACTTGTGACCAATCCTCAACGAGTTACGAAGAATTGAATTGATTTTATCTTATGTCTTACACCTTAGATACAATTCGTTGAAAAAAGAAATATTTTTATCTAAATGCTTTATTTAATTAAT
Source organism: Nephrotoma guestfalica (assembly GCA_963691935.1). Lineage (NCBI taxonomy): Eukaryota > Metazoa > Arthropoda > Insecta > Diptera > Tipulidae > Nephrotoma > Nephrotoma guestfalica. Next base: position 21,076,490 of record OY829913.1, read on the forward strand.
TTTGTAAAATGAAATTCCCAAATAAGCGACGAACCTGATCTTATCGAATTAATACAATTTTGATTTGGTTTTTTCCCAATAAAAATGACCCATTGGTGAACCAACGCCAAAATGTGTTGACCAATCCTGATCTAACGATTACCTATGATGATGATTTTGATGATGATGTATGATTTTCTTTCAATGGGGTGCTACCCGAGAATTTTTAATCGTAAGTGACCAAACGGTAAAACTAATGGCCAATCCTGACCAAACAAACTTTAGATGGGGTGCTAAAAAGGCGGAGCCATGCTGGAACGCACTATGGGAAATAATTTACTCTACATAATCCTAATATTATCTTAAATCCAACGATCGCAATCGTTTGTACGATTCAAGTCGGGAAAGTATGTTGACCAATTCTAATAATTTTATAAATGAAACGATCGGAATCGTTTTGTTAACTGGCTGGTTAGCTGTTGTATTCGTTTGGTAATAAATTTAATTTTCGCCATAAATCCTTACGCAAGATTGGCCAAACAAAAACATCTAGTGACCAATCCTTTATGACAGTTGACCAAACGATTGGAAAGTTTACTAATTCTTCAAATTAGTAGAATTAGTCAACTTTCCAGACCCGAATAAACCGAATTTGATGGAAAGACAAGTTTTTATCGAAACAACTAGTGAATAATCCTCAATAGTTGAACTTCTCATAGTTGACCAACAAAATAATTTTTTTTATAGACATATTGACTAACGAGTGTCTGCAAGATTTTTCCGATTTGGAAATAAATATTGCTAGATGAGTATTAAAATTAACCAACTTCAATATAAAAATATCTCAAACAACTTAATAGCTTCCAAATCCATATCTCAACAATTTTATTTCAATGAGCTTCAATGATGCTATTTCAGCTTATTAATCAGTTTCAGTTTATGCTCGTGAGCCTAGCGTGATTTTTTTTACAATAGGTGGTGCACGAGTCATACTACCACATATCGCGAACCGCTCAACCGATCGTATTGAAATTTTGCCCGTGTGTTAGTTGCATGTCCAGAACAAACCTTACGATATTTTTGAAGGGGTTGAATCCCAGGGTCTAGGGGTCTCGGTACAAATTTATCTAAAATTAAACTTTTTTTTTAAATTCTTTGACGGGAATGAGTTAAGGTAAAAGCTTATATGAAATTAGTGGCATGCTTGAATCCGAGGGGTCCGTTTCCTAGGTCAAGGGACCCTTCTTATAAGTTTGCCACAACAGAGATCGGGTCTCTGGGTCTGGTACTCTATACAATTATTTTCAAAATACGCAAAAATTGCATTGCAAATTAGTCAGGGCTATCAATTTGATTGTTCGTTACGACACTTCTATCTAAAATATATGGAGTCCATATAAATGATTTATCTCTATCAGGATGCAATCGTCAGCAATTGGGAATGGAATCGCCTCAATAAACAGAATAGGATACTGAAATGTTGACCTTGAAATACTGTACAAAACTAATTGCGTTATCAATTGGTGGACTCAAAAAGATATTTATTAATTTAAAGTTAATTAATTTGAATTTAAAATTAAATTTTTGCAATTTTTAAGCTGTTTTCCGAGTATGACATTTAAAATGGTGAAGCCTAATCAAATAAATGAAATAAAAAATAATACTTTATACTAAATATTCGATTAACTTGATTTTCTAATTATTTTAACAAATAAAATTAATATAAAAAAGTTTTTTTTAATCCCTGCAACCTGTTCTGGGGCCTAAGCACTCCCAACTCTTAAGCGGTTTGTTTTTCCAGCCCTACCTTACGCAGTTATGCCAAATCGAAGACGTTCGGTTATGTCCGATTTACGTTACCATCTCCGCATTGCATAGCTCCATGACAGCCAATAGTACAGGACATGGAACATAGGTTGGCTCATGAGTTTCGCACGCCGATAGGATAGGGGGTCGTAGTTGTGTTCCTTTTTATCACAGATCGTAGTATGTTGATACAAATTTTCTTTTGCATCCTGCCCTTATCGGGATTCGAACCTGGTACCTCCCGATCCAAAAGCCAAAGCTTTAATCACTGTGCCATTTGGTCGGTTATAAAAAACTTAAAAGATATTATTTTCATATAACTCCAGAAAGCAATCCATGTAATCGATCCAAACTTATTTGAAGTAGTCACCAAAAATATGACCCATAGACCATACGGAATCATCAATGCTACGTCTTCGTGCATGACAGAAACAAACAAACAAATTATTTAAAGAAACCATCACTGGCAACAATGGTTATCCACTCTATCGACCGACTTTCGATAATGATAAAAGTACGAAACAACGACATTGACATCGATAATCGTTGTACCGTATTCGCCATTGCTCTCCAAAACATCAAAAGCCCATATCAATGTGGAATATTGTAGTTCGATCAAATCGATATCTACAAATATATCAACAAAGGATCGGACACGATGTCGAGCAAATACACCACCAGCTACAACATTGACAGCATCCTTCACATTAAACCAAAACGATGAATTGGCTAGGACCTTGGTATACTCAGAGCTGCTAACATACTTTAATGGAAAGAAACATCAAATAAATTTCAAAGACGCAAACATAGAAAAGTTGTAGAAGGATGCAACAATTTATTTTCAACCAATGCATTGAGTAGATTATACACTGTTCATCCCAACAATGCAGAATGCTTTTAGTTGCGATTATTGTCAGTTAGTGTACGTAGACCCGTATCGTTTCATGGCGTGAAGCGTGCCAGAAATTAACATTACTGGAAAATGATACACATTGGGATACATCACTAGTGCACGCATCAATCATTTGCCAACAACGCCTAATTCGCACATTATTTTCCAACATTTTGACAATCTGCGTTATCATTGCAATATAAAAAAGAATTCAGGAATGGGACAAGTTTTGCAAACATGTAATCTAATAGTATGGGATGAATGCACAATGGTCCATAACAAATCTTTGGAAGCAATCAATCGGAGGCTCCAAGATTTAAGAGGTAATACTGAGCCATTCGGAGGTGCACTCATATTAGTGGCTGCTGGATTTCGTCAGACTGTACCAGTTATCTCACGTTCCACACCAGCCGATGAACTAACCGCATGTTTCAAATCATCTATTCTTTGGCTAAATGTTCAGAAAATTATATTGACCACCAACATGCATGTCCAACCGCAACAAGACGAATCCGCTGCTCGATTCGCCAAGCAACTTTTAGATCTTTGAAACGGGAAAATGACAATCGATGACACCACAAATTGATTACCATTCCACTAGATTTTTGTAAGTTTACACAGACAATTGACGAATTGATTAACAGCGTATTTTCAAACATTAATTGCAATTACAAAAATCACCAATGGCTAAGGGAACGCGCATTATTGGCAATCAAAAACAATGAGGCATCATTGATGAATGATTTTAACACAGCCATTCAAAATCAGATATCTGGCAATTCTACAATGAATAATTCAGTTCAAGAAGTTGTCAATTATTCGGTCGAATTCCTGAGTTCACTTGATTTGCCAGGATTACCACCAAACGAATTGATATTGTAAATTATTGTTATCATTCAAATACAGTTTTTAGTGAAAGAAAGACATTAGTTTGTGTAGAAATGTAGATATAACGTTCGCCCATCGTCCAGGCAATAAACGGATTCCCCGAAGGAAGAAGTCTTTTCATATGAAGTCAAGTGCTGCTGTGCCAGGGCTGATTGCATCAACCGGACCAAGTGGTAATCAGAGGGAGCAATGTCTGGTGAATACGGCGGGTGGGGTAGAATTTCCCAGTTCTGCCTGTCCAAATAGTTTATAACATGCGTTGTCATGTTGCAAAATAATCTTATCGTGCCTTTTGTCCTATTCCGGTCGTTTTGCTGCTAGAGTAGGCTTTATCGATCATGCATCAGTTGTCGTCGATAAACTTGTTCCGTAATGGTTTCACGCTCGTTCACCAGCTCATAATACACGACACCCTTCATATCCCACCAAATACAAAGCATAACCTTCGAACCATCGATATTTGCTTTTGGCATCGACGGCCCTGGTTCACTTGGGTTGGCCCACGCTGGTTTGCGCTTTGGATTGTCATAATGGATTCATTTTTCAGCCTCAGTGATGATCCTTTGTTGTCGTTGAAGCAACAATTCGCACATGATTTTCCGACGTTCTATGTCCCGTTCTTTCAATTTGTATGGCACCCAATTTTCCAGCTTCTGAACCAATCCCATTGCATATATACGTTGCGAAACACATTGTTGGGTAATATTTAACTCTTCTGCCGATTGTTTTTCGGTCTGACAAGGGTTCACATCAAGCAATTCTTGGAATTCTGTATCTTCAAATCTTCTTGATCCGCCTTCACGTTCTTTGTCTCTTACGTCAAAATCACCAACTTTAAATTGTTGGCACCACTCTTTTCATGTTGTATTCGATGGAGTATGTTCACCGTAAACTTCCACAGTTGTGGCCAATCCTCAATGACAGTGAACCAACCGATTCCAATCGTTGGATTTATAATTTGTGTAATTGGTAAACTTTCCCCAACATTCAGCTGATGAAAATATACAAACTATCGCTATAAATCATTATGTTGGAATGACCAAATGAAAACAGCAGGTAACCAACCCTCAATGACATGAAACTTCTTCATACAAGCAAATCCAGTTAATGTGCTTTTGCACTGTTATGAAAGATATATTCCGGAATTTGACCTCTGTTAACTTTTGGCATACCATCTGTTTTAGTGACTGGCCATGGAAGTCACTTTACAAAGATGAGTTTCAACATTCACTAAAAATGCATGGATAAGTTCATAAAATGGGCACTCTGTATCACCTAGCGACAAACGGTCAAGCGGAACAACACGTCCATATTATTAATTCAAAAGCATTAGACTGCGATCGCGTGTAAATACATTTGCATTTAGCAAATATTTTATTCATCTACCGAGTTGCGAGACAAATCAAATGTAAATTTGCCTACATTTCTAAAAAAGTTAGCGAATTACATTACCTAATTGTTCTTGATGACAATCGTATATGGAAGAGGCATGTAGATCAAGCCAGAGAATTTGGATCCAATACTACTCTGATCTAGAACTGATGATGACATAGAATTGCATACTTCAGAGACACAGGACGAAAACAATAGGACATTCATACCGATCCCAAATTAGAATCGCCAGGTCAGATCTTCAATCGGTAAGGCAAGAGATTTTTGTGGTTCAAGGAAGTAAATATTGTTGTAGATAGAGTTCTTCAAAATGATATGTTGAAGATAATATAGGAAATGAAAATTATATTGTAAGAAAATTCACCAGGATTAGAAAACCAGATCAAAGATTGGATTTGAGTTTTGTTTATTTTGAAAAATGTTTAATAAATTTTTGTTGTAAAAAAAAAAGAAATAGGACTTCGATTTTTTTGGAGGGGAAGAGTTGATATAAACTATGTATGTATTTACATGACTTTTACTTCACATCAAATACGAAATGTTTGTAGGGTTAAATATTACGATTACAACATGACATTTTAAATTATTTTAACCTGAAGATCGTTAGCAACCACGCTCTGCTACCATGAATACGTGTTCCTGTTAAATATTGAAACCTGTATGTTTGTTGCACATTTTTGGCTCCGTAACAAATTCAAAAAAGTGCACCTGCTCCGCAACAGCTTTTCCAGAACTTTAAGTTACCAGTAATCTTTTTAATAAAAACTCAATATGCTTTCTACAACTGGTTTAAATTACCAATTTATGAAATAAATGTCCAATTGCTACCAATGCTTTAGAAAAAAAGTAAAATAATTCATATTAACCCCTTTAGGGTGCGCGAAAAAATCAACAAAGCAAATAAAAAAGATTTTCAGGAGATATCCGATGATGAATAATCTTTGATTGTATCTAATATTTTCTGATCCGATTTTTTATGCAAACAGGTAGATTGCTAGCACACCGAATGTGTTACACAAAATCGAATTTTATTTATGTGCGGGCTTAGCAGCCTATATGTAAATATGACAGGTTATTATTTTTATGTACCAATTTTTAATCACACTGTGCATAAACCTTATTTACATAACAACCTACTGCTGTGCTTATCAGGTCCACGGAGCAATTTATTAAAAAAAATTCTTTATTAAAAAATATACGAGTATGTATGCTTAATTATTTCGGAGGGTACGATTTCATGCAATCTCTTTAAATGTCTGCATGCGCGCTGATGTTGTTAATTACATGGAAATGTGCATCAACTTGGTTTGGTTTAGCAAAAACTACACCAGGATTTTTTGTGGTATTATATACGCTGTTATTTTATAGTTTTTAGTCAGTGTTCATCTTTAATAAAGTTATCTGTGTAAGTACACGGTATAATGCATATTCATATTTATTATTAAATTAATTAAAATTTCTAAAATTTGCATAATAATAATCATAATAAAAACCACGACGGAGCAACAAAATAATGTTGTCTGTTCAAAATTAATTTAAGTCTTAAATGAAATATAATATTGAAAAAGTTTTACTATCTCACGAAACGTATGAAACGAATTTCTTGTAGAGATCCTTTGACTTGGTATTTTTTGTGGAACGACTTTTTGATTTCGTTAGATATGTTACGTGTCGATAATAGAGGTTGTTTTAATACGAACTGCAACAGCGGTTTAATTTAGCCTAGGACTGAATAATCCTCATTCTTAAGTAGTTGAAATAATTTTTATGTACAATGAATCAAGGATTCTTACTCGTAAGTATCAAAACCGTGAAATAATATCCTGGGGCTCTATTCTTGAAATGTATTTTCTTTACATTTCTCGAAATTATTTGAATTTTTCGCCGGCTTGCTAGCTGGCTAATATTTGTTTTAATACTAAGGGAATAATTTCGAGTCGATTTACCCAGTCGAAATTTTTCTGTTACTAGGAAATCAAATATTACGAAACATGCAAGAATTTAAAAAATGTTCAATGTAGCCGCCAGAAAATTCGAATAATATAAATAATTCTAAAGCATATTAAATTCCTTTCCCCGATTCAAAAAATATGGACTCTGGATTTATAACTCAATTAACGGTAGTAAGATATGAAAGGTGAAGCTTTACATCAAATTTTAATTGTTCATTCCCGAGATACTGTATAAAATACCGGAAATTTGCCAGCAGAAAATAAAAGATTGCGCTACTCGCCACAAGTGACATTACTATCGCAAAAGAGAATTTCTACTGAACGAAAACTTGTTATTCATTTTTGTAGCTCTTTCTACTTTCCTATAAGCCTAGACGGATGATGACTGATCGGGATGAAACTCCATACTTAAGCTTTTCTCATAAATTAAGAGATCCCAATGATTGTTGACAGAACTCGGTACACTGGAAGTGCCAAACTCCATAGGAGCTTTTCGTTTTTTTGCAAATATTTTGATAAATATTTCGTTTACTACAAAAACAACTATAAACTAAAAGATTCTAAATTAAATTTGCAACACCGGTCCAGATCATTTTTCGAAAATTTAAGCAAAAATGACGTTTTTTGACAACAAAACAGTTGTTTTTAACAAAAAAGCCCCTGTACAGCCTAAACGGATTGATTGATCGGGATGAAGTTTCATACTTAAGCTTCTACTATATTTTGGGAGGTGCCCGTGATGTTTGGCCGAAATCTGCTTACCGGAAGTGGCAGCTTCCACAGAAGCTTTATGTTTTTTTTGCAAACATTTTGAAAATTTTATCAATTTTCAGAAAAACGACTAACACCTATGTTTTTGAACTTAAAATCGGTCTCTGTACGGCCCCGACGGAATGATTGTAAAAAGATTGTAAATTTAACAAAATTTGTTCAGATCATTTGTTTAAATTTTACCGGAAATGACGAGTTGTTATAAGAAAAACTTTATTTCGCCAAAATTCTGAAACTGCAGTCTAGGCGGATTGACTATTCTGACTTACACTTCTTACTTAACCTTTTTCCATTAACTGGGAGGTTTTTGCGAAATTTGATGGAAATCTGTGAACAGCACGATGCAGGTTCTATGGTGCTCAAAGGTTTGCAATGGTGTTCAAAAGTTCATTTACTACCATAAAAACGACAAGGAATTCAACATTCATATAAATAAATTTAAAGATTACATTTTTAACCAACTTATCAAATATGCAAATTTTGCGCTTTAAAAGTTAAGTGTGGTGTAATCGAGATCTATGTATACATTCGTGGTAAAATAAACTCAGGTGCTGGCCACAACGTATTCATCTTTCCATTTTTCCTCAAAATTAAACATTCCAGCGGAATAACGCTTAAAACGGTTAATTAAATTGTCAAATTGATAGACCTTCGAAGTAAAGAAACTCGGTCTATAAAATTGTGAAATTTTAAATGTTCCATCTATCTCCGCCATCAAATTTTGTTGAAATTTGGTTTGTAGTATTCTAAAGTTCTAAAGTTTCTCATAGGGATTCAAAAGTTCGCCATTCTAAAAGTCGCCATTTCATAACCAATCAATAGAATTTGGTTTCTATGATCGATTTTCGATTGAAATCTAAAAATTTTACAAAATCCGGAAGTAGGCTTGGCTTGATAGGCTTCCGTTATCAGACAAACATTGGATTACATTGAAGCCAAAAGTATCTGATTCTGGATCCACTTTAGTCCAATAGATATGCTAGTATGGATTCAAATAGATTAGCGTTGTTCGTTTCCTATTTTCTTAAGGTAAATTTAGTACTCTTTAATCAGTCAATGTTTTGTTTTTCGATGAATGAGGCGAGTGTATTGCCAAAGTGTATTGCATAGCAATCACATCATCTATACATAAAAACCAGCATGGGATTGTTTTGCTGTTCATCGACGGCAAGCTGTCATAGTATCTTACGTGGTTGCTACTGTACCATATGTGACGGTGGTTAGCTTAAACTTCCGAGTATCTTTTTCTGGAGTTAGTCTTTTCACAATGCTTTGACAGTTCTGATGGTCTTGTGAGCTGTATGGACGTAAAAGATAAAAGATTCTGTTGAAGAGCAGTTAGAGCCAGTTAACATTACGTAATTTAATACCCTTAGTTTTGTAGTTGTGTTTGAGTTGTTTAGAATCGCATACTGTGTCCCAATCCGATATAATCTGTAGCACCTCGGGACGCCTCTTCTATTTTCCAGAATCGTTTCAAATTGTTTATCTATATAACTAATCCTGTTGTTATTGATTGTGTCACTATTTAATTGTGACAATCGACTGAGGCACGGCCTATGAAAATCCAGCCTAATTTCTTCGAATTTTTCAGAATAGTATGCTCCTAATAATAAATCGATTGAGTCAGAAGTATAAAATAATGGATCAAGTTTTTGAATATAAATGCATATCTATGGGCAAGTTATATTTGGAGGGAAATCTTGGCTTAACGGTAAATTCAACTATTGGGTTCGACGGGCTTCTTCTGGAATGAAAGTTCCTAGCCGCCTATTAGAAGATACTTTGACTAAGGCTGTTCCTAGTAAGATGCACTTGCGATACCATATATATGCTTCTTGATCATTTGTATTAACCGGTTTTATGTTTTATGATGTAGCTGGTCGCGGACTATTGTTCTTATGACGTAGGCTGTGATGTGCGCCATGGCATAATTTACAACTTGCATTAATGGGAATTTGTTTTAGAAGCAAGCATCTTCGGTACAATGGTTTGTAATATACTGGCTTACTTCTTTCGATTTGTGGTAAATTTAGAAATGTCTTACATTCCGGTAGATTGTTCTCTCGATAACAAAAACTACATTTATCGGGTTTTTTGTGGTTACAGCAATATTTGCAATACTCCCGGAGATTGGTACCTTATTCGCAGAAAGGGTAGAAAACCTTTCACAGTTTGAATTTCCGTCAAGTTCTTGTAAGACGTCTGGTATATGCGGTGATTTTCGCTGTCTAACTTCCTGGTAGTTCCAATAAATTTGGTAGTTCCAAAATCGTGTTTATGTACATATTTGTGAGAAACCGTATATTATCGTATCTATAGAGATGGATATTAAGGTGACTTACGGACTTGGCGGAATAACCGATACTAGATAATGCATCTTCTCTCCAGCAGTTAGACCATCTTTACAATGGCTGTTTTTATTAAATAGACTAATTCTAGTTTGCCTTTTCAATTATATCTACGTGATTGTTTGGAAGGGGGATCCATGAGTCGACTGTCATATTGGATTTTATAGTGCTTTTGTAATTGCTGGTCATGAATTGCTGGAAGTAAGTGGGTTTCACAGATTCGCAAAGTCGTCCATCACTTCCTCATTTGTTAATTTGTTTTACAATTGGTGAATGGGCATTTAACAAGTTTCTCCGAAATTTATACACGAAACAAATGTCTTTCTCATTTTTCATGGTAAAATTTTCCCAATGATTTTAAATCGCCTAATTTTATGCAACCACCATAACGTCACTAATACCTAAATATTGGTTTTAATGATTTGATTAACAATTATTATCAGATTGTAAAGCTTTAAAATCAAAACTACAGAGATTGAGCTCAATTAGAACTATACGAACGAGAATTTCAATTGATTTACAAAATTCCCCACTGACACACGCGAAGCTCAATAAAAGCTTTTAAAGATGAAAAATGATATGTTGTATCAGATAGCGGAAATTTGACATCGGAAAATAAGAGATTCCGCTGCTCGCCGCAAGTGGAAGCACCATCATAAAAAAGAATATAATTACCAGCGGAATTTTTTTATTTTTTGTGTCTCTTTTTTCACTAAATAAAACATCCCAGCGGAATAAAATATTAAAAGTGATCCTTAAAACGACAAAATGATTGATCTCCGAAGTAAAGGAACTCGGTGAATGCAATTTTGCAGTTTAACAATATTCCGTCTTTCTGCCATTTTTTCAAGAATGACGATTACATTTGGATAGTAGTATCAGGGATTTTAAAGTAAGTTTTGAACAAAATTGTAGGATCTCTTCATGCTGGAATAAACTTGGCCATTTTATAACCAATCCTTTTGAAAATTTAAATTTTATTATTTATTTGTTTTTAGTTTTTGGCAAATATATCAGAAACTCCCACTAGTAACCAATACTTTTCGTTGTTTTTCTAATAGCTTAGGTTATACTGAGACTACAAGGAAAATTTGGGGAAAATTTATGGATTAGAATTTTCACTTTTTCTATGGCCGCAGATAATCAAAAAACTATTAGAACTATTATTTTATTACATCAAATTTACAGCATGTGTTTTCTTTAATGTCTATCTCTTGTATCTTTTTTCCGTTGGTTACATTCTACTTAGGGTGTATTCATTTAGTTTTCAAGGTGTGTTCATTTAGTCTGATTTAAATTAACTTCACTACATCTTCCCCCTTATAAAAATCAATTCATTATGTACAAGCTTAACATTTCAAGTTTATATTAATTTATACTAATTTATTGTTATGTTATTACATATTGTTTTTTTTTAATTATCCTTATTACCTTCCCCTTAATTATAATAACTTAAATTTATTTAATATCTAATGTAATCATCAAACCTTCGGGATAGACGAATTATCCACCCTGACCTAGTCACCCTGTGACTGTAACTCCGTCGTTGTCAATATGTGAATATGCGTTTTGATCCAGATTCCGTTGTCCTATACTTAAACCAGGAATCTGATCGCTGTGTTTACTCTCTCTTGTATCGTCATTTCTAAATTGAGGTCTCCTATTTGACTTTCTTAGGTGAAAAGAATTCCTTCTAATAATTCGACCCTCTTCATTCTTTATTACATAAGATCGCGGACTATCATATTTCGTTACTATTTGGGCTGGTTCCCATGTTTTGTTTTTCCTGTACACTACCGACTGTCCTGGTTCAAAATCTGGTCTTTGTTTTGTTCTACCATCATAATATTTTTTTGAGTTTGACTGATTTTGCCATGTTGCCATATTGTCATGTTAGGCACAAAACTTCGTAGATAGTTGACCATACCTAGAAATCGTTGTAATCCTTTGTTAGATGTTGGGTCATCCATTTTGGTTATGGCCTTTATTCGGCTCGGATCTACACTTATACCATCCCGATTGAAAATATGTCCTAAGAAACTGACTTGTTTTATTCTATACTGAACTTTATGTTGATTAAATTTTATATTTAATTTTTTTGCTCTCTCTACTACTGTATTAAAATTACGATCGTGCTCTTCTTCCGTTCGCCCAGTCACTAACAGGTCATCTATATAAATGTGAATTCCTGGGATATCTCCGAAATTTTTTTCGTTTAATCTTTGAAACGTCCCTGGGGCTATATTTATTCCAAAGGGTAATCTCCTAAAGTTGTAGGAACCAAAAGGCGTGCTAAAAGCGCAAAGATTTTTCGAATTATTATCCAGTTCGATTTGATAGAACCCATCCTTTAAGTCTAAAACTGTAAATACTTCGACACCTGGTAATTTAGTAGTTAGATCCTCTAATTTTGGGATTTCATAATAATATTTCTTTAATGCCTCGTTTAAAAATATCGGGTCTAAACAAATTCTTAAGCTTCCGTTCGGTTTTTGTACTACTACGAGATTACTAGTCCATTCGGTTGGTTCAGATAATTTCTCTATTATTCCCGTTCGTTCTAAATTGTCCAATGCTTCTTTCACCTTCTTACGTAGTGCTATTGGAATTCTTCTAGGAGGTCTTGTGACTGGATTTGAATTTTCCTTTAATACTAATTTTAACTGCTCAGGAAATCTACCCAGTCCTGTAAATACCGTTTCGTTATCTTTTATAAACTGTTCTTTCCCTATTCGAATCTCATTAATATTTTTAATCAAATTAAATTTTCCAATTGTCTTTAATCCGATTATAGGGGTTACCTCTGAATCTATCACTACAAAATTTTCTAAGATTTCTAAATTTTTATGTCTTATTTTCAATTTAACCATACCGTATGGCACAATTCTCGATCCCCCGAAAGCTCTCAAGATCACATTAGATTTTTCTATATAACGCTTAACATTCAAATTATTCAAGATTTTTAAAGGTAAAACATTAACTTCAGGCCCTGTGTCTATTTTACAATTTAATTCAATATTATTTAAAAAAAATCTTTCGAACCACCCTCTTTTATCAGCAATAGTATCAATTCCCACTTCAATTACTTCTATATAATAATTTTCATTATCACAATCAAGGTTTTCACAATCAAGATCCACAACATTCACGTTTTTTGCTCGACAGCATTTTGTATAGTGATGCTTTGCATGACACCTAGCGCATGTAGCGTTACATGCAGGGCATTTACCCATTTCATGCTTTCCACCGCATCTTCGACAAATAAACCCGTCTCTTGATTGTGCAAACCCGAATCTGTCACCATTGCTCTGATTTTGAACATTTTTTTTGCTCTTATTGCATTATTACGATTTCTATTATGGTTAAAATTGCTATTTAATTTACAATTAAAATCATTTTGTATGTATCTATATTTATTAGTACCTTTTATTTCCGCTACCTCAGCTTGTTTTAATATTTCCTCCGCTTGCTTTCGCGTTCTCTCTTCTATACGACATCTATCCACTACATCCTGTAGTGTAGGGTTGCCTTCTTTTATAATTTTTTCTTTTAAATTTGTTTCCCGGATACCAAACACCAATCTATCTCTGATTAGTGCGTCTTTCTCCTCTTTGGACCCGCTATGTTCCGCCATAGCTCTTAAATTTTGGTAAAAATCATCAAATGGCTCGTATAATTTTTGACATTTGTTGTAAAAATTGTATCTCTCATACAGCACGTTGATTTTTGGCTCACAATACTTGTCGAATTCTTCTATGCAGGCTGCTAATTTAATTTCTGGATCTTTCTTTACATCTAATGTTTCTAAGATGTCAGCGGCATCACGTCCAATTAAATTCTTGAACACCGCAATTTTAATTCTCTCGTCAGCCTTATCCTTTCCACTTGCAATGAGGAATACCTTCCGTCCCAAGGAACACCTTTTATTATCAAGGGACTCGGTTTGTTTAAACATTCCATTTTTTATTTTATTTTTTTCACTTTACTTTCAATAACCTTACTTTTTAATTTTTTACCGCGTGGTATTGCATTTTTTCACTTTTTAACATTTAATTTAATTTATTAATGTTATTTATTACCAACTGCGCCATGTATTGTTGTGTCCTGGCATTAAAACACATAAAGTTATTTATTAGGTATTTTATTACATCAAATTTACAGCATGTGTTTTCTTTACTGTCTATCTCTTGTATCTTTTTTCCATTGGTTACATTCTACTTAGGGTGTATTCATTTAGTATTCAAGGTGTGTTCATTTAGTCTAATTTAAATTAACTTCACTACAGCCACTTGCGGCGAATAGCGCATTCTCGTGTTTTCCGCTGTCAAATTTATATCTTATACAATATAAAATTGACTCATTTTGTTTCTTAAATTGAATATTAACACCAGCAAGACAAATTGCCAAAAAGACACTTTGCTCGTAAACAATTTTTTGAATTTAAGTGTAGTTTTGTCTCAATAAACGTTATTAGGAAAATCAAACTTGAAAACGGCTGTCTGAGACCTGGATTATGATAAACTCTATATAATTCAATTTAAAGTTTGTCTGCCAAAATTCAAAATCCTACATAAATTTTCAATTTCCTTCGTATGTAGACGTACATAACAAAAATGTAAATTAAATTTTCCAATCCATAAAGAAAATCCATCTCCCGAACCAAAAGTATTTCTATTTAATCCACAGAGTACAGATTTGCCAAGCACACAAGATCCAATTTATAAAAAAACATGTATAAGAAAATATCTACATTTGGTAATTCCCCAAAAAGATCAAATTTTTGTTGTAATGCTGAATATGATGAATTTATCGAAATTTATGTAGCATATCTAAATTGCATGCATGTACTTTTTTATTTAAAGCAAGACGTCGTGTATGAATATTTTAAATCTAGCCGTATATAAATGATAAAACAAGGATTAAGGATTTTTGGATTCCGGAAACAAAAAATTTTAACTTTTAAGTTAAAAACTAGTGCTATCAATTTTCCACTATATGACAAACAAAATTTAAATATCCGGCACAAATATATAGCAGCTAGATGCAATATCTAAGTTAAGTGGGGAAAAAAAAGTTTTTAAAAACTTTTCGAATGCAAAATTAAATTATCAAATTTTATTTTTTTTTGCTCAATTCAATTTCAGGAAAAACGATTGTATTAATAGAAAATTGTTTACTTATCTGGATTTAAACCTAATAAACTTTTCTAATATATCTATTTCAAAATCGCATATCAGTAAAACTGTTTCGTTACTCTCGTTTCATTCGTTTTTTTTGGTAGCACACCACATAGAATATCAAAAAAATGCTATATAAAGAGAGAAGAAATTGAAACAAAAGAAAAGAAATTAAATAACTTTTGAGAAACTTTTTTTTGTGTGTTTGAGCTTTTTGAAACGAAACTTATCGAATATATATGTACGTGTATGTGTGTGTGTGTACAAACATATAAAGAAACTTATCGAAAACAAATAAAATTTAATTTAATTTTTTGTTGTTGTTGCTTTGTAATTGTAAAACTTACGGGAAAAATCAACGGATTCTAAATGCTGCACCATTTTCCTTATTTACCTTTCAGCTCATTTCGATATTTTTTTTTGTGTTCACCTTAGAGTATAGTGCTAGCGTTGGCTGGTTTTAAATTTCGTGATATGATTCTGTAAAAGAATTTTGTGTTTTTTTTAGCTTCCTTATCGATTCTGTTAGAAATTTTTTCATCTTGTTTTTGTTTTTGTTACGGGTGGAAAAATTTAAGAAAAGTTAATAGGTTTAGAACAAAAATAAAAGTTTTATTATTGTTTTCATATTGAAAGTTTCATTCTGATTTTGGTCTTAATGAAATATATTAGATGAATATGAGATTTTCTTACCTAGATAAGGTGCTGTATATATATTTTATCGTTTTCATGAACCGATTTGGTTAAATTCGTAATTTATTTAAAAGTATAACAACGTATTTTACGTTTATGCTTTGGATGTAGAATACAAAATCTAACCCAATAAACAAAAATCCAATCCAAAACATTATATGTACACCACAGGTATATCATTACTCATATTGAATATGAATCATCCGTTGGATGCAAAACCATTTTATACGAGTGGCCCTTGCTTTTAGTTAATTTGGATTTATTTTTTAGGTTAGATAAGATCAACAATTTTATATGAGCTTTGAAACATTTTAAAATGTGAATAAAGCCTGATTGATTAAAGTTTTTGACTAGAAAATAATCAATTAATCATTAAAAAATTTAATTCTAAATTAAAAAAAAAGAGCGTTCTTCAAACTCAGATATGACCGTGAAAGCCAAAGATATTTAGTTAGCGACGTAATTTTTTAAATACTAATCTAAGTGCCAAAAAGCTCTATGATCTGACTTAATTACTGGACAAATTGTAAAGATAATTTCTGAAAAAGTTTTCGCAAACTCAATGCGGCGTTTAGTCTAAAGTATTTTTCAAGGGAACTGGTTAAGATTCAAAATTGATTCGATGTCGATGGTAATTAGGGGAATACGAGTATGAACTCGTATAAAAGAAGAGTGTAAAACTATGAACGCGGATGTATTGTACAAAGGCAACCCGAATCTCAATAGTCATAATGCCTCCGATATATGAAATTTACCAACGGATGGTTGTTTCTATTTCGTAGCCTTAGTACCATTTTTGATAATTTTTTATAGGTGTCCAATATTTTGAATGTGTTGGTTACGCAGATTTCCATGTTTAGTTTAATTCCTTGTTCGGTGATATGCATTTCCTTATTAGAAAATATCAAATCTTTAATTTCCACTGTTTCATTTCGATATTGAATCAGATAATTTCGTTTCACATGTTTATCTCAGCTGTTGCATGTTAAAACGCCCGTCGAAATTGCTTAAGAAGATGGTGTTTTCGTTTATTGGTGCAATAATCTCGTTCCGATTGAAGGGAAACTCGCATCCAGCATTTGATCAACTTCTCTCCTGTTGTGACATTTTTTTCATTAGGACAACATTTTTATTTGATTTATTAAGATCTCGTCATATTCTAGATGCACCTGCTTATTATCCGTCATTGTTGATATTATTTGGATATGGTGGAAGTTTACTTTGCTAGTCTTCGCCATTAAAATGATGTATAGAGTTGTTGAGTTATTCATTAGCATATCCGGGCTTGCATACTCTATGGCTTCTATCACGTTTCGGTAAGGTAATGTTTCTATTTCGGTTATCAGACGATTGAGGTCATATTTGTTCTGTAGGTTTGAATTTATTATCCCTTCTTTAGCGAGTTGTGCTGCACTCACGATTCCATTTATACCATATTTGAGTTGTTATAGAATTTCGTTGTACGTTTCCCAAGAATTTGTTGTATTTTTTGTATAACTGCTGTGTCAATTTTATATTGTTCTTTATTATTTTCAATTATTCTGTCTTGATCTTGACTTCTGAGGATTTCATTAGAATTAGTGACGTCTGGTGAACCAGAAATCCACTTCCAGGTTGAACCTATCCAGTTGATTAAAGGAGTGGCTTTCGTTAATATGATAGCTAAGCTGCGATTTTTTTATGCTTGGGGATCAACGTGCCGGGTTTTCAATTATATTACATTCAAATGTAAATACGAGAAAATTGTTAAGGTCTTAAGGTACGAACTGAAAAGAAATAGTCTAACTGAAATTGAAATTTTAATTGAATTTGAAATTGAAGTTGAACTTGAAATTGAAATTGAAATTGAAATTGAAATATTGAAATTGGAATTGAAATTGAAATTCAGAATGAAATTTAAATTTAAATTGCAATTGCAATTGAAATTGAAATTGAAATTGAAATTGAAATCGAAATTGGGATTGAAATTGAAATAGAAATTGAAATTGAAATTGAAATTGAAATTGAAATTGAAATTAAAATTGAAATAAAAATTGAAATTGAAATTGAAATTGAAATTGAAATTGAAATTGAAATTGAAATATTGAAATATTGAAATATTGAAATTGAAATTGAAATTGAAATTGAAATTGAAATTGAAATTGAAATTAAAATTTAAATTGAAATTGGAATTGAAATTGTAACTGAAATTGAAATTGAAATTGAAACTGAAATTAAAATTGAAATTGAAATTGAAATTGAAATTGAAATTAAAATTAAAATTAAAATTAAAATTAAAATTGAGAAATTGAAATTGAAATTGAAATTGAAAAAATTGAAATTGAAATTGAAATTAAAATTAAAATTGCGAAATTGAAATTGAAATTGTAACTGAAATTGAAATTGAAATTGAAATTGAAATTGAAATTAAGATTGAAATTGAAATTGAAATTGAAATTGAAATTGAAATTCAAATTGAAATTGAAATTGAAATTGAAATTGAAATCGAAAATTGAAATTGAAATTGAAATTGAAATTGAAATTAAAATTGAAATTGAAAGTGAAATTGAAATTTAAATTTAAATTTAAATTTAAATTGAAATTGAAATTGAAATTGAAATTGAAATTGAAATTAAGATTGAAATTGAAATTGAAATTTAAATTTAAATTGAAATTGAAATTGAAATTGAAATTAAAATTGAAATTGAAATTGAAATTGAAATTGAAATTGAAATTGAAATTGAAATTAAGATTGAAATTGAAATTGAAATTGAAACTGAAATTGAAATTCAAATTGAAATTGAAATTGAAATTTAAATTTAAATTGAAATTGAAATTAAAATTGAAATTGAAATTAAGATTGAAATTGAAATTGAAATTGAAACTGAAATTGAAATTCAAATTGAAATTGAAATTGAAATTGAAATCGAAAATTGAAATTGAAATTGAAATTGAAATTAAAATTGAAATTGAAATTGAAACTGAAATTGAAACTGAAATTGAAATTGAAATTGAAATTGAAATTGAAATTGAAATCGAAAATTGAAATTGAAATTGAAATTGAAATTGAAATTGAAATTGAAATTGAAATTGAAATTGAAATTGAAATTAAGATTGAAATTGAAATTGAAATTGAAACTGAAATTGAAATTGAAATTGAAATTGAAATTGAAATCGAAAATTGAAATTAAGATTGAAATTGAAATTGAAATTGAAACTGAAATTGAAATTCAAATTGAAATTGAAATTGAAATTGAAATCGAAAATTGAAATTGAAATTGAAATTGAAATTAAAATTGAAATTGAAATTGAAACTGAAATTGAAATTGAAATTGAAATTGAAATTGAAATTGAAATTGAAATCGAAAATTGAAATTGAAATTGAAATTAAAATTGAAATTGAAATTGAAATTGAAATTGAAATTGAAATTTAAATTGAAATTGAAATTGAAATTGAAATTGAAATTGAAATTGAAATTGAAATTGAAATTGAAATTGAAATTGAAATTGAAATTGAAATTGAAATTGAAATTGAAATTGAAATTAAGATTGAAATTGAAATTGAAATTGAAACTGAAATTGAAATTGAAATTGAAATTGAAATTGAAATCGAAAATTGAAATTGAAATTGAAATTAAAATTGAAATTGAAATTGAAATTGAAATTGAAATTTAAATTGAGATTGAAATTGAAATTGAAATTGAAATTGAAATTGAAATTGAAATTGAAATTGAAATTGAAATTGAAATTGAAATTGAAATTGAAATTGAAATTGAAATTGAAATTGAAATTGAAATTGAAATTGAAATTGAAATTGAAATTGAAATTGAAATTGAAATTGAAATTGAGATTGAAATTGAAATTGAAATTGAAATTGAGATTGAAATTGAAATTGAAATTGAAATTGAAATTGAAATTGAAATTGAGATTGAAATTGAAATTGAAATTGAAATTGAAATTGAAATTGAAATTGAAATTTTGAAATTGGCGTACTGTATTCGTAAATAGTAAGCCAGCTCTTATAACTTTGCCCGGGCAGTTCTGGCAAGAACAAGATACTTATACGTATTCCGGAATGGTTCATTTGATGCAAATTGTTAACTAACTCTGTTACGGATCTGTTATTCCTCTCATCTAGTCACGAGTTGTTCTTGTAGAACTGGGTTTAACTTCTATGATCTGACAGCTTCCATTTTCGTGTTTGTGTGGAATCTTATGTGGTGCCATTAATGGTGATCCCAAATTCACTTTTATTCCAGAATTCTTTGTCATAAAATTTATCTCGAAATTATCTACTTCGGCTTCTAATTCTTCTTTAAATTCGCTATATTATTCAAAGTTCTCTCCGTAGGATTTTCCGACGTCTTGCGGTTCAATATGGAATACTGTTTGTTGTTTTGGTAGATTGATAGTAATATCCGTGTTACGGACACGTTTATAGTTTGTTTGATTCATGTAATTTATCGGGTTTGTTTGTAAAGATACGTCGATTTCCATTAGGATGGGTGTTTTTTGTTGCAGTAACCTCATTGGCGGTTGGTAATCTAGCTGCCACTGTATGTTATATCCCATACGTGAGTGATTTTGATGCGTCTTGCTGGATTAGATGTAGAAGTATCGCCATTTGGTCCTCTTATAAATACGTCTAAAATACGATTGCGGCAGTTTTCGCTAAATATGGTCATAGTGTCTTGATTGCAATTTTCCGTTTTAACTTTATTGATTATCTTTGTTAGGGATAAGCACGATTTTATGGCACTCCAATTTTCATCAAAAATGGTATAAACAATCAGAGCTGAGTACGCTGTTTCAAGATTTTTTTGTCGTCTACTCTGCTTTCCTTTATCGTAATCTTTTGAAATGCCTTCTACACTATAAATCCAAAACACGTAGCGTGTTGGGTTTCTATCAAGTAGACGCCTTGCTCGTGACTCGATAATCAATGTCCTTTGTACGCAATACCTATTTTTGTGTATTTGAACCATCACTATGTTCTTATTGATATTATATTGTTCGCACTTTGCTCTCACGGATAAAATATTTTGAAAGCCGGGTAGTATTTTGTTCTAACGGCTAAAATATTTTTTTAAAGAATTAACTCGTATTTTTCTGTTAAAATATTTCTATACTGATTGTTACGACTGGCCCCTGGTTACGGTGCCAGTTAAATTTAAATATTGAATTTAATTATAAAGGTTAATACTCGTATTTTCACCAAGTTATTTTATTTCATTTTCAAACAAAACATATAAAAACATAAACATATGTTGTTTCGAATGTAGTGCTGAATATCGATTATAACTACAAATTTTTTGGGCCTGGCCTAGCGTGGTCGGTATCAGGCCGCTTCAATCGTTTTTTGTTACGAATGATCGTTTGGTTCACTATCAGATTTGGGGCTTAACTCGGTCAACGTTGAATTTATTGATTAGTTTAGTTTGCAAGGAATACATTTGCAAAGTTTGTCATAACGAGAGACAGCGCATTTGAAAATGCAGGGTCGATAAATCGGTGTAAAATGATATAGACGTGCTAAAAGCTCAAAATGCGTAACTTTTGTTACCAAATGTATGGTGTTGTTATAATAGAGGATACAATCTCTATCTTTTGCTTCGCAATATGCACTTTTTTCATAAGTACCAGATTGGTTTAATACAGTCGTTCCACATGTTAAATATCCGGGGCAGTGGACTGTAAATTAAACACCCGTCCGGAAGATATTGGTCACAGTACAAACAAAGCTACTAGTAGTAACAAAGCTACTCATTGATAGATGGCAGTAATTATATTCCATGATAATTTAGTTTATATATTCTTCAGAAGTGACTGTAACCTTGATTTTGCTGGGGTGACATTTGACGAAAATACAAAAAGATATGTAAATAAAATAAAATTTATATAAAACAAGTTAATTAATTAAAATTTAACTTAAATACAGGCTTATGGAATAGCGCTTTCACAGAGGAATTTCCTAGGTACGGCGTAATTGTATGTCATGTGTTTCTAAAAGGTTCTAAATGAGTATTCATCAAAGAATTGAATAAAACTCCTTTGAACGTCTTTGCTGGTACGCTTCTTCATATGGAAAGCTGCAGCAAATTTAGATAATTTATCCAGAGCTGAGAGGAATATGTGATTTTCGGAGAAGCAGAAATTGATATGCAGGATTTCTTTTTCCTCTCTAACTAACGTGCACCTTTCAATATTAAGGCACTTTAAATCATAGATGGCTCTGCCAGTACACGAATAAAGCGCATCAATAAAATATATTTTGAACAACTGCTGGGAGCTTAGCTAAGTAGAAAAAATTAACTGTATATAATACACAGATTAGAATACCTTAATCATTTATTGGGAACAACCTTTTGTTCGAAATTAGAGGAACCCAATTAAAAGACGTCTACCAAAACACCACAAAGAATAACAAAAATTGATTATCTGCTTTCGGAATTTTGATTAGCACAATTAACATAAGTTTTAACACATTACAAGCATATGGCGTGTTGTACAGCTATTTTTAATTTATCATTAATTCACGAAGTTTATAATCTCTGATTACTTCTCCGAAATTTATAGCTGATTAGGCTAGTTTTTACTGTTGGGCATTTTACATGTAAAAAACGTTATATTATTATGTAAATAACGTAAATTACATAACAATTTGTAAAAATTTAGAACGGAAGCTTTGATGATTTCTGGAAAAACACAAAAAAGCTTATAACCTCAAATTTTTCTTTGTTGTATTTTCAACGTTACACAGTCAATTTTTTATATAATTAAACAGTTATTAAATTATATAATAGATAGCGGGCTTGTCATGGAAAACTCATTATTTATTTTACATAAGGTAAAAAATAACTTAAGGTAATTTACATGTAAATTACATGTAAATAATCGTGTAGATTACGTCGAGAAATTTACGCACTCAACAGTGATTTACACGAACTTAAAATAATTCTGATGAAAAATCAACGAAAGTGGGTCCTCGTGGAAGACCACCTGGAAAGGGATTTGCACACACTCAAACATTGTGTCTGGCATCCCCGAACTGCAATCCCATGCATAGGAAGTATCGCCAGTAGTGAGTTAGTAAGTAAGTACTAAGTTCATGAACTAAGAACAGGATTTCAAATATATTTCTAGTTACCTATCGATTATTTTCTATGTATAAATATTCTGATGTATTCTCCGCTACGGGCAACATACAATTTTATTCATTAACTCGGAATAATATATTTATCCCAAATGTATGTGTGTGAATGGGTGGATGTTCTGCAAAAATTCACCGCACCAACAATTTTGTGTTATTCAGTAAATTGATTGTAAATTCATAAACATAATAAATAAAATTTATTAATTTATTCATAAAATTTATATACAATTCATACATCCATATAAAAATGGAATTATAAACTGCTGGTTGATTTTCCAAGCGATTTTCATTTTTCGATTTGCAAAGTTCTCGCTCACCCAAAAAAATTAAAATGCAAATATTTTTATTCGAAAAAAAAATTTCGGTTCGCCTAAAAATAAAAATAGAAAAATAATTTTAATATTTTTTTTTTACATTTCAATATTTTTTTATTTATTGGAAGAACACGAGAAAATTTATGTAGGGTGGTGATATACGATTAGCTGACATAAGCAAAAAAAAGAAAAATTCTTTTCTACTCTAAAAAATTATTTATGAATCAATCAATATTCATTTAGGATAAAAAATTTTATGCTGATTTGATAAAAATTAAATTTCGTACAAAATAAATCGGGAGATGTGCGTGTGTGTGTGAAACGTCTTTATTCCTGTCTATTAAATTATACAATTTTTATGAAATTTGGCGTTTAAGACGAGCGACTGTAAAAAAATTTGTGTACCAAAATGAATTATTATTGATTGATGAAATCAAATTTCTTAGTCAATTATTTTGTGTATACATCATTTAAAAAATGATTTAACAACTTCTGCTGTCGGAAATATGACATTAAATTGATTTTCATAATGTTTTTGCTGTGTTTGTTGTACGTCACACAAGTTGATAAACAATTTCATGTCTAGGAACTTTTTTTTATGTAGAGAACATTAAACATAAAAAAAATGTTTAAAACTGTCCGGAAATAGTATAGCAAACAAGAACATTTTACAAAAAAAAAAAAAAGTTAAAATTTGACCAAAGTTACAAGCCGTATATTCTTCGTGTTTAATGTTTTGGGTGGTGGCACACAATGACATCTTTCTCAAATAATTATAAAAGTTTCACAGACCATGTACTTTTAAATTTCGTGAAACTTTTTTCTTGTTAACAAATCCGATGTGAACAACAAACAACTTTAAAATTACTTGCATACGAGGACAAACGTGATTAAGCCATAGTTAATAAATTATTTTCAAACTTTTAGCCTCATTGAATGCTGCTGATTGAGCGATTGGAAGATAAAGAAATTTTTTGTACAATCAAATTAGATGCAATCAAACGTTTCATTGTTTTGTCTTTCACAATATATATTAGAGTTCCCCGTTCTCTAATTTCTATTATTATTTCTAGCCATATTGGCTTTAGGCCAAAACGGCATGTAAAGGGTTTTTTAGAGGTCCACATCTTTAATTTGGCAACACTGTTTTGTTTGACAAACGATTTGACAGCTAACATTTGCTTTGTCATTAGTTTAAATTTGCCATAGAGCAACGCTTACAAATTGTTGATTTTTTTTATCAAAATAATGGTTCTGTTCGCCAAACGCAGCGTGCGTAATGCATTTTACGGTCATCATAATCGTCCATCAGAGCGAGTAATTCGGTTAACCATGGATCGTTTGCGCAACACGTATACTCTAAATGATAATACGCATCCAGTAAGACCGGAGAGGAAGACCCAAATCAATCAATTCGACGTAATTCGTACAATGGGCTGAAGCACAAATTGATATTGATGTTGATTTTCCAAACAAAATTTTGTCGGATTTGGAGTGAAGATAATCCACAAGTCTTTGCCGAAACACCATTACATCCAGAGAAATTCATTGTTTGGTGCGCTTTTTGGGCCGGCGGAATCATTGGCCCATATGTTTTCTGAAACGGTGATGAGGTATAGAGGCATGATTTCTAACTTTTTATACCCCAATTGACTGCCATAAATCTTGCTGATATGTGGTTCCGGTTGGTAGCGCGGGATACAATTAATTTACTCAAAGAAAGATTTGATGATAGACTAATTTCACGTAATGGTCCTCTTAATTGGCCACCGAGATCGTGTGATCTAAGTCATTAGATTATTTTTTTGAGGATATGCTAAATCACTGTTTTCGTCGATAAACCAGAGACGATTGAACACTTGGAACACAACATTCGGCGAGTTATTAGCGAGATACGGCCGCAACTGCTGCGAAGAGTGATCGAAAATTGGACCTCCGGGCCACATAGTGGCGAGATTCAGTTAGTGTATTGACTGATCTAATCAACGTTTCTTCTATATGATTAGAAGATGACCCGATAATAATGATGTAGAAATTCGTGACTCGGAACACACATCCAGTCTTGATTTTAACTATACCTGATCCTTGTAGGTTATATGGTTTTATTTAATGTCAGCATATCCCAACTACATGGTCCACCATGTCGGTTTCTACCTGCTCCTAAGCTTTATCAGGGGGCACGCAGCATTAAATGAAAGATTACATGCCTTTGTGACAATATCAACCATGCAATCTAATTCCTCTACTGTCGCCGAAAGTCTAGGGACCTCCAGCGACAATAATTGCTCCAATACCTCCCCGTATTTGTTCCAGTTTGTCTTCTGAGATTTTTGAAGGCTTTCCGGATAACAGATTTAACGTTGAGGTTATATGCTACATATCGGAAATCAGAGAATTAGTGCTCCCTCGCCACTCTCCATCGCTGCGATTTTATGTATAAAAGAGTATTTACTAAACAACATAAATAAGTTCCTAAGGTTTTTAAAATGTCAACGAGCTAAAAGCTCTAGAATCAAAACTTATCTCTAGAGTCTAATGTCTGTCTGTCTGAGCCAATAATAACAATTACATTTATCATTTTATAAAACCAAAATTTACCGCACAGCATAGCATTTATTACTTAACATTATTTGTGTGCAAGACCGCATAAGAAACTCTTCATATTCAAATTAAGCAAACAGAATTGTTTTGTCATTTATTCTTGGGGTCAGCACCAAAAATTCAATTTATCTGAATACACATCGGGATGTATTAAAAATTCTTGAACTGGATATTTTACAGAATGCCCTTAAATTTTTTATTTTAGAATAATAACACTACGTGACTATTACAATTTTTTTATTATATTATTTATTTTTTATCGCCATTTTTTCGTAAACGCGATTAAATTGAACAATGAAATTACATTTAAAAATATAAAAAAAAAATTAAATTAAAAATAAAAAAAAAATCTGTAACATAAAAACATTAAATAAACGTACCTCGCATATGTAACAATTTTATGCTTTCACTTAAATATTATTATGATTTTATTTTTATATTTAACTTTATTTAATATTTTCAATTAAATAGAATTTTAAAAAATGTATGTATGTATGTAAATTAATAATTGTTGTTGCAAAAAATATTGAAACATAATTTTTGTGTACGTAGATACACATTTTACCGTGGGATGCAAACGCCCTTGCCGATTAAAATCAATTGCATGCACTTAATTTGAAATTGGATTAAAAGATGCGCGCATTATAGTGATCTACTCCGGTGCTGGAATTGTGTCAATAAAATATTATTAATATTAGCACTTGGTTTATAGGAACATTAAGATTTGTTGCAAATTACTACGTAGCAACTTAATCATGATAACGGTGACCATATAGCCCGCATTTTACAGGATCAGCCCGCGTTTGAAGGTGCTGCCCCACAGAAATATTTTTCTTAAAAAGGAAAAGGATTCCTTAAAGTCCCGCATTCGTGAACTGAGTGAATAACCTCATCAAATTATGTGCATTCTTGGAACCTGCAGAACCCGTTGGCTAGTACTCTAACCAGCAATAGAACGTATATTACAAATTTCAAACCTCCGAAATCCTCTTTTCTGTCACTCGATAACTGTCTCAAATTAAGAAAGTTTTTCAATGACGAAACCTCGGAAATGTATCTTAAATGTATGCCACTTGACCGCAATATTCATTGCAAGTCGGACAAGCACTGATTGATCTCAGGCTTAAGCTACATGAACGTTAGATGTCGAACTATATACCAATTTTAGTAAGATCCCATTTATCGAAAATGGAAGCTGTAATGTAAGTACTTTTAAATCTGAAATGCAGCAATTGTATATGAATTGCTGTAAATACTTAGATTGTTAAACTCCACAGTTCGTTAGCATCAATTGCTTTTCATGGATGACTTTAAAAGAAAAGGTTACATAGGAAAATGTAGAGAAGTCATTTGAATATGTCACCAAAAAGTTTCCAAAAAATAAAATCGAAAATAATGAATTAAATGTATAATTCTTTTTTATATAAAAAGTACGCAGCTGGCGAAATGTCAGTATACTCAGATATGTGGTGTCATCTCTAGAATTAAGTGTTAATGGCCCTTAAACACCCACAAGACCCAATTTACACTTTTTATATATACTGTTAAAGTTAGCCGAAAGTTTCCAGCCGAAAATGCAGATAGTGTCTTTGCTATTCCAGCAGAAAGGTAATGCATATATTGACTTCGCTATCCCAGCCGAAAGATGATAATGCAGATGTTGTTTTTGCTATCCAAGAAATGCATCCATTGCTATCCAATTTGCATCCACTTAGCATCCATTTTGTTGAGAAATTCTGAAAGAGATGCAGGGGTGTAATATTGCAAAAATTCGCTGATTCAATATATCGAAAATGCATTGAATGGCCTGTCGTTCAAGATTAACGTGCTTTGTCATTGATGCCACTTTGGTTATTTGATAGGCCATAATGTTGGTCAACTTCGGCCTAATTCTGGAGAAATTCTGAAGGGGATGCAGGGGTGTAATTTTGCACAATTTCGCTAATTCATCGCTAATTCAATATATCGAAAATGCATTGAATGGCCAGTCGTTCAAGATTATCGTGCTTTGTCATTGATGTCACTATGGTTATTTGATAGGTCATAATGTTGGTCAACTTCGTCCTAATTGTGGAGAAATTCTGATGGGGATGCAGGGGTGTAATTTTGTAAAAATTCGCTGATTCAATATATCGAAAATGCATTGAATGGCCAGTCGTTCAAGATTATCGTGCTTTGTCATTGATGCCACTATGGTTATTTGATAGGTCATAATGTTGGTCAACTTCGGCCTAATCATAGAAACTGATTGGAGATGCCTTATTAGCGCATCACCACCAGAAAAAGACCAGCTAAACCGACACAGAAATGTCCTGTCCCGATGGAAACTCGTTCAGAATATGCGTTCTCAATTTTGGCAAAAGTGGGTATCCGATTATTTACATCGTCTGCAACACCGGCCCAAGTGGCAACAAACACGGATAAACCTGAAAGTAGGAGATATCCTCCTATTGCGAGACGAACTACAACCACCAACGAATTACAACCACCAACGAATAGAATTGCACCCGGCGACGATGGGCAGACCAGGGTAGTAACGCTCAAAACAGCGGGTAATTCAAACGTCAAGAAATCAGTAAGCAAGGTAGCAGCTTTGGTCAGCCAAAAGCCACTGATAGAAGAGGAAACTCAAGAACAAGAACATCAAGCCGAAGATCATGTACCCAAATCCATCCGTCACTGTCACTACATGGAACAACTCGGGCATGCACTTTGACAATATTGCCAAAGTAGAACTGCTTTCGACTAAATGGGATCTGGTAGTTCGATACAACTTGTCGAGTTATTGGCCAGAATTAAATTACGTGGAGAAGGGCTTGACCTTACTTGACAGAGCCTGCAAAGATGTACAACCCATTGAATGTGATCTCATCCTACAACAGTTACAATGGCAGTTTAACAACATTATCCAAGACAACGAGTTGATAATGCATAGCGACGTCAGTCAACGTAGAATGAGACGTGGAGTAGGCGAAACAATAGAGTACCTAATGGGGGACATGTTCGGGCTATTGTCGCAAAGAGAGGGAGAACAGTACGAACATCAGTTCGATTAGATATAGGAAAACGAACCATACACTTTAAAACTTCGATTATTGACAACACGTTAAAACTGTTCAAACACAGCAAGAACATCACTGCCCAACAATTGAAACCTCTAATGGAGACACAACAACAGTTCGACGTCGAGTTAGCACTCCTCAATGAATACCGAACCCACCAAGATAAAGCATTTATTTGCTTTTAGAGTTACACAACCTGTATCGTCTAATGACAATAAGGACAAGAGTAACTAAAGCCAACGTCATAATCGTGATACAAATCCCATTGGTGCAATCATGGGACTACCAGCTCTACGAGACCATCTCTGTCCCAATTTTCCGCCACGATTCACAAATAAAAATAAAGCCCACCACACAGTACATACTTGGTACGATCCGTACCGAGAGCGCTTTGCACCCATCACGGTTTAGGAACTAGCCAAGTGCAAGGAATTACCTGACGGTTTGTTGATATGTGACATAGCGACGTTGTATACTCAACAAAGCGAGCAAAATCAATGTGAGATCCATGTTTCTCAAGACAATTGTCCCCCATCCAAGCTGCAGCACCGACGTAATGAATGCTAAAAGCTACTTCTTCAAACTACAAGCTGCAAATCAATGAATTTTCGGAGTCAAGCAAAGGATCACAGTGGACATAATTTGCAAATCCACAATACAAACCATCGCATTAGAGCATTATGGCTTCATACAACTACAGCCAGGTTGTATTCTTAGGAGCAATGCTGTGCACCTCTATGCAATCAGCACTAAAGGCAGCGAGAGAAACGGGTCCTATATTCCTGCGTTTAACATCTCAGTACTCACGCCGCTTGTTGATAGTAAACATCGATTGAGGCTTGGACATCCACTAAACTTCACCATCACGACACCCGACACTGCGCAACTGGAGCAGGACATAAGAGCGCAACAATTCGATGAGGCAATATCCACAGATAACCAGCACGTCCGCTCTTGGGATCGTGCTATTTATACGGTACGTACGAGCCAGGCGACAGAGTTCACAACTAGCAGCAAGCTGTGGCCGGTCCCCAACATGTTCAACAGAACACGTCACGTGGGTGTATATGTCATGATCTGTCATTTTTTTTTCATTGTATTCAGTAATGTTTACAATTTCATCATGGTGAGATATACGCAAGAACAAACGTTTACAAATTGCAATTACAGACGATACAATTTTTTTAAGAAAATCCACAAATTATTCATGAAAAACCATTACATTCACCTAAATTGACAGTTTGGTTGGTTTTTAGTCTGGTGGAATCATCGGTCCGTATTTTTTTTCGAAATGAAGCTGGTAACACCGTTACTGTCAATGGAGATCGATATAGATCGATGATAACCAACTTTTTATGGCCGAAATTGGAAGAAGTTGATCTTGACAACATTTGGTTCCAACAAGACGGGGTACGTGCCGCACACCAAGAACAACAATTGAATTATTGCGAGAAAAGTTTGGATCATATCACTTTTATTGGAAAACCCAATATATACAGTGCTGGGGAAAAAAATTGGGCAAACATATTTTATTGCAAATTGGAGTCTTTTTTTGCTAAAATTACAAAACTTTTGAAAGCAATTGGCTTATTGTTTCATTTTAAATATATGTATGGCGTAATTTTTTGAAAAAAAATAATTTACCTGCAATTCAGGGGAAAACCCCCGAAAAATGCCAAAATATTCAAAATACGTTGATTGGAGTTAAAGTAATGGTATAAATTAAACACCTCTCGTTATTAAGTTTCCACTAAAAACCAAAAAGAATCTAGATAGATCGTGGATTTACAACCTACGATCAAATGTAGCAGATTTACAGTGATAATTAGTTATTTTGGCATAAACTTCACTCCGATAGCAGCTATAGAAAGCTACTCAGCCTACTCTTTTCAATAATTGATTGCTGCGTGGAGAGTTGCTTCTTTCCCCTTCTTATTCAAATATTTAGAATATTTAATCCGACGATACTGCAAAGACAATGTTGTTCCTTACATTAAACATAAATTCACGCACTACACGAAAACATAATAGTAAAGTACACGAAAATACTGCTAATGGCTGGTAATAATAATAAAACGGAAAATTTTAAAGGTAATGTTATTTTTTGTTTTCCACTCCTTTCGATTGCACGAAGACGAGACGATAAGATATGACATACCAACTTGCAAATATAATCAAGATTAAAATTTGGGTCGTGCATTTAAATTTTTAATTTAACGCGGTAAGTATTTCTAAGTAGATAAGAAAACGAACAAGTTGGTAATTGAATGAAATAGTTTTCAAGATAAAATCGATTTGCTATTTATCTTAATTGCATAGTTCATCTGCACTTGGCAAATGTATTTAAAGCTTTCGATATTTTGTACCGCGTATTTGCTTTAACCTGGTTATTGTGAGGCACAGTATTTTAATTAATTTAATTAAAAAGTTATCGAAACATAATAAAATGAAAATCATAATTGAGGTTAAAGAGTTTATAGAATTTCGCAGAATCATCATCATCATGACGGTGTATTCGCAACAAATAAATTATTATTTTTGTACGGGAAATTATATTTTATCTCCTTGGATATTAAATGTTCTAACAAACAGGAAAATTTAATGGAAATTATGTTGTATTTTCCGATCGAATAATTCGTTTTTTGTATTCTGAGTAAATATACAATATTATTCAAAAGCATGAAATTTTTAATTAAATTGAAACGTCAAAAGCAATTCGTTTGCTCATTTTACGTACTGAACAATTTCACATACAGCTGCTCCAATTACAAAAATTATCCTTAATCCGTACATTTTAATCCACAGTGCATGCGTAATAGGGGTACAATATATTTATTTAAATTAAAAATTATGGATTTAGTTACTATCCCTGTGTACATGTATAAGAACGACATGACTCAAAAACCTGTAACAAAATTATTAATCAAATGTCACACACAAAAATTTATGACGAAGGAAGCTAATTTGGAGCAAATTTAATAAAATAAAAGTTTTTTTTTTCACTTTATCTCTAAAAACATAAATTTATATAAATAAATAAAACGCCACAAAATAAACATATACACATCCACAAGTATGAAAGACGGATAAATTTATTGTGCCTTTGGCAAATGAACCATAATTTAATTGAAATTCATCAAATCAACCGACAAGAAAAACAACACAAAATTGTTATAAACCATCATCACCATCATCATCATCATAAACATAATAATAACGTACGTAGCTATATGTCTATATGATTAAACCTAGAAATTTCCCAAGCCCAACAAACCACACCCCCACATGTATAAATTCTTACACAATCCAAATAAATCCGACGAGCAGCACGAGATAGAAAAGTTCATATTTGGTTCAACAATTTTTTTGTTTATTTTAGAAAAATGTCGAACACAAATGTTAATTTCATTTAATTTACATTTCTAACGCTTTAATACTAAATTCATCCTTTTTACCATCTTTATTCTGCTGCTGCTGCTGCTGCTGCTGCTGCCATGGTATTGCGCATCGCCATGTTTACGAGTATTCATATAAATATCTGTATACAATATTTTTAATGATTTAAAATTTACCAACAAAATGGTAAATGGAGAATAAGTTTTACAAATGAAAAGTGTGAAAATTATATTTAAAAAAAAAAAAATAAAATAAAATCGAAAATTAAATTAAATAAAAAAAAAATGTTCAAATTAATTTGTCCAAATAAAATTTTTTAATGGTTTGCTTTTTATGGGAAAATAAATAAATGTCGTAATGGTTCGTAGATTTACATAATTGGGGTCAGTTGATAATTAAACCGCATACTTTAGCAGTCATTTCGTGTAGGGTTATAGTCCCAGGGTGAATAATGTGTGAACAATTCGAATAATTAATTAAAAATATCAGTTGTGTTGTAAACGAAAAGTTTCACAAATATGTACCATCGCGACCTCCTGTCAAAACAGTGTTAACACGGAACAGGTGTACGGAACACTTTTAGTAAGGTATCTTTAAAGGAAAAACAAATCGATGAGCTCAACATATGCTTAGTTATATACTTAGCCCACACACCCTCACATGGATCCCGCTATCCTACCTTATCGCCAGGATCACAATAAAATTTGCACGGAATGTATATTTAGTCAGTTATAACTCATTCACAAACATACTATATTCAATCGATGTTGGATACCTGGTGAATGGAACGAAGAGCTACTTCTTCAGATCTGTGAAAAGCAAAAAATTGGGAGATTAGATATGTTGTGGCCAACACCCGACTTTCTTTTACCACGATATTTCGATCAAGGCCAAGAATAATACAAATAAAACTTATTTTTCTATCTTTACAAGATAAAACTTACTTGGCGGGGGGAGGGAGGGGCGAATTCCTAAATTTATACCTCCTCGCGGTGCTTTCTGGGTAACTCTAAATGAATCAGGTGATGTAGTGGAGACGAGCAGAAGAAATTCTATTTATAGTCATGGACACTAGGATGGGAGCGGACATCTGTCTTGTATCAGGCGGCTCGCTGTACAAATGTGTTCAAGGCGGGACTGAATACCTTGAGATTCTCTTCTCTTCCACTCACGTGAAAAGCGGGTTGAGAGGCGGGCTAACAACCTTCTATCATAAAAACAGTTGGGTTGTGAACTCTAGTTAGGGGCCTCGGATTGCTTTATTGGATTCGTCACGGGCTCGACCTCGGAAGTTGTACACAGACAACGCTTAGGGAAAGGGAACATGGAGCGTGCTTGGACTTTTGAGACCTGGAGATCTCCAGAATCTCTCGAACCTACAGGAGCTTTGATGGTCTGGGAGTGGAATCCGTGCCACTACAAATAGTTGCACTCTTCATTGCAGCTGCCACCAAAATGGAGGAGAGTTCTGAGTTGGCTTCTTCATTCCTCGGCGTGTGAGATGTCATATGAACGATTTCCTATCAACGTGCGAATATGCACGGTCGGACTTCGCACTAAAAAATTTAACATCGCGATCGTTAAGATACGTTCAGCGGTTCTAATAGCCTCTACCTAACTACTAACAACAACATCCTACGTGTCACTGACCTGGCAATAATATATAACTTAGTTGTAGCAAGTGCGGGTCTATCAGGCCGTGGTGTCTAAGAGGCGCGCCACCATGCTTGTCATATTCAAATAAAAGTGTGCAAACTGTCATCTACGTTATGTTAAATAGACAAGCACAGAGGACCGTTCATTGTAATTTAGACGCTTGGAGGCACAAAGCATCGCATAAGAGGGCCTCTGGGGTTCCGCGATCATTGGTTTGGTGATCAATGTCGCCTGGTCGTCGAAAATAAACGGAAGCTTCGTGAAAAATGGGTGGCCCGCGATACTGGGGGAACTCTGGCAGGGTATCCTCGCTCTGGGAAAGCCACCGCTTGGTGATTTCCACAAAAGAAGCGCGATCATATTGGTTCATGGGTTGTGGTAGGGAGTATTACAGTGTTATACAACCTGGCAGCAGTATTAAAAGGAAATTTTGTCTTTTTTATAAAATTTTGCATTTGTCAGCTAGTTAAATGTGCCTAGAAATCGCATTGTTTCAACACGGGTAATAGGAATAATATCATCGTCATAGTCAAGAGTGAGTGGTGGTGGTTGTAATTTGTCTTGTTGTTCAAATTCTGGTTCAGAGTGTGAGTCTGATACGGTTAATGGTTGATAGTTTAGGATTTGTTTGTGGAGGAGGGAGGCTGGTTAAGATTTTTATTTAAAGGTATTTTGGTAGTAATTTTGAACTTATTTTGCAGATTTTATAGAATAGGCACTCTACCCTCTCTCTAGGGAATTTCCCGATGTCTGTACAATAATAATAGTTTTTTCTTAGGTGCTGATTTAAAGAGGCAATTGTGTGGCAACAACAGCACCAATGCTATTGTTAATCATTAAACCATTAGATTGGAGCTGTGTTGTTTTGTGCCCTATGATAGCTGGGCGCCTGAAACCGGGTAGTTCCGTTTTGGAAAGAAAAAATAAAAACCTTTTCTATTCTTCCCTTCTGATATGGGTAAGCAGCCTGTAGGAATGGGACCGACATATCCGGCATATCCTGTCTTAGTTCTAGTGCCCAATCAATCAATCATAATAATGAAGTTTTAAATCAGGAAATTTACCATTATACTGGCAACTTAATTAATTAATTTTTAGGATGCTGATTGCTGGCTCTGTATATCCAAAAAAACCAAAAATAATGTGCTGTCTTGTGCTAACCGCCTTACATTATATTTTCAACTATCAATTTACTAACTATTA
This sequence comes from Nephrotoma guestfalica, assembly GCA_963691935.1. Taxonomy (NCBI): domain Eukaryota; kingdom Metazoa; phylum Arthropoda; class Insecta; order Diptera; family Tipulidae; genus Nephrotoma; species Nephrotoma guestfalica. The sequence goes on from OY829913.1 coordinate 21,111,755, forward strand.
ACTACAGGTGTCTTGGCCGAACATTCTAATCAATCAATGTTTACAAGACAAAACTTACTGACTAAACATTTTCGTATCTTACAGCTATTTTTTATTTTCTATTTATTTATTTGTGCGGATTGCAATATGAGTACCTTGATACGGGGGAATATCTACGAGAAATGTTTCTATGCAACATCATGAGTGGTGCGTCACATTTTCGTACAACGTGATAAGATTCGTTATCCTAACTCCTCCGTACTTAAATGTCATTGTCCTCAATCACAATTTTTTTTTTTTTTAATTGGTATGTTGTTAAATTTAGGTTTAATACCACCGGATGACCCTTGTATGCCATTATTTTGGGGTGGATCATCTGGAATTTCTTGTGAGTCTGCAGTAGAAGTTTGGATGACAATATTTGTACCTTTCGGTTTGCGAAATTTAAATGTTATTACTAGCAAAATTATAATAATGACGATGATAATAATATTTGTTGAGACTCTATGAACATTGGAGTCTGATTGGGGCAGTTCGATCGTGCTCGTATTATTAATATGAAGTTCGTTTATCATTTCTAAGGATAAAGTTTCTTTATCCTACGTTATTGAGCAATTGTATGTAGAATTGCCGGTAAGGCATGCAATTGAAATTCTTCTCCAGAAGTGAATATGTTTTCGTTTATCGTTATTGACAGGTTATTAAATTTAGTAAGAAATGTACCATTCAATTTGTATTGATACTATGAGTATGATATCATCGTTGACGCTATTTAGGAGGATAATTCGGGGAGATATTTCCTAGATTGTAGGTATATGATTATTGTTTATAATATTGCAATCTGCATTTAAACTCTTAAATAAACTTATCTGCACTTAAACAGAGGTGTGTCATAGATATTTGAATTTTGAATTTGTTTCAGTTTGGGTGATATGTAGAGAAACAGATGATGGTTTTTGCAATCGTTCGCATATCTCGTAAGTGGCGTTTTCATACTCATCTAAGCCGATGTCATGAATCAATTTGAGATTGCCGGTTTGAAGTTTAGCTTGACCTGCTGAAGTCTAGTAATTAGCACGCATTCGTCAAACAAATTCGCACCTGGAATTTCTGTGGTTTTCAAACAATTTCGGATGTTGCTTTTATGAACAGTTTTGTCTGATTGGGTAATGACGACCCAGTTTTTATTTTCTTTAATCACTTCTTGAACGTAACGAACCTCTAGTTTTGAACCAAATTTTTTGTTTTGCTTAACATATGCATAATATACATGCCACCGGGTAAATACTCTTTAACTGGTTTTGTTTGGTGATTGTGATATTGCACGTCTTTTGCTTGTTTTTCTCGTAGCGTTTCTTTATTGTTAAGCGAATTTGCTCGAATTGTCCGAGGTTAACATGGGGGGTGCGATCAAAATACAATTCCACTGAAATTTTCCTAGTAATGGAGTGGATAGTACGATTGCATTCGGTTACAGCCCTTTCTAGCAATTACTCAAATGAACGAGGATGTCCGTCTGATTTAAGCACCTTTGATCTTTGACATTGTCGAATTAGATATGCCCATTTACTTCGCTCTTATATGGTGAAGTAGTATATACCTTGAAATGCAGGTCATCGCACATCATGGAAGTTATGGATGCCGAGTTCAGCGATTTTTCGTTGTCTATTGAAGCGGTTTCTTTATATTTTCCAAAGCACGAGATTCGATAATTTTAGCTTGAGCAAACTTCGTAAATTTATCGATAACAGTTAGAACTAATTCGTTTTCGGTCGAGTTTTTGTCAATGTGACTGGTATGGCCAGAGTAAGTAGGCATAAGTGTAGTGTGTATTACCCGTTTGTTTGGATGTCGCTCGTATTTATTTTCTTTACATACTGTGCAGTTTTTAACAAGGTTAGAAATGTTGGCTGTTAATTTTGTAAAGTAATAGTTTTGGAGAATTTGTAATCGGGTTTCACAAGAGCTTCTGATTTAGTCTTTTCGAGACTTCGAAAAGATTTCCTGAATCTTCCCCAGTAATGCTTCTTACGAAAAGAGTTCATTAACAATGTGTGGGTTTATGAACCGCTTGAAGATACTTATTATAAGTTCGGATTCTGTGTGATCTGGTTATGTGATATGTGCCTAGAGTAGCAGGATGAGAAAAAGGTTTTCAATTGGAAACTGTTCTCGAATTCGTCAGTCTTTAAGATTAATTGGATTCTAAAAAAGTTGATTGGAGATTCAATGGATGGTATTAAGTCACAGAAGGAACTCTCATCGTTATGTTGAGTGATTGACATACTATTTGCTTCGGTTGTGACCAATAATCGGTCATCCTTTCATTTTAGCGTTGTTGTTTTTATTGCTAAGTGTGTATGCCAATGGTTGGTGATCTGTTGGATAAGGCAACAGTACTTCTTCAGACATTAGCGTGGCTTTTAGCTTGTCAAAGGCGTCTAAGGTTTTATTATTGAGAAAATAGGCTTGGCTTTTAAGACATTCTGAAACACTCGTTCATCTACCTCTCTTAAAAGCGATGTCAGGGGTTTTTCCAATTTCGCATAATTACGAATGAACCGGCGGTAGTAGCACGACATGCCTAAAAATGATCCCAATTATTAAAATGGTTAAAGAATTAAGTAAAAAACACGTTTTTATAGAATCAAAATACTCGTTTATGTTCTCGGCTTGAAAGATCGTTTACAACTGATATGGTACAAAAGAAAACTTATAATATAGTCGCATTCATATTGCTTATTGGGTAACTGTCAAATTACATATTCTGTCACCGCCTCTTAATTTGATCCGTTAACATAATTTGAATTTAAATACAAAAAAAAAAATAAAAACCAGTAAAAATTTAGTTTTAATTATGAACTCTACGTTAAACATGTACTCTAATAAATGAAAACAATTAATGATAGCATAAATTTAAACGATTACGATGTTTTTGAAATAAAATTCTTCCAAGTCCTTTTGTCATAATATCCGCAACTTGATCGTTGGTTGAAATGTATTGCAACTTGATTTCCTTGTTGGCGACAGCTTCTCGAATGAAATTATATTTCACATCAATATGCTTCATACGTTTATGTTCTCGTGGCTCTTCTGCCACTTTAATGCACGACTGATTATCTTCGAATATCGTTGTTGATGACATGCAACGATGACCAAGTTCGTTTAATAAACAGCGTAACCATTTTGCTTCACAAATGCATTTTGCCAATGCCAAATATTCAGCTTCAGTTGACGAAAGACTAACGGTCGGTTGTTTTTGTGATAGCCAACTTACTGTATTGCCAAATACCATGAATACATATCCTGATGTTGATTTACGGTCGTTCTTATCACCAGCCCAATCAGAGTCCGCGTATCCAGTCAAAATATCAGCTGTAGCATTTCGATGATAAACCATTCTCAATTCAGACGTTCCATGAATGTATCGCAAAATACGTTTTGCATACATAAAGTGTTCATCAGTACAGCAGCTTTGAAATCGACTAAAAAAATTCGTTGATGCACACAAATCTGGTCGAGTTGTTTGAGTGGCATACGTCAAACATCCAATTAATTCTCTATACGGCTTATCAGTCAAGTTATTTTTATCACCATTTGGTAAACTCAAACCATTTTCAATCGGTGTTGTCGCCGATTTACAGTTGTTCATTTCAAATTTCATTAAAACATTTTTCAAATAACGTGACTGACTCAAGGCAATCGAATTATCACTTGAATTCCGATCAACATGAATTCCCAAAAATGAATTAATTTTTCCAACATCCGTCATTTCAAACTCTCTTGCTAACTTTGCTTTAATATCGTTGACCATTTGCACATTGTTGGAAATAATTGCCAAGTCGTCGACATACAGGAGAATATAACAAACGATGTCTTTTCCAAATTTGATGTACAAGCATTGATCCGATTCGCAACGATTGAAACCAATTTCAATAATGAATTGATTAAATCGCTCATTCCACACCCGTGAAGCTTGTTTTAATCCGTATAATGATTTATTCAACTTGCAAACCATCGTCTTGTCTTTCACAAACCCTTCTGGTTGTGTCATGTAAATATCTTCCTTCAATTGTCCATTCAGAAAGGCACATTTCACATCCATCTGATACATTTCATATCCAAAATGATTGGCGATTGACAATAAAACACGAAAAGTTGTTAGCTTGGCCGTTGGTGAATACGTTTCATTGTAGTCGAAACCTTTTTCTTGCGAAAAACCACGAGCCACAAGTCTTGCTTTGTACTTGTCAACATCGCCATTTGGTTTATGTTTCATCTTAAACACCCATTTGCATGTAATAGCTTTACGACCAATTGGTAACTTACACAAAGACCAAGTGTCATTTTTTAACAATGATGAAAATTCATCATTAATTGCCATCTCCCATTTTGGCCAATCAGCACGTTTCCTTGCATCGTTCATAGTAACCGGATCATTTTGCACAAATTCCTCAGCTGAAAATGCATAACCAGCGAACCAAGTTCCCGGTTCATATCCGTACCGATCTGGTTTTCTTTTTAAACGATCACCGCGGCATAATTCATTGTTGTCATCCATGCTACTCGAAGTACTGTGAACATTACCATTTATGTTACTGATGCGATCTAAAGTTGCATCGTCTTGATTTTCACGTTCGTCATCAACGTTATCGCCTGCCGCCTCTGAATTAAATATATTGACATAATTCAAATTATCGAAAATTGATTTCTCGTTGAATGTCACATTACGGCCCATGATAAGTTTGTCATTTTCAATGTCCCATAATCGATACGTATGTGATGACAAACCATATCCAAGCATGTAGCACTTTGATGATTTAGCATCCAACTTTGTACGGTTTTCTTCCGGCACATAATTATAACAAATCGAACCAAACACGCGAAGATGCGACAAATCCGGCTTTCTACCATACCAAATTTCAGCAGGCGTCTTGCTTACAAACTGTTTACCAACGGCACTTGTTGGTGAACGATTCTTTATATAATTTGCACACAAAACAGCTTCGTTCCAGAATCGACGACTTAGACCACTCGACAAAAGCATTGTCCTTGCTTTTTCAATCACAGTACGATTAAAACGTTCCGATACTGCATTCATTTCCGGATTGTAAGGTACCGTGAAATTCAACCGAATACCTTTATTGACACAAAAAGATTTAAATTCTTTTGAGCAATACTCACCGCCATTGTCCAATTGTAATTTCGCAACTCTTTCCCCATGTTGCGTTTCAGCCATAGCAACATATTGCTGGAATTTATCGAAAACCTCACTTTTCTGCTTCATGCAATATACCATGGATGTACGTGAAAAATCATCAGTAAAGGCAACAAAAAATCTCGAACCGTCATGCGCCATTTCACTCATTGGACCACTGACGTCGGTGTGAATCAATTCTAAAACTCGTTTAGAACGGATTTCCTTTCTGGGTGGATATGGTAAACGCGTTTGCTTACCAATTACACACGATTCACAAAACTTTTCATCGATGTTCACCTTAAGTTTGTCCAATCCAATCGCCATGTTTTGATTCACCATCTTTTTCATGTCGCTGACATTCAAATGAGCCAGACGAAAATGCCATAAATTTTGTGATGCCTTATTTAATTGCTCCTCTCCAGCAATCCCCGCAAACACACTTCGTTCAACATAAAAAATCGTCTGGTATAGCTGACCATTACGGCGGGCAGTGAACATATTTTTACCGTTCTTTGAAATAAATGCATCATCACCATTAAAAGTGATTTTGTAACCTTTGTCAGTCAATTGACGAATTGACAGCAAATTGCATTTAAGATTCTCAACAAATAAAACGTTTCGAATCGTTTTCGTTGAATTATCCCCATTGAAAAATGTCTTTATGGAAATGTCACCTTTTTTCTTTGCTACTAATGATGCGCCAGCTTTTGCCGTTGAAATACTTATCGGTTCAATTCCATGCATACTATTGAAAAATATCTTATCGTTAACGATATGATGTGTTGCACCCGAATCAAGGACAAAGTTTATCTTCTTAAAACCATCACTGCCTTTCTTTGATGTTTTGGCACCCATGCAACATGACGCAATATCATCGTTATTCCCTACTGACTCACTAATGACATCCTGTTGTTCACAAAGCAAAAACTCTGGATTGTCATCTTTATCAGCACAATTTGCACCAACACTTTTCTTATCGTTAACAACATTTTTCTTTGCCAATTTTACTCTGCAATTCACTTTTATATGCCCTGGCTTTTTACATCTGTGACAAATAACCTTTGAACGATCTGCTTGCATTGCTATCGAATCATTTGATTTACCGCTACGTCCATTTCCACATGCAGCACGCTTTCCACACTCGTCCAATAGACGACTTTTAACAAATTCGATTGTTATCTTTGTTGTATCCATTGTTTCCAGCGCTGTTACCAAGCCATCGAAACTTTTTGGCAATGTTAAAATCAGGTGACAGACAACGTCGAGTTCTTCCAATGTGGCGCCAATCGATTTTAGTTCACGCACGGTATGATCGAATTGCAAAAAATATTCGTTGATATCATCACCATCTTTGTATCGCATTGTCAATAGCTGTTTTCGCAACAACAACTGACCGGCAACACTTTTGCGCTCAAACACACCAATTAATGCATCATATATATCCTTCGCGAACTGTTTGTCTTTAATATACTCCAGCTGAGAATCACCAATACATTGCACCAGAATTGATTTACACTTTTTCTCATCACATTTCAACGTGTCTCTGATCTTTTCATTTTTAACTTCATCATTCACACCAACTGGAACATCTTTCAATAGCGTGTCCAATGAACTCGTTAAAAACTTTTCTAAATTCTTTTCTTCCAGTAATGTTTTAACTCGAAATTTCCAATTCGAGAAATTCGAACCATCGAATGGTTTTACTTTTTGCATGTTTGATTCCATATTTCTTTAATTTGCCCAATATTGTGAAATCAATTAACCAAAAAATGTTCTATGCACGAGGCAACCGATGAACAACAACAAAAACTATTTCACAATACACAAAACGCCACGCGCTTAACCTTCAAAATTTTACTTTGAGTACGATTTTTAGAATTAAAAAAAAAAAATTTTAAAACTATCATTAAACCGACTCTGGGCCCATAACCTATTAAAATGGTTAAAGAATTAAGTAAAAACACGTTTTTATAGAATCAAAATACTCGTTTATGTTCTCGGCTTGAAAGATCGTTTACAACTGATATGGTACAAAAGAAAACTTATAATATAGTCGCATTCATATTGCTTATTGGGTAACTGTCAAATTACATATTCTGTCACCAATTGCTTCAAGTTTGAAGATGGGGACAATTCAACTATAGCTTGAATTTTATCCTCGTTGAGTTTTATCCCGTTGGTACTCACGATGGAGCCCTGTAGAAATTGCAGTTCTTGTATAGAAATTCGCATTTGTCAAATTTGCGATCTCCAACATTTTAAAAACTGCTCTGATATTTTCGATATGTGTTTTCGTAGAAAATCATCTAGTGCTCTTTGGAAGACAGATGCAGTTTTCTATATATCGGACTCCTTGAGCGGAATCTGATAGAAACCACTTTTAACATCAGCAGTGGTATACAATTTATTCTTACCGGACTTCATTATTCTCGGGAATAGGATATCTGTCCGAGATGGTGATTGAATTTAATTTTCGGTGGTCTACGACCATTCTGCATTACATTCCACCAGATGCGTCGGGTTTTTTTGGTACAATCCAGACCGGTTCCATTTTTCTCAGTGAATCGTAGGTAAAATAAAAATTTTTAATTTTTCTACATTCAGGGATGGGATGTTGTACCATCACTATTTTAGGCTTTCGACTTAGTTTATGTCTCATTTTTAACAAGTAAAATGGCAGCCTATTTCACTTCCAAAATTACGCGTTTTCTAATGTGTTCTCAGCTTGCTCGAGTAAAACATCACCCTATTTCTTTTCTACGATTTCTAAGGCTACTAGATCAATCGACTCCATTTATCACCAAATATTTTTTTCATGGTACGTTTATTGAAATGTAGAAAAGAGAGAAAGGTCACAATTGTATCAAGTGGCTTAAATCGCGATATAAAACATATAATTGCTTACGCGAAATAGAATGTTTATTGATTCCTGAAAATTGAGACATAAACTAAGTCGAAAATCGAAAAAAGTGATGGTACAACATCCCAGCCCTGATTGAATAAGTCTATGAAGGCGTGATGGGTTATTTTGATGCTCCCTTGAACTGAGCTAGCGTAAAATGGTTTTGGGTTTAAAATCTGGTTACGAACGTAGGTCGGTTATAATTTTTATTTTATCAATTTTCAACTAAAAATTTGAAACACTCTCCGTTCCTAGTGCGACGTTCGTAGTATCACTTCCATACTACGAGAGTTATTTAGTCTAAAAAAGAAATATCATCCAGTTCTTCTGGCTGATCATATGAAGGCTGATTGATCATACACAGGAAACGACTGCCACTCTTGATCGTTTTCGTTATCTTCATCGTAGGTTTCTTGTATGGGCTTCGTCAGGATTTTTTCCTGTATTATATAAACGTTGGAGTTTATTTAGAGTTGGAATCTAAATGATTGTTGCGGGTGGTTACGAAGATATTGATTATAGAAAAATGTTGGTTTGTGTAATTGTTGTGGTTAAATAAAAGGATTTATTGGAACTCGGGATTTATGTAATAATTGTGATTAGTTCTCCTTAACGAGATAGGCGATCCACGTGGTTTCATATGGTTATGGTGATAGTAACTATTGTTGGTTGCATATTGAGTTCGGTGGTCGACATTTTGAAGTTTAAGTCAAAGATGGAGGACCTGTGGTAGATCGACTGGTTCCCGAATACTAAGTAATTGAATGTATCTGTAATGAATGTATTCAATGCCTTGGCTCGATATCATGGAGTCATATTGGTAAGTGACTCATTACCCATTTCCAAGCATGCCAGTTTGTTTAAGAGTAAAGAGAGGTGTTGGTATACTCCTTGGTAAAATTCGAAGAGTGTATGACTACCTTGCACTAAGGTAGTAATCTGATACTCTAACGTGCCTAAATCCCTTTTATCTGCGTAATGCAGGGTTAAACATTTTGATATATTACTAGAAACTAAGGCAATGTCAGCCTACCCAGTAATCCTGTTATCATATAATTGTGCTTTTACTTTCCTTTTTTTAATGTTTTAATTTTATTTCTTATAAAATCTATTATAAACCTATAATATCCTTTGAAGGTGAATTAATACCCTCCTTCATTTACGTAATTACAGTATACCTCCTGCACAATGCAAGCTCCATGTCAATCTGTACAGTGACATGGACGGTGGGTCGGCGCTGAAGTATTCACTCAAACAGAGGGTTTTAGTTGTGTTTATTAACATCATCGATCGTAAACGATAACGAAAATTTGTTTTGTATCTAGCCTCTAATCGGATTCAAACCCAATACCTCCCAATCCAACTGCCAAAGCTTTAACCACTGCACCACTTGTCCGGTAAAATACAACCGGACCAGTTTACATAGCAAACTAAAGTACAGTGATCAAGAAAAATTTTGATGTCGAGATTTTTGCAGATTTTAAATTCGCTATTTCGCTGAAGTCAAAATGTCTGATAGTGGTTTACAGCCCAGACGGATCGACTGATCCAGATGAAACTTCATTTTTAAGCTTTTTCCATTTATCGGGAAATCCCAGTGATTTTCTGGTTTTTATGGTAGCTGAAATCATAATCTACATACATGAGCATCATACGAATCACAATTGTAGTTGAAAATGACTTCAAAAATTTATGGAATGCTACTGACGCCAGTTGTGATTCTTATGTTGCTCTTGTATGTAGATTATGATTTCAGCTACCATAAAAACCCTACCCTCTTGGTATACCCAGAGCACTACCAACATGTATTTGCATTATGATGATTATGATAATTTTAGTATATTTTGAGAGCCTTTCTTTTTTCAAAAGAAAATTTCACTTTTTTCCTTTCAAAACGTTTAAACATATATTTTCTCTTCTCTTTCATAAATGCTTTGATTATTCATAAAACTTTCTGCTGAGAATTATTGAGTTGGTTAAAAATTTCAAAAAATATCAGCAGAAAAAATTTCCTTTTTGTGATAGTGATGCCTCTAGCGGTGAATAGCAAAACACATTTTTATTGCTGGAAATATTCTGCTATCTTATACAGCATCGAATTTTGATGAAAAAAACTTTACTCGTATTCCACCAAAATTCGGCATATAATCTTTCATTCAAGCAGGAATAATGATTTTTAATTATTCAAGATAGTTTTACCAAAAGCCCAGTAAGTTTAATTTTTCGTTTTAGAAATCAAGTGTGTTATATTCAAGATAGATGTATATATTCGTGGTAAAAGAAAGTCGTGTGTTGGCCACATCAAATTCACCCACCATTTTTTAGTTGTTCACCCCTCCATTTGTTAGTATCTCCTTTTCTAATTTTGTTTAAATTCCGAGTATTAATTCGGTGTTACCTTCTTTCGTGATCATTTTTATTCATAACAGGGCGTCCATATTGAACTACAATATAACCCTGTTTTTGAATTTTTTTCGGATCAGTTTCATGGAAGTAAACGTTTAGATCATTTCCTAGTTAAATTATCAATAATTTACGTTTTTAATTTTTTTTATTCATGTTCAGCAAAGACCAATCTAATCTATTAGTTCATCCTTGCTCCAAGTAAGCGTTCATTGCTCAACTGTAAGATTAAATAAATAGGAACCTACTGGTCTAGACACACTTGTTACTTATTTATAAACATGCTGCCTTTTATTTTTAGGGAAGTTTGATCTAAATTCTAAGCGACAGCCTCCATAATCGTTTATAAATTTTCAAATGCGATAGTAAATTTTATAATTTTCTTACACAACGTTCCATTACTCATACAAACGAATTTCTAAGAACACAATATGGTTGTAGAGAAGGGAAATTTAAATATTTTCATAAACGTAACAACAGTAGTTTTAAATAAGTTTTTAAAGCTTATTTTTAAAAAATATATAAATCTTATAAACATCTGTATAAATAATTTAATTAAAATTAAGAAACAAAACTTAAAAAGGGTAAATAGGTATCTTAGGTACGGGAATTCAAGAGTCTTTATCTTTCTGAAGATATTCAAAAGATACATGACATTGGGTAACATACATGTTATACATTTTTTTGATATATTTATGAATATGTATGTATGTTACAAATCTCGTGTACAAGAATTGGAAGACGTACTATAAATATAAAATAATGGGTTGGAATCAGATTAATTAAAAATCATATTTAAAGTTTGTAATAAATTATATTTATTTCAAAAACAATTAAATATCTATTATAGTTTTGTTTATGTTATGATGAAATGTGGGTAAAGGTTTACGTGTTTGAAACTATTTTACTCATACCAATCAAACAGGAGGCGCGAATTTACTAAGTTTTCATATAAAGAAATAGTGGTGGGTACAGGTCGTAATATTCCTAAGTTAGTTTAAAAAAATATTTATTTTACCACTCGTATGTGAACCTTATCATAAGTATTCAATAAGATACGACCCATTATTATATATAATTTCAAGGAAGTTCATTGACCTTCTCAATTTAATGAAAATATGGAGCTTTTACAACGGCGAGCAAACTGTACATGAGATAAAGTACATTTTTCGGTAGTATACATCGGCCTCACTAAGATTTTTGGACAGATCTGGTTTCAGCCTTCACAAGAAAGAACTTTCAGGAGGTTGTAAAGCGACTGAATATAGGCCATTCTCGTTACGAGGGTCCCATTACAATCTCTGGAACTTCTTACTCGTATAGACAGGACCCAGATATGTCCGAAAATCTTAGTGAGACCGATGACCAACACCCAAAATCTCAAAGCCATTCTCGGTATCAGGGCCCCGTTACAAACTACTGAAACTTCTTACTCGTATAGGCTAGAACCAGATATGTCCGAAAATCTTAGTGAGACCGATGACCAACACCCAAAATCTCAAGGCCATTCTCGGTATGAGGGTCCCATTACAACCTACTGAAACTTCTTACTCGTCTAGCCTAGAACCAGATCTGTCTGAAAATATTAGTGAGACCGATGACGAACACCGAAAATCTCAACTTCCACTAAAAATTATGGTAGTTCATAAAGCGGCTGAATGTAGGCCATTCTTGGCATGAGGGTCCCATGTCCATTGCAACGTCCTGAAACTTCTTATTCGTAAATGATAGAACCAGATCTGCCCGCAGATCTTAGTGAAACCGATGACCAGCACCAAAAATCTCAAGGCCATTTTCGGTATGAGGGCTTCATTATAGCCTACTGAACCTTCTTACTCGTAAAGGCTAGAACCAGATCTGTCCGAAAGTCTTAGTGAGACCGATAACAAGCACCGAAAATCTCAAGGTCTTTCTCGGTATGAGGACTTCTTATTCGTAAAGGATAGAATCAGATCTGCCCGAAAGTATTAGTGAGACCGATGACCAGCACCGAAAATCTGAAGGCCATTCCCGGTATGAGGGCTCCATAACAGCCTACTGAAACTTCTTACTCGTAAAGGCTAGACCCAGTTCTATCCAAAAATCTAAGTGAGGCCGATGACGAACACCGAAAATCTCAACTTCCACTAAAAACTATGGTAGTTCATAAAGCGGCTGAATGTAGGCCATTCTTGGTATGAGGTCCCACCATTACAACCTCCTGAAAATCCTTACTCGTAAAGGCTAGAACCAGATCTCTTCGAAAGTCTTAGTGAGACCGATGACCAACATCGCAAATCTCAACTTCCACTAAAAATTATGGTTGTTCATAAAGCGGCTGAATATAGGCCATTCTCGGTTTGAGGGTCTTATTACAACTTCCTGAAACTTCTTACTCGTAAAGACAATAAGTAGATCAGTCCGAAAGTCTTAGTGAGACCGATGATCAACACCCAAAATCTCAAGGTCATTTTCTGTATGACGAACCCATTATAACCTCATGAAACTTTCTTACCAGCACCGAAAATCTCAAGGCCATTCTCGGTATGAAGGTTAAATTACACCCTACTGAAATTTCTTACTCGTAAAGGCTAGAACCAGATCTGTCCGAAAGTCTTAGTGAGACCGATAACCAGCACCAAAAACCTCAAGGCCATTCTTGGTATGAGGACCCCATTACACTGAAACTTCTAACTCGTAAAGGCTATAACCATATCTGTCCGAAAATATTAGTGAAACCGATGACCAACACCCAAAATATCAAGGCCATTGAGGTATGAGAACCCCATTACAACCTCCTAAAACTTCTTACTCGTAAAGGCTAGAACCATATCTGTCCGAAAGTCTTAGTCGATGATCGATGACCAACACCCAAAATCTCAATTGTTTGTGGATTGTCCGTATAACACTTGTCCTTCACGGCACTCCATAAATTAAAGTCCAAAGGCGTCAAATCACAGCTCCTTGCCAGCCAATTCACGTCACCATTTCGACTGATAATGCGGCCATCGAATTTTTGACACAGTTTCGTATTGTAATGCCCGATGTGTGGCATGGCACACCATCTTGGTGGAACCAAAGGTCGTTCAAACCAATATCTTCATGATATGGCCACAAAAAAGATGTTAACATGTGGCGGTAGTTAATTCCGTTGACCGTATGGGTCGCGCCGGCCTCATCTTCGAAGAAATACGGCTCAATAATGCCGCCACCCCACATGCCGCACCAAACAGTAACACGCAATGGATACATTGGCTTCTCCACATATCCTTGTGGATTTTCCCACCCACCGAGATGAAAATGCGCCTCGTCCGCTTAAAAGAATGACATTAGTGCTGCCAAAGCCAAAATAACCGATATGTTAAATCTGAACCGGTTATTGTGACACCCTGTGCATATGAGGCGTTTATTATCAAAGGCCGACATACGTCATAGATTTTTCATGTTTTTGGTTGCAGTTGAATCCTTTCTTAATTTGGTATTAGTTATGGAAAATGGCGAAAACTTTGATATTCTTAACAGAAGTTTACATATTTCGAAAGATAGTAAACGAAAGTAGAAAGTCGAAAAATTGATAATTTTGGGGTATGTCCGTCTTTGAAACTGAAAATTTGAATTTTGCACTGAGTGTATTCGACATAACTGTCAAGACAATTGTTACTGCCAAGATAAAAAAAATTTGGACTTACTTAAAAATTTATAACGAAAAATATTTTTGTTTTTTGGGCTAACATCATTAAAATGTCATAGTAGTAATAGTATAGTATAGTATAGTATAGTATAGTATAGTATAGTATAGTATAGTATAGTATAGTGTAGTGTAGTATATTATAGTATAGTATAGTATAGTATAGTATAGTATAGTATAGTATAGTATAGTATAGTATAGTATAGTATAATATAGTATAGTATAGTATAGTATATTATAGTATAGTATAGTATATTATAGTATAGTATAGTATAGTATAGTATAGTATAGTATAGTGTAGTATAGTATAGTATAGTACAGCAGAAAATGGAACTGGTACATTTTGATCAGTTTATCCCTCTTCTGTGGCTCATACACGAGTTTTGATTTATCAATTTTTCCTTAAATTTAGCTGGAATTTCTTCTATTTTAGGAGCTGTAAATTTAATTACAACCACATTAGTTGTCGGGTCTCATTATATACATTTTTTAGGCTCGCATGATGTTTATAAAAATTACTGTAGTAATGTTTTCGAGTACCAAACACCGATTGCGATGTGTCCTGATTTCGAAATTCATTTAATGAGTCATCCCAGATCATTTTTTAAATTTGATTAGCCTCGCAAGATTTTGACAAAAATTGCGGTGATAAGGAATTTCTACCGCTAAGAATGGATTGTGTTGAGTCCTAATTTTCAGAAAATTTGTTTAATGTTTTTTTTTCGGTAGTAGATTTGACTGCTAATAATCAATTGTGATAAGTTCCAAATTCGAGAAAATTTGTTTAGAGAACAATTTGGATAAAAAATTGATGGATGGGATTTTCGTATGCCAGGAAACGACCGCAATAGATAAAGATTCTGAGAAATGTGTTTACAGGTGGTCCGGTTTAGACGTTATGTTGCGTCTTGTTCCACAATAGAACTAAGTCATTTATCAATCGAAAATGGGAATAATTCTTTGTACTAATTCTTTACCAAGCGTGCGGGGACGCCCTAGTTGTTAGTTCCTGTTTGAAACATGGTGCATCAGTAGATGAAATCGTAAAACATAACGAAGTGTTTTTTTGTTAAGCCCCGTTAATGATTCTTATTGTTGTTGATTTTTTTCTAGGTGAAAACCTGAAGTTTAGTCTGCGACATTAATTTTCCAAACGCCATTATTTAAAGGAACGAGTATCGTTTGGTTCAGCTATTTGTTGTTCTGGAACTAGTGCTTTCTTGATATTTAAGCTAGCTAGCTAGCTTCCAGAAATTAGTTTCGATGTTGATGGTAAAGTTTCTGCCATTTCTGGAGAGTGTTCAGCGTTTATTATTTTTATTGGTGTTTTCTTCTGGTTTAAGACTCAAGTTTAAGTGTGGCCAATGGTGCAGCACAATTTGAAGTAATTTTTGAGATTTAAAATTTTTTTTATTGTAAATTGACAAAATACAATTTTGTTGTAAATTCAGATATTGGTGTTCATCATAATTTGGAGCTTTATCGAGGTGAGTTAAGCTAGAAAGAACGTGAAATTAGCATGATTCCTGCTGCTGTTCTTCCTAACCATTACATTGAGTATTCCGCTACTGTCGAAGCAATGAAACATGTTCATTGTAAACTCTAGTTCCTAGCAAATAATAGTTTGGTCAAAATATGCCAAATCTTTTTTACAGCAAGTTCAATTAATTAAAGAGTATTTGGCCCCAATACAGAGTAAAGTGTTGGAGGTAGTTTTTGTGGTGAGTTATAGGTTTCGGTGTATTGTGTTTATCAAAATATCTTGAAACCTTTCAAAAACTATGCTATAATTTTTAATTCATAGGAATTTTATACTGTTCATCAAGCCAAATTTTATCCTAATCTATGGATGTTGGTAGAGACGATAGGTTTATATATATTTACAATTAAAACCAATTTAATAATGAAAATTGTTCGACCAAACTCAAACAACAATAAACCAAAAATATATGAAAAGCTCCCATATATACTCTAAATTTTTATGATTGTTCAAATATTAATTCATAATAGAATTTTTGGGAAATTTTGTGTTCATTTTTAGTTAAAAGTTAGTTCTTATATAACAAAATATTATATCCAGCATCCAAAATAGTAATAAAAATTATTAATTCCATAAAGTTATGTGAGTTTTGGTAAAAGAATTGTGCACCAAAAATATACAAATATATGGTTCATACACAAACAATACCCCCTAGTAGAATACACAAATACGTATGTGTGCATACTCGTATGTGTAGTTTTTTGTGTTTAAATAATCAACAGAGAACTACTTTACAAAAAAACCTAAGTAGAAAAATGCTTTCAGTTTATGAACCCAAATACGATATATGAGAGTTACTTTGGCTGGCAAAAAAATCTTCATATAAGAATTACATTTTTTTTGTACCAAAATGTAAATAAAAATTTATTATTTGCTCAACTTTTAAATTATTATTTGTACAACAACAGTAAGTTTTTTGACACACTACATACTTTCATTTCTAATCACAAGACAAGAGTTTTAATATTCTTACTATGATGCCATACAAAAACTTACTACATTGAAGCACACACAGATTTCGGTATATTTAAATAAGCTTTTTGTAAACTAAAGATGTAGAGTTGTAAACTTTATTAAAACTGTGGTCTTCTTCTTCGTATACTGTGTGACTGTGCATAAATTCTGCATAAAGCTAAAATTTGGACCGTGTATAATTTTTCGCTTCGGCAATACACCACCAACAACAACAAAAACAACAACAACTGTATCGAAATCTATTAACAATATGAATGGAAATTCCGTGCTGAGACTTTAATTTAATACGATTTTCGATTCGAAAATAGAATGTACTTTCACTCCGTCTCGTACCAAAGCATCCATTTTCATTCTATCGATTCTTAATGATGATCTTCTTATTCGGTTCTTCGCGTCTTTTGATTATTGGTAATTTATATAAATTTATATTTCTCGCACTGTGTTGTTGCTTCACAGCAATTTTTTGCCATTTTATTATTTTTGGTTACATGATTTGAATTAATATCATTGGTTTTCCATTGTTGAAATGATTTAAAATTATTTTTAAGTAATTGTTTAAGAAACGGGAATGTACCCAGTAGCAGTAGACATAGAGTTTCCAGACATTACGAACAGTACGTATTTTTTAAAATCGAAATTATGATCTATGTTATTTCTAGAATTGGTATTTTGAGCGATTAAAAATACATTTTAAAAATTGTTGTTTTTCTAGACTTTTATTTAGATCAAATATTACTCCTAAGCAACCAATGAAGAGTATTAAACCTTCTATTCGCAGTTTAATTGCCAATATGGTGGCCTAAATTTATTTCTAATTATCGTCTCCATTAACATGCAGTTATATCCTTTTTCTTAATATAGAAAAATATCACTAGATGTCAGACACTTTGCATTACAAAAAGCTGTTGAACCCAAGTTCATTTTAATTTAAAACTTTTAGAATGTATAAGTTTTGTTTTATACGTATTAAAACATGCCAATAGAATTTTACGACGCATACGATGCAGTTTTAACACGAGGTTGGAATAATGTTAGCAGGCAAATGAACTAATACATACCTTGAGGGTTTCGGGCCGGCTCATGAATATCGCACAATAGTTTTCGACGGTACTGAAATTTTTATGGGAAACAACAATAATTCATCACAAGCAGCAAAGTAAAAACTTTCTAAAGTCCTTTCACACCATGCGATTTGCTCGATCCATATGAATTAAATATCAACAAATTGTGTTGTAAATGAGCATTACTGCATTTTCAAACAAAACTCAACCTGCATTATCGCTCCACGCAAAATTAAAATTTTATTACGCTTGTTTTAATTCCAGGCTTGAATATGCTTTATCATGTTGGAGTGGGCGCAGTTTATCAACTTTTAAAATTCTCGTTTCTGTTCCGCAATTAGCCATTCGTACTATTTGTTTTAAATCTTCTCGTGTTTCTGCTTGGCCGTTATTTTCGAGATTGAAGGTTTTGCCTTTACAACATCTGTACGTAATAAAATCCTACGTTTATTATATATAAGAAGTGGACATAGATTTATGAGGTTAATTGCGCCTAGAATATTAGAAACAATGATCAATTTTTATTTGAGGCTAGAAAATACTTTTTGGTAAGGGGCCCTACGTTTTTAACCAACTACCTATAGGTAGTATGAAATAGAACCCGGGTAACCCGTTTGGTAAGAGTGCGTTAATGCAGAGGTCCCCTAAGAAGGGAGCGATGACCAGTACATTGGAGAGATGTTTTTCATCGCCTTCTTTGGGGAGTTACAAGGAGGAAACCCAAGAAATAAGGCTAGCCAGGCTTGGGGAAAAAATTGAGGAACTGGTGGAGTTCGTAAGGCCTCGAAATAATGTTCATATCGAGATTAAAAAGATGATAAGCACCATTAGCACGCTTTATGGCTCAGTTATAGGTAAGAGGAGTGCTTCGGAAAAGAAGTTCCAAACTTCACTACGAACTGTGAGCAGGAAAGGGGAGCTGAAGGCGGCGACTAACGAAGATATACCACTTGTGGAGCCCAGTGAGAGGAAGTTGTCCACGTCACCTAAGAGTGATGAAAGAAGGCAAATTAAGAGAATGAATACTAAGGCTACTCCGCAAGCACTTCGAATGTCTCAGACTCTTATTAATGAGGAGGACGGAAACAAGAAGCAAAATACCACAGCATCTATGTCGGATATTGGAGATATAAACACTACGAGCTGAAATGAATTGGAGGATGCGACAGTTGGCTCAAAACAAGATTGGCAGAAAGTGAAGGGAAAAAGAACACAAAAAGACGATCATGTCTGTGAAGGAAAAGGGCTCGCCCGGATGCGCTGCTAATAAAGAAGAGTGACGAAATCACATTTGCCGATCTGCTGCAAAAAATTAAGGTGGACCCGATGCTAAATACTCTGGATGAAAGGGTGTCAAACATACGTCAAACTTATAGTGAAGACCTATTGTTGGATCTACAAACTATAGGAGACCAGCCGAAGACCGCAATATTTCGAGAGCAATTAGCGAAAGCGATCGGGGGCAATGCGGTGGTTAAAACTTTGACCCAGGAGGCGTTACTGGTGATCACAGACATGGACGAGGTTACCACGTCTGAAGAGGTGATAGAGGCTCTGGAAGTACAGTTTGAAGGAGTGAAAGGTGTCTGTATTGTTAAGTCACTCACAAAGGCCTACCGAGGAACGCAGACAGCGGTTGTTAGCCTCCCTAACGGATAGATCAAAGCTCTGCAGGAGATGTGGTGAACTGGTAGTGGTAGATGTCCGGTATACCAGAAAGCGCTGCAAAAAGAGCGTTGGAAATGAAAGTCATCCAAGTCAATCTTAACCACTGTGAGGCTGCCCCTGTCCTGCTGCAGTAATCCATACAGGAAGTGAAAGCGGACATTGTAATTGTGTGTGAGCAATATAGGAACCCTGATAGATGGTGTTGGGCTTCAGGTAGATCGAATGGAGCTGCTGTATGTGTTTGTGGTACTTACCCCCTACAGGAAGTTGGTGTGAGTTCTGTACTCTGGTTTGTCAGAGCCAAAGTGAACGGCGTTCATATTTATATTTGATACGCACCTCCTAGTGCATCGATTGAAGAATTTAAAACATTTCTCGATCAATTAACGGATGATGCACGAAGCCACAACCTGGCGCTCATAGCCGGGGATTTTAATGCATGGGCCGTAGGGTGGGGAAGTAGAGAAACTAGTAGCAGAGGAACCGCATTGTTAGAAGCCTTCGCATCATTGCCGGTCGTATTAATGAATACAGGAAATACACCTACTTTCTGTAAAGGAAATGCAACCTCGATAGTTGACCTAACGTTTGTGAGCCATTGTCTTGCCGATGGAGGAGTAGCGTGGAGAGTAAGCGATATATATATACGCATAGTGATCATCAAGCTGTTGTGTATGAACTGGCGGATACTACCGAAATACCTGCTGAGACTAGTTTCCAGATACTTTAGCGAGAGGATCTTGATGTATGATACGGAGGAAGGAAAGAAAACTTACGAGGTGACTGGTGAAGTTCCTCAAGGATCAGTGTTAGGTCCTACTCTCTGGAATGTGATGTACGATGGTGAACTTCAACTGCACATACCAAATGATGCACAGGATTTGCGGACGACAGTGCGATTGTAGTTGTCGCAAAACACAGAGAGGAGATTGTGGACATCTGTAATAGGACGGTCAGACTTATTCAACAGTGGTTAACATCTGCTGGGCTGTAACTAGCAGAACATAAAACAGAAGCTGTCCTTATTACTAGTCGAAAAGTAACGGAGAACGTAACCTTAGAGATTAGAGCCCAACAAATTGTTAGTCAACCATCCATCAGATACCTAGGAGTAATGATCGATGCCAGATTGTCACATAAGACACATCTCATTACCACCAGCGAGCGAGCAAGGAGGGTTAATGCGGCACTAGCACGAATAATGCCGAATACAAGAGGGGCGTGGATGAGCTCGCCAACGTTTACATCTATAATGATGTATGGGGCACCAATTTGGGACAACTCGTTGGAGAAGAATACTTATAGACAAAGAGTAGCAACAGTTCAGAGGCTAAGTGCTCTGAGAGTATTGTGTGCATTTTGGACGGTGTCAGAAGATGCTGCTGGTGTTCTTGCGGGAATGGGGGCATTCTACTTGCCAAGGAGAGCCAAACCTGCGTCGTGGTCAAGGAACAAAAGCGGAGAAACACCGATTAGCACGTGGTGAGACGATCACTGTATGGTAGGGAAGATGGAGTGAGTCGACGAATGATAGATGGACACACCGTTTGATCCCCTACATCGAAGCGTGGCTAAACAGGCGACACGGTGAAGTGGATTACCATCTCACGCAGTTTCTGACGGGTCATGATTGCTTTAGATCATACCTGTTCAATTTCAAACATGAAAAGTCACCAGATTGCCCTTTATGCATCGGAGTAACGGAGAATGTAGAGCACGTATTATTCGAGTGTCCACGATTTGCTGAGGAGAGAAGGAGTATCTGTGTACGTGGGGTCCAACGAACGCCGGAAAATATAGTAGAGTTTATGCTCAGCCGAGCAGCGAAAGCAGAGCCTGCCTCGCGAAGTAATACCTAACGGTAGTTCCACGGGGCCGAACGGCATGGTTTATCGGGGGTGGTGGTTTGGTCGGTAAGAATCCGACACTATCACGAGTTTGATATATGGGTTCACGCGTGAAGCATATCGAAAGTTCCCCTTCTCCGCCCATAAAAAATAAAAAAAAACCTATAGGTAGTATACTTTTATTCTTCAACACATTAATTCAAGAACAGTTTTAAAATCCGTTAAAATTTGGCTTTTTGAACACCCTGTAATCGGGTTTTGTTTAGAGTTTTAGTTTAAGTTAATTTTAAATTGATTTATGATTATATTTTATTTATTTATTTAAATTTTATTTGGTAAATTTATTTTAATATTTTATATTGTTCAATTATTTTACATTTTTGGCACCACACACTATTTTTTGTGGGTACTAAAGAACCCATGAAGTCATTGGTAAGGAGCCAGCCACCCGGCAACCATATTGCACAAGCATTTTGCCAATGCTTACCAGAGCAAAATATGCATTACCTAAAACATTATATAGTAAGAAAATATATTCCACCAACAAACCCTCATTTGCACAGAAGTTATCAGCAATCATTCCAACATAGAATCAATCTTTTATTACCACCAAATCTGTATTCACCTCCATTGAATGCCTATCATAACAACGAGTCATTTCATAATAAATATAATACCATATTTAAGAAATTTTTTGAAGATAACAGGCCTGCCATACTTCCACAAAAGCCTCAAACGAAGGCTGAGCCAACGGGTACCAATTCCAATCGAGGAAATCAATCTAGGCAAGAATTCAAATCAACAGGTCCACCGAGATTTAGATCCAAAGAATTATACAAGTGAGGAAGGAATATGAATCGCACCCACTTGAAATAAATGTGAGATCGACGATAAGTATTTTCTATGACGAGCTTCAACCAACCCGTCGGTTACATAAATATAAATTCATTTCAAACTGCATCATCCATTTAAAAATTAATTCAAAATTTACTGTAAAAATATTGGTAGATACGCAAAGATATTTTTTATCGACCCACGTTACATACATCCTTCACGGATAAATAAAGTTGAGGACCAAGTGATAATAGCTGGACTTCAAGAGTTTCGAACCAATGAACCCCTGTAGAATTTTTCTCCTTTCATTTCCACAATTACTTTAATGGACTGATGACAAAGTAAAAATCCCCTTGTTATACCTTCCAAATTTCATATCTCTGGTATATAAAATATCTGCACGAAATAAATAAATAGAAGATTTGTTAAAAGGGAGCCTCTATATAAAACCCATATACAAATAGAGGATCAATTAATAATACTAGAGGGAATATATAATGCCGGTAATTGGCATAGTCGAATGGAAGTAATCAACAACTCAAAAAATGCTTTCTTAACGAGTAACCTATAAAAGTTGAACCATTACCATCATAAACCACTCTTCAATCATGTCTCGCATTAAACATTTAACAAGCGATTTTGAAATTGTGTAAAAAAGACGAGGACATATTTCTGAAATAAAACCAGACACTTTCGTCTACTAATAAAGTTAAACAAACAGAGATAAACCTCATCAACGAGAAGCCTATTTTTACAAAAATTTATAGGTACCCCTTTGTACACAAGATGGAAGTGAATTCTCAGGTCAATATAATCCTCGGACGGGGAATAATTCAACAAAGTTATTTACCCTGGAGCTCACTCCGCCAACGAAAAACCAAATGGAAATAAGTCGTCAAAAAATAGAAAGCTATTTGAGCATAAACTATAGACGATCGATATTTTCTGCCATATTAGGCAAATTCATGTAGTACTTCCCGACGCTTGATTTAGCCTCTGGATTTCACCAGATAGAAGTCAATTCCGCATACCTACACAAAAAACAACATTTACTGTGAGCATTGGACTTTCCAATTATGTTCTAATAATTGTGTTCTCAACTTTACTTCAGGAACACATTGAAAGTCTAAAACAAGTTTTCAAAGGATGCAACTCTGAATATACAACTGGATAAGTCCAAGAAAGAATTTCTCAAGAAAGAATTTGCCTTCTCCAATCTTGAAAAACTAAGAGCTATACAAGAATTTCTCATACATAACATCGAAAATGGATAAAATCATTCCTCGGCTTACTGAGATCCTTACGGTTGTGTAAGGACAAAATAATTGCTCTAGATAAAACTATTTATGTACAATGCTTTGAGAACTGCAAAAAACTTTATACGACGACCCAATACTATCTTGATAGTATAGATGTCAGTAATGTCAATATAGGTTCGATACTTTGTTGAGGTACCAGCCGAATGCGGACACAATCGGAGCAACCCTACTCCACGACTGAGAAGGAATTACTTGCCATAATACGGCCAGTAAAGTACCGCTACGGTAAAAAATTCCAAATTGTAACGTATCAAAAACCACTTAATGTTTTTAAAAACTCTTAACTGTAAATTGGTTCTTTGGAGGTTGCAGTAGGAGAAATTTGAATACGAAATCTCGTACGTCGAACAATGCCAGAAACCATTGAGTTAATGGAAGTTGTATAAAAAAATCTAAAGTAAATACGTCGCCCTTGACATAGTAGATGAAAACCAACCACGAAAATTAATAACATATAGAGGACAACATATAGAGAAAATACTTAAAGAATGAAACAAAAATATTAAACACTATCATAAGCAAAAGTGACGTGGGCAAACCTATGGCAATTGTCCATATGGATATTTATTTAAAGTCTCAGACGTTATAGAAATTTGTACACTCATGAAAACTGTATCGCCACTCATGACATCCCTACTAACCTAATCACATATACAGAGGCCGAATTCACATCAATCGGTTATAAAGAATTTTGCAGTCTTTGCAATATACAAATGCACTTTACTTCTCTTAAATCGTCAAAGATAACTCACCAGTTGAACGATCCCATACTATCCAACATAACAACTACATATACAAACAATAAATAAACAAAAGAAATTCGCTTTCGATATTCGCGATACAACTGGATACGATAGTATTGCAACCGCATCAAAGATGGCCATATCGTCGTTTAAATGATTAATCTTGGGATAACCAAAGACACAATCATTTAAATACGTAGTTAATACAATCCATTCAATTTTGGAGTTTAATGAAATAGGATCGTCGCAGCCGCAGCTCACCAACTAGCCAACAAATAATTATTTTGTTTACATAAGCAAAAGATCGTTTAATATTAAATTTGCAATTTTTATTTAATTTATTTTTATTAATTTATATAACAAGAAATGTCGCTTTTAGTAAGTCAGTTTAACATTGTTATCTCTTCAAAGATACCGTGATCAAAGGCAGCACTGTCACAAACCAGAAATTTTATGCCGGTTATGATTTTTATGTTGCACATGTATATTGATTATGATCCCAGCTACCATAAAAACATAGATCCAGGATAGTTTCAGGGGGGTTTTGTTTAACACTTTTGTTAAAAAAAACGAAACATTTCACATTAAAATATTTCATGGAGATCTAGTTAATCTAGTTAATGCTGAGAGTACTTACACGAGTTTATACGCAAGTCATTTTTTAAAGAAAAATTTACTTTTTTCATTTCCATAGGGAGGCATTTTAGAAGAAACCGCGGGATTTTTGTTATAACTGAATACCAAAATTACTCAAACGAGTAAAATTCAAAGTTTATTAAAGAAATTGTAGGAACTCCCCTGTCCTCCATCTAGAAATGGCGTTAAGGCCTAGTAAAAAGAAAATGTCTTTACTTCTGTACGTAATTAAACAGCAAACTGCCCCTTCTCTCAAATTTATGACTCAATAGATCGCTAAACGTTTGGTTATTCCTTTCACCCAGCGTCATCTTAATATTCCTGAAATGTTTGTTATCGTTATAGCCTTAACTAATCAGCAAGACAAACTTTTTAATTAATCTAGTTCTACTGTTTCTTTCGTACTCCTGTATTTTAAAACAATTAAAAATTAAATAATATTAAAATTTATCTTGTATTTTAATTTTTAATTATAAAACAACAATTTTTTGTTAACTCGTTCTAATTTTATATAACTGTCTCAATAAATTCCTTATTTTAACAGTGTAACAGAAATGTTTAAAATTCCAATTGGAATATAAAATTTGAGTTATTTTTTTAGTTATTTTTGTGGTAAAAAGGTAAAGTATCTTATCTCGATTTTATTAAAAAGCGTGCGTTCCTAAGTTTTTATAAAAATTATGGAACTCTTGGCTAATTAATGTAGCATGTCCAGTAAGTCTTGCTTCTTTTTCTCACTAATTTTTACCGCAGAATCAGAACACAATTTTAGGTCATTGCGTCAAACTGAGCTAATGGCTCGCCGTTGAATATTTAAAATCTCAAAATTTGATTCTCGGCATAACGCTGTTTTATACTGAATTTCTTCGAGTTTACGCGTGTATCGCATTCATTTCGCTTGTTGCCAGAGAAAACGCTCAAAACTAACCTTCTGTATTATTTTTCCTCCACGTAAACTTGTCTTTTACTAATGTCCAAAAATTATAAATATTATTCCTTGTAATTTCTGTTACATGGCATTCGGATTTTACTGATCTAATAAAGTTATACCAATCACGAGGATGGTGAATTGTGGCAGTTGTTTTCTTTTTTTCTCGTTCAATCAGTGCGTGTACCGTATCGCACTCCATATGTGTGTGCCCCGGCACTAAAAATTTATGGTCAATAAACTCGAAATTCAGCAGCGTTTGAATTAAGACTTCAAACATAGCTGCCAAAAACGAGTTCTTCTTTTGTCCATCACAAGAATCGCTATAGAGAACTACATGCGAAACTTCAGATGGCAAGTTTAAAAGATGTGCAAATAAACAAGAGGCAATTTCATTGCCTCCTCTATGTCTTTCAGCATCATGGATCGTTAGGTTGAACGTCCAAAGTTGTCTTTTATAAAAACTAATTGCCTTTCCCAAATGATTCGTCTTTTTCATGGTTAATTTTATCTTGTCTTCCTCAATTTCAGAACACTTAATTTTCTAATAACTCACATTTCTTGCACACATCGAGTTGTGGCTTTTTAAATTTTAAATTAAGAGATTTAAAAATTTCTGTGTATTTGGTTATGGAAACAGGATTTTCATATTTTTCTGAGTATAGCTTATACATAATGCACATGTTTAAGTCAGGCTGTAAATACTTTTTCTTGGAATGACGACGAGTGTAATGACTTTCATAATGCGGAAAGCTATTGATATGGTCCAACACCTTCGTTTATCTTAAGATATTTTATTTGATAGGAATTTCCGCGTTTGTCACTTGAAATTACTATGCCATCACTCGCAATTTTTTTCTTAATTATTGTTTTAATAAATTGTTCTGTTTCACCAAATATACCAAGAAAACATTTTTGACATACCTGAATACGAGCAGATTTCACCTCGACAAAGTAATTATACGAATGAATTCGGTTTCTTTGTTCATGTAAGGTTTTAATTTTTGTTTCAGTTTTTTTTGGTAAAATTAGAATTATACCGGAGAGAAATGCTTGGGGTAGGTTGTAACTACCTAATTTGAACGTTAATTTTTCGGAACACTTCTACGCAAAACAAGTTTTCCTGTTTGTGTGTAATATTCCTGTCCTAAATTGTGCTTTTTGGATATAATTCGTCTATTGCTCTTTCTCGGTGTAGTTTCTTCCAAATTTGCCTCTATTTGACTTGCTATTGCATTTAAGCTAACACTCGATTCTATTGACGTTTCACTCAGATTATCTTCATCGCTTGGCACATAATTAGGATCAACATCGCTATCGCCGTTTATAGGATCCTCTTCGTCGATATCAAACCCAATGCCAGTAACAGTTGGGACTAAACTTTGCTCATGTTTTTTTAGTTGCGCTAATTCGTCAATTTTATAACCGTCAATGCAATATGGTTCTGATTCAAAAGTTTCCAATTCCGATTTTGTGCTCATGTCAGCTGCCTTTTTACTAGATCAAGGTAATAACCTGACTTTAGGAACGAAAAAATAGTTAATTTATTGTTATTGTACAATATGTTTTACTTTACAACTAAATAGTTAAACTTGCCAAATGTACTTGCTTCGTGTTTCCTAGAATCCACGAGTACTTGTCACATTTGCACGTGCTTAATAACTTAAATTGAATTAAGGTTGTGCTAAAGTAAAGATTCAAATTTTTTAGACAAAATAGCTTATTTGAAACAAGTTGTTTTACAATAATTATTTTATTGAAAATATTTTAAGCTTTAGTATAGACAAGCTATTTTACTAAACTATTTTTTTAAATATGTAATAACTTATATCCATATAATGTATTTTATTTGCGTATTTTTGAAATAATAATTTTTGGTTTTGAAATTGGTTATTTTACCTTTTGAATTATTATTAAATTCTTAAATAAGTTATTTGAACCTTAACTAGGTTCAACTAACTCAGAATTTATAATACTTAAAAATACGGCGATTATATACAAAAATAGCTTATTTTGTAGGCACAATAATTTTGTACAAAAATCGAAAATGTCTTAAGTCGAGATAAGATACTTTACCTTTTTACCACAGATTTAGTCTTCACAGGCCCTAAAAATTTTATAAATTTGCTGATGGTTTCTAAAAATATCAGCAGAAATATTTTTTAGTTTTTGTGAAAGTGCTGCCTGTAGCAATGAATAGCAAGAACACATTTTTCTGCTGAAAATTTTCTACCTTTTTATACAGCATTAGTTTTCGTAGTAAAATTGTTGCGGATTCAATAGAATTCATTTTGTTATATACTTTTAATACGTTCGCCATTTTTCACTTCAAACCCCTCCGCAGCTTCCTTTGTACAGTACGAAATCGAAATTTTTCGAGAACATTACGACTTCAACCCTCCCTTTGAATATAATACTTGTTTTTTTACAACCCCCACACATGTTAAGTTGAATTCTCTAGCCAGCACAAGATCTCAATTTCGTATTTTTGGTGTCTAAATTTACACGCAAAGTTGTTTGCTATCGATGTCTATCTCTACGACATAAAATATAAATTTCATGATAAAATGTACTTAATTTTATCTTGTAATACAAAAAAATGTCTAACATTAAATATTATATTAATCGAAGTAAATTCTTGTACATTTCTACCCCTTTCTCAAACTTATCCACACTTACTTATACAAACATTATCATGCATGTAAATATTACATACGTATCTAAAGTAATCCAACTTTATAAAATACTCGTATATTTGTGATAAAAAATACATTCCTCAAAAAGCACAAAAGATATTTGGTTTAACAAAATTAAAATGTATAGCATTTAAGATTTGGTATACGAGTACATCTTAGAGAAAAACTATTAAGAAAATTGGTTTTATAGTTCGTATAGCAGAAGCAATATAATACCGATGAACAAATAC
Source organism: Nephrotoma guestfalica (assembly GCA_963691935.1). NCBI lineage: Eukaryota > Metazoa > Arthropoda > Insecta > Diptera > Tipulidae > Nephrotoma > Nephrotoma guestfalica. Next base: position 21,140,383 of record OY829913.1, read on the forward strand.
ACCAAAAACCAAATATGTTTAATGAAATCTAAATTCTAAAGTATTTAACCACTTAAACATCTCAAGAACGAAGCGAAATTAATAAAAATATCAAGAGACGAAACCAAAGATTAAAAACTCTACCATAGCGTTTTTAAATTCAATACTAATGAATTTTAAATGTGTCATAATGATACTTCAATGAAATAAAACATTAAATGTCACTTAAATAAATTTTCCTTTTTAACGTTTCCAGTTCGATTTCTTCTATTTGTGAAGTTGTGCTACAGCAGATTATTTTCAAGATCTAAACTAAGGAGTAGGTGGGTGCACAGCATAAGTAATTATATGACAAGTGTCCATTAGTTGCTATCAATGTAATACGATTATTCAAGTACACACACACACACACACACACACACACACACACACACATACACACACGTACATGTACATATGTATCTTCTAGATGGATACGAGCGTCACGCCTTAATAAATTTGATAACAACAACTTATTAGTAAAATTCAAATCATGTATTTTGTTCTTGGATTTCACGCCTCAAATATTATTTTAATTATGTTATTGTCATGTTGCTGATACTGCGATTACTTATAAAAACCACATATTAACACAATTAATTTATTATCAACAATGTAAGCAAAAATTTATGTACATACGTAGATGTGTATAAGAAATCAAATTAAATTAAATTAATTTTTTGTTTTGTTTAGAAGATTTTTCTCTACGAGTCGAGTATATACGAGTACGAGGAGTACGTACCCACTTCATCCTCAAAATACTCGTACTCGTATACATTTTCTACGTACGTAATGTGTAATTATTATTCGTATTTTCTTCGAATCTAAAATTTCAATTGGAAAACATTTCGCTTCTTATACTAAACAGTACTTAAAATTGAAATAATTATTTAGAGCTTTTAAAATACAGTAACACCGCAGAAAAATAAATAAAATTCAAATTAGCTTAATTGAATGCGAGCATGTCGGTTTTTTGTACAAAATGTGTAGTGGACAAAGATGATTACGCTTGGTTTAGGAAAACACTAAGCTATCGTTTCCACTTACATGGATTGTGATTATTCGCAAATTGAAATTTTCGGCCGGTGTGAAGTGCTTTACGAGTGAGTACTTTATGAGTGATCATTGTGAAGTTTTTCGATATAACTTTATTACGTGGCATTTCGTCAATATTATAAATTCTTCCATAAGGAAAAATATATATCAATACCATACTGTAAACTATTTTATATACCAAATAGCAAAAAACTATAGACGTTCTACAATGGATACATTGAGATATTTAAATCAGTAAGCCTTATCTCGATTTGATGACCAAGGCTATTATATACGTCCCTTAAGCTAGCAGAACCCATACAACAGAACATTACAAGTTAGTAGGAATAATTATAGGCTAATAATAGTCTAATTAAATGCTCTATCAAAAAATTTTGGGCTCCACTCCTTCCAACTAAAACGATGGGTTCTGCTAGATTTAGAAAAAGTTAGCAGGCCCCATATCAAAAAATGATTTTAAAACAATTGGAAAATTAAAGATTCATTTTAGACTAATTAAATGCCTTATTGATTTTTTTTATTCTGCTCATTCTAGAAAAAGCATAAGGCTTTATCACTTGAAAGCTAGAAAAACCCAAATCGAAAATCGGACCAACACCGAAATTAGAACCCAAAACAAGATCAATTGACATACAAATAATTTTAGGCTCATTATGGCCTAATCAAAAGTCCCATTAAAAAGTTTTGGGCTCTACTCGTTTTTGATCAAACTTCAGGTCATTTAATCTAAAGCTAGCAGAACCCAAATCGAAGTGTAATATACCGCAAAAGTCGTGTAATCTAAATATGTTGATGGGGTATCTGGGCTCGATTGATTGTTTGTTAATTGATTTAATGATTGATTGATTTGTGTGCAATGAATTAGATTATGAGCGCCTTGGCTCGTTTACTTCTGAATTAAATTTGTTGGTTTAGCGTCTTGGGATAATTGAACGATTTGGTTTGGTTTCGTTGATTGATTAATAATTGGATTCGTGCCTTCTTAAATATATATGATGGATGATCTTTTGAATTTGATCGATTTATGTCGTTGGTTTGGATTTCTGTTTGTTTTAAACTTTTGGTTTTCAATGATTTAGTTCTCGTTCGTGAATTTTGATCCTCGTTGTCACTGTAATTTTGTGATGATTTGATTTGAGATACATTAGTTTGAAGAATGTCTGGAATTGTTTGTTTTTTATTTATGTTGTTTAATTGCTTGAAGTGGGTGTTTTCGTTTATTTGATGAGTATCTTCGTTCAGTTTCTTAATTACCAGGATTGATGGTTAGTTGTTATTATTGTTTTGTGTATCAATATTGATTTATTTGCTAATTGAAAACCTATTACTTGTTTCTGGAATAACAAATTGGGTTTTTTTTAGATTTGTATGTGTGTCTTTCTGGCTCGTACGTGTAGTTTCGCGGTTGCGTTGTAAAGTAACTGTTGATGTTTGTTTGAAATTTGTTTAGTTGTAAGTTTGAGTGTTGATGTTGGTTAAAATTTGGTGTTTCGTAGTAACTTATTCGTTGCTTTGGTATAGCAGGACTGCTAAAATGACTCCAGGTATTCGGCGATGGGTGATATATTTGCTTTTTTTTCTCTGTGTTTATTTTAATATGACAAATGGTGCAATTATGATAAAATTTTGGACAGTAGTTACACCTGATTTGGTATGATCTTGGATATAATTGTTGACTTTCGATCGGTGGTAGGGCGAGTGTTGATGATTCATTTAGCTGTGTTGTTGGTTTTGCCTTTTATCGAGTTGACCATATGCTCAGTTCCTTCTATTTCGTTTATAATTTCGACGAAACTTTCGGCTTTGGTGGTTAATATTTTATTTTTGATTATGATGTTGTATAGTCCACGTTTGAAAGTTTGCATGGCTTGTAATTCTACTCATAGATGTTTGTTGTAAATTGTATTGGTCAAGTGCATCATAAAGTCTGTTTCCATAATTTCTGGTTGTCTCGCTATTACATTGTTTCGTTTCCGAAAACTCCCGTTCCAGTTCTGGTATTGAATATGTTGATAAATAAATATCCATAAGCGTTTTTCATAAAGTTGGATAGTCGTTTATCTCTCTGTGATAAATTCGAGTGAATGCTTCTTCTGTTAATCGGAGTTTTATTAATTTGTCGAATAATTGCTTTTCTATATTGAGAAGTGTTTCATAAATACTGTCTGCAATGGTCAAAAAACGGTTGAGTTCATTTGGCCTGTCTTTTGTGTCAGGTCCGCTGAATTCTGGAATAAGAGTGATATACTTTAATATTTGCAGCTGGTTTATTTTGAATGATTATAGCGTGTCGAAGTTTGGTTTCGATAAGAATGCTCGTTATGCTGGCGATGGTTCTGTTTACATTTTATTATTTAGGGTTGAAGTTGATGTCACTGATTATTGAAGAGTTGATATTGATGACTTTCTGGATCCCCTTTTGTGTTATTTTGTTATGTTTTGCTCGCAATGACGATTTAGAGGTAGTTTTTATTTTTGATATTGAAAATCGGTATGGCTGTGCTGTATCGTTCTGCATTGTTAACATCGCAGTTTTTGAATAGCGTGGTTAGATTCTACTTTGATGTGTTTTGTGAATATCGTATGTTTGTTTGTCCATGTGAAACGCATATGTTTTCGCCCGCAGGATCCTGTCGGCAGCGCCAATATTGTGCGGAGCGGTTTGGGGATTGTGTATTTTAAACTTCATCTTCACTGTTGCGTATTACATTTTATTAACACTTTTATTAATTATTAGATTGATGGTTCACAATTATTATAACCAACTTAAATTTAAACACTTAAAATAATTTTTGTTGATTAATTACTAATTACACATTACTTAAAATTACGGCTTATGACTATCTTTTAAAACTAAAATGCTTGTCTTATATACTAAAATTTAGAGGAAATGAAAATGTTATACAAGCACTACGGAAAACAAATGTACATTTTCCGAGGTTGCAAGGTTGCAATTTCATATTTTGAACGCAATTGTGTTTATTTTGGCAACATTTAATGACCTTACTGAACAATGCGGGAAACAAATATATGGATCGACTTTTTCCGGTATATTACACAACAAGTGGCAATTGGCCCGAAATTTTGTCACAATATCTTAAATTACTTGCTCAGTAGGTCGATTATAGCGACCATTAATTGGACGAAGTGTGCGAAACTTTTCACTGTACACGAATTTTGATAAAAAAAATTCAATAATTTGTAAACGTTGATCGAGTGTAAGACTTTTGTGTCATGTGTCAAAAACATAAACACGAAAACCCAAAAAGCAAAAAATCACCCTACAAGTGGCAAAATATCCAATGATTTAGAGCTCCGCTATAGTCATCGGAATTCGTAGTAGAAGTTCATTACCAAAAACCGGACTATATAGGTTTCGTAGTTCTGCGATTGGCCTGGATATTTAATCTATTATACGAATTCAAATGACTATAGCGGAGCCCTAAATCATATAATTTTTTTGCCACTTGTTATTTAAATAGGCCAAACTTTACCTTAGATGATTATTTGGGATATTATTTTGGTTAGCAATTCTTTCAAAGTTTAATTAGGCATGAGGAATTTTTAGAACATTAGTTAATTTTCATTTTAACGATGTACATGTGACATAGTTGATAATAAAATGTTACTAAATTACCATTTCTGGATCAAACACACAATTTATCGATAAAAAAATATCAACATAAAAAAATTATTTTTAAGGAGAAACTGGAGAAAGCGAAGGCTGCTAGACTTATTTTGGTTTTAAAGTGAAACATAGCCATCAAGAAATATTTTTTACATAGTTTTGTTTTTTGACCACCCAGTAAAATCAAAGGCCTGCTACAATCAAATTTGGAATTTTAGGGATATTTAATTGATATTTTAATCAAATTTGCGTTTGGTTCCTACTCTGATCCATGTTGCAGAATATAACTTAATTTAAGTAGACTGAAAATTTTATGCATAACATGGGAAGATTGATTTTTTACTAATAATGTAACTTTATGTCAACGACTTCTCTTTTACTATTGTTTTTAATACAACAACACAAATTAATACTCGATTTTATTCGTTGAAAATTGAGCACACTAAAACAAAAGAGAAACATAACATCTATTGTACACATGCACATGCACATTAAAACAAAAGAAAGACTGAAAACCATAGTACAGAATAGATACAGAAACGACAGTTAGAAACCATTTTTTTGACATTACTCCTAAAATAGTTCCCACGTACGCCAATAGATGGCTCTAAATTTGGAAAAAAATCATTTTGTTTACAAAAAAAGTTAAAAGTTAAAAGTTTTTAGAAGTGTAAATATAAATTCTCTCTCTTCGTATATCTGTCAAATTGTTTGTGTCATCGTTTGCCAAATAGTGAGTGAAAGAAGCTGGAATTGTCAAACAGTGAGTGAAAGAAATTGAAACTTTTAGATAATTTATTTTGGGTAAATCGAAACTCCATCATAAGGGTAAAGTTTTCTGGTTTTTAATAAGATTTTCGGGTTTATTACAGGATTTTTATATTTTTTTATGTAGTAAAAATAAAATGAAATTTAAACATTTTAAATTATTTCAATTTACAAATAATTAATCTGTAATATTGCTTTATGATATTTACTACTAGTTTTTATTAATTATACAATAGTAATAAGTTATAGGGCAATCACTGTGATATTTTTTAAATTATTGAATTTCTATCAGAGTTTTTTTATATTATGAGTTATTGTATTATTTTTTATGATTTTTTTTTCAAGCAATTATAGCAATTAATAATTAAACTAGTAAATTTACTAATTTTCTTTATTGCTGTAGTTGTTTGTTTTTTAGTAGACTTTATGATGCAAATGATGATAATCAAAATTATGACAAATTTTGCTTGCCAAAAGTTGTAATGGGTACGCCCTCAAAACGCTGTTTTTGAAACTGGCTTTACTATTCTGATGCATTAAAATGTAAAATATCTGTAAATTTATTATTGTATAAAATTGTTTTTAACGAAATACATATTGAATTAAAAAATTAACAAACAGAAAAATGGCACCGCTTGACGAAAGCTATTGAATCTAATTTGGTAAATAAAAATGTAAAATTGGTGAGTAGAAAATAAGATGTATAATACGATGATCGGCCGAATAGTTTGTAATTTAATTTCATGCGTGGTGCTAAATTGAAGGCTATTTGGAGAACAAGTTTAATAAGCTTGGCTATATATTATGTGGCTTGACTTCACATCAATAGATATTATTAGATAACACATTCATTAATAATTATATAAAATCATGGCTTACATAATATTTTATCGGACACATGCGACATAGTTGAAAATAAAATATTACTAAATTACCATTTCTGGGCCAAGCACACAATTTATCGATAAAAAAATATCAACATAAAAAAAATTATTTTTAAGGAGAAACTGGAGAAAGCGAAGGCTGCTAGACTTATTTTGGTTTTAAACTGAACCATAGCCATCAAGAAATATTTTTTACATGGTTTTGTTTTTTGGCCACCCAGTAAAATCAAAGGCCTGCTACAATTAAATTTGGAATTTTAGGGATATTTAATTTATTTTTTAATCGATACAATTTGCGCTTGGTTCCTACCCTGATCCATGTTGCAGAATATAACTTAATTTAAGTAGACTTAAAATTATATTCATAACATGGCAACATTGATTTTTTACTATCGTTTTTAATACAACAAAATGAACATAGGTGTTCTTCGATCGATTAAGATAAACTGAAAACCAGAGCGTTAGGTCATCATTTTAGTGTTAATAATGAATAGCTACAACGGCAAGTTAAAAATGGCAATCGGTTTTACTAATAATGGCCGCCCTTTTGTATATTATTTTACATAATAGCCGGGTTCCATTAGCAAGCAAAGTTCTTGCAAATACTTGTGAGTACATTTTCAATGGAACGCAAATTTGTTAATTAGAAGTAAAAGACAAGAATATGAATGTGATTGATTAGTTGTGAGAAGCTAGAAGTACTTGCGGGTATTTTCCGGGATGACTGTCCGGGATACCTTTACAAAGTTTATATTAACAATAAAAAAAACAATTCAACTTAAAATAGATTACGGTCGTTCAAAATATTTAGTTCCACAAACCTGATAATAATGAATTAATATTTTTGAATTTTACCGAAATAGAACGCTATACGATGATTAGATTGCATAAATATTGTATGCAAAAAATTGTATGTGCTGCTCTGCTACTGTGCAAATAAAAAATAAAAACAACGCTGTGCTCTATCAAAATACGGTGTTTTGAATAAATAATACGATTGTGAATGAATTGAACCAATTTAAATAAATAGAAAAAGCATTTAATTGAGTTTTGATATTTTTGTGTAAATATTTCATATAAACCTGTACACAGGATGAAAGTACATTTTGCCTGCATCTAATTTTGTTTTTGGACTAGCTATAGGAACAAGAAAGGAACCAACAAATTATTTAATTTATTAACATGGAAGTTATGACTATTAGTGTTTCTACCAAATGTTTTGTACACTGTACACTAAATTAAAGTGGTTTAGCAGAAATAAAATTGGATTATGCACTCCACTCGAATAGCAAGTTAAATTGAATTTTTATTAGAAATTATTATTTTAATTAAAAATTGTGTAATTTATAAAATACTTGGATAGTGCGTCAAACTGCACCACATATCACGGATCCAGTTTTTACCATGAAACATTATCTCTATGCCAGACAATGATTAAAAACGGTTATTTTAATTAAGCTTTTACGAAAAAACATTTTCCGCGAAAAATCGGGCGTTGAACTATTTTAAATCCAAAATCATATTAAACAGTTTTTTATGGTTGTACTAGGTGCGCAACTAAATTTACGGGTTTTTTTGAAAAATGAAAAATGGAAAATTTCGATAGAAATATAAAAAGTGGTTTATTCAAAGTATTATCCTTCTCTATCTACACATGTTTGCCATCTCTCTGGCAATTGGTGGTATTCATGTCCACCATAGTCGCAAAATTGATTCCACTAACATCGGACGTAAAATAAAACAAACGAAAAGTGCAGTGTTAGTGCTTTTTATTTTGTTATAATATATAATATAAAATTGTAATTTAGTGAGTGATAATGTGAACATGAAGGCCCTTTTTCCCCCAAAAAAGACTTCTTCGAACACCGAAAGCCGAACACAATCTACATCAAACTTGAACCAGCTTCATGTAGAAAATTTAAATATTGCGAGTACAAGTGTAAATCAAGTGGGTAAAGTTCAACATAGTCCAAAGAAAACACCTATACAAGTGATTAAAAGTGCTTCTTCGACAGAATTAGTGATACCGCCGTTTAAAATTATAAATCAAAACAGCGAAGAAAAAATTAATTCATCAGCAAATGCAATGCTAAACGAAAACAATAAGAATGACCTCAGTGCGACGAACTCTAGTGACCGTGGTCAGTTTGAAAATAATCTAGTGCAAACGGGATTGGATAGGTATATCACTGTTCAATCTAAAAGAAAACGTTGCCCGAGATCTGCTCAGTTTGCTGGCAGGAGCAAAGTGACTCGGATTGAACTAGGTGTTAACCAAATACCGCTTAACAACCGATTCTCTAGTTTAGAGGTCGGTGACATCAATACAGCGCCGAAATCGAAACCTGAGAAACCGCCTCCAATTTATTTAAGGGAAGCATCTAACAATGAACTGGTTAATAAAATCGCATCATTAACAGACTCTAAATTTTATATTGCCCCGCTCAAAAGGGGTAATATAAACGAAACAAAGATTCAAACCTTCGAAATCGATGGCTTCAGAGCCCTAGTCAAACATTTTGACGAAGTTGGTAAAAAATATTACACATACCAGCTAAAAAGTCAAAAAGGGCTCACTGTTGTGCTAAAAGGAATTGAAAGCTGCTTAGATGTTAGCGACATACAAGCTGCACTTGCTGCGGAAGGTTTCCATGTCAAATCTATTGGTAATATAGTAAACCGTGAGAAGGTACCCCAACCAATGTTCCGTTTGGAACTAGAGCCAGAGGAAGAAAAGTCAAATGGAGTTCACAAGATTTACAACCTAAAATATTTGCTACATCGCAAAATAGTAATTGAAGAACCTAGGAAGAGGTCAGGACCAGTTCAATGCATAAAGTGCCAAGAATACGGACACACGAAAGCATACTGCACCTTAAATGATGTTTGTGTTATTTGTGGTGAACTTCACGACTTCAAACAGTGTGACAAATCGCGCAATGACCCATCTGTGAAACGTTGCAGTAACTGCGGTGAAAATCATACTGCAAATTACAGGGGATGTGCAGTGTATCTGGACTTAAAACGGAAAATAAACCCTAAAATGAGAGCTGAGCAACGAATGCTCAATATGCAATTTAATCAGAGTCAGTAGTCACCAAACCTGCGAGTGCAAACACACAAAATGATAACTTGGAGACAGCAGTTTGACAGCAGTTTTGCACAGCCAGGTGTTTCTTATGCAAACATCCTAAAAGGTAACAAACCGAAACCCAAAGTTCGTTTTAATGAAGAGGATCTAAATATTCATACCACGCGAAATAAATTAACCGAGACCATCCAAAGTTTCATGACGATGATGGAAAGGCAAATGAGCAAACACCAGAATATATCGATGCCGCGATAGAAAACTTAAGACAAATAATGGAAATGGCTGCAAAAAAAGCTACTCCGGAGTACAAAAATTCGGAAAAAATAGTAAGCTTTCAAGTAACATTCAAAAGTTATTGGCAGATAAGCGGGCGACTCGGCGGCTCTGGCAGCTGCACCAATCTCCTTTTCATAAATGGAAATTAAATAGAGCTATTAAAGCTCTAAGAGAAGCAATACGGGAAGAACACAATCTTGGAATGCAGAATTACCTAAGTGAGCTCACAGCAACAGAGAAAACAGATTACTCACTGTGGAAGGCAGCAAGAAATTTAAAAAGGCCAGAGCTATCGAACCCACGGTTATCAAAAACAGGATAAATCCTAAGAAAGCTCCAGGCCATGATCTAATAACTGGAAAAATGATCAAAGAATTACCCGATAGATGCATAAAATATATAACATATATTTTTAATGCGATTATGAGATGTGGATACTTTCCCCAAAAATGGAAAATATCTCAAATTATCATGATTCCTAAGCCAGGTAAAGACGAAACCCAAGTCTCATCGTACAGGCCGATAAGTCTACTTCCGATAACTTCAAAGCTCTTTGAAAAGATGCTACTAGAAGAACTAATACCTATATTAACTGTAGGTCGCATTATACCAGATCACCAATTTGGATTTAGAGAGCAGCACGGCACAATAGAACAGGTGCACAGAATTGTAAACACAATTAAGTTCTCCTTAGAAGAAAAGAAATATTGCTCGGCAGTTTTCTTGGATATTGCGCAAGCTTTCGACAAAGTATGGCATGAAGGATTAAATTACAAAATTAAAACTCTTCTGCCTAGACAATTTCACGCAATTCTTGAAAACTACTTAGCCCAAAGGATGTTCCAGGTGAAACAAAGTACGGCCACTACTGATTTAACCGAGATAAAGGCAGGAGTACCGCAAGGTAGTGTATTGGTGGGACCTGTGCTATACTTGTTGTTCACAGCTGACTTACCAATAACTGAAAACATAATCACTTCAACTTTTGCTGATGACACAGCTATATTGTTTTCACACAAAAATCCTCAAACAGCATCGAGAGAATTACAAGAACATCTGCGCAAAATAGAAGATTGGTTAAAGACTTGGCGGATAAGGACGAATGAATGTAAATCAACACATGTAACATTCACCCTGAATAAACGCACATGTCCGGCAGTAAAATTAAACAATATCACAATTCCTCAACAAACAAACGTCAAATAGCTCGGTCTTCATCTCGATAGAAGATTGACATGGAAAAAGCACATTGAAACAAAACGAAATCAACTAAAACTAAAATTTTCTAAAATGCACTGGTTGATCGGAAGAAAATCGAAACTCTCTCGACTGCAAGGTTCTACTATACAAAGCGATCCTAATCCCCAAATATAGATATTGTACAAAGAACGCAAGCAAAGATATTTCGTAGCATTACAAATGCGCCCTGGTATATTCGAAACAGCAACATCCATAAAGACCTAGGAATTAAAACGGTTAAAGAGTCAATAAAATCATGCAGTCTAAAATACCATCTGAAACTGGAATCACACCCTAACGAATTAGCTAGAGAACTACTAGGGCAACCGAAATACAAACGGCTTCGCAGAGCCGATCCTCGCCGAAATATTTAATAATTACACGCATGTTGACCTAACACACTTAAATTAAGTAATTAATAATAATTTAAAAATAATAATGCATACTAATATTAAGTACTAACATAGGTTAAGGCTTAAGTAAAAAAAAAAAATATAGTTTTTAAGAATTTCACACTTCTTGTTAGTTTCGTATAAAGAAAGATTCAAGAATAAAGCCTTTGGCAATAGTTAAAAAAAAAAATCTCCACCATGAACACGATTCCTTTCTGGTCTTACCGTGTCATCGACTTTGATGCTTCGCCACGTGAAGGCCACACCCTTTTGCGATTTTGATTCTTGAAAAGATCCACTTCTCATCTCCCGTAACATTTCGATGTAGGAAGCTCTTTGGATCAACTGATGCGGTACCCATTTTCCCACCTTTCCAATTTTTCCGCAAATTGAACTTGAGTTTGAGTGTCACCTTCATCCAATAATGCGTGCAGCTCAGTGTTTTCAAATGTTTTGTGCCTTCCCAAGGAAGGAAATGAGGTGCTTCAACTGCATTTTTTTTAAGTTGAAACAAAAACGCAAAGCTTCCCACAAATACTGATTGTTTGGTACAAAACTTGACATTTTCGTTATTAGAAATCACAACGGTTATCGTTAACAACTGCCCAAGCTATGAAGAAAACACAACATAGACGTGACGCTAGCACCATCTATGTGTGAGACCCGGAAATTTAATTGCGCACCTGATGTATGCAAACTATACGAATTTGTGTGTGTGCTGAGTCCCAGAACACATCATAGCACGAATAATATGAAAATTAAACAAAAATGAAACACAATCTCGAGTATACAAATTTAGTTATATTTTTAACATTTTTTAAATTGGATTTCAACAAATTAAATTGGTTTTAATTAAATTTAAAAAAAAAATGTGGATGGCAAAAATATGGAAAAATAAGCTGCGGGTTTTTGTTCATTTTTCTAACAAAACGAGTCATGCACTGTACATCAGAAGTACCTACAGATTAACCGTTTGGTGAAGTCGAAGGCCCCTAACAAAATATAAGATTGGTTTCGTACCACCAGATGCCCAAAATTTTACACAAACTATAGGCCAACAATAAAATGTTGGTGGTGCAGTACGATATAGGTTTTCAGGAAGCAAAAGCTTTATACCTCGTGTATTTTTTTTTGTATGTATTTGCATTTTAGATTTGGAAAACCATGTTTCTTTATTTATTATATAAAAATGGTTTTTATATTTAATTTTTTATTTGCCGTTTTCTGTAAAATTATCAGATTTTTATGGAAATTGTTTACTCTCTATAACCCAAATATTTGTACAGCAAGCAATTTTTATTATTATATTTTTATAGTTTTACAAACAAAAACAAAACTATTATTTTTATTGTTAACTATATAATTTAGTTATATGCACTACAGTTTAATTTAAAATAAAAATTTAAATATAAAAACTTGGTCTTGCCAACGAATGATGCTGTAATTAAGGCTTTGTTCAGTTTGATGTTAATCAAAGTATCAAAGTATTTATCCAAATCTATTTCGACCAATTACATATGATACGAAACTAGAGCTATCCCCAAATAATTAAATGTCCATAAAATTAGTATTAAGATTTAAGCCATGAGCCAATTTTCTTATAAACATTACAATTTCTTGGTATACAGTGTGCTCGATAATTAAATGAAGAAAGCAACCGAAAAGATAAGAATAAAGCTTTAATCTTGTTTTCTTTGCTCTTTTATTCCATTTGCTGACTCTGTATCTGTGTTTCTAATAATGTTAGGGATTCATGGACAATTAAAACATGATTAAAACTTAAACTTTTTTAATTGAATAAAACACATTAAAAGCATTAAACTATTAGAACAGTATTTATGTATGGCAATACATTTATATGTAATGTACCCATGTGCTTACGATTGGGATACAAATTGAATATTTATCAAATTAAATTGTTGGGAAATTAAAAATAAAACTTTTCCATCCCATATGGGGATACACACAAACTGGAAAATATTTGTATAATGTACTCGTAATCTCTCCTTGCGCTCTCCTTGCGTATCCGTATCGTACACATTTACCATCAATCATGTTAAAATTAAATTAGCAGTTGACTTAAAAATATAAATCGAAAATTTATATCTATGGCTGTAATTAGCAGCAATAAGAGATTTTGATTAGATTATTTATCGAGATATTTATAGAAACTGGGTGGGTTCTGTCTATTAAATAATAATTAGGATATCTATTAAGTTCTATTTCGTAGAATTTTATTTTTATACTTTGAGGCAATAACCTATTTTTAGGATGTCGGTCTCATTATGATCTTTTATGTGTCATGATATATAAAATAGACAATCAAATATATATTATGTAACAGTTTTTGTAACAAAAAGCAACAGTTTAAACTTATCAGATCACATTAAATTAAGCAACAAATTCTATTTTTATATACGTACGGGGTGGGGGGTGGTAGCACAGCAAAAATATGTATTGCATAAGTCGAGGAAGCATAAAGCTCTTGCTCCCTCTTATTACATGTGTAGAGTATTATGGTGTACGACGTTCTATGTTGCGCTTGTTTGCCGTTTTATATTTTATTTATCTGTACATATGTGGAACATGAATAGAATAAGAATGTTGTTCGAATAATAAATACACAACACTTCCAATTCTTATTTGTTTGGATGCTGTTTTTTATATATATACGAATAGCTATATATGTGTTCCTTCGTCTATCTCCTGATAGCAAAAACACGAGAAACGACAATATTCTTCTATACATGCATGAATATTCGATTAGATACAAATCTATGCACTGAACTTGGGTTTTTTTGTTCGGAGCTTTTTATTGGCTTTTTTCGTTTTTTGTTATATTTATGTGGTGTGCTTTTAATGCATGCATACTCGGGTACTCGTATAAACAATCAAAATATAATAAGACAGAAATGGGTTAGTATTGTGTAAGAAATTGCTGAACATTTCTGCAATGCTGTGTGTGCTAAATATGTACAAAACAATTGTTAGATGAAGAAAATGGATTTACTTTAATATTGTTATACATAAGGAATGAAGGAAGATAATATTGAGTTTGACTAAATGACTTTAGTGCCAAGGCCAACAAGTATGATATAACGGTATTGTGCTATTTTACGAAATAAGGTCTAAAAACTGGTCTAATCATGATTAAAAAGCCTAAAGTTCTTACGGTTGTGTTACGGTTAAAGTCCTAAATTGCTAAATGTTGCCCTCTTTCACCTAGCTGCAATTAGCTCCTGCTAGGGCGCGAAAGATAATAAAACCGTTGGCCCCTAATATTCAACATAACTTTGTACTAACATCAAATTGTGAATGTCGGACTCCCATTTCATTGACTTCTGACCAATAAAACAGTTTTTTTTCAATATTTGTTCGGACATTTAACGATTTCGACTCAAAGAAGTGCCGTGAACCCCGAAAATACAAAAACTATCTAAGTACAGTAATATTTGGCTGAATTTAAATTTTATTCTGTAGTCTCTAAGCCATCTATAATTTCAAAAATTCAAACATCCGCTAAAATATCAAATTTATTAGCAAACCCGGTTATAGCCATTGTGATTCCTACCTTGTCTACTTCCGTAAAAAACATGAAAATTTGCAAGCTTCCTAAAAAAATATTAATTAGAATTAAAATTTAATTCAAACAGGAGACGGGCAACACCACTGCTATGTAACTTTATAAAATTTCCCTCCTCCGGTACTTTAATTTTCCATATAATCATATTCGCTTGATCTATTAAAATAATTTTATTAAACCCATTGACGTATTCTTAAATTCCCAAATAAACTAAATCAATAATTTTAATAGTAATTATCAATTAGTTAAAAGGATTAAATGAATTACTACTACTAATTACAACCAATTGCAGCCGCATTGATTGACTTTTAAATTAAAATTTTAGTTTTAATTAAAAAGTAGACTAAAATCTTCATTAGAACCAACTAAATTAGCTTAATCAGGAACTGTAACGAACAAGAGCATTAGTAATGCACACCTGATAAACCTCGACAACTCTGCTGCTAATCAACTAAATCTAACAAATATAATAATTTATATTATTCTTGTTACTCAGAAACTGAATAATTTGATACAGGAATATCACTAAAACCAACCAATCTCTGAAATCAAAATACGGCCGAGTAGAAGGCGAACAAAAAAACACGGTCAACATCTTCATACAAATGCCATGAAAATTTCCTTCTGTTAAGATCTTCGACGACCCCACCCATCTTATCCCATCGTGCACATAAACTCTGCCCATCCACCCTCAATCCCGATAAATTACACCTTTCACTTTGAAGTCATTCCTCATTCAGAATTTCACCATTCTCCACTAGGACGTCCCTAATCCGACGATCACCGTACAATATACAGAGCAAAATTTATGTGTATGTACGTAGAGTGGATGACGAACGAAATTACCACTCTTCAAGCATACACCCCAACGACGATCTATACATTTTATACGACGACCATCAAATCAAAGACACCACCACGGAAAATTGTAAATTTCTAAACGAAAACTACCCTAAAAATAAAAAAAGAATTCAGCATGAAAATTCATTTCTCTGCCGCAACTACAAGATACAATCAAGTAAAGTGAAAAAACTCTTCAAAACAAAATTCTATAGCACTTGTATGACTACGAGTAAATAGTTGGCTACAAAATTCAAATCTTACGCTTGCCAACCGAAATCCAGTATTCTAGAAATGAACACAACATTATAACGGTGTAAATTATTGAAGATGTCCACCGGTGGCATTCAATTAGTCTTAACAACTACATAAACACGTAACACGTGTAGGGAAGAAAGCAATTAGAATCGTAATCGAGTGAAACGAAATTTTAGAGACTCAGTGGGCTTTGTGTTAGGGGGCATGTTCGGATAATCTTAATATATAAAATGCCAGCGTGAATTTAATTTTGTATTTGCAATAGAAACGAATTAATATAAATTATAAGACTAAATTATAAATTTTAATGTCCTATGCATTTGAAAAAGTCATTTACATGTATTATAAACTTCGCAAAAGAGTTTACGCTTAATGAAGGCTATCTGTATCTTTTTATTAAATCCGTTTTTATTTTTTTTTCTGTGATACAGAAATTTTATTGTTTGATTGTACACCATTATTCATCAGGTGGTTTTCGTTTTTCATCCTACTTGAAAATGTAGAGATCTATTCTAAACATATCGAGGATGCAAATTTTCGAATAATACAGGGTGTCCGCCGGGAAGGTATACTACTTTGTTTTGCCGCCATTTAGGCGAATATTAGTATTGACAGTTCATACTTGACAGTCGTGAAGTAGACACGTGACAAATTCTTCCACAAGACCATTTACGCCGCCGTACATATGCCTCTAGGATGTTACAGCTCGCCCATAACAACCCCGATTTTCATGAAAAAATCATAATGAGTGACGAGGCACATTTTCATTTAAATGGATATGTGAATAAACAGAATAGTCGGTTCTGGGCAATGGAAAACCCTCACATTATTCATCAGTCACCTTTACATCCATTAAAAGTGACAGTCTGGTGTGCAATTTGGTCAGGAGGAATCATTGGACCTTACTTCTTTGAAAATGAAAACGGCGTAACGGTAACTGTGAATGAGGAGCGATATCGTGATATGATTGAAAACTTTTTAACGCCACAACAGCATACTTTGGGCTTGATTAACATGTGGTATCAACAAGACGGTGCCACATCGCATACAGCCAGGATTACAATGGAATTACTGCGAGAACTCTTTCCACAACAAATTATTTCAAAAAATGGTGATGTTGATTGGCCGACACGGTCGCCTGATTTGACTGCTCCGGACTTTTTTTTGTGGGGATATCTAAAAAGCAAGGCTTATGCAAACAAACCAGAAACGCTTGGGCAACTCAAACAAAATACTCGTGATGAAATTAATGAAATACCGCGTGAAATGTGTGAGAATGTAATGAAAAATGTGCTCAAAAGGGCTCGCATTTGTGAGGCTAACAGAGGCGGACATTTATCTGATATTGTATTCCATACATAATTGCCGACATTAAATAAAACATTTATCAATATAAGATCCATTCTCTTTCATTTAATCAAAAATCATAAACAAACAAAGTAGTATACCTTCCCGGCGGACACCCTGTATATATGTTCAATTCGAGTGAATTTTAGTTCATAAATATTTAATTCAAAATGATCAAATGTATAGTTTTAGTTTTAAGGGGAAATAGAGGTCCTATTCGTTCAAAAAATGTAGGTATGCATGTATGTATTGCATTTTATTATCATTTTCTTATTCTGTGTTGTTTATACAAAAGTTAGGATTTTATTGGCAGGATGATAACGATAATAGCAAGATTGATATCTGCATCTTACGAAGTAAATACCTACTCACTTTAAATAAATTGTTTTGTGCAAAATAAACACATTTCAGTTGTTATTTTCAATTGTTTAGGTCATAAGGGTTAAACATATTAGAAGGGGGCCAAATTAAAATCATAGCGATTATCAGTTTCTTCTCTAACATTCAAGATTCTAATTTTTTTGTGAAAGAAAAACACTTTGACGTAAGAATTGATATAATTTTTCATTTCGGAGATATGTAAATATTAGATATTTATATTTTTATTGTATGTGTTTACAATGGATCAGTTCACAATGACAGGAAGACCAAAGCCATCAGAAGTAGAGCACGTTGATGCAAAAAAACGAAAAATGGAAAAACAAAGACTACGGCGTCAAAATCAAACTATCGGTGGAAGGCAATAGAATAACGCGAGACGTCGACAAACTGAAGAAATTTTGGTGGTTCGTAATTTTCAGTATATTCAATGTGGATCTTAGAATTTTGAGGAATCGTCGTTCCTGTGGAGAATTAAATGTATATTACCGTTTCTGTAACGCAAAACATTTTCCGCGTGAATTACTATAGGACAAACTTTTTACCCACTGATGTCAAAAGGGAAAAGTTGTGTTAGGCCCTATTTTAATTTCAACAAAAATTCGGGATCTTATGACTAAGAAACAAGAACATTCAAAAAACTTCTTCTAGAATGTTCGATCATTAAACAGTTCGTTGGCATTTGCATCTATGGGTGCGAACATAGTGCCACCTCCAGGATATCTTCCGTATTGCCTACGAATTAATGGACATATTTACCATAGAGTTGAGACATTACACCCTGCTCAATTATATATTCTTGAAGCAAACGACGCATGTGAACAGTGCAACTAATGCAAGAGTTGAGTCCGTTAATGGCCACCATAAATCCATTCGCACAAGCATTTAAAATGCTTTATGAGGTAGAACAAGAGTCAATTCACTATGCTCAAGAAAACGGTACAGATCCGCCTTCGATTTCAATGGCGATAAAGAAAGATCGAAGATTTGATCAACGACGATATAATTCTCCGAGATCTAATAAAGTTGCTTTTATTTTTCAAAATGATAATGGAGCGCGTCTGAACGAGATCTGTTAATTCAATGCCGCGCTAATTTTAATGATGCAAACCCACGTAAAACTGAGAGAATCAGTGTACTTGATCCGAATTTAGAACCAATGATATATCCATTGTTTTTCGAACTTGGTGATCAAAGTTGGGGCGTTTTGGTTTGCCTCTTTTTCAACCGCCAACACTTTCAAATATAAGAAACCGACAATCTGTAAATCCACGAGCTCGAGTTACTCAAGTGCAGTATTATGGTTATCGACTTTCTATTCGGGATGAATTTAATACCTTTTTATGTGGCGGAAAACAAACACAACTATATTTTGTTGATGCGTGTATTAAAACAGAAGCAAATCGTCTCAATTATGTTAAAATTCAGTGGCCTTATGGACTACTTGCAAAGTGAAGCTATTAATCAAGGTTTAGTCCCTGGAACAGCAATAATCCTTCCATCATCATTCCAAGGAAGCCCGAGAAATATGATACAAAAACATCACGATGCTATAGCGATTGTCCGTAAATATGGCAAGCCAGACTATTTCATTACAATGACATGTAATCCGAAATGGAGTGAAATAATACTGTGGGAAACAAATAGTAAGACTTTATTCATAATTTTAAAATTCTTTATTTATTTCTCCAAATCTATTTCGTCCCCCTCAAAGTAGTCCCCCCGGCCTCAATACACTTGTGCCAACGTTTTTTCCAATCCTCGAAACAGTTGTTAAAGTCAATTTCCGGAATAGCATCCAATGCGTGTAGCAGCGATTCACGTTTAATGTCTTCAATTGACTCAAAACGGTTTCCCCGGAGCAGTCGTTTGAGTGTGCTGAACAGCCAGAAGTCACACGGAGCTAAATCAGGCGATTACGGCGGTTGCGGAACGGTATGGATGGAATTTTTGGCGAAAAAATCACGTAAAACCAATGCAGACGCATTGGTCACGCAAACGACGCATAACACTGAAATAGTATTCCTTGTTGATAGTTTGGCCGGTCGGAAGCCATTCGGAGTGCACCACAGCTCGATAATCGAAGAAAACTGTCAACATCACCTTGATTTTTGACTTGCTTTGACGGGTTTTTTTTGGCTTCGGCTCATCTTTGGCACGATATTCGGCCGATTGATCGTCTGTTAGCGATCGTCGGAAAGCATTGCTTCACAGACGTCAACGCGACGCTGTCTTTCTAAAAAATTGAGTGATTTTGGAACCAACCGTTTTCACTGATCCTTCCGATATTTCAACGATGCCAGTAAGGTCTCTGACTGTTAATCGTCGATTCTCGAGCACTGATTCCTTGATTTTATTAACGTGTTGATCATCAGTTGAAGTTGATTGCCGTCCTAGACGTGGTTTGTCGTCAACACGTTCTCGACCCTCTTTGAACAATTTGAACCAATAAAAAACACACACCGCACACAAAATTTAATGGAACTTCTTTGTTGAATAATTTCATTCATTGTAAAAATCGCCGAATGTACTTTTTGTACTTCAGAAAGATCAGCGTATACTAAACACTAATGATTATTTTGATGTGACATTTAGCACAGATGTCACTGACAGTCATACCAACATAGAAAAAAATATATTTCGACGAATGGTTTTCCGCGCGAAATTTAAATTAAAAAAACCTTACTACTTGTTGCCCACAGTAGTAAGTAACAATTTGTAACAAGGTCAGTCTCCGGAATTTCGCCCCGATTTTTAATTAAAGCTCCAAGAATTGCTCGATGACATTTCGAGAAAGCAGCTTTTCGGAGTTTCAGTTGCGAAGGTGCATGTTATTGAGTTTCAAAAACGAGGACCACCTCAGGCCCATATTCTCTTGATTGTCGAAAACGAAAATAAACGAAAAGATTCAGAAACCATTGATAAATTCATTTCTGCGGAAATTCCAGATAATGACGTTTTTCCCAAGCTACATGCTATCATTACAAAACACATGATACATTGTCCCTGTGGAGAGCAAACCCCAATTCACCTTGCATGGTCAATGGAATATGTAGCAAAAATTTCCCTAAAAGTTTTCACGATGAATCGATAGTTAGCTGTAACAGATATCCACAACACAAGCGAAGTGCTTGTGGCAGTGTAATTATAAATGGTAAGACAGTGGATAATTCATGAATTGTTCCGTACAATCCATGTATAAGCCTCAAATTTAACTGTCATATTAATGTCGAATGTTGTTCATCAATTCAAAGTGTGAACGCCAATATATAACCTTCGTTCAACAAGGTACTTTGGATCATGATGAGATTAGAACGGACATGAACTCGAGGTATGTAAGAGCGTCTGATGCAGCTTGGCACCTGTTTAGTTTCAGCATGCACGAACAGTCACACGTCATTGTGAGACTGCCAATCCACCTTCCAGATGATCAAACTCTCTTATTTACCGAACAAACCATCGAAGAAAGTGTTAATCGAGCTGCCAACAAAAACACAATGCTTACAGGATTTTTTAAACTAAATCAAACCGATGTTACCCTACACAAGTGGAACATTTAAAGAAGCGGCTCAAAAATGTGGTTTATTTAATGATGATACTACATGGGAAAATACATTGTCGCTAGTTTATTTCATACATTGTCAGACGCTATGCCACGTCAGTTGCGAGATTCTATATGCATGCATTTGAGTTTTTGCATCCCCATCAAATGCTTCAGATTTGTTTACAAAGTTTAGAAATTAGCTATGTGATGCTTACGTTCCCCACTATAGAGATCATACTGATGAATGCACATTTTGTGAGATGTTTGCTTTAAGAGATATTCAGTTAACTCCAAAATTACATGGAAAACAATGCACTGACTTTGGACTACCAACTCCCCCTACTAATTTAGGAGAGCCGATGCAATATTACGATGCACATATCGGAGATGCTATGCAATGCACTTAAATCAAGAACAAAAAATAACTTTCCAAACTATAATGACAGCTGTAAATCATAATGATCTTCCACACCGATTATTTTTCATAGATGGTCCAGGAGGTTCCGGTAAAACGTGTGTGTACAAAACACTGCTCAACACGATTCGGGGAGAATCAAACATTGTGCTTGCCGTTGCTTCTACAGGAATAGCTGCCAATCTTCTTGACGAAGGCAGAACATATCACTCCCAGTTTAAATTACCTGTGCCAATCGTAGAAACCTCAACGTCCTCTATGCGAATGACATCTATTGACGCAGAATTAATCAGAAAGGGAAAATTAATTGTATGAGATGAAGCTACAATGACACCTGGTGTTGCTATGAATGCTGTCGATAAGCTTTGTAAAGAAATAAATTACTTCATAAATTTTGAACTTAATTCTATTAAGAAATCTTAAATCTGGTCTTTGTAATGGAACTCGATTAATAGTTCGACAGCTGAAACCAAATTTAATAATTGCCGACGTTTTAACGGGATGTGGAGAAAAGGAAACTGTATTTATTCCCAGAATCGAGCTGGTCCCGATCAACACAGATACCGTTTATTTTGCGACGAAGATAATTTCCGGTTAAATTGGCATTTGCAATGACTATCAACAAGTCTCAGGGACCGACATTATAAAAAGTGGGTTTATACTTACCGGAACCTCTGTTTAGCCATGGTAAATTATACGTAGCATTATCACAAGTCCAAAAATTCAAGGATGCAAAAGTTAAAATTTTAGATGACCCCCATCAGGGGAACTTATTAGCTGTATAAAGAAATTTTTTCAAAATAAATGTCATGGTGCAATATGAGAGGGGTCACGGGCTTTCCCCCCTAGTTTTAAATAAACCACAATATAATTCATGGAGACTTTGCTAAATACGCTGATTTAATTTCAATGAATTGTCGTTTTCGATAAATTGTCGTTTTCTGTGAATTGTTGTTTTCGATGAAATCATGATTTCGGTGGGTTATCGTTTTCAGTGAATTGTTTTTCACTGCATAAAGCAGGCATGATTCTAACTGCTGCAATACTTCTTCGAGATATCGCTGTTGAAGGCCTAATGGTTTTAGTTTTCGGATAACATTCTTGCAAAGATGGATCGTTGAGCAAGAGTTCTCTGGTATGTTTCAGTTGTTGCTACGGCTGAATTTTCATAATCAACTTAAACTGGACTGATATTTGGAATTATTATTGTTAATTCTGGTAATGGCAGAGATGTAATACCCGAAGGAATAATGTCGGGCGCGGAGGGTTATAGACCGGATGGGGTAAATGGCTTGGGGTAATTTCAGGGGGTTAATAACCGCAGGGGTAGAGCCCTTACACGAGGCTTTCTTTAAATTAAGAATTAGCCTTATCTTATCTATCTATAGCAAAAATAATTTTATATTCATTAAATATGTATTTCAAAATTTCTCAACGATGCCTCAATATGAACCAACAAGTTTTCTGCACAGTTGCATAGTTCACCAGTAATACCCTATTCCATAATGCTAGTACAACCAGGAATTCCTGATTATAATTTCAACGATTCGGATCAAGGATTATGTATGCATTAGTACTAAATATAAAATTCTCCTTCCATTATTATTAATACTGAAATTCATTTCAGGAGTGCCCCCTTAACAAATTCCGCAATTTATGCTGCTGTAATTATACAAAAAATAAATTATTTAAAATTAATTTTGTCTTTGAGCCTGTATTACACTCGTACTAAATAATATAAAACCGCACACAATATTGTACTGACATACATATTTTCTTCCTTTTTCGGATTTGTACGTATATCTGTTTGTGTAAATAAAACGCTCATCAATCTAAATTAAAAATGTTTAATAAAAATAAAAATTATAAATTCAGCGACAACCAGGGAAAAGTAAAAAATCTGTCGTTAATAAAAACTAATTATAATCTCTTTTGATAAATTAAAAAAAAAAATATAGAAAATAAAAATTAAATTACGTTTTAATTGAATTTTTAAATAAAATTATCTAATTAGTATTTTTATAAAATTATATTTGGGTAGAAGACAAATCGGATCCCAAAATAGTGGGGTGGTGCGACGAGAAAGCTCACGAAAAACTTTTTATTTTTATTTTATTTTATATCGTTTGATTAATTTATTTATTTCTTTTTAATTTTATTTATGTTTGTTGTTAATTTTACAAATACATATATACATTCCGTATTATATGTATGTATACGTAGACAGAAGCAGTGTTAAAATTACGATACAAAGTTTGAAATATTTTTTTTTCTAATTTTATGTTTTGTAAAATAAATAAAAATAAAACATGCATGAACATAATTTATTTAAAAATTAGACGAGAAAAAAAATTAACACATATTTAATTTAATAATCTATTTAAAAAATGTCTCGCAAATATTTATAAAGAAGATCTAATTTTACTTGATTAATCCAATTATAACAAAAAAAAATTTTTGTTTTTTCTTAGAAAATTCTTCAACCTAATTTTTATCCTTATTTATACGATATTTAATTTAAGGATTGGTGTGTATGTATGTGTACATATAAAATTTAAATTTGATATTAATTTTCCAAAAATAAAAACGAATATTTCTTTTGTGCGGCATGTGTACTCGTATGTGTAGTTTTTGGGTCGTATAGGTATTTTTTATTATTTTAGTGTTCTAAATTTGGTAATTAAGGAGGTGTAATTGATTTGGGTTGTATTGATATTGAAATGTATATGTATCCGAGATTTATATTGGTGGGATGGGCATCGAAATTAGTTTAATATTATACATTTTAGAAAAGTAATTTTCCCATGTCGGAACTACAGCTAGTGTTTGATTAATTTAAAGGTGGGCTCACGTTTACAAAAATGTGTGCCGAACGCGTTCGACCAAAACATTTTCACCGCAAATTAGGAAGTGTGGGCGTGTACAGCGCACGAAAACGACAACAACTTATGCCGCATTCAACGCACACGATTCAGCACTTGTCGGTTTTTTACAAACATCAAAGAAATTAACGCCGCATGATGCTCTAGTGTGGCCACTTTTTGAGTTTTCGACATTCAACAAATATAAATATTTATCAGCATGTCAAATTGTTTCTATGTTTTTTGTGAAAGATCATCTGTTTGGTATTAAACCAAATTGAGCATGGTTAAAAATTATAAAAACAATAATAAAAAATATTGACCTGAATTATGTTGTTAACCTCAATATTTTCCACGCCTTGCTTGAGCACTGAACAAATTTTTGTAAATGTGGACCCAGCTTAAGAAATTCTATTTACGTTCATAACAGATTTTATTATATTTTGACTCCTTCTTAATTTATACGAAAAATCATAAAGTAATTGTTGATGATGCATAATCGAGTAGAAAATCAATAAACACACGTGTGGAAAACGTACTTAATTTACTTTGGTTACAAACAAATTGAATCTTAAAACGACAATGCGGAAAAGCGGTATTACTAAGTTATGTTTGTGGTTACCTGAAAAAATTCATTTCTCAAAATATTAAAACACACTGTGATACTTATGATTAATAATTTTAACGAACATAAAACTAAAATAAAATTGATTTCCGTGGCCCTCCGTATTAATAAAACACGTTTACCGCAGCAATAAGCTATCCTACGACAATTGGAAGTAAGAACTCCAGCTCCCCAATAGGTTACATTACATACACTGACACAATCAGGTCCGTAGCCATGCTACATTGTTTGCTCTCCTCTCCTGCTCATTGAACCGTCTTGAGCTCTCGGCTGCAGCTTTCTGGATCTTCACAAGTCTAGTGTTGGTCAGATCTGCCTAACTATTATGCAAGAGGTACTATTGAACCATCTGTTATTCGTTGTTCTCTAGCATCCTCTTGGAGCAGTAATTTGCATGTAGCGAGTAGAATATCAACATCCGCCCTGCTTGGTAAAATGAGGCAGGTTGTGCCTTGTTGAGCTAGTTCTTTCGCCTTTCCATTATTCGTAATATTGAAATGCCCTGGCACCAACATCTGACGGATGTTGAACTGATCTGCCATTTCGTAAGAGTTGAGATTCTATTCTGGGCTACTTTCGATGTAAGCAAATATGATTGAGCATCTTGATTGAAGCGTGACTATCCGTAAAAACGCGCATATCCTTTGCCGATAATACATTACACCTCAACCAGTCAATCGCGATTAGTTCAACTTGAAAAACGTTGCAGTATTCTGGGAGACGGATGGAGAAGTTTACATTTAGTTCTTCACAGAAAATCCCACCACAAACCTTAGCACTCATCTTTGAGCCATCAGTAAAGAAATTAACCCCTTCAGTATTCAGAAATGCTTCTCTTAACCAGTTCTCTTTGGTGAGAATATCAGTCCTAAATCTCTGACCAAAAGACGGTGACGGGATGGTATATTCGATAGGATTTGTAATGTTCCTGTTGCTTAGAATATATGAGTGTTTTGCTGTTACAGTTACACATGGAGTTGGAGTTGAGTGTTATAGTTGAGCTCGCTTCCTTTTGTTTACCTAGAATATCCAGGGGTATGAGATAAAAGAGAATCCCCACTGCTAAAAACCCAACTAATACATAAGGCAGTTGTTCGCGGTACTTCTACCAAGGATTTTAGGTTGGTTAGAACATTTAAAACTGGCCACCAAACAGTAACCCCATATAATAAAATGGGGCTAATAGTAGAACATTATCTTTTCCCAATGGCATTTTTATAGGAGTAAAGCGCTATTGTAGCATTCTTTACTCTTTCTAATATGTTATGTCTCCAGCTTAGTTTACTGTCTAGAATGGGACCCAGACATTTCGTCTTATCATTGAAGGTTAATTCAATAATATTTCAGCTAGGGGTAAATTTGAGGGAATTTGTGTTTTCTGGAGAATGAGCAAGTTCCAAAGAAGAGGAGATAATACTTCACCTTACGGCGTGCCTCTTCTCATAAATCTGCTGTTGGAAGACCCACCCAAGCTGATCGTCACGAACCTGCTTTTTACCATTTGAAGTACTCATCCTCTGAGTGACTCATTCACGCATAGCGAGAAGAAAGTCCGCGTCATATATCCAGAAAAGTTATCATGGAGTATTCCTTATGGAACGTGGAGAACAGTGGAGAACAGTTCCCTTTCCTCTTGCAATATTCATGTTGTAATTTCGATAGCCTATTTGGCTCAATCGAACACCTAATGTGGGCTTCTATCTATCTTCCCAAAACGTTTAGTAGGGAAGATGCTAAACTTATAGGTCTTTGTTAGAGTTCTAGGCTGTCCTTGAAGATAACTTCCAGCTAGGGTAAGGTTAAGTCAGCCGTTTGTTGGGCATCCACCGGTATAATTACATCGAGTCTTGCCGACTTATAAGGCTTAAAGGTATTTACAGCCCACAGATATTTTCTTTTGCTTATAACCTATCTTACAATGCTTGCGACTTTGTAGTTCCTAGGTCTTTGTGGTGCAGATTCTATTTCCAGTAGTAGCTAATTCAAAGACTAAAATTCTTAGTAATTTCGCTTAGAGATAGTAGTTTACGGAGCCTAGATGTTTCAGAGGACTCCTATATTTAACTAAAGTATAGCCTCCAGATATTTGTATTAGGAATTTTTAATTTGTATTTAAATGTTTTGAGGGCTTCCGTGCGGCACCCCAGTCTTTAGCAGTTTTCGTTTCTTTGGCTCTTCTAGAGAGCCTTCCGCATTTTTTACGGGTGTTTTGAAGTACTTTTGACCACAGTGGTGAAGGTCAACCCAGAGATCTCCTATAGCTAGTCCAGTAGAATATCAAGCGTTTGTTCCTATAAAGTATTGCAGTCGGTTTTACTCTTGTTTCAATAGCTAGATCTTTTGATGGGTTTTGTCTCTAATTCAAATTGAGATAACAATGATCAGAAAAGGAATGATCCTCCGACACCTTCCAATATACTAAGCTATCCATAATGATATCTGAAACAAGTGTAATGTCTAAATACATCTTGTGTATTTCTAGGTTAGTATTAAGAATAAAACCAAGAAGTAACTCAGTTCATTCATTCGTATCAGTGCTTCCCTAAAGTGCATCGTGGATAACGTCGGCAACTCGTCGATAATGTCGATAACTCGTCAATAACATCCAAAACTCGCCGATCACGTCAACAATTAGTTGTAATTCATGCCAGTAGCGTTCGAATATATTTTGACTTCTGTTTCCGGGTATTTTCTTTGTTCCACTTATTGACAGTTGTCGCATAAAACGGACTTTGAGTAATATTTAATCTTAAATTGTTTTGCGCAACCTAAATTGTTTTCAAATTGGGCGGGTCGATGTTGGCGGTCTGTGGCAGCTATTTTGATTTGCTGGCGTCTGTCTTATCTGGTGTTTTTTTCAGTCACTGATGCCAAATCATCATGACAAGTTACACGATTGAGCAGCACATCCAAATGATCAAACTTTATTATCAAAATGAGTGCGAGTTTGCACCCATTTTACAGCAGACGCAATGGTCCTTCAAAATCGACTGCTCAACGTTTGGTAACCAAATTCGAGACAACCGGTTCAGTAAACAGTAAGGCAACACTCGTACGTCAAAGGAACGTCAGATCGGAGAGGAGGATAACCCGAGGCAGTCAATTCCTCGCCGTGCATACGAACCTTTCGTGCAAGATCCAACTGACCCTGAAGCTCAAAGTTATGACCATAAACAACACCGTTTATTAGCTGACTGGGCTTCGGAGCGTTTGTAAGAGAACCCCAATTTTGGCCGAAAAATCATATTGAGCGACGGGGCGCATTTTTGGATGAATGGCTATGTTAACAAGCAAAATTTCCGCTGTCAATGCATCCACAAAAGGTTACTGTTTGGTGCGGATTTTGACGTTGATAATGCCATCATCATCCACGGCGAGCGCTACAGAACCATGCTAACCGATTTCTTTGGGCCCAAATTGAACGATATGGAGGTAGATGATATGTGTTTCCAGCAGGACTGGGCTACGTGCCATACAGCAGACACAACGATGGACATTCTGCACATCGACCCACCAAAATTGAAAAATCCTTTATTAATAACTCGTGCGAAATTAGTTTAGTCAGTAATTTATTCGAAAAAATAGTATTAGACTCACATTATTATGTATGTGAAGATAGCCCAAATTCCATCCCCGAAAAATGCGATGACAATACTAATTGTTGCTATTATGACACTTTTTACTCTCAGCCCCGAAAATAATTGCTATCACGATAGTAAAAAACTATCATGACAGCTGAAACTTTCGGGGGGGCTGAGAATATAATATGTACTTATTAAAACATGTTTGTGAAGTAAAACCAATTTTCATATATATGTGGAGATAGGCCAAATTCAGTCTCAAACGAACACGATAGCAACAAAAGTATTGCTGTCATAACATTTTCTACACTCAGCCCAAAAAATCGCCACATTTTTACGCTCAGCCCCGAAAATTTTTACTATCACGATAGTTAGAAACTGTTATAACAATCGAAATTTTCGGGGTTGAGAGTAAAAATCGTTTGGTAGGTGACTGTTGGAAGGAGCACGTGCGATTTTTTGTATACTTTTTCTATGTCTAGGAGTTGAGATATAGTCCATAGAAGTCAGGAACTATTCGTTGGCCCAACTAACCGTGCATATCGTTTGATAGGTGATTGTTTCAACATTCACCTATCAAACGATGTGCACCGCTAGTTGGACCAACGAATAGTTCCTGACTTCTATGGAGATCTAAACTCTTTTTAAATTCAAATAAGCATAGAAATTATGATCAAATAATCCTCGACACTTTTATATTGTTAGTATAGTTGCCAGTAATTTTTTTATTTAATGTAATTTACTTAGGAGCTCAAAAGGTTGTGCATGTTTTGAATGACGAGTCTAGTTTTTTTGAAAGGGTTCTTACAGTTTTTATTTATTAAATTTTTGACATATAAATAGTATAAAGTATAAGGAGAGAGCTATAATTATAATGAAATGTCGTAATAGTATAAATAGAATTAAATAGTATTGCCATACGCACCTTTTTTAATTTTCGGGGCTGGAATTTTGGGCTATCTTCACAAAGGTTCACACTTTTTAGCATCAAATTTCCCATCTGTCTACTTTTGTGGCAACGTAAAAACTATCAATAAGCTTTTTCAATTATCAAACTGTCGCAACCTTGCAGTATCGCAAAAGTTAATCAAAGTCTGCTCTTAACTTTTTAATAAAAAAAGCTTGTCTACGCTTTTAAAGCTAACCAACAACATATTCTGAAAAATACGAATGTTATATTTTAAGTTCGTATACGACTATATATTCTTTATGTTGTTATATGCTTGGATCATAAACATTCAATTTTAATATGAATAGTTTATGAAAAGAGTCGAATCGCGAACTAAACTACAAACATTATTTGGTTGTGTATAGCAAAAAAGTATAAATAAATGCATAAATAATTTTCACGAAAACATAAAAATATGTGTATGTGTAGGTAGACATGTTTCCACGGTATTTACTTAACGTATTTTACATAAGAGCGATATTTTGTATACCGAACCAAGTTTATACTCGTACTCGTATATGTTGAATAAAATATTTTTCCGATTTCAAGTGGAATATTAGCCGGGAATGATGATTCAGGTAGTAGATAACGTAAAAGTTTATTGTTGAGGAAAAACTACGATTGTCGCACGAGTAACACACAAATCTAATCCATCCACCTAAAAACCTTTATACATAAAGTTTTATACATAACCACGCTGTGTATATCCTCTCGTACAAAGTGAGAACTTTTATAAATCGTGATTAGAATTTTTTAACGTTCATACCTCCAGGTAAGAAAAAAACTTAAACTGTACAAAACGAAAAAAAAAATTAAATTAAATTGTTAATAGATTGGATTTTTGATAAATATTTTATTTGTTTGCACTTCATGAAAACGGTTTGTTTCCGGGTTGGAAAATGATTTTCTTTATTGCAAATAGCAAACAAATATAAATACTTTTTGTGTGAACGTTAGGTACACACAAATACATACACATAAATGAAAGAAACTACTTAGCGTTTTATGTTTTAAACCTAAGAGCAAAATTTATATCTTAATGCTTAATTTTGTTGATGTCGCGAGCGCACTGGTGTGAACTTGTTATTTATGTCTACCCTGTAAACACTTCGGAAAATGTGATAGCTTTCGGGTGTTTATACCTTGCATATACACCATATTGTTATGTGCGACAAAATTATTTACAGTTGTTGTCTTATTTACAATTTTTGTATAAAATACGTCAGACGGTATAAGCAAATTATGCTCCATAATTGCATTATTAATGCTGAATATATTTTTTATTTTAACTTTTATGTTATGCTACGCATATTTTCGTTTAAAATATTCCATCATTTTCAATTTATTTTCTTATCTCGAGACAAACTTTGCCTTCAACACAATATTTTATTTTTGTTTTTCGTTGAAAAGTTGGCAATAGTCTGGCTATAGCATAGGTAGGTAATAAATGAAAGGAAGGAATGTGGCTTGAAATTTACGATGAACCACGTTGCCATGTTCTTAAACAGGTTAACGTTGAATATAGGTAATAATACAACAATTGTTCCCATCCCGTAATCTAAGATAGACGTGAATTATCTGACATGAAATATGGGAACGAACGATTTCTCTGCCAATCTGTTACGCTTAACAAAATCTTAGATAATTTAGTTATAACAGATTAGGAGAGAAGCTTCTTACAGTAATATTGGGTTTTTGCAGAGCATTATGAAAATGAAACTTATTTCATAAACGAAATGAAATATACATCTACCTTGGAAGACCTCTTTAACCTATTGATCTGTTAAACAACAATATTGTATATCGTTCAAGATAATACAACACCAATGTTTTGACCCAATTTTTGACGGATTGAATGCTAAATTGTTTTGATATTTCTCATCTTTTGTATGATAAATAAAAGCTTTCCTTTTCTTATGCTCCTCCATAGACGGACATCCATCCTATACAGTCATCATCTGCAGCGTTTGCTACATTTCTACCTCTGTCATCAGTGTACTAAATTCTTCGAGTGATAAATTGGAATTACCGACGATCCGTTTAAGATGAGTTTTGGCTAACTTAACAGCTCTTTATATATCCCATTCATGTAAGAAGCGCCTGGTGGATTGAAATGATGATTTCTTCCAGTCAAGAACGATTTTCGAATCTGCCCATAAAATCGTTTTATCGATGTGCACGTTCAAGGCATTTTGCATCATCAACATTAATTTAGTGGGCAAAAATGCACCATTAAGCTACTTTGGTTTATGCTGCTATTAGACTCGTTACGATTTTGTCTCCGGACAATATATACGGCTGCTGCATATGCCCACTGACTTGCGTGGCAGAACTCATGTAATTTGATGTTTGTACGTGACCCAACCCATTTCGGAATTTGTATATGCTGTAGACTCTTCAAATCGCTGAGTATATTTTCCCATTGTTGTGGCGTTGCTGCTGGCAATTCGTCATCTCAATCAATGTTTTGCAACCAAGTATTTTAAAATAATATTTTCACACGTACGATGTTTCATTTGCTCTTCAAAATTAGTGGCAAAATAAAAGCGATCGGTTTTAGGATTCCGTTCTAAGCCCAAGTCAAATTCCTTCATCATTTGATTCCCACTTTCGCATGTTAAATTTGGCTCTCAAGTTTTAGAAATGTCGGTATTTAATTTGATTGCCCCTTCCTTTGAATCCGGCCCTGTCATCAAATAATCTACGAATATGTCTCGTTCTAGTGGCCAGAAATGATGAAACGGTACATTTCCTCTATGTCGCCGGTCAAAACAAATTGATGTTGATCGTACTACCAGACCCACAAGTAATATGTTATTTAATGATTTGCCACTATCTAAATACGACCCGCAATTTCGTGGTTGAGCTGGAAGCTTTAAGGACACCATGATGTGGTAGATAATACTTCTGCTTTGATAAATGGTCGCTCACTACTTCTTTCATATGGCCCAATCCTTCATATTTCTTCATAAAGCCAATGTAAAGATTTCTAAATGTGTTATCTCGCTCAAATCTTAGTTCCATTGCCTTGAGTCGACATTGAGACTATATTTTGTTGCGAAAATAACTTTTGTGTTTCGGCATCAAGCTTGCTCAGCACAATATATATCAGCCGAGGATCTCGACGTTCTGCTTTCGTACCGAAGCATTTGAGGCCACGAAGTGCTTCATCCGAAATATCAAGCAAAGAACGAATGTTACCTGCGGTTGGGACACTAATCGATGGCTGCGTTAAAAATGCTTCGATGTGCGACGTAATTGTCTGACGTTTTCGTAATTGTCTGACGTCGTACCGCACTTGATCAATTTTGCGTAAGAACTGCTTTGTGTCACCCCTCAGAAAGCTTTTAAGACATTCGAATTTCTGTGCCGAGTTTAAATGTTCCTTTTCGTGTATCGTGGATGACAATAAATCAAAAAACGTCTGCCTCTATTTGTACTCACCAGTTAATTTAAGAGACGGTGTGCTTTTCTTAATTATCATAAAGAAAAAACAAATTTTTGTTTTCATAAGTTTTTTTTTATATCACTCAAAACTCTTACAAGAAATATTTTAACAGTGTACTTACCAATTCATATTTATTTTTGTTTAATTGTTAGAAGCGGCACTGCCATCTTTACTTGTCAAAAGTATTACGTCGTGCTATGTATAGCACCGTATTGTGTAATGTTCGAAAAGAAAACATTTCCATGGTGCGATTAGAGCTACATCTGTATTTCAGCGCTCACAACCTATCAAAATAATCTTGTCGGTATGTCGGTTAACACACTTAATATAAATGCAACACAACACCTGTCATGATCACTATCGTTACAACTTGTCCAAGGAGATGTATCCGGTTGAACTATTATGAAATTCAAATTAACCTTGAGACAAATGTCGAGCACGAAAGGATATCGCAAAATAATATTAAACTAATTTCAAGACGGAATATCTCGAGGCGACTAAAACACCAAAAACGACGGAGTCGCCAGAATAATGGCATATCGTACCATTAATCACTTCCTGGAAACAAGTACTACTAATGATCCCAAGAGTTCACCGAAATATCACTAGATCTGCAAATGAAGGAGCTAGAGAACTCAATTGTGAATCTGTCGGTGGACAGAGTTCAACCAAACATTACTGAGACCTACAAATTTGTGTGCAAAGCGTAAGTATGCAATTTTATCACAACTCACAAACTGAACCCTGATCTTATTTGTCTTAGGAAAAGTGTAAAACTGGAATGCCAATCCAAGCTTGAAAGCTCTTATCGAAATTCGGGACCTCAATGGAATTATAATGGCGCATGAGGTGCGGGACGCCCTAGAAAGAAGGTTCGAGGACTCTAGTGGTATGTTCGAAGTGAAGAAAATGGCAGCCGAATAGCATGGAATCCAAGTAGCGTTCGAATAAAAAATTCGAATTGGATGGGTATACTGTTTAGTACGAAAGAATATAGTCGCCACCAGGTGCTTTAACTGCTAAGACTATCAACACGTTGCCGGGAAATGTTTCAATAACGTAGACTGTTCAAAACTCTGCTGATGCGGTGGTGATGGACACATTGTGAGGACATACAAAGAAGAGCCGAGGTAAATGACGAGTGTTATCAGATGTTCAATAAACCAGAAGCGTTGAACAGCGCAAGTAGATTATGAATTTGCTATACAACTAAATCTTAATCATTGTAAGGCGGGATAAGATATGCTAAGGCGTCGCTACTGTGTAGGAACTATAAAGAATGTATATGTGGTAGGGCCGCCATAAGCAACGATGCCAGCTGCTAGCTGTCGTAATGCTATGTATTGGTGGACTGAGACAATCGTGGCTTTTCGACAAGCATACTGCAGTGCGAGATTGGAGCTCAAATCTGCTATAAAATTGAGCAAGCAAAAATGTTTTAGTCAGCTGTGCGAAAAGGTAGATGGAGAGCTGTGGCGTCGACACGGATTTTGACATATAAAACAGGCATTGGTACTGTAGAAAACGCTATTACGGGTGATGTTCCACAAGGATTTGTGCTGGGCCAGCTACTGTGAAACATTATGTATGATGGCGTGTTAGATATTACCGAAGAAGCTAAAGTCATCAGGTTTGCGGATGACATTACAATCGTATTGGTGGCTAAATAAAATGCTTTAATCATGCTGTGTTTGTAATCGCTGGAACGAAACAGCTGGACCTCTGAACTAAAGATCGTACAAAGTTGTATGAAAAACGACGCAGCGATGTGACAAGAAAGAAGGAAGCGTGCCCGAGAGGAAACAACAACCGAGTTGCACACCAGATGGCGCCAATCAAGGAAAGGCCGTTGAGCTCATCGTTTGATTCCTCAAATTAAAGTTTGAATAGATCGGAGATATGGGGAAGCCGACCACTATCTTTCTCAATTTTTAATGGGGCATGGCTACTTCCTACAGTATTTATTTAAGTAACATGACAATAGTCCCAACAATACTGCATGTGAGACAATAAGGACTATCGTCGTGTTTGCACTTAAATATTTACTCTCGGAAGGTGCGATGCCGCAGAACTGCAGAATATCGAGCACATATTTTTTGTATGTCAACCATGAACATGGAGTAAGATACGAGAATGATAGAACTATTAGACAGCTGTTACTCTTGAAAATATATACTACTGAAAATTTTTTATTATAAATTGTAGAGAGACGTGGAACGTTGTGAGTGTAATCATATGCGAAATGATGAAACAGCTTAGGAGGCTCAAAAGTGAAATGTTCGGTTATCAAACCTTGCTATAATCGGCGAGGGGTATAAGTGCAGCTTTTACTGGATGCCAGCATTACGACGAAATGCTTAGAGGCAGTTCCGCGGGACTATATACCACTGGATATTGGAGGGAGTTTTTAGTTGGTAAAAATCCAGGTACCGACCGGTGGTATAAATTGGGAGTGTAATGATCGGTTGCGATGTCCTGTTACAGTTTCGAAATGTGATTTAAGAGTGTTCTTTACTAAATTAAGGGCAAGTTGTGCAGGTTCGATAAGCAGCATCTGTGGGAACATTTTCTTCTAGAGTGTTTTGATATTCAATAGCTATTATAGAAAACTCGTGCTTATAGTTTTTCCCTTTTCTAGAAATTTT
Source organism: Nephrotoma guestfalica (assembly GCA_963691935.1). Classification (NCBI taxonomy): domain Eukaryota; kingdom Metazoa; phylum Arthropoda; class Insecta; order Diptera; family Tipulidae; genus Nephrotoma; species Nephrotoma guestfalica. Next base: position 21,176,209 of record OY829913.1, read on the forward strand.
ATTTTTATTTTTTATTGTTAGCTCTCAAACGAATATACAACAACAATAGGCTCAATTTGCTCGTGCCTAGTTTTGTTTGTCTTTTAATATTTCAATTTTATAAAGTGTTATAAACTGACTCAGAAATTTTCCGATTGGGGGTCAGGGATTGTTTGGTATGCAAATACGAAGTTTAATTTTTAGGTTAGGTTCAACAACAAATTTAATTTGGTAACGAACGCTCCTAAATGTTTCAATTTCAATGGTAATTTGTGTGCATTTCTAAATGATTTGATTTTGAACGAAATTATTGTGAAGCCAAAAACATGGTGGACTGAATATGTTGTGCCAAAAACCCGATTTTCTTTTATCATGCTCGAATAACGCAAACTGGGGGAAAAAAGTGTCTTGTGTAGGGTGGGCCAAATAAATTTTTTTTTTACAATGCAATAAAACAAAAAGTTCTTAATATTTTTTCAAATTTATTTTTTCATTGTAAAGAACAATCCTTCCGATTAGTTATAGACTACGAGTATTATTTCATTCATATGGCTGCTTCGGGTGGCCTTGACGAACCCCATACGGTCGGTCCAATTTTTGAGCACATTTTCGATGGTATGCGGCATTATGTCTTCAATGGCAATGCGAATATCGGCATAACACTTATCTTTGACGGCACTCCAAAGATAATAGTCAAGTGGCGTCAAACCACAGCTTCGAGGCGGCCAAATCACATCAGCATTTCGGCTGATAATTCGATCTTCGAAGACAGTGCGCAAAAGATCAATTGAAACCAACCAAATGTGGTGGTCTCTTTGCTTCAATTCCTGAACCAATTGAACTTTATACGGTGTCATACCATGATCTTTATGCAGAATTCGTCGCAATGTTGTTCGTGAAATGTTCAATTCTTGAGCACGATGACTAGTTGACGTTCCCGGCGACTCATGCACATTCTCGCTACAGCATCAACATTTTCGGGTGTACGCTTGGTTGGCTGCATGGTTCGTGTTGGTTTATTAATTAACAATCCTGTTTCTTTAACTTTATTCACAAAATATCGCACATATGGAGCTCCCGGCGCTTCGTTTCTTCCGAAAACCGCACGCAATTTTTGCACACATTCTGCAACATTACCATGATTTTCGAAGTAATGTTTCAATGTTTCCCAGCATTGTTCAAGCGAATACACAAACATTTTCGTTCAGCGGAAGGATAAAACTAACTTTCTGTCAAATCAGAAGTGACATAACCCTTATCATACTCAAAATAACCGCCAGTTCAAAAAAAAAGTTAGATGACCCACCCCGTATAATCAAAAAACTTTGTTCCTAGTTATAAATATATCAGGAAACCAACAAGATTACTCCTTGTTAGTTGACAATTGTATCTTTGAATTTATTTGAATCTTTTATTCTTCGTCGTTTTTTTGTAAATGCTAAACTTTCAACATCATTGCAAAAATTGACAAAGCTCTTACGCAAGCCGCCACTTCCGGTACACAGATTTCTACCAAATTTTCCAAGGATCTCTCAATTAATGGAAAAACTTTAAGTATGCAGTAGTTTCTCCGGGCTGTAAAGATGACAAATTTTGGTGAAATAAAGTTTTCTTCATCAAAACTCGTCATTTCTGGTAATATTTGAAAAATGATCTGAACAAATTTTGTTTGAATTTGAAGCTGCCTCTTCCGTTGGACCGGTTTTGGCAAAAAAACACTGAGCTCTTTTAACTTATGCGAATACCTTAAATATGAAGTATTAATCCGATACTCCGATCTTAAATATGAAGTATTAATCCGTACCAATCCTGCTGGACTGTTCAGGGGCCGAATTTTTGTTAAAAACAGATTTTTCTGTCAAAAATCGGCATGTCCGGTTGGAACACTAGTCCGGGCCGATATTGTTGCTAAAATATTGGGAATACAAATTAATTCGGCTCGTTTTCAACACATCTGCCGTAACATTCAGTTTGTATTGCTTTGAGTTTCATACAAAACGTGTTTTTTACGGTGATATGTCGGATTTTGTGATAACTAAGCAGCATTTGCGGGAAATGTTAATATTTTGTTTTAATTGGGAAAAAGTGCAGCTGAAGCACATCGAATGCTTGTGGAAGTTTAAGATGACAATGCTCCAACCTATAAATCATATAGAGAATGGTTTCGACGCTTCAAAAATGTTGATTTCAGTGTGGAAGATAAGACTCGCCTGGGACAGCCAAAAAATTCGTAGACGATGAATTAGAGGCATTACTCGATGAAGATCTGACTCAAACGCAAGAGAAGCTTTCCGGTACATCGGGGGTGACTCATCAGTAATCAGTTTCCGTACGATTGAAATCTATGGGCATGATGCAAAAGCAAGGCAATTGGGCCCCTTTTGAATTGATACCAAAATACGTGGAAAGCGATTTCTTTCTTGCTAGCGGCAAACAAGAAAGGGTTTTTACATCGGATAGTGACTGGTGACGAGAAGTGGATTTTCTACAATAACCCCAAGATGAAAAAATACTACGCTTTGCTCGGCCAATCGTTGCCATCGACCTCAACATCCACACCAAAGACGGAGATTCATGGTTCGAAGGTTATGCTGTATATCTTGTGGGACCAAAGAGGCGTTGTGTACTACGAGCTGCTACAAGCTTACGATTCCATTACGGGCGAGCGGTGCAGACTACAATTAATTCATTTGAGTCGTGCATTACGAAAAAAACGACCAGAATATGAGGAAAGCCATGATAAAGTCTTTTGCATGACAACGCTCGGCCTCATGTTGCAAACGTCATAAACAATATTTGGAAACGCTCAAGTGGGATATTTTACCGCACCCGCCGTATTCTCCGAACATTTATCCTTCTGATTACTGGTTGTTTCGACGGATGCAACATGATTTGGCAGGTCACCGATTCACTTCTTTCAAAGAAATTGAAAATAGGCTTCAAACTTGGATCGCCTCAGAGGTGGGAAAAAGTCGCAAGCATCGATGGATAAAATTTTAATTAATCTGTTCATTCATTTTATTTTAAAATAAATGCATTTTTAAAATTACAAAAATGGACCGAATTAATTTGTAATTCCAATAAAATACATTCGTTCTGCTCGTAAATGATAGGAATTTTGTTACTCAAAATATTTAGAAACAACGAAAATGCACCTATGGAAGCTGCCACTTCCGGTGGTCCGATTTTGGCCCAATTTATGGAAAAAGCTTAAGTATGAAGTTTTATCCTGCTCAGTCAATCCGATTGGATATACTTTACTATACTTTATTTTACTAGGTCCGTGGTGTTTTCCTGTAGTGTAAGAAGTGAGCGGCTAAAAGTTGTTCAAATAAATATATGAGTATCGCAGTTCGCCTCTCTGATTGCTACAGCATATACCAAACTGAGGTAATATCGATCGAAAAGGCCTTGGCTTGATTGAAGCATAATGTGCTGTTAGAATTTCCTTTTCTTTCTTTACACCAAAAAATTAATCAAAACCAACCGGTTTGGTGTTTATTTCAAATTAAACAAAAAATTTGTTAGCAGCAATCCAGAACTCAAAAGCACTCGCCAAATAAAATACTAAAAATTCTAGTTACACTCGTACACTAAAAATATTGGACCGTATCGAAAATTATCTGATACATAAAATTATTTTATGATACATTTTCGGATTTACTTTGAGAAATGACCACCGGCAAAATCTATAATCGGTCGGCCCACGTACAAGCCTAAATTATGTGCCAAAAAATTCTTTATCGAGTTCCTCGGCCATAAATACCGTAAAAGGGTATAGTACTCGTATTTTTTTTTGTTTTATGTACCGAAATAAAACACCACACTCAGCTGCTTCCGTGTGTTTTTTTTATCTACACCGCAGGGCAATTTTTATTTACGATCTCTATGATAAATATAAAAACAAATCCTATACTGATATAATGATAAAAAATATTTTATTAGATGTACACACACATGCACAAAATAATAATAAACCTAAGTGTTATACACAAGTTACATAAAATAAAAATTATTTATATTCGAACAATAATAATTTATCTAGATACGTAATCGTACAAAAGATGATTGATAAAATTGTATGCGATGGTAGGTTAGGTAATATAAAATAATTTTTATTGGATAAATTAAAACTATCATAACGTTATTAATGGATATCAACGAGTTGCCAGCAAATAAAATGTTAAATTGTAATTTAATTGATTGGGTAATGGGCAAAGATTATTAATGTGCGAGGATTTTGTTTAATGACACCTCCGTGTACGTAATACAACGTAAACATAAATAAATATTTAAGTGTCAATAATAATTTTTATTTCAAGTTTGGACATTTTTATTTGATTCGATTTGATTTGATTTGATTTGGATTGTTTTATTTTTATTGCACTCACTGTAACTGTTATATTCTGAGCATTTTTTTTTATTTTACAACAAAATCTATAAAATAAAATAAAAAATTGGATTTGGTTAAAATTTATATTACTCGATTATTTTTATATCTACACACACATCCAATATTTTTTAACACTGTAAATTCGATGGATATACGGACACAATTTTAATCTACACACACAAATCAAATTGCGCTATCTAGATGGTTGCTGGCTTTTTAATACATTTACACAATTTATTTGTACACATATACGGTTTATATTTTAATAATTTATTATTTTATTATTTTTAAATGAATAATTTTATTAGTAGCGTCGAAAATATGTAAATAAAAATAAATAATTTATATGCATTCGTTTCATTTTGAAGGAACAGTGATTATGTGGTTTTAATTAAAATATAAATTAATATTAATAAAATAATTTTTATTTTATTTTTGGTCGATATTTACTTAAATAAAAAATTTGTTATTTTTATTTATAATTAAAACAATATTTATACAATTTTATTTCAATTATTTAAATGTTATGTTAATTTTTAAAAATTAAAATAACACAATTTTAATTTTAAAAAATGTACAAAAATAAAATATGTATGTATCTATATTAATAAATAATTTATAACAAATTAATTTATAATTTAATTTAATTTTTATTTATTTTTCTTTTGCTAAATTTAATGAATTTATGAATTCCGCATAAATGTAATATTGTTATTACTAAAAATAAATAAAATGTAAAATTAAAAATTTGTTTAATTTATTTTTATTTATGGCTACATGCAGATATGTTGCAATTTTCAATTAATTAAAATGGATAAATTACACATGCGAAAAATTAATTAATTCATTAAAATTAACACTTTTTTGATGTGATTTTATTTTTTTGCAATATAATTATTTTTTGGTTACAATTAAAAATTATTATATTGTGCAATTAAGCTTCTCGTTTGCAGAAATGTACAAGCGTTAATAAAATATTTTGTCTTTATTTTGTTTCTTGAATTAATTATTTTATTACTAAAAATGTTCATAAAAATGCCAATACATTTTCAACCACTCTATAAACAATTTACAATTCTGATACTCACTCACAGATACTTCAAATATTATCAAAATTTTAACATAATGTTACGAGTTCTACTCTACACGCGTATTTACATCACTCGGTGATCTGGTGGTTAACACATAGACGACTAAGGGTTACCAACCCAAAAGTCGCGAGTTCGAACCTAGCAAAATCCATAATTTTTGTTGAGGCGATTATTTTACTTCACAGCAACGATGTTGTCGGCATTCCAAGTTTAGGGTAAAACGCAGATAACAAAAGCAATTGTAAACGGCGGCGATAATCATCATTAATCATCATGGAAAATACTTGAATTAACAGCGGCATTCCTCTCAGAAAAAATATTACTACCAAATACTTAGTAAAATTAATTTGGTTATTTTGCCACAAAATTCTGAGCTAGATAAACCAAATCTCTTGTTTAATTAAGAAATTTGGTATTTGCCTACTTGGTTACTACAAAAATTGGATGAAATTTGAGTTACCAGGATGTTGGTACGTAGTTTTGTTTAATTTAACCAAAAAATATATTGTTAGGTGAACAATATTATTGTTATAACTAACAAAGTATTTTGGTTTATCATAATATGCAAATTGTGTATTAAAATAAACCAAAATACTTTGAATCACCAATGAAAAAACAGGGGAATTCCTCATTAGTTAGTGGTAATTTTTTATTTTTTGGTATATTGATACTCCCGTTTAGTATACGCTGCCCAAAACCACTCTATTTTAATATTCCACCATTGCTCTGGCTCCCATATGCACCAACATCTACGGCAGAAAACATGTAGTTGCTATCACATACAGCTAACAAAACAATGCTATGGTATTTTTTATAGTTATAATATTGAGAGCCACAATGCGGTGGGCATTTTATGCGAATATGTTTGCCATCAATTGCTCCTACTACATTTGGCATTTCGGTATTTTTATAATAATCTTCGATGATATTATTCCATTCAATTTCGGTAGGCGGTGAGAGGTAAATGCCACTTAACTCATCCCAAATAATTTGGCATACGTCTAGTATGATTTCACGGACTGTAGACACTCCGATGCGGAATGACCAAGACAAAATTTGCCAGGCTGCTCCATGTGCCAAATAACCGAAATTAATAATTTATACAATTAGTATTATATCAGATTAATATAAAGCAGTTTACTTACACTAGTGTCAAAACTAATCTAAATTCTGGATCATTTGAATTTCGTATAAATCTTGTTTTTTAAATTTATTTTTCAATAAACTATTTAGGATCTCGAATTCTTTTACTCCCATTCTCGTGGCTTTCCTAAATTGATCCTCGTCCTTTTTTTTAATTTTTAAAAATAATTTAGAAAAAAATCCATGTAATTCACGTTCATGTTCTGTGAATATTTCTCGCGTCCACATACGCCGAGCTTTACAATTATTCTGCAACTCATAAATTTTAATGAATTTTAAGTACGATAAATAACATAAATAAACTAAAATTAGTTTATTGAAATGGTCATACTTAATTATTTTCATTATTTAAAAAGCACAAATTAGAAAAGAAATCACAACAATCTGACAGCCTACTTGAAATAAATAAAAAATTGCGCATAAAATGTCAAAAATGATGCTCATGTATTTTACGTTCAAATCTGCATGCGGCGCTGCATGCGGAAAATCTGCACATCTGTTTTCAGCATAAGTCGTTGCAAGTGCAATCTGATGAGTAGACCAACTTTTTATCAGAACAAAACCAAGCTGCCAAGAAAAGAGACCTAAGGAAATTCTCATTTTTGTATGGGTTTGTGTATCTTTACACCAGAACCCTTGAATTAAAATGGGGAGGAGGATATTTTTCTACTTTTTGTGGTAGATATATTGTGATTAATTGGCCTCTTTGTTTTTCTATGACTAGAAAAGTCGTAAACATTGTATCTATGGCCATTAAAAATAATATTTTGTCCGAAAGGGCGAAGAAATCTTAAATAAATTAACCGCAATTTTTTGTTACATTTACTAAGAAAATTTGGTAGAATTAACAAGTCATTAGTAAAATAGTTGTTCGCTTGGTTAATTTTACAAAATAGCTGGGCATATGCCAGTGCACTGTTACCAATTTTTTCCACTTCTTTCTAATAAAACAACCATATGTTTTGGCGATATTAACTAAGTTAAAAATTAAATAACCACGATTTGGTTATTTAAAATTAAAATTTTATTCAACCAAGATCTTGTTTGTTTTTCTAACTAAGAGATTTGGCAAAATAGACTCAGATTTTTGTTTCATTTTACTCAAGTTTTTCTCTGAGGGTAATCATCAAGGCACGGAAATGAATGACGTCGATTGTTCGTGAACACCACTACATGAAAGGAGTAATCTCGAACAATAATAGACAAGTATATAAGCTCGAGCAATTTGGAACGCAGAGACATTTGAAATTTAACCAGTGAACAGTGCAAGTTAAAAAGTAAACAGAGAAAAAAGTAGTGAACAGTAAAAGTGAATTAGTGAATAGTGAACAATTGAAACTAGTGAATTTCTTACTGTAGAAATTAAACAACTTTAAGAAGAGAATAAAGATTGAAACTTTAAATCGCTGAGGGAAGAATTGTATTGAATTGTATTTTATTGAATTAGCAATTTCAAAAGATAGTTAGCATATATGAAAATGACCAAAGGTTTACGCCACGCTTCTTAAATATTCGATATTTCGATATTTGGATTTACTTGCTGCGTGTTTTTGAAATATGGTGTATACGCCCTTCTTATCTCACACAAAATTAATTTATTACACACCGGGATAAGGTTGATCTATCCTCTATAAGGCTCATAAAAATCCACTCGACCCAATATTCGGTGGCGGTTTTGTGTAATAAGTTATTAAAATTGCTAATTGATCTTTACATAACATACGAGGGCGGATTGAAAATGAAGCTACCTAAGTAGGAAAACAACATTTTTTTTGCCAACAACCATTTATTTCTCAACATAGTCTCCATTTAGTTCGACACACTTAGTAAGACGATATTCCAACTTTTTTATGCCATCTGAATAATACGACTTCGGGAACCCCTTAAAATACGCGTTAGTTTCGAAAATCACTTCTTCGTCTAAGATGAATCTTTGTCCTGCGAGCCATTTTTTCCAGTTGGGAAACGGGAAAAAGTCACTAGGAGCTAAATCTGGACTATAAGGTGGATGATCAACCAATTCGAAGTGTATTTCACGTAATTTTAGCATCGTATCTAATGCTGTGTGAACCGGTGCGTTGTCTTGAAGAAAGAGCACTTTTGTCTACTTTAAAAGTGGTCATTTTTCCTTGATTACATCAACCAATTGATCCAATAATGCACGATAATACTTTCCTGTGATTGTGGATCCTTTTTTAAGATAATCGATGAGCAATATTCCGTGTGCATCCCAAAATATAGTGGCCATAACCTTGCCAGCCGATTTCACTGCCTTTGCCTTCTTCGGAGCACTTCCACCAGCTTCCACCCATTGTTTCGATTGATTTTTGGTTTCAGGTGTGTAGTGGTGGACCACGTTACATCGACAGTAATTAATCGACGCCAAAAATCAACAGGATTACGCTTTATCATGTCCAAACACCGCTGTGAAGTGGTCTGTCGAACTCGTTTTTGTTCGACACTGAGCAAACGCCGGACCCATCTTGCCGATAGCTTTTTCATATGCAAATGTTCATGCAAAATGTTGAACACACGTTCATATGATATGTTTACCATTTCAACAATCTCACGCAACTTGACTCGGCGATCATTCATAACGATATCGAGGATTTTCTTGATATTTTCTTCAGTAACCACCTATTTTGGCCTTCCTGTTGATGGTATTGTTGCAGTGCTTCTTCGGCCGCGTTTAAATTCAGCACTCCAATATTTTACCATGTAATCTGACGGAGCAGACTCATCGTAATGTTTATCGAGCTTTTCTTTTGTCTCTTTCGCCGTTTTCCCGAAAATTCGTGTTTTTCCATTTTTCAAGAAACACAAAAGTTGCTTACTTCAAACGACTACAACAAATAAACTAATCGATGGATTTGGGTGAAATTGTAACAGCTGACGTTTGACAGATCGTAATTTCTAAAAAACAAAACATTTTTGTGTATGTGCTGCCATCTAGCGCTAGGTAGTTTTATTTTCAATCCGCCCTCGTATTTGAAGTCCACGACACTCTACATGCATTTATTACCACTGCATCAGGCAATACAACGGTTAATCCCAGTTTATTTCATGAAAAACTTTAAAAAATTAAATATTATGTTATAATAAAGGTTTAACGACACTGTTTTGAGAGTTGTCTTTTATTTACTTAACAAAAGAAGAACACAGGATCGCCAAATTTAATATATAAAAATTAAAAATTCTGTAAAACAAAATTTTTCATTAAAGTTTCGAACAACAACTGTAGCAGTTATTGCTTGTTATTCACATAACCGAAACCAGGGACCAAGCATTTGGCGTTTTTGCGTTAAACAACATACCAAGGCCTTTTAAAAAACCATGTCTATATATGGCACTTTTGACTTAATTAATTTTAATATTAATTTATTTTAACCACGAATTGTGGCCAAAATGTTCCGCCTAAATGTATACTATTTGTATATTCGCTGCTTTCATTAGTAGTTTTTGCTATTTGGTAAATTTCTACCGACTCCGGTTCTAATCTTATATAAAAAAACATGGCATGTACTTCAGCTCTTTCTAATATACAGTCTAATATAACAGTGTAAAAACACATACAATTTTCTGGAATATTCTTATTTGATTTCTATATATATTGCTGATATATTTTTGTTAGAAACTACACTTTCTTGTATTTTTAATTAAATAACGCCTGCAGCGCAGACATTTAGCAACACTTAGATTTGTATTCAAATAAAATACTAAAGTTTATTATTAATTGAAATATGTGTCGTGAAGTTATATAAATAATTCTGGTTTTTTTTTCTATTTAAAATATTCATTTTTAAGATTAAAGTGCAATCTCTACTCATATAATTAAGCTCTCAAACATTTGTGATTAAGTTGTTGCCACATTGTCTCCCTCTACCACTCGTCTCGCACACTACACTATTTCGCAAAAACTACACACAAAATGTTCTCATACATTTTTATTTCAACTACATAACACAAACACAGGCTTAAAACCATAAAATGTTTGTCATAAAAATCCAATTTTTATGATAATTATGATTTACTGAAAATGTTTTTCGTTCTATAAACACACATAAGCAAGTATAATTTGAAAGTTTATTATCAACCGCCAATAAAATAAAAAAATAAAACGAATTCCATTAAATAGAATGAAGCTTTTTTATTTATTTTTTTGAAGGAAATCCTATTTACCAAAAAACAAAAAAGAATTCTAAATGCTTAACAAACATTAATTTTATTACATTTTTTTATTCTATTTACTTTTCTATGTAAGTATGCTTACAACATAATGTTGTATATAATAATGAACCATTTCCAAATATAGAAAAAATATTAAATTATTTTTAGCCAAATGGAAATATATCACTGGCCCTTATTGTAATGTACCTTATTGCTGCGTACTGTTTGAGTGAAATTTTCCACAAACGCAAGACTTCTACACACATCTAATTCATGGCTAAAAGCACAAACTATTATATTTCAAACAATAAAAGTAGACCAATATGGTAGTCGTTATTTGTTTGGTATGCCATACAAGAATATGTGGAACCAAATGGAAAATTCTAGAAAAGAAAAATGTTTCATTTTCGCCAAAGTTTTTTTGTTTGGAAAATGTCCGATGTGTTTTCCAATCATTAATTGTTTGTGCTTCGATTATGTTATTTGTTGTAATTGTATTGTGTGTACATTTGTATTTTGAAATTTTTCGGTATGGCCCGGTTTCCATGTATACTGATGTGTTGCTTTGAATTGTCCATCCATATCTCAAAGGGTAAATTTCAACATTTCTAATTGTATAAACAAAATTTAATTATTTTAATTTCAAAACAATCGGTATAGTTTCAAAATGTAAAATGTTTACATTGCAGTAAGAACACCAGAGTTTACGATTCGAACGAATCAATTGGCTAAATAAATTACAGATACCAAGCACACAAAAAAAAGAATTTAAATAAATTTTAAATGATATTGATTATGTGTCAAATCGAATAGAAAATTTATAGTTTCAATGATAACATCACAATCAAGATAGAGCAACAGAAAAAAAATCCAATTCATGATTTTTATAAAATTAACATAAATTTTCCAATTATTTTAATTTGGAAATTTCAATACACATCTACATACGTGGATACGAGTAATAAGAGTATATATCGATGTGTATTTGTTGATTTAATTGTAATCAAGATAAACTTAATTAAAATTAATTTATGACCTAAACGAAATTTGAATTGAAAAGTGGTTTCCATTGTGCTTTTGTATGTTTATAGTTATATACTATACTGACGGCTCCGTTCTTGGGTGCTTCATGTGTTACCTCGGTGGATGTTTGTTTAATAGCATAGCGCTCTTCGTTGCGCTTTTACTTTCACAATACATAGAGATACAGAAATGTATATAAATTCATTTCTTTAGGCTCCTGTGATATTGAACATGGTTCTTGAATCGATGCCCCACAATTTTTATTTTCGATTTCTTACGTGTAAGGTTAGGAACCATGGTATCGCACAGAATATATTAAAACAACAACAAATTTAAAAATGGGGTAAAAAGCATTTCACGTAATTTCATCGGGTTTGAGTGCGGGAGCGAGTGTGATGCTTTTTATTTCCGATGTCATGACGCAGCATCAATTACCAGTTTAAAAAAATGAAGCGATGCTTATTTTGTCAGAAAATCAGATTATGAACCATACACAAAGGCTTCGGATAAATTTATTGTATTTATAACAACAAGAAACTCAGGAAAATTTAAACGGTGATATGGAACGTGCTAAGCCTTCTAAGACCTGGAGATTTCCAGAATCTTTCGAACCAAGCGAAAAATTACACATTCAACGTGCGTGAATTACAAGAGCTTAGATGATCTGGGAGTTGGATCCATAATACAAATAATGGTTATACTCTCCACTATAGTGGCCATCAGAAAAGAGGAAAATTTGAATTCGATTTCCCATCTACCGGCGAGTATAGCAATTACAAAACTACCATTCAATCAACATTTGATTGAGAAATGGTCGAGTTCGTTTCAGATGGTCCAGAACTTCTTCAGACAATAATGTTAGATACGTTTTCCATTCAATATACCCAATCCAGTGTTGTCCCATCCTACACATTTCGAAAATTATTGATGTTTTGGCTTTCGAAAATGATTGGTGTTTTGGCAAATGAATCATGATTTGGTTTCATTTCTACTTCACGTTTGAAAATTTCGAACCGTAAGACTTCGGTAATGGCAATGATGCACTCCTATATAAATATATGTATATGGTATGCTCGGATTTCAGAATAATAAGAAACAATGGACATTTCTTGCATATAAGTTAGCTGTGTCATTAATTCTGTAACAGCCATCAAACCGTACAAATTTTATTCCGGAAGAACCAGTCAAATACTCCAATATTTATATGAAGCTTGTAAATCCATCGGGCAAAAAAATTCGATTGTAAACACAACTTATTCGTGTGGCCGCCATATCTGCATTCCGCCCGACAAGTTGCCCTTGGGTGAAGATAAAGCCGATGCGTAACAACATTTTCCAAAAATCATTCAAGAATGCTACTTACATCCAACATTTCCAAACCCATCAGGTAGTGAAATTCTAAACTTCCAAAAAACATTTTAGAATCCCATCATAAACGAGTCAGAAGCCGTATCTCAAAAATTCTTCCAAAAATCACTTTAGAATAACATTTTCATAAAACTGGCGGCCATATTCCAGAACTTCTACAAAATCCCATCATAATTGGTAAACAAATCGACGTGTTCTGTTCTAGGTGACCGTATTTCAGAATATCTCCTACAATTCTTATTGGAACCCCATTTTTATCCAACATGCCGAAATTCATCATGATCGGTGGAGAAATGGCCGAGTTCTTATACGAAATACATGATGAAATAATATAAAAAAAATTTTTAGGGTAATCGAAATCCAGGTCACTAAATGTATTAAGCGATAAACTGTCCACACGATAAACTGGTTTACGATAAATTGTTCACTATAAATTAGTGAACAACAACAGAATAAGCTGCTCTAGACCGTGATCAATTATATTTTGATTTTTTAAACAATTTACAAAATATTAAAATTTGTGCTTCGTACTCACTGAATCGAATCCTAAAGAGCTTAGTTCATATCTTGCATTATATTATTGAATAAAGTTCATTTAGGCTTGTTCTCGTTGAGAACAACTCTTGGTTTTATGTAGAGTACAACAGAGTTCATCAAGAAACTTAATAATTCCTGAACTGACGAAACAGAGAAATTTTTAGTACACAATTTTTTGATTGTTACTTACTTCTTTTTCAACTGGAAATTTACAATAAAAATGACAGTTGTATTGTATATGCGTATATATCGGCTCAAATAGTAGTTAATGGACAATAATACGTAAGTACTATAAATACAGTAAACCTTCGATTTAACGGACCCTCGATTTAGCGGACAATTTTTTATTTTCCAATTTTCGGTTGCCGATTATGATGGGATTGGGTATGTTGGATGGAAATCGGATTCTTAAATGATTTTGGGAAGAAGTTCTGGAATATCGCCACCTGGGGCGGGATTATGTATACTGGATGGAAATGAGATTTTTAAATGATTATGAGAAGGAATTCTGAAATAACCGAACCGATCATAATTGCTAAAAAAATGACTGAGTTCCTTCCCAGATGGCCATATTCCAGAACTTCTTCCCAAAATCAACTAAGAATCCCACTTCCATCCAGCATAAACAATCCCAACATAATCGGCTAAGAAATTCCTGACTTCCGTCCCAGATTAAATTCGATCGAATCGATTAAATTAAAAACATTCGGATTTAACTGACACCCTCAATTAGTCTGTTAAATCGAGGTTTTACTGTAGTTTACTTGGTCCGTATTCAAAAATTGGTTAATGCATAAATTAATTAGAAGGATAAATTAATTCACTTTCTTGGGCGTATCCATTCTCGATTACAACTCATCCTTAAGTTTATCATTCGGTTACCATATTTAACTAGAAGTGATACTACTCCATTAAATTCACCTATCATTGTTTTTTCTTTTGATCCAAATCTCTTTCCAGTTGCCAGAATAGCTGTATCGTCTGCAAATGTAGCTATGGTAGCACGTTCTGTATTTGGCATATCTTTGGTGTACAGGATATACAAATAGGACCCAGTACGCTACCTTGTGGTATGGCTGCTGCAGTTCTCTTTAGTTTAGAGTACTCTCCGTTATATTTTACACGGAATTTCCGATCTGAAATGTAAAATTTAAGAATTTGATAGAAACCTGATGCCAAACTTTGTGAAAGCTTGTGATACATCTTAGAAGATACTGGAGCATATATTCTATTTCTCAAGTGCGTCTTCTATAATGTCCGTTATCCTGTGAACTTGTTCTTTCGTAGAGTGATTTTCCCTAAATCCATTGGTGTGGCAGAATTAAATTTCGTTCTTCTATTATTGGCTTGAGCCTCTTAAGCAGATATTTTTTAAATAATTTTGAAATGACAGGAAGTATTGAAATCGGCCTGTACGCCTTTTTGTCGTTTGCTGGTTTGCCTGGTTTATGAATCATAATTACTTCAGTAACCTTCCACTGTCGTGAGGCATATTTTAGTCTGAAGGCAGCATTGATTATTTGAGCCAATTTTCATGATCCTTTGTCGGGAATGGCTTTTACAACTTGGCCAGTAATTAAATCATAAGCTTTGGCATTTAAATTGTAACGGGTGTTTTTTTAGGAGGTTTGTTTTTCCGATAGATGTCGTTTTATTTTATGACAGTTGTTTTGACAGCTCAAAGTGGCATTTCTACTCAGTATTGTTTGGCAAATCATTATGAATAGGTTAACTCCAGAACAACGTTTTCAAATCGTGGAAATTTATTTTCAAAATCAGTGTTCAATTAAAAATGTTTATAGAGCACTTCGTGAATTTTATGGTGCACATAATCGTCCGTCAGAGACCACCATAAAGAACGTAATTACCAAATTTCGGTCTACATTCACTCTTTTGGATGCCAAGCCACCGACAAGAATGAGAAGAGTTCGTACAGAAGAAAATATTGCTGTCGTTGAGGCCAGTGTCGAAGAAAACGACAATTTATCGATTCGTCGTCGTGCTCAGCAAATTGGACTTTGTCCATCGACTTTATGGAAAATTTTACGTAAAGATTTGGGTTTGGTGCCATACAAAATTCAATTGGTGCAAGAATTAAAGCCACACGACCATCGTTTGCGCCGTGAATTCAGTGATTGGTCGTTAAATCAATTGAACGAAGATCCATTTTTTTACCGTAAAATTCTCTTCAGTGATGAGGCGCATTTTTGGTTAAATGGATACGTCAACAAACAAAATTGTCGCATTTGGAGCAAAGATAATCCACACGCCGTTCTAGAATTACCAATGCATCCTGATAAATGTACTGTTTGGTGCGGTCTATGGGCTGGTGGGATCATCGGTCCATATTTCTTTAAAAATGAGGAAGGACGACGCGTTACCGTGAATGGAAATCGATACAGAACCATGTTAAATGAGTTTTTGTTGTCAAATCTTGAAGATATGGATATGAATGAAATGTGGTTTCAACAAGATGGTGCCACTTGCCATACAGCACGTGAAACAATCGACTTATTGAAAGAAACTTTCAACGACAACATTATTTCGAGAAATGGTCCGGTGAATTGGCCTCCGCGTTCGTGCGATTTGACGCCACTCGATTACTTTTTGTGGGGATACGTGAAGTCATTGGTTTATGTGGATAAACCTCAATCGATTGACGCTTTGGAAACCAATATTCAACGTGTCATTGCTGACATACGCCCTCAAATGCTTGAAAAAGTGCTGGAAAATTGGACCTCCAGAATGACATTTGTGAAAAATAGTCGTGGTAGCCATATGCCAGAAATTGTGTTTAAATGTTAAATGCCAAAAAATTATCTACCAAATAAAAAAAAATTTTGGTCATTTCATAATTTTATATGTGTTTTATTCAAAAAAAAATCGGCAACCTCTTAAAAAAACACCCTTTACTTGATCTCATCTTTCAATTCCTGTAATGTTACAGATCGTATATTATGGTCATCAATTTTGCTAATTGCTGTTATGTTTTCATCTGCAGTTTGCCTAGGTAACGGTTGAAAGGCGGCACATGCCTTTTGGCTATTTTAATCCCTTTGTTGCATTCCAAAGGGAGTAATCAGTGTCCAGTCCAGTGGGATCACTTAAGTACTTGTTAATAGTTTCGTTCTTAATTTCTTTTATAAGTTATTTCAGATTATTGCACAGATAGTTGAGGATTGAGGATTTTTTTGTTTTCCGAGGCGTGTGTCCTTTGTGACCTAGGTCTTTCGTGCCTTCCGCTTTTTCCTAACTAATCCCCAGAGTTCAAGAGGATAATTTTGGTTTATACGGGATTCGGTATGATTACTAGGAGAACTTTATCATGCTGCTTATTGAATAATACTATTAAGTACCTCCAGTTCGTATTCCAATTGTACCGACGTTTTAATTGGTACTTGAAGGTTCATTTGCCCTTCAGTTAGTTATTGGAATAAGTCCCACTCAGTTTTGTTATTTGTTAGCTTAGGCAAGATATCCTTATTAATTATCATTGTGCTGAGTGCTATGATAACAGGTGAATGGTGAACATCCCCTCGCTATTTTCGAGACACTTGTAATCTTCGAAAATTCCTGTGGTTACATGTAAATCAATGAGATCTGCAATTTTATTTATATCAGCGGGCCAATATGTTGGTTTACCTCCAGAATGAAACTCGCAGTTGTTTATCCGTCCTGCTTCGAAAAGCTCTTTTTCTTTTCGGGTTGTAAGTCTTGATCCCCAGTAGGTGTGTTTGCATAAAAGTCACCACCAATGCTAAAGTTGGATGCTAGTGATCTAAAGAGTCTGCTATAATCTTTTTTGTTTAGATTATAGCGTGGAGGGCAGTAGATACAGGAAATACTGTATTCTTTATTATTTTTAGTTTCAACTTTTATGTCTTGAAGTTGCATACTTTCTTCTTCGATACCAGATTCTGATGATTACTGATTATCCTCCCCTCGCTTTTCCCCCTGGATAACATTCATAATCACGTATTTTAATAAATGATGTTTCTGTCAAATGGCTTTCCGATATAAGACATATATTTATTTTTTCTAAACTTATAAAAATTTCTAACTCTGGTACATGCTGCACTAGTCCGTTCGCGTTAATTTTTAATGTTCTGCTCATTTTAATATTAGAGGGCTGTTGCCCCGTTCGTGGTTTCTTGCTTTTCTAGATGCTTATATAAAGCTTCTCGACCACATTCTTGCTTTGCTAGCCTAGCATTTATGGCCTCTATGCTTCTACATATCCTTTCAAGAGGGCCGTCAATAATAGTAGATGATTGTTTTACAATTTGCGAGTAGATTTTCCGCCCTGTACCTATAACTGGTGGATTAACCTTAGAGTTTTAAGGAAACTGATACATTTTGTTTCTTAGCCTTTGGAGTTATTTGGCTACTTCACATCCTCTGTAATTCCCAAGATGATGTCCATTATAGTTTATCCATATTGCACGGTTGTTTCTACTCTCCTTATACTCGTTCATGTTGTGTCTTCCAGCACATTTTACGCATTTAGGCTCCCGACCGCAATATTTTCGCGTGTGGTTGAAACTTTGGCATTTTTTGCATTGAGGTATTAGTCTCGTGTTTTTCTTTAAGGGTTCTACTTTAACTAAGTAAGCATAAAGAGTGGGAGCCCTCTTTTTTTACTTCATTGTACATCTCTCCCTCGTTTTAGGATATTTACTGCATATTCAATTTGCATATCTTAGGCCTTTAGGTCCTATATTATATCCTTCTTCTTACACGTTGAATGAAGGCCTCTGGCTATAACCTTAATTGCACAGTTGTTTTTATTTTTGTATGTGAACTATTCTTTACCTTCCTCATTAAGCTTTGTGGCTAGTGCTCTATATGTATCGGAATCTAGTGTATTGATTTTCCACGCGTTATTCTTTAGTGACACTACTCCGTACTCCTTAGTCACTGATTTCATTATGGTTTGTATATGCAAGCAAAATCTGTTATGCTGAATACATTAATTAGTGGAGGAGCCTTTTCTTTCGGTGCAACCTTTTGTTGTTGATTTTCTTGCTGTTGTTTTTGTTGCTGACGTGCTGTACTAGTATTAGTAACACCAGTTATAGTAGCTTGCGGTTGTTCTCCAACTTCAGGCGAGAATTCTGCGCTTTGTTTTTTGGTAGGTTTTTCTTTCGTTTTCAGTACCCAAACTGTTTCTCTAGCGAGTTTCTCTTTTACAGAAAGGAACTCGATGTTATAACTGGTGTATGTACTTGCTTCGTTATAGCTAGTTAGAGGATTTTCAGAAATCTCCATTTTCATTTCTTTGGGCTTCTTTAGTTCTTCAGTTTCTTTTTTTAGTTTGTCAACGTTGCTTCTTAGTTGGGTTATAAGTGTTTTTACTTCACTTAGTTTCCGACAGAGTTCAGCGTTTTCATTTTTCATCTGATTTGCTGAGTTAGTTTGTCTAGTTGGTGATCTTGAAAACTTTGAGCTACTTATGAATGGGTATATCAATGATTGGCTCAACCCAGAATCCTCGGGAACCAGCCTCGTTAGAGAGTAGATTAGCCAACTTGATAGTTGGTGTACCACCACCAGGGGTATTTTCTCTTTTTTCCGTTGTATTCATTGCTTTAATTGGTCAGGTTATACCTCCCAACACTAACAAAATAATAAATTATTTTTCACCCAACAGCCGGTAACATAATTTTTAATTAATATTATTGTAGAACTTTTTCATATATTTGATTATACTGCCATCTATAGTCAAAGATTGGAACCGTCGACATGAAATGAAGTCATTAAGCAAAATGTTTAAAGCAGTGAGGCCATTATTATCTAGGTGCACTGGATACACAACATTTATATGGCTGCCGCATTAAAACATTACACGAGTTCTAAAAAATAAATATTTTCATAAATATTCGGGGTGTACATACAGGAACTGCATAAAGCAGAGAGAAACGGGAGTATTATGTTAGAAATGGCTTAAATAGGATTAAACTTTAAAAGGAGAAATTATTATTTCGACTCCGGATTAATTTCATTGGTCGCATAATTGCGTCTTAAGTGGACTGGTCTCTAGACTCTAAGGGCACCCAATGGGAAGATAGCAATGTGTCGTTTGCGGCAGAAATATTCAATAAGAATAGAAAAAAATTAACCTGAAGATTTAATAAAAATTATGAAAGACTATTTGCGAACGGTAGCAGAGGAATCAAAAATGTCAAACGACCCCATCGAAGAAGCCACTAAAATTTACAATGTCAGTGATTTCCTGATCTTTAGTTTGTTCTTTTGTTTGTATTTGTTTGCTCTCCTGTACCTCAACAGGTTTTAATACACCGTCTTGGTGATCAGCAACGACTTCTGCTTTTTGTTCATCGCTTCTTGCTCAACATCCATTGCTTGTTCTTTTAGGTGGAATCTGAGTTATTGGGCTTTTTATTCATTTTCAGTATTTTTGTCCTTCTTCGTTGGATCAAATTATTTAGTATATTTTTAATAGTCGGCATCTTTGTGTGCTGCCATTTCTTTCTGATTTTTCGTTTTCTGCTAATTTATTTTTGGTGATTCCAATATTTTAATATCCTTTGGATTTCGCGGGTATTATTTCACTTTTCAACTTCTTCACCCACATATTCTCTCTTTTTAAGAGGTACATTCATCTTTATTCTATTACTTGGTTCTTATTTGAATCCTTCCCAATCCGTACATGTATTTGTCAAGGTGGGACTGCTTGGTTTGAGTATTATTTTATCGCTAAGGCCAGGGAGTATATACGAGTGGCCAGAGCTCGAGTAGAAACCTTCTTCGATACTAACGCAAGTTATCCATAATTTACTAGATATAAAGAAATCAAGTTATAGTAGATTGGGATTTTTATTAACGTCTGTGGCCCAGAAAGCTGGTTTTCCAGTAGAGGGCCTATTACAACCACATTTTGTCACTGTTATTATATCGTGGTGGACTGTAAACTGTGGAAATGGTTTCTAAATGATTTTTCGTCCTGATGCTGATTCTGTTTGACTATGTACTGCTTTTTTTAAGACCCTTCCCCACCGTCCGATTTGTTCATATTATTTGCTTTATAATAGCTTTTCTGATTAGATGATAATTTTTCTGATTTGATTCATGAGTCTAGGTTATAACGTTTTAAACACTTAACTTTTCAATTCGTACAGCAAACTTTAAATTTTCATGCACAGCACATCTAACTATGCCAAGATTTCTGATTAGAAAAAATATTCTAAAATAAATATCGCATACTTTAAAGCAGTCGCTACCTTCTAGAATTGTCGTGCAGCTCAAAGAATTTAAGATCCGGTCCCAAAAAGTCAATAGTCTTAAAACCTTTACATTACCATACGTTTTGGCATTTATTAAGGCGGATTTTAATATGTATGAGTCAGTATTCACACCAGACACGGAGAATTAAACACTTGATTATTTAATGTAAATAGGGCGATTAGGGGGCTCCGAATGATTCCCAATAAAAATATTCGAAAACTATCTACTAAATCTTGAAACAAACTGGTTCCAAAAAATATTTTTTCATCATCGTCCTTCCCACGCGAAACATTTATTTATTTAAGTTTTTCTTAATCTTTATTTCCGCAAATAAAATTACTCGCAATTTTTATTTACGGCTAGAAGTTCTAAAAGTTTAAAACTAAAATAAACTTAAGTTTAAACGCAAATTGGCTGGCTTCTAACAAATTTTTTGTGCAAAGAAAATGTTGTTATTCAATTTGGAGGCGATTGCAATTAAAAATTCATTTTGACTACATTTTTTTTTTCTCCTGGGTACCATGCAGCACCTAAACGGCGATTAAAATGTTTAATAAGTTTGATTGGCCAGGATCAGTTTTGCATGGTTCTGTCTAATATTTGATTCAGATTAATACAACGATTATCAGGAAAACCGAAAACTTTCGAAATATCTAATTCACAAACCATATGTAAGCTCTGTAACTGTAAAATTTGCAATATGTACTAAAATGGTATTCATAAAATGTAACGCGGCTCTATAAACAGAACTTTTGTTCTATAACTTTGCAGCACCAAATTTGATGACGTAAAGTTACAATTGCCATTTTCCGAAACGATTCTTGTAAGTATGCTGTTACCAATAATATCGCTATACCAACAAAAGTTGAAGCTAATGACAATGGTAGTTGTTGAGCTTTTAGATAAAATATATTTATTTTTATATTTATTACTTTTCTTATACACGCCCAAATGTTGATAGTGCAATACATAGACGTACAGTCGAAACAAATAGTTTGTCACACAGAAAATATATGGTTCTAAAGATATACAAACGAATGCCGCCTACTGTACTAATTTGTTGTTTGACAACTGTACAATACATTCGTATTTTTATTTACTTCTTAATTAATTTACATAAAATTAAATATTTTTATGGTTGGCATTGGTAATTAAAAATTTGGAAACGAATTATAATTTTTTTGAATTATTTTTAACTTATGCTAATCTCATATACGTGTTTTTTAAAAATTGAGGCATAACTTTCATATTAAATATCTTTCTAAAACCGGTGAAAAATTCCCCGAGGGTTGCCTTTATATGATGAATTCCAAAATTGATCTATACGAGTACACTCAATCCGATGGCATTCATAGCTCTGAATAGATGCCTCTAGAATTACTTGATTACGGTTTTCAAACGGAGTGGTTTTCTTAAATTGGTGAAAAATTCCACGAAGGTCGCGTTAATATGGTGTATTATCAAAATTACATAGCAGAAATAATAGAAGCAACAACTAATAATAATATTTGATAATATAATTAAATCTGCTTGAATTAATCTCGCATGATATATTTTTGGGGGTAAAGAAGTTCATGTTATCTCTGATGGGGAGTTATTTCTCAAGTTTCTTAACATGTTCAGAAATAAAACCTTTAAAATTGTAGTACGGAGCATAATTATTATTAGCAACTGTTTCGACTTGTATTTGATAAAAGGGAAACAAAGGGGTTTGGCATAATACAGATAATTCCAAAAATAACTTTTAAAAAACAAAATTTATATAAATTCAACAAGGAGATGACAATAGATTACAACCTTTTTCATAAAAAAAACCTCATCTCGCATAATGTTTATGTATTTTTTGTCTAAATTTAGCAAAAAGCTTTCTCTTATACTATAATATTTACATAAATAAATCTACATATACACAATATTTTCTTATTTGTGCACATCTTATTTGAGCACACAGCCAAGACACGAAAACACACAAGGTACTAGGTACCTACGTACTTTCCATATACGAGAGAGATACAGAATGGATAAAAAGCAAAATCAAAATAATTATTTACCTCGTTAAAAATTCCCTGTCTTAAACGTAGCAAAAAGCACACCGAAAATAAAAAGCTTGTATTAAATCCATAAAACAAATTTTTCCCGAGCACAAATAATTTAAACGGATAATCCTTGTCTTATAATAATATAAATCGATTGTTAAAAAAAAAGCAAAAATAAGAAAAATCTAATAATATTTTATCTAAATAAAATATATTTATTTTTTTTTTGCTGTAACGTTTGTGTAACGTTCCAAATTCCATTTTGATGAAATATTTAAAAAATAAAATGTTTGGCACATCCAATATGTAATCGCTCGTACGTAGAAGAAAATTACACCGTGTATGTGTGTGTGCACACGTTAGAAAATAAATAGAAGAAAATTTGACATCGTACATCATAATACTTTCATGAAAAACAAAATGAAACAAAACAACAACAGCAACAATAAATTCGGAAGGAAACAAGTTTTTTTCTTATGCTTTTCCTTTTTTCCTTAAGTTCCCTAAACATTATGTTTGTATATATGTCATATTTTCGTCTTGTATTTATTTTTCATTCATCTTCTTATACAATTTTCTTCTCAGTGCTTTTTTTTCTTGTGTGTGTGTGTGTGCGTGTGTGTTTTCAACGTCTTTTAAATCCTCCAATCACAATTTTCTTTTCTTCTGTTTTTTAACCCCAATTTTAACTCTCAACTGTGTTGTTTATGTACATACGTGTGTTTTTTACATGTGTATTTTGTTTTTGTGTGAGCTTTCTTCGTAACTGGTGCGCCTTTTTATTTTTGGAGAGTATAAAGGGAGGTCATATGACATATTTTTTTCCTAAATTGGTTTTTGACATAAAATCATGATAAAAAAAGACAACAAACACAAAATAAAAACAAACATTTTTTCTACTTTGCTTTGTTGAAAAAAGAAAATTATGACATATTAGAAGATTAGATTTTTTTTTCTTCTTAAGTACTTAAGAAATATGAATGATTTTCAAAACATGAAGATAAAGAAGACTGAGATATCAAAAATGGCAATTATTTAATTGCCATGGTTTTGAGAGGAAGATAAATTAGGAAAAGTACTTGATATTGTTGTCAAAATATTTGACAAGTAAGCAAGATGTATTTTTCTATGTATGTATAGACATGATATTTCTAGTAGGCGTGTAAGTGATGCTCAAAGCGATACTTAATCCAGTTGCCGTGAGGTTATGTTTATTAAAAATTACATATAATTAGCTAGTTAGTGATATTATAATACGATGCGTAATGGAAATTTGCGTCGAGTACTAACTAATTGTCATATGAAGTATTTTCTGTAGTATAATAGAGTCCTGAAATTATAGGGTGAAAATATAGGTCGGGTGAAAATTTGCAAATTTCCGAAAATTTTCCTAAGAAAAATTAAATTAAATTTGTTTAATAATGGAAGCATTTCCACAATTTCCCTTATATTTCCCTACACATATACGTACACGTTATATATTGTGGGGGGGTTGAAATATTTCGATCAATATATACTGAGAGGGAACCGAAACGTAACATTGCAATGATGATAAGAAGAAACATTTCTTATGGATGGCATGGTTAACTGAAAATAAATCATCAAATTAAATGACTCACTTTTATCATAACGTCTCCATACATTTTCCTGTTAACTGGGTGGCGAAGGAATTTTTCCGATATTTTCATTTTTATTCCACGCAATTTTTTCCCATTTATTTTCCGAATATTAGGTTTGTGTGTACGGGGTAAATAAGACAAGGACTAAATATATATATAACGGGGTTTTGTTACCACACTTAGTAATATCAGTTGTATAGTGTTAAATAGAGTATAATAAATTTTAATACGGGCTGTTACACTATATAGTATATCGTAGATGTGATGGTAGAATCCAATGGAAAAAGCCTCATAACGATTTGATCACGCTTTTTTATTTTTTGTTGTATGTGTGTTACTAAAATATCAGTACGTGATTTGAATAATCTTTTAAGTTTACAATTGATTAATATTTGATGATTTTCGATAATTTTACAAAGTCAGGACTGTGAAATATTAATGATAATACCACTCGAGTACAAAATAGTTATTTTAGTATCTGAGACTTAAAATGATTATTTTTCTTCATCTAA
Organism: Nephrotoma guestfalica; assembly: GCA_963691935.1. NCBI lineage: Eukaryota > Metazoa > Arthropoda > Insecta > Diptera > Tipulidae > Nephrotoma > Nephrotoma guestfalica. The sequence goes on from OY829913.1 coordinate 21,201,322, forward strand.
TGTAGACCTGTGATGTCTACACAGGTTGTTCAACCGACACTAACCACTTATGACAACAATAAAATTTCGATGAGTCCACTCATACTTACCTTGTCATTCACTTTGGTTACCTAGAAAAATTACAACAAATCACAACTAATTAGCTACCTAAACCAACAATATTAATTTAAGATAAATGTTATTTATTACGGCAGTGAAGTTTCTAACAAAAAATTAACAAGTATACGTATATGATTCCAATTGGATTATTAAACTTCTTTCGTGTATTAGTTTTACACTGTAAAAACATATTTTTTAACGAGACAGATACTAAGGTACAATACAAAAAGGTACTAAGTATTGTTCTAAGATGTAACAAACAATTTAAAAAGCAATAGTTATAAACTGTCCATTTGCCATTTCCCTGCGGTTTCCTCAATTTCCAATTTTTTATTTAATTTGTATGGCACAACACCTCCACCTGCTTGAGTAGTTTATATGACGACTAAGATTATGAAGATCTCAGGGATTCTTCTAAGACGTCATCAGGAGGTTACAATAGCTCCATATATTAAGTAATAAACTATATGCCATGTCCCGGCGGTTTCCCCAATTTTATTTATTTTATTTTATTTGTATGGCCCAACGCATTGACTTGTTTGAGTAGTTTATAGGTCGACTAAAATTATGAGGATCACAGGGATTCTTGTAAGACGTCATCTGCAGCTTACAGTAGACCCATGTACGTACTACGTATTCGATAGTGCGTTTAATACTTAATATGTAATGTGAAATGCCATCTAGTGGTATTCATTTGTTATATAGAGAGCCCTCCATAGTAAATGTACAACATTTTTGTAACTAATATTGTAAATTGGAAAATAAAGTAGTCTCACTGTAACCACCAAAGTGTCATCAGCAATTTTTATTATTATCGTCATCCACGACAAAAATTAAAATAAATTGATAAAAATAGAATTTTATCTTTTTATTTTTTAATGATTTTTTGGTCCTTCGAGCCGGATCAGCGACACGTGGCGAATGTACCCTAGAAATACGGGATTATCGAAATAAGCAGTTATTGAAATTCCAGCAATTTACCAACCAAAAGAGGAAACCATCCATCCCAAAATCCAGGTAACCATTTTTATTTATTTTTTCTCGTTTCCCCCGAATTTCATTAAACTTATCATGTGTTTGAATACAGGTTTATTTTGGTAAAATGCCTCTAGAATCCACTCTCGATCGCCTCGATGCGCTTGTACAACGTAAGGCCGTGATTAAAGGCCAGGTAACCAAAATAGCTAACTTCGTTAATGGAAATGATTGCGATATTGACGGATTGAATTCCCATTTGTCCACGAATTGGTACACGAATTCTATAATCAGTTTATCGCCACCGAAGATGGCGACAATACTTCCCACTGGTTACGAAAATCCAATCATTAATTCATAAATTCAGTCTTCAATCAATTACCAAATTGGATGATAGTATGGATCACACTGTGCTTACTAATTTCAAATCAGATTTTAAACTACCAAGACTAACGCTTCCTACTTTCGACGGTAATTACAAGAATTGGCAATTCTTTTATGATATTTTCATTTCGGTCGAAACCTACATTCGAGATTTTTTATCGCTACCCAAAATTAGTTCAAATCCTTCTTCAACTCACTTAATGAAAATGTTCGATACTTTAGATGAAACCATTTGTGGATTGAAATCGCTTGGTCCCAAAGCGGTTAAACGTGATCCTTGGATCATTTATTTGGCTACAGAGAATCTCGATGAAGAATCTAAACGGATATGGAAATATGAGACGTCAGAAACCGAGTTTCCTACGACGGATGAACTGTTGACATTCGTATCCAAGAGAATTGATGCATTAGGAGAATCTGGTGCGAAACGTAGCCACAATCCGCCGAGCCTACCTACCACATCCAAATCATTCCACAAATTCCAACAAATCAAAAGATGTTGTTTTAACTGTTTAAGCGATGAACATACCGCAACCAGCTGTAAAAATAGTAAAAGCTGTTTTAAGTGTAATAAGAGACATAATTCCTTACTACATATTCCTCAAATTAATTAGTTCCATAGTTCCGGACCATCATGCATGGTATCACAATCCGCCTACTCCGAATCAACCGCACAACATGGAACAGATCGTCCGATACTGAATAACTCCGTTGAACCGGCCAAATCTCGAACCATGATAGCCAATTATATTGAACCAAAACGACCTATGATAGCCGTCCTCCCTACGGCCGAAATTGAGATTGAAGATGGTTGCGGGAATTGGACGAAATTTCGAGCATTACTCGACTCAGCGTCAACACATTCATTTGCCACAGAAATGTGTGTCAACCACTTAAGGATTCCAAGATCAAAGGCTAATAATATTTCAGTTGAAACATTGAATAATTCTAATGCTGGATTGTCAAAAGGAGTAGCAAATTGAAAAATCCGTTCTTGTGTAGATCATGACTATGTTATCAGTACAAGAGCTTATATCCTTCCTACGATTTGCTCTAAATTGCAAATGGCATTTATTGATGATGATAAGTCATACTTCAATTCTCTTAAACCCTTAGCTGATCCCAATTTTAACACGCCATCCCACATCGATATCTTACTTGGTTGCGAACACCTATTCCACGCATTGATTGACGGTAAAGTAGCACATATGGAGAATACCCTTGTCCCGCGAAACAACCGATTTGGCTGAATTATGGGAGGAAACTTCAAATTAGCTGATCCAACCACCATTGCCAATGATCATTTAAATTCATTACATGTTCAGTTAAAGAACGACTCGTTAGAATGGTCCAATATAGCGAACTTGCTCCAGAGGTTTTGGGAAACTGAGAAAATAACCACCAAGCCAAACATGAATGATGAGAAAATGAAGTCCGTGAATTTATTCAATGAAAATGTAATTGACACCTAATATTTGTAACACTTAAAAAATGACCTGAACTAATTTTGTTTGAAAGTTAATTTACAACCTTTTTGCTAAATCATTTTTTCGTAAATGCTATATACTTTTCAAAACAAGGGCCGCAGTGGCTGAAAAGTTCAACCTAGCCAACAACAAAATTTGTTATTGTTAATTTAATGTTGATGCAAAAGCACTGAAAGAAGCAGGCATCATGGAACGCAAATCAATAACCACATTTACAACAACAGTGGAAAAACCAGTGGTTGAATTCAATCGATTCTCATTCGTAGTATTGCATACTGTCTACGCTTTGTATTAAATACAAAGGCTAAAACCAAAAATGCATCCAAGCTCAACCCAGAGGAACTCAAGATAGCGCTAAGGGTAATAATCAAAGTCGCACAGAAAGAAACCTTTGAAATAGAACTTACGAAATTAAGATCAAACGAAAATTTACCAAAGGACAGCACAATACTGACATTGAATCCCTTCATCGACGGAAATGGTCTACTACGAGTATGTGGTAGACTAACCAATTCAAACCTATCGTTCGACGAAACACATCCAAAAATAATGCCACAAGTTGTCAAGGTTGCCCATCAAAGAAGATTTAAAAACTCTACATGGAGGCAATCAAGCAACGTTATCATATTTGAGAGCGCAGTATTGAGTAATAAATGCCAATAATACAATTCGTACCACCAGAGCAAAGAAATTTGCATCAACACAACTAATGGGTATGTTACCAAAAGAGCGAGTAACACCAGCCCCACCGTTCACAAACAGCGGAGTAGACTATGCCGGTCCAATTAGTATAAAATTGTGGAAAGGCCACAGTAATAAAACAACAAAAGGGTACATTGCCATTTTTATATGCCTAGCCACAAAGGCAATCCAACTAGAACTTGTAAGCGACTTGTCAGCTTGATACAGATGCTTTCTTAGCCGCATATCGGTGATTCGTTTCAAGAAGAGGAATTTGTCTGAAAATATTCAGTTATTGCGGGATTAACTTCGTTGGAGCAGATACATAATTACAAGGGCAGGTAAAACAACAGGAAGGAGAACTTAAAAACAAAGTGGCACAGATGGGAACTGAATGGCACTTCTTGCCCCCGGGAAGTCCTCATTTTGGAGGTTTGTGGGAGGCCGGAGTCAAATCATCGAAACAATATCTCCGGAAAGTAGTAGGAACTCACACGTTAACCTTCGAGGAGCTTGCAACGCTTCTAGCTCAAATAGAAGCATGTTTGAACTCCCGGCCATTAGCCCCTCTCTCAAACGATTCAGATCAAGACGGTGTTTTAAGTCCGGCACATTCTTAATAGAGAGAGCTATTATAGCAATATCCCAGCCTGACATTGAAGATATCAAGACCGTTACAAGGTGGAATTTGCTGACAAAGCTCGGACTATCTCTCACGATTACAACGTAGGCCAAAATGGTTACAATAACAATCGAACTACATCCGAGACAAGATGGACTAGTCAGTGTAGTTACACTCAAATATAAGAACAACACGTTGAAGAGGAGTCTCACGAAAGTAAGCCATTTTTCATTGATTAACGAGTCTGAAGACCACGTGAACATGTACTCCAAGAATAGTAACCCTGCTCAGTCGGTAATAGACAAAAGAGAAAATCAGTATCAACCAACAACACAAAAAATAACCACAACCATGCAAGACGACAACACGCAGTTCAAAGAAATCAACCAAAAAGTGAGAAAGCAGCCCCAAAGACGAGCAAAGCCAAATCATCTAGTGTTAGCAATGCTCTCAACTTGCTGTCTACTAGGGTTCGCGCAAGCCCAGATTAAAGTCACTCCATTTAACCATTCAACAGGAATATACTTCGAGGTTCTAGGTAAACTCGAGGTGGTAGCTATGAAGTTGACATTAGTAATTTATTACAACATGACGAGCTACTGGGAGGAGATGGAAGCCTTTAAGCGAGCAAAGTCGAATTGGAGGCAGCTTGCATGGAGCTCTCTAACTTAAGCTGCGATATAATCCTACAACAGCGCCAGTGGCAATTCAAAAACTTGGTCGCAGATAACGAGGTGCTGCTGACAATCAACAAGGCACGGCGGCGAATGAAACGGGGCTTGGGAGATACGGTAGGTCTTATGTTTGGTGACATGTTTGGACTTCTCACCCAACGTGAAGCTGACCAATATGAAGTCCAATTTGAGAATATGAACAACAACGAAAATCATCTAATGGTACTGATGAGAAACCAAAACAGCAGAGCAACAGAAACTAAAATTGGAAATCGAGTTGTTGAACGAGTATCGAACATACGAAGGTAGGGTCCGCTCAATACTAACAAGCATGATACAATTGACTCTAATACTAAAAAACCTAGAGGATACAGAACACAGCATCCAGCATCCATTGATACTTTCCCCGTCACAGCTAGAGGATCAACTACAATTTATTCGTCAACAAATATCGCTTCAATAACCATACCGGGACGCAATATTCATGAACTCATTCATATATCAAAGCATGAATATACGTAGCAGAGTAACACGACGTAATGTGATAATTGAAATCATCATACCGTTAGCCGTAATTCGAGTTCCTGATATTAATCATAACAACACTCAATCAATCATTTTTACATCAACAAAGTACCTAGCAGTAGACAATCATCGAGAGCATCTTGCATCCCTAACAACAGAAGAAGTGAACCGTTGCTAAGTATTTCAACCTACACAGTTTTTATGCGAGGTGTCACTAATTTTCAATGCCATGACAAATAAAAGCCAGTGCGAAGTTGCAATCCTACAGCGAAAACGAGCGCTCGACCGATTATGCAATGTTGAGTCAATAAATTCAACCAACCACTGGATAAAGCTTCACGCTCCAAACGAATGGATATTGGTAATTCCAAACGAAACAACATTTGATATTATATGTGGATCCAACATCGGCTCATACAATTTTCAAGGATCTCGGTTAGTATCTATAAACGCTGGCTGTACGCTAAGAGTCGAAAATCTACGCATCATCACTATCCGTACAGCATCTAACGATATTAGTAAATCGTTTCGCAAATCATTCAACACGATAAACGGAGCCACTAATTTAAAGGAATTCGGTCAGCAATTAAAAACCAGAACAACACTAAACGAAAATCTCACATTGACGCAAGCACCTGACACCACAGATTTGGAAAGAGAGCTGAAAACAATAAAGGAAAATGGACGAATACCGACAGAAATGAATCACCACGACATTATCATTACGCTATTTCCTAATAGGGATCCTGATATTACTTTTCGCCATTTTTTCAGCGTCCGTCCGAAGAATGGCAGACTTTATTTGTTTAATAAAATTATGAAGCAAAAAATCAAACTAAATGGAAAGGACAGTAGCGTTTCATGTGCTCCCATCATCAGTCACACCATGCTAACCCTTTACCAGTCACAATTATATTTACCAAACAATAACATCAACAAGTTTAAAATTAGGTTTAAAGATATACAGCACGGTTTCTGCTTAACATGTCAAAAAAGCACCCATTACTATGTACGGGAAAATATTTACATCGGAATCACAAGAAAAAAATCTTGTTCATCTGGAAAACAAAACCAAATAACAAAAATAGATTAAGTTAATTATAAAGATAAGATAATAAGAATATGATATCTTTTTGTGTTAACCTTAATTAACCTTCATTTAAATTTTCTTGTTTTTCTAATTCTAAATTCGATGTTTAACCCCAAAGAACACAAGCAGCGCAAAAAAAATTCAATTTTTTTTTTTTTTTTGCTTTATCAAACAGAAGAACCATGATAATTTTCTTTACGTTCAGTTACCGTTCAGCACAGTGAATGAACGAAAAGCGAGAAAACGAAACCAGAAATATATAAAAATTAATTATAAAATGAAAAATAAGTATTTGGCTATGATCCCTAATCTGTTTATCGGGCTGCAGTATAGAGTGGTTGATTTCCGGTAATGGGGTTGGCCTTAACATTTTATATTAAAAGCGTTACCGAGGGCATATCGCACACTAACTAATTCCCATGGTACTCCAATATTATTTCACGGTTATAACTTTCTTTTATTCTATTCTTGGATAAAATTATGAACTATAAATTAATATTTAAGACACACGTTGTGTAATGTATAAATAAGATATACGATTCATGGAGTGGAGGGTGTACAACGCAGACATAAGAATTCGAATGAATGGAGTACACAGCGAAAAGAAAAGCGCACAAAAAGCTTTCATATTTTCGTTCGTTGTACACGTAAAAAAATTATTTAAATTTTTAATTATGGCTTTTTGTTGTTGTGATTTTTTTTCATAATTTATAAATATTTATAAATTTTTTGTTTGTTTGCAGTTTTATTATAATTTTTGTGTTTTAAATAATAATAATTTATAATTGCCGTATTAATATTTGCCGTTATTAATATTTGCCGTGTACCTACCATAGAAGTAATCCGAAATTTTCTTAGCGGACGCCTTTGAAAGACTTAAATATTTAACTGGAAAACGGATTCAACTTACATTATCAATTTCCAAATTTAGTATTATGTCATACTTCATAAATTAAAAGTAAATTTATAAATAACTTAAAATGTCAACGAAGAAACGACACATAAAAAAATTGTGAGGGGGAAGGGAACGAGTATTTTGTAACAAACACCCGACCTTCTTTTACGACTCGATCTCGAATACACCGCACTTGAATTACAAAGCGAAAAATTTAACTTGCCGGACTTTTGGTAAAACTACCTTGTATAGGGTTTTCCAATAGGAATGAGATGATTTTTAAGTGACGTTTCGGCCATTTGTAATATGTCATGATCTGTCATTTTTTGTTTCATTGTATTCAGTAATGTCTACAATTTAATCATGGTGAGATATACGCAAGAACAACGTTTACAAATTATTCAGTTTTATTATCAAATTAATCGTTCTCTAATTGCAACTTTTCGTGCGCTTTTGCCATTTTATAGTCGTAATAATCGTCTAAATGTGCTCGCTATTCGTCGAATTGTTGAAAATTTTGAGCGTACATTTTCTTTACATAATGTTGAATTGCCAATAAGACAAAGATTCGCTCGAAGTAATGCAAATATTGCTGCCGTTCAGGCAAGTGTTGCTGAAGACCGCAATTTGTCGATTCCAAGACGTTTTCAAGAATTGGGACTGTCTCAAACCACAACCTGGCGGATTTTGAGCAAGGATTTGGGTTTGCATCCGTATAAAATTGTTCTCACTCAAGAACTGAAGCCATTGGGCTACCGTAAACGTCGTGAATTTGCTGGTTTTGCCTTGGAACAACTTGAAAACGATAACGATTTTTGTAAGAAAATCATCGTCTCCGATGAGGCTCACTTTTATCTGAGTGGTGCGGTAAATAAACAAAACTGTCGATTCTGGTGCGAAGAAAATCCACAAATTATTCATGGAAAACCATTACATTCACCTAAATTGACAGTTTGGTGTGGTTTTTGGTCTGGTGGGATCATCGGTTCGTATTTTTTTCGAAACAAAGCTGGTAACACCGTTACTGTCAATGGAGATCGGTATAGATCGATGATAACCAACTTTTTATGGCCGAAATTGGAAGAAGTTGATTTTGACAACATTTGGTTCCAACAAGACGGGGCTACGTGCCACACAGCAAGTGCAACAATTGAATTATTGCGAGAAAAATTTGAATATTCGATTATTTCAAGAAATTGTGATATTGAATGGCCTCCAAGAAGTTGTGATTTAACACCATTAGATTATTTCTTGTGCGGGGTTATTTGAATTCATTGGTCTTTAGCAATAAACCAAACTCACATGACACACGACTTGATTTAGTGGAAAAAGTGCTCGAAAATTGGGTTTATCGAATTCGTTCCTGCAGAAGTAGTCGTGGAGGCCATTTGAATGGCCAGAACTTAATTGTATCGATTGTACTTCACATTAAATAAAAACATTTCAATTTCCTTAACAATTCGTGTGTTTTTTTTAAAGAAATCATATCACTTTTATTGGAAAATCCTAGATCATCACAAATCATTATTCCTGCATGAATTTCCGAAAACCAATAAGGTTAATCCTGGTTCAAAATTTAATCTTTGGTTAACCCTTGTTGAAAATTTCGTCGTGGTATTTTTCCAGATCCCTGGAAAATATCATGCATTCATCCAATTTTCAAGGCGGGTAATAGAAGTTAAATAAGTAATTATCGTGGAATCGCCATTCTCTCTGTTTTACCCAAACTGTTCGAGTCCATGGTTCACAGAGTATTGCACTTCCATACCAAGAGACTTATTCCTCCTGTTCGGCATGGATTTTATTCCGGTAGGTGTATCGTGTCTAACTTCTCCTCATTTTGTGGTCATCTATTTGACAGTCTAAACTCCAAGCTGCAGCTTGACGTTGTCTACACAGACTTCGCAAAGGTTTTCGATGTGATTGATCACTCCATTCTAATTAGCAAGTTGGAGAACCTCGACTGTAATTTCATTCCCATCGACTGGTTGCGTTATTATCACTCAGATCGTTGGTAATCTGTTAGGATTCTGGATTCTTTTTCCCCATTATTTCGGGCGCCATCCAGCGTGCCTCAAGGTAGCCATATCGTAAAATGTTTTAAGTTTGCCAACTGCCTCCTCTTCGCAGATGTCATGAAGATTTTCGCCCGGGTCTCTAGCGTATTAGACTGCGAAATGTTACAAAACGACATAAACCGCTTTTGCAGCTGGTCAATTAACAACTTACTGACTTTAAACGTGAGTAAATGCAAAACTGTTTCTTTCTTCCGTATCCGCTAGCCTGTTTTTATCAATATCAACTGTACTACGAAATCATTGATCGGGTTGAGTTCATTTCAGATCTTGGTGTGATCTTTGAATCTGACGCTACATTTACCAGATATGTCAACGCCATTATTTCAAAGTTGTACATTATGCTTGGCTTCATTAAACGAAACTGCAAGTACTTTCGTGACCCGTTAACTTTGACATCATTATACGTATGCTTTGTTCGGTCTATTTTGGAGTATGCATCTCCTGTTTGGTGACCCTCGTACCACTGTCATTCCGAGAGGATTGAGAGTATCCATAAACAGTTTATTTTGCTCGCGCTACGACGTTTACCATCCAGTCGTGCCGTGGATTACGTTCTTCCGCCTTATCAGAATCGATGTAATCTTTTGAAACTGCAACGTCTAGACAATCGCCGAGACGTAGCTTCCGCGCTGTTTGTGCGTGATATCATCAATTCCCGTGTCGATTGTATCGAGTTACTAGCACGTATCAACTTGTACGCTCCTGGACGTCGAATGCGTCAACGCGATGCAGCTTTATTTATCGACCGAGCGGTAACGAACTACGGTCTTTCTGATCCAATTCCGAGGGTATCGCGGGTGTTCAACCCAGGTCTACGGAGCTTTCGATTATCACTTGTCGAGAAATTCATTCAAGAAAGCTTTATATAATCTTTTGCAATCGAGCTCATGCGCCGTAATTTCTTTTTTGTTTATTAATTGTTTTGTTGTGCCGATTGTATTCACTGTACTATAGGCATCATTTATAAATAAATAAATTTAAACCAAATTTTCTATGGAAATAACAATTTCGCCTATACTAAACTAAAAATCTAATATTTTAATTAATAATGTTGTAGTAACAAATTTACTACAACAAATCATACAGGTTAGCTTACTTTATCTGATTAGTTTTGACCGAATGGGTTGTCTTCTCAGCTCTCTTTAGGTGTTGACCCGAGTCGAACTGACGAAAATTTTTGAAAACTTGTTCTATATAATATTGCCCAGTGGTTCTCGATCAGGTTTAAATCTGGCCCATCGGCACCGCTCAGATTATGGGGCATTTTTATATAAGGAATAAGGACGTTATCTTGTTCGAAATATAATTTGTTGAACCATTTTCGTCTTCATAGATTATTAGTAAATCGTCTAACAATTTAACATAGTGAGTTGCGATTATTTTCGTTGAAATAATGCGTATAACGGATTTCCCATAATATCCAATGGCCTCAGTGATCCATCAGAATTATCCAAATTCAACTCTATCTCATTCGAAAATTTAACTCCGCATTTTTTCTAAAAAAGGAATTTTTCCGCGAAACCTAATCTCACTCATCTGAGGGCGAACGGAGTACGGGATTGACAGCCTCCACGAAGTATTCATAAATGGATATGGGCGTACTCTCGGCAATGTTTTGCAGAACGAACGGTTGTGGTACTTAATCCCTTCGTAGTAGTGAAGCAGAATAGCTAATTAGTCAATCAAAACTATGCAATGGTACAAACAAAAGGAAATAATACCCCAGGTGGTAGAATTCGGTAATATCAACATTGGTAAATCCACTCTCTGTGGAGACTGGCCCTATGGATTCTGGGGAGGGCCATCTATTGCATTATCAAGGAACATCAAATCCGTTCCAGAGAAGACTAAATACAATACCAAAAATACAATTTCAATGGCTCGCATTAATAAAAATCACAATTGACAGGTCTCCAAAAATATTTGGAGGGTTTTTATAGAAATTTTAAGAGTAGTACCAACAGAATACCAATTTAGAGATTCTCTTACAAACATCTATTAACGAAAAACCTCTTGAATGTTAGTCTCTTAACAGTCTGAACATTAGAATCGCGCGGTTAGTTATGCAAATATTGTAGTTAAGACCTCTGTGACTATACGTCAGAATCGCACGGTTACTGTCCGAAAGTTTTAAAATATATTCACTTAGAAATTTTACTGTGTTAATTTTGTACCAGATGGGAAGTCATGACATAAAATTTATATAGCGACCAGACCAAGTATTTTTGTGTTACCAATCACAAAAAATTTTGCATGTATTGATTTTCTGAAACAAGGATTCTTTGATACTTTCTAACATTAATTAGCTTTCATTGCAAACACACATTGTCAGTTCGGTGTGAATAAAAAGTAACAACAGAATTGGCTGTTCTTGTTCGACGGCCGTCTTCCATATTTTTGCTAAATTTTTATTTTTCTATAGGAGGGGGAATTCATGGTCAGGGTGGTTCAAGTGTTTGTTCTTTTCTTCAAATATGTCCCAGTATTTGAATAAAGAGAATTTTTTAATTTGTATTTTGAAAAGCTTTTTGAACGACGACATCCACGGGCGTCGTTACATCATTTTAAAAAATTGTATATTAAATTTGAACCAACTTCTACAATATTTTTTCAACAATTAAGCGGAAATTTCGATTTTTACCAAAAACTGTTTTACACTAAAACTTGATCCTTCCACAGCCTAGACGGATTAACTGAGCAAGATGAAACCTCATAAATTAAATTATCGGCACATTCAATGATTCTTGTGATGTGGTAGACATCTGTGTACCAGATGTGGCAGCTCTAAAGGGAAATTTTCTCTTTTTCCCAAATTTTCCCCAAAAACTACCTTAGCCGTCGCAGCTATCTCGCGCACTTTCACTCTGCGGTCTTGCAATACCATATCATTGATTTTGTCAACCAGTTTTGGTGTGGTGACTTCATTTGGGCGTCCTGAACGTTCGGCATCAGTTGTGCTTGTACGACCACACTGAAAATCAGTAAACCACTGGTGAATCATTTTAATCGATGGTGAAGAGTCCCCATAATATTTGTCAAGCTTTGTTTTGGTTTGCGTAATGGTTTTTTCATACAAAAATGATGTTTAATTAACACACGAAATTCACTTTTTTCCAAGTTTGCAAAAAAGCAATGGCGTGTCTGTTTTTAATGGCTGCCAATACTGAACTAAATAACACATCGGTCTGAAATTTTTAATTTGATCTAGTGACAGAAGGTATTGACACATGACATTTGGGATTTGCGATTGTGGCGTCCTCTGTTGCAATTTTACCAGACTTCTCACTACGCCCTCGTATCCTAGTTAATTCTTTATGTGAAAAGTTCATTTCTATTTTGATGTATTATACAAGATTTCCCAGAATGAATGGATAAGCCTAAAACACCTTATAGTAGAGCTATTGGTCGCTTAAAATAAAAAACAAACAAATATATCCCAAGTAGTACCTAAGATAGATATTATTTTTTTTTAAAAAGTCCATTTTTTCGCATTACTTTACGTTTCCGATTACCACGGCTACAAATAAATTAAAATGTGCATGACATGTGGTAAATATTTTTTTTTATAAAAGTTTGAGCGTCTTTGGTGAAAAAAAATGTATGAGAACCTAAGTGGCCAACTATTTTAAAAACATGCGTGTTTAATGCAGATTCTAAAATGGTATAATACATCCTTTTATCTAATGTAGATACGAGGTTATTGCTATTAGTGTGCAGAAGGAATAAATTCGATTTAATAACAAAATTTTAAAATTTGGATTATTTCTTGTCTTAAACTGTACCTGATGATAAGGGCTTCATAAAAACAACGTTACACATTGATAATACTTTATTAAACCTATGTGCATTTACAGTAAATGCTCAAACTGTCTGCTACCGACTCTGATACACGCCCGACATCTCCAAATAAAAGCTTCCTGGACACGGCTACGTAACTCTTCTAAACTCCTGATCAGTTTAGAGTATACCTCATCTTTTAGGCAGCCCAAGCAAAAAAAAAATCCAGCGGATTTAGGTCCCGGGAACGTGGAGGCTACAAAATGGGCCCCAGACGGCCAGTCCATCTATCTGGATATGTGGAATTCAAATACGTCCGAACATTTACTGCATAGTGAGCATGACACCCATCATTCTGTAGCCCATGGGATTCTCTCACCTCCACGGACAACTCTTATTGGAATAGGCAGATCATTTTAAAGGAAGTCCAAATAGCTATGGCCAGATAAGTACCCGGGCAGTTCAAATGGGTCAATTATCTTTCCGCTGAATATGCCGGTCCAATAATTTATTTTGAATTTGTACTGGGATCTGTTTTTTCGGATTAGATGAGGATTCGAAAGTTGCCAGCTGTGAATATTGTGCGTGTTAAAGCATTCGTCTCTATTCAGTGTTGATTCATCGCTCCATAGAATATTATTAAAGAATTGCGGATCTCGCTCAATTTCCTCAAGCACCGTTTCTTCAGTGTCAATATTAGCGACTCTTCCAACAAATATCAGAGAGTTTTGTAAATGATTTTAAATTGTTGTGCATAAAGCAGAAACCACTCGAGGATTAATTCCTGATGTAACTCGTACTTGAGAAAAACTATTGGGAAAAACAATAAAATATCAATATTCTACATTTTCAACCGATCATCTATATACTCTACCAATATTCGACATTGCCTCCGCGGAAACCAATTATCTTCACTATTTTCGACACCATTATGTAGACAATTCCGTAATACATGTAAACGCAGAACACTGCTTCTATGTTGCGATAAAGGATTGTGTTGTTAAATTCGTCTCACGGCCTTCACTACTTCAAAAATACAAATATTGCGTGCAATGTATAATTTGTATGTTTGGACCGGTTTAATTTGGAAATTCTGGCTTAATCCACTTCAGTTATGCTTCAGTTTTAGGGAAGGCATGAAAACCAAATATTGAATTACAATTAAGTCTAATAGGTTGGATTTTCCTAAACTTTAAATAATAAAAGCAAACTTTCGCCATTTGTTGTCTCCCGGTTAAAAATACATGCCGACATTGTTGCAATTAACTGGTAAACCAATTACGTGTACATTATACATCAAATTAAATTTAATATCAACGAATTTCGCAAAAACTCACCGCTATATACATTTTTTATTAAACAGCAAAAAACCAATTCCATTATTTAAAAATGATTTTTTGTTCAAATTTTAATTATGTCATCATACTAACCACATTGCATTAATGATTTTATACCCATGAGAATAATTAATCGATTTTAAATTTCCAAAATTTTCATTATTTTTATTTTGTTAGATTGATAAGCAATCATTAATTTGCGGTTTATTTTTCCCAATTTTTCGGAAGCGCAACCCAATCACATTGCGTATTTAGTACCACCGATACGGTGTGTATATGTTGTCTTGAGGATTGGTCGATTAGCTTATAATGTAATATGTATATAATTACAAGAAGAAATTGAAAGCTTATACATTGGAGGACTATGTAGATAATCTCAACCGAAATATATATAAAAAAAAATCCTTAATGCCTTTTTAAAATACAATAAATCTTAAAATAAAATATAAATTTTACCTTGTACACGAACAAAGAATCGCCTAACAAAATTTATACATAAAAGCTCCATTGAAATATGCTAATAAACATAATAAATGACTTTATAAAAAGGCAAAATATCAAGACGTACAAAAAAAATGCTCAGCACAACCAAAACGTCAAGTGATGTATTTGGCATTATATTTAAATTTTACGTTTATATCGAAAAAGCATAAAAAACAAATTTTTCATCACTTTGCCAGGTCCTCGCTCACTCTGCAGGTACCTACAGTACATCGTATATACGACGGTCCATATTTCGATGTAGATGAACCAAAAATTAACCTTTAATCGAATTCCAATCAATTTATCAAATGAAATGAATAAAATTGTACTGGGAGAAAATGTAAATGTTTTTATTAAGCTTTTTACAAAAAAAAAAAGCTTCGAGAAATGATGTGTGTGTGTGTTGGGGGTAATTTTCCTCAATTAAACCATACTACTTATGAGAAAATACTACCTTTTTTATGGTTTACTGTTGTTGTTAAGTAGTTTTTTTTTACATAAAGCATTTTCTATGTCGATCGGTTATTTTACGTTTTTGCCAGCATTTTAAAATGTCTATCACCAATAATAGAAAAATGGCAATAGAAAATAGAAAATCTTGAAAGGTTAGGTGAGTGTATATGAATGTGTGTAAGTGGAGAGTTTTTTTTTTATTACAGGAAATAATAATAATAATTTAAGGGAAAGAAAATTGATTTGACAAGGGGTCATAAATAATTTAATAAGTGGCTATTTTGAAAGCAATTTTTTGTCAGGAAAATTGTTTTCTGCCATTGAAAAATATAAATTATATTTTCATGAGTATTATATACTGTTTTTGATTTTATAACATGTTAATAATACTAAATTGGATATGTGAATGAAAATGATGATGATGATGATGATGATGATGATGTTGATGGGGTGGAGCATGGTTAGAGGTGTAATAGATTTGAAAAGCTTTTTATATTTTAATATTCAAAAGAATGTTGAGGACATATTTTTTGTGCAGTGTTGTTGTCGGTTTATATTTTTCGGTTTTATTTTGTTGTACGAGGGTTTATTTGGTTTTTCAAAAAAGTATTAATTTCTCTTAATCAATCAATTTCATACTACTGATTCATAAACACCGATGTGGGTAGTATATTTCACATTGTTAATTGCAAATAAGGCATGCATTAATTATTCTCTTACGTCAGCAGTTATTGTGAACTTTAAATTTTACATGAAATTTTTAATTAATTATAGATCGATAGGCTGAGAGAATGGTCAAAATGGGACCTATACGGTTAGGTTATTTATTTATTTATTTATTTAAAGAAATCTATTTTGTGATTTACGTGTATGATTTCAGGTAACTCAATTTAAAACAAAACTATTAAAAAATAAAAACTCAAATAAAGAAACACCCAAATTTGATTGGATTGAAATTGATTTAACAATTAAAAATTTTAAAAATAATTCTTATTAATGGGGTTATTTTCTCCATAGTATGTGGAATGGTGTTATATAGTGATAGACTCATGGTTCGAAATGTTCTGTAAGGATTGTATGTTTTCGCGCATATTTTGTAATCCGTGCATTTTGTTGAGTACGGAGGTAACCGAGCCACATTTTCATGGAATGGTAAATTGTGGTCGTAATCCCAGTCACTTTTATTAATAAGAAAATCAGAAACTTCTTTGGAAATCAATTCTTTTAATGTGCACAGCATAGTAGGGATTTCAAACCGATACAGCGTAATCCAGTTGAGATAGATATAAAGAACGAAAAATTATGTCAAACGATGTTTATTTGTTTTACGCCGCAATGACGATTATTTTAGAATATTTACTGTCAGAAGGCAAATCACGGTAGATCCTTCCTCTACAAATACCATACCAAGCTTGCTCTGATAATTTAAATCTACTACGACTTCACACGACTATATCTAAAATTTGACTCATAGACTCGAGTCACAATTTTGGCGATTGTAAGGTGGATCCTTCCTCCTCAAACTCCATACCAACCTTGCTCTGTTAATAATTATCTAATACGACCTCACACGACTATATATAAAATTTGACTAATTGACCCGAGTCCCAACTTTGGCGATTGTGAGGTGGATCCTTCCTCTACAAATTCCATACCTACCTTGCTCTGATAATTTATATCTACTACGACTTCACACGGCTATATCTAAAATTTGACTCATAGACTCGAGTCTCAATTTTTGCGATTGAAAGGTGGATCCTTCCTCTACAAATTCCATACCTACCTTGCTCTGGTAATTTATATCTACTACGACTTCACACGGCTATATCTAAAATTTGACTCACAGGCTCGAGTCATAATTTTGGCGATTGTAAGGTGGATCCTCTACAAATTCCATACCAACCTTGCTCTGTTAGTTAATATCTACTTCGACTTTACACGGCATTTTGGCGTGGTAACACGGTTTTATTATCTAAATTTGACTCATAGAGTCGATTGCTGTCTACTTTGACTTTATGTGACTTCATTGAAAATTGAACTTTAGAATTTTCAACCGTTTGGCTATTTTTACTAATATTTTATTGTTACAATAATTGTTGTACTTACTAATATCAAGAATGCTTGATTTTTCATTTTGGGATTAACCTTGCCAGTAAATTATTTGTTATTAAATTAATTTTTCGTGATATAAATCTCTGCGCAATATTTTTGTCTGTGCAACACCTGTCGCGCATTTTGTTTACTGAAATTTGCTCTTTTGGAATTTTTTTTCGGGATAACAAAAAAAATGTCATGATAGTAAAAATGTCATGACAGTAAAAAATTTCGGGATGACATTCAAAACTAGCGTAATATAGAAAACTTTTCGGGATGACACTGAAAAATGTCGCGATATTCGTTTTATTGTGTTGCCGTCGCATTTCTTCGGGATATTTTTCTGGCTAACTTCCCAGACATTTGAGAACGAGCGTAAGCGAAATAAAGTGGACATACGGTTAAATATCTTTAAATTCACCAGTCCATCTTTCAACAAATCGAAACATGACATTCGCTTTCGGAATCCAATTTTCAATATGCCAATACTGAAACTGGCATTTTAAGCAAATGTAACAATCTATGATGTCATTGACTCTTTGCAATACTTCTTGGTTGACTTTGTATGAAATAATTAACGGATTATGTTCTATCACAACCGTCTCCAAATCCCGTTAAAGCCGATAAAATGTTATCGTCAAAAATAACAGGAGGAGTTATTGATACGTTGTTACTGCTGGGTTGTTCGTACAATCCACTAGTAACGCTTGGTTTATAAACTGATTGCAAAAACGTCGCAAAAATGTCAGCTATATCTTTGGAGTTTGAGGAGCTGGTATTGTATAGGTCATATTAGTGCAGTGTGTCTTTCAATTTCGCGTTTATTCCTAAAGTATTTCCAAAATTGTTTTGGATTTACTTTGATTTATCCTCGAATTTGATCGAGATACGACCTGAATTTGGATGTGAAATAAATTTCAAATTCATTACTATCTTGTAGAAACATAGTTTTGTCCACTTTTAACCCGCCCTTCAACATTTTGGCATACGCTTTCGACTATCATCGAACCACTGAGGATGAACATGAGGTTTACAGCACATAGGTACATACCGTTCGAAGCCTTGCGGCATAATGTCATTAAATTTATCAACATTTTCGTTTATATCATTGGAATTGCGAGTTGTTTACCAGTTCATGGATTCCAGGTAACTTTGTAGCCCCGCACGGTTTATTTTTTAAAAATTGCATCTGAAAATTTGAAAAGATTTGTGATTGATATCATTTTTGACAAAAGGTGACACGGATTCTGACATTTGAAAGTTTCAATGTTGTTGCTGAAGGCAAGAAAGATCCAATAATCTATCACGATTAATAGCAATTGTGTTTATTTGGTTCAAATTAGAACCACACATAGTGTCCACGAATAAAAATTCCACTTCTGTTGTTATATTGGTAAAATACAATTTAGTTCCGTTTCCAAATTCCAAGCACAAGAACTAAATCTGACGAGTTTGTTGTATTAATAACTTCATCAATCGCATCGATGCAAGTTGCGTAATGATCACTATTTCATTGAGGTGGTATATATGCTGCGTAAATGAATATATTGGTTTGGTTAATTTTGATTTTTACACCAACTTGTTCGACTCTCGATGGGACAAATGTTACTAGAGCATTCCAGAGTTTAGAGGATTCCAGAGAATATACTGCTATTAGTATACGCCACCACCCGATTTCTTTGAGCTAGTGTCGAGAGACCGATCACATCTGTAGACAACGTAATCATGGCCAAAAAGTTCACTGATCATTATGCCGGGTTTTAATGAAATTTCACAAATCTATGTAATTAAAAATCTATGTAATCAACCAAACTTTTCTTGGATTTTATGGATTGATTAACCTTTTGAGTAGTAGTATAGGTTCGAGCTCTTATTAAAAGTGAGTGTAGTCTATCATTAGGTACTGGTGAAAAATATCTAAATGTTTGTGTGTCTTGAAATTGCAACGTTGGCATGCAATGCACTATCGAACAGCTCAAGTGGTTGAGAATTGATTCTAATACATATCACATTTGGTGTGGCTAAACCTTGTGCTTCGTGGATCGTCATGACTTTACTAGATTTTTGAATCTTAAGCTGGGAGATTAATTGTTTATCAGCTTTGGTAAAAGTTAGAGAGAATGTATTATCCAACATAGGTATCGACGACAACGTTGACGGCAGATTTATAAATTGCACGGTATTCATACTACTGATGTTAGGGAAGTATTCCGTTATAGAACATGTAACATCAAAAATGTAAAAATGAAACAAGGAATAATATTTTCGGCCCAAAAAATATTTATTTTTCAACGTAGTCGCCTTTTAGCACAATACACATAGTCCAACGTTTTTCCAATTTTTTGATCCCTTCCGAATAATACGATTTCTCCAACCTTTCAAAATAGGCGTTTGTTGCATCGATCATCTCCTCCATAGAGCCGAATCTCTTTTCGCCGAGCCATTTCTTCGAGTTCGGAAACAGCAAATAGTCGCAGGAGGCTAAGTCTGGGGAATATGGCGGATGTGGCAGCAATTCGAAGCGTAATCCATGGATTTTCACCCATGCATTGTCTTGACGGAAGAGAACTTTTTTCTGTGTCAAATGCGGTCGTTTTTCTTTCAAAACGTCGTATAAACGGTCCAATAAGTTGCAGTAATATTCGCCGTTGACTGTTCTCCCCTTTTGTGCATCCCAAAAAAATGTGGCCATGACCTTGTTGGTCGATCAAAACGCCTTAGCCGTATTCGGCGCATATTCGCCAGTAGAAATACACTTTTTATACTACTCCTTGGTCTCCAGTGTATAGTGATGGATCCATGTTTCATCCACAGTTATGGAACGACGCAAAAACGCATTTTTATTTTGCTTGAACATCGCCAAACCTGCCTCTGCCGTTGTCACACGTGTGCGTTTTTAGTCGATTGTAACTAAACGCGGCACCCAACACGCGGATAGCTTTTTCATATTCAAATGTTCGTGTAATATATTGCGCACACGTTCATATTAGATGCCTACTATCTCAGCTAACTCGCTCACTTTCAATCTGCGGCCATGCAATACCGTATGATGGATTTTGTCAACCATTTTTGGTGTGGTGCCTTCATTTGGGCGTCCTGAACGTTCGGTATCAGTTGTGGTTGTACGACCACAACGAAAATCAGTAAACCACTTGTGAATCATTTTAAACGATGGTGAAGAGACCTCATCATATTTATCACGCTTTGTTTTGGTTTGCGTAATGGGTTTCCCACGCAAACAATAATGTTTAATTAACACACAAAATTCACTTTTTCCATGTTTGCAAAAAAACAATGGGTTGTTTGTTTGCAATGGCTGCCAAAACTGAACGAATGAATGTTAATTTGGTCTAGTGACAGATGGTATTGACACATGATATCTGGGGTTTTGCAATCGTGGCGCCCACTGTTGCCGTTTTAACGGACTTCACACTACGCCCTCGTAACTCGACTAGAATTACTGGTCATTTGGGGCAAATCTATCTAATCTATCTAATCTATCTAATCTATCTAATCTATCTAATCTATCTAATCTATCTAATCTATCTAATCTATCTAATCTATCTAATCTATCTAATCTATCTAATCTATCTAATCTATCTAATCTATCTAATCTATCTAATCTATCTAATCTATCTAATCTATCTAATCTATCTAATCTATCTAATCTATCTAATCTATCTAATCTATCTAATCTATCTAATCTATCTAATCTATCTAATCTATCTAATCTATCTAATCTATCTAATCTATCTAATCTATCTAATCTATCTAATCTATCTAATCTATCTAATCTATCTAATCTATCTAATCTATCTAATCTATCTAATCTATCTAATCTATCTAATCTATCTAATCTATCTAATCTATCTAATCTATCTAATCTATCTAATCTATCTAATCTATCTAATCTATCTAATCTATCTAATCTATCTAATCTATCTAATCTATCTAATCTATCTAATCTATCTAATCTATCTAATCTATCTAATCTATCTAATCTATCTAATCTATCTAATCTATCTAATCTATCTAATCTATCTAATCTATCTAATCTATCTAATTTATTCGAGGCAATTCGGGAAATTTGTTTAGAGTATCCTCTACTTAGGAATAATTGCGCAGGATCCTGAGGGGGGGAAATTTCTTAACAGGGCCACAGCCGGGATCGAGTTAAATTTTTATCAAATTTACCCTTATTTTTATAAAAATTGGTGACAGGAGTTTCCTGGCGAGAAGAATCGTTTGCGATGACTTTTTGTTTCGAAAAATTGATTAAGGGGGTCCTTTAGTAGACCTGGATTTTTTGTATCGGTTTTATTGCAACTCAATTGCGACTCAATTAATTCGTTTTACTCGAGATGCTACGCCCATTCATCAAATTTTACTAAACCGTTTAGGCCAAACCATTGCACCATGTTACGTTAGTTGCGTAACGATGATATGTCTTTCAATGATTTATCGATCTAGGGATTTGAAAACGTATTTCCGAATGATGAAAATCGATTTCTATGAGCCCTCATTTCGAGAAAATTAATTTAGGGGTTCTTTAGTTAGGTTTATGTAGTATTTTCGAACTGAAGCCGCTAAGCAATCTTTCAACTTTTAGTTTAAAAAGTCAGATTATATCTGTGTTTAGCCGATCCACATATTCATTTTCAGTTGAACAATCTTTATCACGCGATCTTCTATTTTCTGTCGCAAGGCATACCTTAAAATTACACCAAATAAATGTTCCTCTTTTATCGCTTACAATGCGACTTTCATTTCCGAAGATGGCCTTCTGGTCAACTTGTAGACGTAACTTTGAATATGTTCCATCGAGAAAACTGGTCATGTATACACCTGCGAGAGTAATTTAGAAAAGTTTTTTTTTGTTAATGTTAAAACAGATTTTACCGATTTTTTCGTAACGGCTCGTTCAATTGAAGAGATCAAAATTACCAGATGCGGATCTTCCATAAAACAAACGATGCCGAATCGAATCTAAGTTTTGGGAAATTGGTTGGTCCTATATAATGCCAAATCAAGTGTCGATGATATGTTCTCGTATCTAAGTCCGTTTCTAATAAATACCAATTACTGTGAATGCTAAGGAAGGAAATATACATACATCAGAGGATACCCCAGTTTGTCCCGTCAAAGTAGATTCCACAATCTTCAAATGGTCGCGTTAATCTTTAGTTTTTCTGCTGGCAAATTTCCCATTAATTAATTGGAAGCTTGTTTTATTGAAATATTTTGCAGAGATCACACAATTTTTTGAGAAAAATTTTATTTTCGGCCTTTCTTTGACTATCCAATATTTTCGGCGTAGAAGGTTATTGATGAATGTAAGACTAGCGTATATAGAGCTTGAGGACACAGTTTTAACCTTGGCAACGAAAATGCTTTGATATATGTCAAATCACAGCGCAATACTGTATCTCAAGGACATCTGAATATCAAGGAGTTATACAAAAATTCCAAAGGAACGAAAACTATGGACGTTTCTAATACTACTTTTCACTTGGTAATATTATCCGACTTTTCGGGTTAAATCGGTAGGTCAATATATCCCTGTTGGGTTGACAATTAAGCCCAAGAATTAATTCTTAACTGTCATTTTCGTATATTAATCTCTTTTGAAATACCGCTAGTGAAATCGTATACGTAGAAATCTTTGATTAAACGTTTGGAAATTTCTTCGAGGCTGTTATCGCATGCTAATTGAGCTAATTGGCTGTTATCGTATTGCTTAAAACTGGTTATTCGCCACTATCTCGGTTCGACAACACATTTTCGTTAAACCGTTCTGGCTTTGGGGATTATGAGAATGCAAGTTCTTTAACCAAATTTGAATTTTCAAATTATAATTTACTTATTATTATTTATTTTACATAAACTGTACTGGCTGACAGATTGTCCCAGTAATTATTATCTAATTTGCTACTAGAATAATTTGTATAAAATGACAGAATCCGAAAAATTGAGATATTATTTTAGAAACAGAGAATTCATCATCTGATGTGGTGAGGCTAATGTAAATTATGTTGTACCCTAAATAAATTTCATAAGTTATTTGGTAATACTCTTGTTTGGGCTGCCCGTGGTGCTAATTTCCGCCTTCTTTCTTCCCTACCAACAGCTACTCTGTTTCATAGAAACAGAAGTACACACAATTAAACATGATGAATAATGTGAAAACTATGTCAAGTGCAATTTTCTGTTATGAAAATCTCATAATCCAGCTCATTTATTATTTTAATCCATTTTCACACTCAATCCATATAAGCATATACATACCCCAAGATACGAAATAAATTAGGAAAAACTACCAGCCTAATACCACTAAAAAAAATCGGTTGGAAAACAAAATGTTTTTGATAAATGACAAAGGTGAAACACGTATAAATCCAAAAACAAAATAAAATTGTGTATTTTTTGACAGAAAAGGTGTTGTACCGGAAAAATCTTAACAAAATTTTTCATTATAACTTTCATCAATTTACTTCAAAGCTAAAAAAAAATAAAACATTGGAAAACAAACAAGTAAAACACTTTATTACTCCCGGAAAAATACTCACGTAATACAAAAATCTAATAGACTTCAACATACATTTAAACAACAATTAATCATAATAATGAATGTTGTTATAAACGACGAGGTGGAAAATGAAATGGAAAATGAAACAAAATTAATATTTTCTATCTATAGGGCCCCAAAACAAAAACGAATGAAAGATTATTGGGAAAATCAAATTTAAACTACAAGAATGTTGTAGAACATAATTTTGTCATTATTTATCAACGCGCGAGAAACAAGGAAAATGTTGTTAAACATTAGGTAAAAATTTTCTTTCATTTTTCAATCTTTGACATTCTACTTATAGCAACCGTAACACGAGATTACGTTTATATTGTTTTAAAGTTGGCGAATAATAAAAAACGGGTTTTCCGCAACGCATCTACACTGATAGTGTTCTACCCAGAAAAATCCCCATGTGAAAGTTCTACGCGGAAAAACGTGGTTTTTCAAATACAATACCGTAGTGCAGTTAGGTTATATAGTGAATATAATAGTGCCGTCTAGTAGTATGGCTGATGGTTTAACACGAAAACTGTGAAATTTACCAATGATTTAAGAGTTGGTTCTAATATGTCGGTGGGCGAGATTATGTACACAGTTTTATCAAACTGGTGGCAACCATCATCCGTAAATTGACGAATTCGAAGATGAATATCTGTCAGCAATATCTAAGTTAAACAGTGCGTTACGCAAACGTCAAGCGGTACCACGTCAAGAATCAATAGCAAACATCAATCATAAAACAAAACGTATACGCAGTCACAAACATTTCAATTGCTGGCGCGATATTTGTCTAGTTAAGGTACTGTGATGGTACGGGCTCTCCCAGTCACTGATGCGAGTTATCCAGAAGCCATGAAGCGTTTAAATTATAGATATGATCGCAGTTGGTCCCCAACTGTTGGCGTCATTATTAGTGAAATCATCGCCAATTGGACTTCAAAATATTCATTACGTTGGCTGTGATTTTACTCAACATGTTGTCAACTGTTGGTTGGGCTGAAAGCGCACGACTGATAAAATCAGCACACGATACGGTACGTAAAGTACTCCAGACCCTAAATGCATTGGACTGGTGCTTTATCTAACTATCTATCTAACTAACTACCTATCACTGTGAATCGTTGAAATTGGCAATTTTTTAGTTTGTTGATGTCCGAGTTGTAGCCGGTGATTCAGTTCAAATACCAAATAAATCCACATCACATGTTTCTATGAAAAAGGTCACTTATTCACATTTAAAGCTATTGCAGTTACTACTTCTGCCAATCCAGTTGACGCAAAATACAAGTTGTGACCACTGTGTATGAAGTAGGCTCACCGCTTGCTCAATTGTTGAAAATGCAATCGCGAAGATAAAGAACACCAAAAACACATTCGCCAACACAATCGGTTCTTTAACTGTTTTAATACTGACCGCGTTAAGTTTTTTAACTCAAAGTTATGATGCGTGATGCACCGAAGACATTATAAGTCACTACAAATGCATGAAATCAACAACGCTGATTCAAAACTGAATCTCACATTTCAGCATTGACTCAGCCGAAAATACAAAGTTTACAAGCTACATCAAACATTATCGGCAATCGTCTATTTCGGAAAACAAGCCCCGTTTATAATCGAGTCATGTTCTCAACAACTAGGCTTAAAGAATTCAAGTCTACAAAATCATAAAGATGAAATGATCGTACGCACTGATTATTTCGAAAATTGCAGCTAGACTGCCTGAGATGATGAACCGAGCTGATCCGAAGTGCTATATTCTAGAAGACTAAACTTATTCGGAGCTAACGTATTCTTTCAAATCCTGGATGAAGATCGAATTAAATCACCCAATAGCAATTTCTTTACCCAAAGCACAAAATTTGGGTGGATATTTGGGGGAAGTATTGTCACCGAAGTCCAAGAAACTAAACACACTGTACTCTTATCGATATAGATAACACGCTGCGGCGATTCTAGGAGATGGAAGTAGTTAGTGATTTCAGAATAACTACATGAAGTATAATGAATTTTTATTTGAATACAGCAAGCTTGGTCACATGAGAAAGGTGAACGGTTTGGTCGATATCAACGGTTACTTTATGTCACATCATGGTGCATTAAAAGTGCAAAATAGTACCACCAAACTTAGGGTAGAATGCTCATGACATTCTGCGATTTTGTCTGTATGCGTTCGTCGTCTCAGCAGACATTCGTATAAAACAACCCTTCTGATATTTTCCGCAAATTCAAGCACTGGCCACTAAAACCATACAACTAGACGTTTGTGTCTATGATGGTCTCAAAGGTAGTACAGTCGAAGAGCTAGTTACACTGAAAAATGTTGTTTGCGCTATACTGCAAAGTAGTAAAAGCTGAGCATAAAGGCACGATCAAGTTACTTGGAATCCAGTGGGGTTCAAATCAAGATAAATTTCGATACGTGACACATCTTTAAGTCAGAGGAACGTACACAAAACGATCGATCCTTCCGAAGTAAGCCGAGTGTTTGACCCGTTTGGCTCGTTTTCATCACTTTTATTCAGATCAAAAATCAACCTAGAGTTACAAGATTTGTGGGAAGATAGATCGGGATGACACTCCACCGCAGGAGATATTCAATTTGCGAAAAGAAATCGAAACACTAAATCCATTTAGCTGAACAGATGGCATAGCAGTACACTTTATGGAAACGAAGTACTGAAACTACTCGGATGTATAGCGACGCTAGTGATACGGCCTACGAAGCAGTAGTTTTTTGACGTGTAATTGATACCAACAAAATTTCATGTTGCATAATCAACTGAAAAACAAAGTTCGCACCGCTGAAGTTTGTGAGTTTGCCAAGGATGGAACTACTGGGTGTTGCACTTTTAGCTATAGTCATACACAGTTGGTCATCATCGGGAGCAGGATTAAACCAACACGCACTATACTTTGGACTGACTACAAAATAGTTTGTTCTCGCTGTCCCTGCAATCAAGAAGATGAGCAACATTTGTTACCAATATAGTTGGAAAAACCTCAAGCCTGTTTAAGAGCAGTCCTTTGCGCCACATTCTTTCGCAACACAGCGCATTACGCGAGTCGTTGTGTATCTTTGGACGAATTGAAATCCACTCGGTATGGTGGACTGCACCAAGCTTTCAAACGAAGCAATATTGACCAGTACACGTAAGCCTTAATGAACCCGAACACATTGAAGAAAGCTATTCATAAAGTTAGTACTTTCCTATGTCTTTATGCATATCATACATGTGTGTTTTGTATGTATGGCAACCCGAGCCGTTCAATTGTAACTATGCCTGCAATTAATCATCAAATCATTCATGGCAGCACTGAATCGCGTTGCCAGTAAGCGTGGATTGTGCATGCCGTATTTTGTGACAACAGGACCAATTTCGTACGCGACCCAATTTTCTAGAAGAAATGCAAACATGTTATGAAAATATAATTAAATTCTAATTCAATCCACCTGGTGCTTCTCAAATGCGGTGATTATGGGAATTAACTGTTCGACTAGCTAAAATTTATCTACTGCGGACTATTGGAGAACATTTTCTCACAAACGAGGAATTTACCATGTTACTGGTCGGAATCGAGTCAGCTTTGAATAATCGCACTCCTTGTCCATCATTATCACCGACAGAACTAGTACTCATACTTTTGCACTTCATTTTGAATTTCCCAGTACAACAAGAATCTGGCATAGTTGGTGAGAGAGACATGATACCAAATGATCGCTGGGATATGGTTCGCAAAATAACTAAAAACTTCACGCATTGTTGGCAGTGAGTGTATCTGGTAAATGGATGTTAGGACGAGCTATTAACATATATCGCGGTAAAGGTGGTAAAGTATTTTCGATCAAGTTGAAACTGAAAGTGCTTCAAAAAGTGAATTCGTGTACAAATTCCGCGCGTGTGGCACACTTCGACAATGATGAAACCGAAATTGCAATCATGTCTATATGAAAAAGGCAAAGCCTGGAACACATCGTGGTCAAGATTATACAAAGATCATTCACAGAATCATTGGACTGAGTCATAGATAGAGGATTTTTCTAAAATATTTCTCCATAATCAAAATGGGCGAAATCAACATAGGATGAAAAACAACATGGGATGAAATCAACATAGTAGACGAGTCAGAGCAAAAGCACATCCTTGGGAGTATTAATAGATGTAGCTAGAGCTGCTGGGCATAATTAACAGCGACTTCTCTGGCAGATCAGCTACTGTTGTGTCAAACCACAGCACGCTTTATGAAAGCGTAAATAGAGGTTTCCCACAATCTACAACCGTAGGCCCACATACTCCTGGAATATAGTATTAACCAAGTAACAGTTGTATGCAGTATGATGTCTAAGAAATATAATTTGCGGATGACCATGCACTTTGTTGGTAATTCAAAACTTAGCAGCAAGAAGCAAGCACGAACGTCTTTCTTCAAAACCGTTATAATTCAACTTTAAGGCTCCTTGACGTAAGAAAACCTTTGATAGCTACTAAAAAGGTTTTTATCATGTTGAAAACCGTAGTTAAAGAAAGGTAAGGGTTTGAAACTAAATACCTTGGCTAAAATATACGAAGGCTTAGTAGTTGCATCTATAAAGTGTATGGAACAGAACCGAAGAGCTAGTTATAGGAACGGAAAGATTCTAGTTATAGGAACCTTAAAAGGAATATTAGACAAGCGTCCAAAATAACTTGGCAATATAGATGAAAAAATCGAGTGACGGCAGAACTTCATTTAACTACATGACACAGTGCTTCATTTACATAAATGCTATCGGGGTATGGAAAATACGCAGTCTACGTGCATAGATTGGGAATTATTTGGCGCGAGAAAGATGGATACGATGCCGATGGAAAAATAAACTTAGGCTTTAATCTAAAAAATTTGAACTGTTCGTCAAATTACAAATGAGGGCTCGTGCTCGCAATGCGATGCGTGGTTCACAAAACTTTTCAATTTTTATGGAATTGGACTATGTCTGTAATAAATAAATAAAATAAAAAAAATAATCTCAAATAATCACGAAAATTGTAAAAGTGACAACGCCATGTTTAAAGCCACTAGAGCTTTTAATTAATTTTAACATTTTAAAATTGTTCGTAATAAATTCATCCTACAGCATTTTAATGAGACTAGGAGAGTGAAAAAAGTCTGGATTTTTAATTGTTATTTATAAATATGAATAAATTTGTGCCCGTAAGAGAACAAACAAGAGAATAATCGTAGTATACGAGAATGCGTCTCCAAGCGGCAGGAACGAGAAATGGCTCTAACTTGGCCAAGCAAACCGTAATTGGAGCATACACACAGAATAAGAATGACGCGGGTGAATACGTTCACAACAACAATGACTATAGCGGCTGATAGATGTTGTCTGGTTTGCAGAATTGTTATGGCGTGGACAAACGATCGTGCTAACAGTCGTTTGTTATTGTACCTTGCCTGCAAAATTCTTCATCATTGATCAGATAAACGGCGTCATCTTAAAGGCGTATGACAATTGATTGCGTTTGTGATCGTGGCTCATAAGGTACCAATAGTGACCTTCTACGAAATATTTATGTTGGTCCTCAAGCTCAACTTCCATGAGGATACTTTCATATAGCAGTTCATTTTGTTAGCTTTTATGGTGATTGTTTAAGCTCGATGTTCACTATAATATGGTTGGATGGACCGATGTATTCTGCCCATTATTCAGATCTTGTACTAATAGTTTGTAATCGGTAATGGTCGCTGTTGATGTGCATTGGCTAGTTTTTCTCGGTTATACAGGTTTCACCAAGTTGCTGGTCGGTTGCCAACTATTCCTTGTATACCACCTCGCTAATCTTTTTTTGGCGTTTGGGAGTTTTTGTTATCCATGTTGAGCATGTACTTGTTGTTATTTTCTGAAAGTTACTATATCCGGTTTGATAATGAGATGAAAATTTCACAAAAGCTTTACGGAACGGTATCAGTAACTGTTTATGTATACATTTCTCTGAAGCTTTAAGATATGTGATAATACAATTACGACACAATGATTTGGGCTCGAGCAAAATTTATCATATTTTCATTCATTTTCAACCTAAAGCTTTTATCGTTTTCCATTAATGCTTTTGTAACCAGGGTTTCGTTGGCAAATATTTACAAGATTATCAACATGTTTAAAATGTCGGCTTCACTAGCTTAAAGGTCGAAAGCATTTTATCTTGTTGAATAAAGTACATGGAAAATGAATTCTGTGTTTTTAAATTCCGCGAAGATAAATAATGCGATAAATTTCCCAGAATTATTGGGTCTTATATTGTGGATTGCAATTCAAACATTTTTCAAATTATTTATTTTTCTAGGAAACCCCAATTTCCCGAAAGTTTCTAAATAATAAGGATTCATTTATAATACTGAGAAGAAGTATAGAAAATTACGATCATACTGTAAACGAATATTTTGTGTGACAGCACCCCAAAAAGTAGGCGCCGGAACTCCCCCCACACACTACAATAAAAAAATGTCATAAGTACTTGAAAAAAAATTGTTTGGATTTGAATTTGATATTTTTTTGTGTACCTACATATTTATGTTCATTCACGTTACAATTTTGCATGATTTGTAGTTGGATGGACACCAAGTAAAATATTCAAGTTCTAATTATAAATGAACACGAAACCTAAATGAGGTTTGGCTTATTATATTGCGGTGTCTGCTAATTACGGATGGAATAAATAAATAAATTTGTTATAAATAAACATTTTAGTGGTGTTTGTAATTTATCCGTGGATGCAAGGCCCAATAAATTTTTTTACGACATTAGCACCTGGCCGATGCATATCTGACGATAATTACAAACTTTTTTTTACTACCTCGTCATCAAATTTGTGCTGTTCCTCAATTTAATGGATTGGTGCAATTTTGGAAAATTCTCGCAATCTTAAAAATTCCATCAGTGGCATGTATTATATTTGTGTGTATAAATGTGTCTGCTGATTAAAATCGAAATCATTATTAGAGAGAAAGCATTTTCATATAGGAGGTTATCATTAATTTTCTATTCATTTGTGTTATCAAATCAAAATTATTGATTACAATGGCTGGTTTTGTCTGGTTTATATATAAAAAGTATAATCATCATTTCGGAATAAATTTTATCTTATTACAAACCATTATTCCAGTATATACACGTATATGTATAGTGAGGGGCCGGGAGCATCGGTACCGCACACAAGAAAGAGGATACCATTATTGTTATCATGATTATTATCATTAGCTCTCTCTCCACAGTAAAATATACTCGTACCGAAATACAATTGAAAATGGCACACAAGCAAGCGCAAGTGATAACTGGGAAAAATGAAAAATTATTAATAATCAAATATAATAAATTCATGTTATTTGTTATGAATTTATAGGTTAGTTTTTATTACAATTATTTTTGTTATTGGCTCGTTTATGTGCAAACAGTTTGACTGTTGAAAAATTGAATTGAGCATTTTTGCGTTTCGTTGTTGGCAGAAACATTTTCACATTTTTGTTATAATTGAAGATTAAACTGGAATATGAAATTTTACGTGATTTCCACTAGGCAGCCGTTTTAATGTTGTTTATTGTATATGGTGCTCGATTTGGTGAAAATATTTAATAAAATTCAGGATAATTTCAATGTTAGCACGGTTGTTATTAAGATCGGGCTTCTTTACACCTTCGGCCATTTTCTGAAATGTTGTTGGCCCTCGAATTTTTTGTGCAGGTCTTAAATTCATCCTCCGCACAATAAATTTAAATTAGTGCTCCTCTTCTCTCAACTAATCGACCTAAATATGGGCTTTCACGTTTTCTTCGATTCTCTCTCGTTAAGTATTACAGTCACAGAATATATACAGAAGCGACATAACTCCATTTTTGTATGCATTTCTTTCGACTCAACTATTTGACCTTCTACATCAAAATAGGAGTGTTAATATTAGTTTTGGTAGGTAGATAATAGATGCCGCTAGTAGTTTTCAAAAAATTAAAATTTGCCGTATTGCTGTTATTGGTAATTAAGACATTGCTATATGTATATTTAAATCTGATGAGACTAAGTGATAGGCAATCAATATTTAATAACAATACAACACAGGATTCATTAGCATTCAGTCCGGATACTAATTCGCTTAATTTAAACTATATACTGAATGTCGCCGAATGCATTATAGTAAGTGGTGATACATCTCAATCATTTCTAATCAACCTGTATGCTTCATTTTTAAATCATTTAAATCATTTTTAGAAAAGAAATTAAAAACAATGTGTTGGTAATTTATTACCAGAAGATCATCAGTTATATTTTTTATCGTATGTTCATTACGGTATTCATCACGATATGTGAACGGATGAAGTATGGACGAATAAGTACCGTGATGCCATCCTCAATAATAGCAATTTATTTATAAATAAAATTGTTTTAGATATAGGATGTGGCACATGCTGTATAATATAGCGGAAATTTCTCAGCGGAAAATAACAGATTTCGCTACTCGCCGCAAGTGGCAGCACAATCACAACAGAGAGTATTTTTTGTTATATAATTACCAGCGGAAATTTTTTATTCATTTTGTATCTCTTTTTTCACTAAATAAAACATCCCAGCGGAATAAAATATTAAAAGTGATCCTTAAAATGACAAATTGATTGATCTCCGAAGTAAAGGAACTCGGTAAATGAAACCTTGAAATTTAACAATATTCCGTCTTTCCACCATTCTAAAAGAATGACGATGAAATTTGGATTAAAGGATTGATCAGAGGTCCAAAACTGAGAGGACAAAATTCTAAGATCTGTTCATGCTGGATTAAACTAGGCCATTTCATTGCCAATACTTTTGAAAATTTCAATTTTTTTATTAGTTTATTTTCTGTGTTTCGCCAATATCTGAAAATCTTCCACTGGTAACCAATACTTTCGATTGTTTTTCTAATAGCTTAGGTCATACTGAAACTACCAGGAAAATTTCGGGAACATTGATGGATTAAAATGTTCACTATAATTTTTTGATTTTGTGCGGCCATATAAGTTATTTTCAGTTCAGCATATGTGGAACCTCAATTCTCGCAACGTTCTCGTCAAAGGCTGGCGCTGAAACCGGAAATGGCGTTGATAATTCTGATATTATTTATCAGGCCATGATTATACGACGAAATAAATTTAAGAATATTAAATTGGTGAGGGTCGGATTGAGGATTGTCAACTTACTATAGATAAAGTTGATATAAGTGTGTCGGAGTGGATGGGATACTTTTTACCGTTCGGAGGGATGCTCGACAGCGTAATTTATGCATGAAATCGGCATTTAAAAGACGGTGGAATCATGTTGCTTAATAGATGTTACAAAGTTAATCTTAAGCTAAGCTCTAAGCTTAATAGATGTTACAATCGATACAAAGAATTTATCGGCACAATGTTTACTCCATTGATATGTCGTGCATGAAAAACGAAGTTCTAAAGGAGGCGACCATAGAAATCTGTAAACCAGAATGCATTCTTACCATGTGAATATGTTGTTCTTGTGGATACAAACTGCCCTACCACTTCTTTATTTTTTATATATATAAAATAAACAGAAAGGTTTACATTTTTTATTTAAGTCGTAACGTAATTATAGTTTTGTAATTATTTACATTTCTAAAATTGTAAATATTTCTAGATTTGGAGCATATGGGAATCCAAGATTCAGTAGAATTCGTTGTGATGTGGGATGAGGTGGTGGTAAGATAGATCCCTATTAAATTTACAGGTAGGGGATTCCTGATCGGAGTAGAAGTTGTCGAGCTAGATGAGAGTCGGGATCTTGGTGAATGTATATCATTGGTGAGTTCATTTGATGCGCTGTTGTTGCACTAAGTTTGGTGAAGTCGACTAGGTATATTGATGAATGGCGATGGTGCGCTAGACTCATAAATTTTTTATATTGGGTGTGGAACGTAGTCGAAGCCGTTGTAGTATTTAGTGGAATGTATTCAATACGATCTACTCGCATTTCACTGCGATTCGCGTTTGTATACCGATTAGGATTATTTACACTGATACTCGTAACTGGCGCTAGTTGGTTTTCTTCATAATGGCGGAGCACTCTGCGACGTGTTTATAGTATGGTTTTTCTCCAGTATACCGCCGAATGTGAAGTGTTAAATCATTTGATTGGGTAAAACCTCGATCGCCATGTGTACACTTATTTAGCCGAACGCCGGTATGAATACACATATGTCGAACAAGTTTGTTTGATCTGGAAAAACCTTAACTACAAATTGTGCATATACAAGGCTTTTCACATGTATGGATAAACTATTGCATTTGATATCATTAATAACGGATCGGATTATTGTATCGTGATCTTTGGTTTGGTGTAGTTTTGGTCAAATCGGATAGTTTCGCATGCAGATTCACATTTTTAAACGAATTTATATCCGTATGGCTCTGAAAATGTATTTGAAGTGGTTTGATTTGGGTAAAAGTTGAATCGCATACATATTTTGATTGCATAATGCATATTTTTCCGACAAATTATCATTAATATCCATTTTCCCGGCAGTCATTAGTACTGATTCGCTCACTGTTTGTCAGCATTTATCGACACAAGACACAAACAATTTGACAGAGAGTCGAAAAGAGAGAATTTATTTTTACACTTCTAAAAAAATTTAATGTTCACAACTTTCTTAAATTAGAGCCATCTATTGACGTAGGAACTACTTTAGGGGTATTGTCAAAAAAACTATGGTTTCTAACTGTCGTTTCTGTATATATTTCTAAATTGTAAATTTTTGAGCAAAATTTTATTTTTTTTTAAATTTTCCGAGTTTTTTTTGCAATGTGAGAAGGCTTTATGGAAGCTATTCTAAAAATGAGAAAATTAACTACTTGTCACATAAATGCCTGGGAGGATTAATGGCCAATACTAATCAAATCCAAGTGTGTTGCACATAAAAGATTTCCAGCATTGGTAAAAATTAAAAAACGAATATGAGAAATACAGCAAAATACAAAGGAAAGAAAAGAAAAAGATTGATGGGGAGAATTTGGCAAAGGCACAAACTGTATAATACATTATGAATGAGCTTTAAGCTCAAAATGAGATGTATGGTTTGCAAAGTTATTTAGATGAATAAATTATGAATAAATGAATAAATGAATGATTATATTCTGTGTTACAATGTTGTGCCGTATTGTCGGCGTAGTTAATTAAAATTCTAAACGTGTGGAGAGAGAACATGCTTAGCTCACATTGGTAGCGTTTTCGACAAACTAACTACTTCCGACAGTTGGAACAATGCACACTCCAAAAACTACCCCTACGGAGTGAAACTCTTTAAAAACCATATTCTCGGTATAGGTTATAAACGTCCTATAACAACCCACTCAAATTAAATGAATCAACTTATTATGTACTAGTAATGCGTACCCATGAATTATCTACCTGTACATGAACTGGGTACCCGCGAAGTTATTATAACAGCCCGCACCTGCAAAAATCGAGAATGGCAATTCGATGTATGTGGTGTGGGTTGTGATAATAAATTCAAGGGCTCCTATTTCTTGTACACTAAATTAATTCAATGCATTATGATCGTTTTTTATAGTGAGCTGTTCTAATAAATTCAGTGGTCCCATTTCTTTGGGGAAGGAATTCAATATATTATGTTAGAATTTATTGCATATGGGCTGTTGCAATAAATTCGAGTTTACTAATTTCTTTAACAGGAAGGTAATTTGATGGATTTGATCGATTTCGTTGGCTGTTGTAATAAATGGGCCTTTACTTATTTCTTATACAGGCAGGTAATGCGATGCGATTTGATCGATTTTTGTGGGTGTGGACTGTTACAGTAAATTCAAGGGTATCCATTTCTTTACATAATGGGTTATTTCATCAAATTTGAGATTGAGTTCTCCCATTAATAGCAGGTATTAAACCTATGAAGAGAAATATGGTTCATAAAGAGTTACACTCCTTACGGGTAACTTTGGAGATTGTAATATTACACTAATACCCCAGTTCTCTCGGTTAATTGGGACTTTGAAAAGGTAATGGATACGAAAATACAGCAAAACATAAAGTTTTAGATGCATATTAGAGAACTCTTATAATAGATGCCAATAAAAATTAAATAAACATGTCAAATTAAGTTTAGATTTACATTTCAATGAAAAAATATCACACTTGTATCAAAATAAAATTTTGAATTTTATTCTGACTCAGCCTCACTTAAATCGTATTCGCAGAATGGCCCGACTCCGTTAAATTATCATGACGATTTTGAAGTGGCAGATAAAATTTGTGAAGGGTTGTTTGAACTGCTGGCTATTTCTGTTTTACGTATACATATCTCAGTATCGTTTTACTCGTGACAAAACCGGTCTGCGGAAATTTAATGATTGTCAATTGATAGTTGATAATTCCGCAGTACCCATTGCAGATTTATTAGACCACGTTAGAGTCATCAATATCTTCCAATTGGCTCCTCAACAAATTTCTAATCATCGCTCAGTGTCGAGCTCCATTCACGGTAATTGCATTGCAATCCAGTTTGATTTTCGAAAAAATATGGACTAATTACGCCACCACACCAAAACCCACACATCGGTGAAGATAATTTGTTTGAAAAAATTCTCATTTTCTTCTTGTTTTTTTATGGCTCAATTAACGAATTTTCGACGTAATGCGTGATCATTTGGCTTTGATTCTTGTGTTTATTAAGCCTTTACATGAAGATCTTTTTGTAAAATATTGAACAAAGCTGTTG
Organism: Nephrotoma guestfalica; assembly: GCA_963691935.1. Classification (NCBI taxonomy): domain Eukaryota; kingdom Metazoa; phylum Arthropoda; class Insecta; order Diptera; family Tipulidae; genus Nephrotoma; species Nephrotoma guestfalica. The sequence continues at coordinate 21,238,302 of OY829913.1, forward strand.
GTTTGGGGTTTAATTGCTGTGAACGACGACGAATTGATGTCCTTGGCTCTTCAGCAACAAGAATCAGTTTCTACAAATTTATCAATGATAAGATTAATAGCACGGTTTGTCGGAATATTTTCACTGACGTTTTAGTAATGAAAACACGTTGGTCAATCGTACTTGCCATCTGTCAAATTTGGTTTCAATCTTAATTTACAATCTTTTTTTTGTTATTCGTTTTATCGTAAATGCTACAATATAAACTTTACCGGAACCTTCTCCCAATTTAATGAAAACGCTTGAAGTATGAAGTTTCGTCGCGATCAATCAATCCGTCTGGACTAGAGAGGCCAAATTTAAGTTATAAAATATTTTTTGTCAAAATCGTGATTTCCGCTTAAATGTAATTTTTGGCTAAAAGTGGTCCACCATAGTAGCGTTTCCGTTTTTTGCAAATATTTAGAAAAGTATATCATTTATGAGAAAAACGACAATGAACTTAGAGATTCTAAATTAAATTTGCACCAAAAACGGCCACGTCATTTCCTTACAAAAATCCTTCATAATTTTGCTAGAAATCGGTCCAACGCTAGTGACGCCTTGCATAAGAGCTTTTTATTTTATTGCAAGTATTTTTAAAAATATGTCGAGTTTTGATAAAATAAATAATTCTATGGGAGCTTTTTCAGGTTTTGCGACGATGTTGATAAATTTAGCATTTACAAAATCGACAAAGAAAATAAATTTAAAAATCAAATTTTCATAGATGGTTAACCTCGTTGGTTTTCTGAAATTTACGCAGGAATAATGATTTTTGAATACACAAGGCATAGTTCTATCAAACGTCAGGTAAGTTTAATTTTTCACTTTAGAAACCGTTTCGAGATCTAAGCATACATTCGTGTAAAAAAAAGTCGGGGACTCCTCAATTTTTAATTTTATTTTAATAGAAAGTCAAATTATACTCTAAGATCATCCCTGTCTAGAACATCAAATTTTTAGAACGGTTTCAATTTAAATTTTAATTCAACACGAATAAAAGTTCAATGATTTATGCTTAGAAATCAAATAATAGGTAGGGGAAAAGTTCGTGGCCTTTTTCCCTGTAGATGGCCTTACATTCTTATATCTCAGTAACCATTGATCGTATCGGGCAATTCGTGTGTTTCAAAGGTGACATTTTAACTTGTACTTTGACATACAAAACATTAAAATCGGTGAAGTGAATAAAAAGTTACAGCATTTTAAACATGGAGATAAATAATGAAAAAATTCGATATATTTTCAATTTTATTACGACAAAGGCAAAAACGCGGCTCATGCTTGCGAAAATGCTGTGTGTTTGGTGGGATTGGAAAGGAATCGTACATTATGAGGTGCTACCATCGTGGCTCGATTTCTCGCCTCTAAACTACAGAAGTTCTACAGTGATAGGATCATGGCTCTACCAGAAAAATGGCTAAAGGTCATCGATGAAAATGGCACATATTTGGTTTAATAAAGTTCATTTGAAATAAGAAAATTCTTTGTTTCAATGTCACCCAAAAAAGGCCACGAACTTTCTCCCTAACCCATTATTTAAGTATTTTCGATGCGGGGAGTAAGGTCGTATTTTTATACTTTAAGCCCGCCTATATCTATGCGATTTGTAGGAGTGTGTTAAATAGTTTCAAAATTTAAAAAAAATTAATTAAATCCCCAGTGATTTCCGGGCACCATGTGGGCTGGAAACATAGTGTTTTATAAATTAAAGTACTTGTTACGATGTTCAGGATTAGAAAATGGATAAATGGATTAGAAAATGCCAATTAATTAACCCTCATTTGCTCAATCTCTCATTGAGGGAGACATTCTGCCTCTGATAGCATTCGATCTTGGTATCTCCAGGCTTCCGGCTGCAACCATTGTACCACTAACAAGGGTTTGACATTTGACGCTAGCGCTATATAGCACATCAATTTCATCACGCCCCTTAGTAGTCTTGTTTCACCTTCTTCCAGTCATTTTTAGTGCTCCAAGACCTTAGAAATTGTTGTAAAAATATAAAGTATAAAGCGCCTTGTTTGCGCATGTGTTTTTTAAGTACAAACACTTCTGCTATCTAGAATATTATTCAGTGCCAATATCTTGTATTTGTGTGTTCAAAACATAACACTCAAAATGATTAAATTAATTTTGCATAGGCCTACCGTGTCCAACCATCATCCAAGTCAGTATACTAAAGGCTGTATTGGGTCTGCGCAATTCAGCCCTATAAAAGATTTCCAAGAAACCCAACCAACCAAAAGCCAAAGAAAACCAACAAACAAACATGAAAGCTACTCGAGTAGTATTTAAGTAGCATAAAAAAGTATCATGGCAACAGTTTCCACAAACTTCGTGGAAAATCAAGAATATTACATTTCAATGAAAACTTTTGACATTTAAAATAAAACTTTGATATTTTTTCGTAACAAATAGAACTTCAATACTCACATATAATACTCAAATGTTGATATGCCGTGATAATAACGAAGCTTCGAGAGAGGAAATAATTGCTGATTCTACTTTTTCATAACAAAAAAAATTGAAACACCTTGGTAACAACAGAGAACTTTTAATCCTCTTCCCAGAAAATATTTTCAATTGTTTATGGGCGAATGACGTTCTTAAGCAACTTCTACTTTGTCAGATAACATCAAATAACAATATTGACTGTATCACAATTCCTTTGATCTCTTTATATAGCATAGTTCAATTCGTAATTAAAAGCGACGGATAATAAAACAAGTCGAACGATTTACATTGATTTGTCCACTAGATTTTATGAATTATCTGATAATATACAGGTAGGTCTAGAGGTATACAGCTTCGGATATGAATTAAATAAAAAGCAAGTTACTTAATCCTCTTCAAAAAATAATGAAGCGAAAAGGGCAACGAAATAAAATCCTACTCGTATATTATAGATCAAATACGTCTTATGTGAAGCAAAAAAGACAGTTTTTCGTTAGATGAATTTCTCTATTCCATTTAATATTTTATCACAAGTGTTCTTGACACAACAGAAATGAAATAAAATCTGTAAATGTGTTTAGTACGTAGTGTAAAAAATCCTTCTATACTCGTACGTCTACGTTAAATTGATTTACTGATATGCGATTTCTTATCACTCGAAATCTACCCTTTTTTGGATTTCTAATGATAACTTTTATCTCTAAATTGCTCTCTTTCGTTCAAATTTCGAACGATGAAAAACGGCATAAAAATCAATAAAAGCGATTTTCTAGTTCAAGATTTTGGTTGGTTGAAGATTTGATTTTTGCAGTACTTTAACCTTTCGATTGAATTTCCTTTGAAATGAATTTGTTTCTCAGACAACATAAAATTGTTAAAAATGAAAGCGGACGTTTAACATTGTTGCATGCATACACGGATACGAGGATTATAAAGTAAATGAAATTAGTCGCTTTTCAGCCAACATTCCGAAAAATAATTTTCGGACCGAGAAAATATCATTTGTGTACCATTTAGTGTTTACATTCCGGATACAATATATCAAGAGTTTTAAGCACATATCGTAACATAACAACAACCATATTATAAATAATTTTTATGACATTTTTAATTGTCATGAGAGAGCAGATTCCTGTTATATTTATGTTTACTGTATTATATGGTGTACATAAGCATATCCTATGTTGTTGTGTATACCGGGTGGTCGACACAATATAACATAACATAGCAACATATAACTCTGTATGGCTGAACAGTATTCTACATTAAAAATAGATTGAAGTTGTATTCGAGAATTAAGAAACAAATCACTTACCAAATATTTATGGAGAAGCCAAAAAAATGTCAAAGATCCTTGTGACGTTTGTGGTATTCTGCCATAAAAAATTGTCGTAGTTATTTAAATCAAACAGTAAACTCGTTTCACCATCTGTGTCTCGATTAATTACAATTATGAGCGCTATACGAGTATTTCGTAGAACACGTATTACGAGATTTTTGTCGATATAATTTTAAGCGGACCACCCGGTATATGTATATGAACTCGTAAATGTTAAGATAAAAAATTTCCAAATCTAGATTTAATTTAAATTGTTGCACATTTTTTGGCATCAACATTTTCTGGAAAATTGGCCAATTTATAAAAATGTTTTTGCTGGACACTAAAATTAAATAAGTTTTATCATTGTGGGGTTTAAGAATCAATTATTTTCAAATTGGCTTTACGAGGAAATGACGCTGACTTTAACAGTTAATCGTTATGGAATAAAAATATTGCCAGTCAAGTTTTTTAATAAATGCCAGGATATCACCTCGGAACATTTTGGTGCTGTAGTATCCGGAAAGCCGGAACCAAAAACAATTAGCTTCTTGAATGTAAAATTATGTTATTTATAAAATGTTACGTTTGGTTTCATGTTAAAAGGTAAAAATTTAGTTGAAAAAGTCTATTGAATCCAAAAACTTTATTTGCCATTTTTCTTGCTATTTAATGATAATTCACGTAAAAAAGTAGAAATTAAAAAAACTGTCTATGTAATTCTGAAAAGAATTGTTTGTACCTAATTTCTTTATTAATTACAACTGAGACTGTGCTCATCTAGCAATTTATCTTTCACATTTACAGAGTTTACATTTCTTAAATAATTTTGATTTGTTGGGGAACCCAATGGTTAGCCCCAAAATTAATTAAACCTATTTAAAATATAATTTTAATTTGGTATGTTTACTAGGTCAAGTGGCCTCGTTCTTTGAAGTCTTCTTTCAACGACAGGGTTATCTATCATATGGCGAATACAGGGGTTTCCATGTTCCTGGAGCCTTATTTCGTGTTTGGCGGCATGCTTTTTTATTTCATCTTTGATGTATTCCATTTTGGCGTTTGTTTGCTTAGTACATCCCCAGAGTTTAAAACCTTAGGTCCATATCGGCTTCAGTATTTGCCGATATAGGAGCAACTTGTTGTATATTGTAAGCTCAGCCCCTCTACCTATGAGCCAATACATTTTTCTGAACTTAATATTTAGTTCATGTTTTTTCTTTTTGACATGGTCTCTCCACATGAGCTTGGCATCGAGAGTCATGCCCAGATATTTAGCTTTGTTTGCATATGGCACCGGTCGTGAGTTAATTACTATCGGTAAATGGGAAGCCTTTTGATATGTAAAGTAAATATGCGTGAATTTCGTCTCATTAAGCTTGATTCTCCAGCACTTAGTCCAGTTACAAACCGCATTGGTAATCTTTTGGAGTTTGCTTGTTGCATCAGCGACATTACTTCCAATGGCCATGATTGCTGTGTCATCTGCAAAGGTGGCTATGGTTCCTTCATCTGTTGTTGGAATATTCCTTGTATATAATAAATACAGGATTGGTCCTAAGACACTCCCCTGTGGGACACCGGCAGAGATTTTCTTTAGTTCGGAGTATTCATCCTCATATTTCTCACGAAAATGTCTATTGGATAAATAAGATCTTAGTATGGCATAGAATTGCCTCGGCAGATCTCTGTGCAGCTTGAATTCCAGTTCACTATGACAAACTTTATCGAATGCTTGGGCGACGTCCAGAAATATGCTGGAGCATACTTTTTTGCGTTCTAACGTACTTTCAATAACGTTGGTGATTCTATGCACCTGTTCCAAATTGATGTGGAGGAATTAGTTGTCGGTCCTCAATTATTGTATCACCCGATGGTCCAAATTTTCCATGACGCTTAGGCATAATTGAGGTTCTATACCGTTAATGTGCCGATTATCTCATCCTTTAGCTCTTGAATTGTTGCTGGCTTATCGACGTACACTTTTTCTTTCAAATAACCCCAAAGAAAGAAGTCCAACGTTGTCAAATCACATGATCTTGGCGGCCAATTGACATCGCCATCACGTGAGATAACACGGCCATTGAATTTGTCGCGCAAAAGAGCCATTGTTTCGTTAGTTGTGTGGCAAGTGGCACCGTCCTGTTGAAACCACATATCGTCCACATCCATATCTTCCAATTCGGGTCATAAAAAGTTCGTTATCATCTCACGATAGCAAACACCATTCACAGTAACTGCCTGACTGGCCTCATTTTGCAAAAAATACGGCCCGATGATGCCGCCAGCCCATAAACCGCACCAAACAGTCGCTCTTTGTGGGTGCATTGGTTTTTCGTCAATCACTCTTGGATTATGATTCGCCCAAATGCGGCAATTCTGCTTATTCACGAATCCACTGAGGTGAAAATGTGCCTCATCACTGAAGATGATTTTCTTCGAAAATTGATCATCCACTGTTGCCATTTCTTGCCACCATTCTGACCATTGACGACGTTTGGAATGGTCAAGAGGCTTTAGTTCTTGAGTCAATTGCACCTTATAAGCGTGTAAATGCAAGTCTTTATGCATAATGTTCATCAACGACGAGCGTGAGAGGTGCAATTGTTGGGTACGACGACGAGTTGAGGTGGACGGCTCTTCAGCCACACTATCGCGAACAGCAGCAATATTTTGTGCTGTAACAGCTGTACGAGCATGCACTGGTGTTTTAAAATCTCCTACAGACCCGGTTTTTGTACCATTTTTCCGATTGTACGCGCATTTGGACGATTAAATTGAGCGAAAAAATCACGAAGTGCACTATATGCATTTTGATTTGAACGCCCATTTTCATAATATGCCTGAATAACTTTAACGCGTTGCTCGATTGTGTATCTTTCCATGGTTTAAATTGAGTTAGTCTGAAATTGAGAAATGTCAAATTAAATGCAGAAAAAAACTTGACGTTTAGGTGTGGTTTACATTCAACGTCGGCCCTTAAAATTTAACCACCCCTTATTTCGGATTTTCCGACATAAAAGTGTTCTGGAAACCACTGAACCTGGTACTTGTAATTTAACATTCCTATTATATATGTTCATTGCCATCTAATAAATATAGAGGCACAATTCTGGATTAGCATAAATCATCCGCTATACGTGGTAGGTTAGGTTTCAGTGGTTGCTTACTGCACACTTAGGCCAATTTTTAGGCCCATTGTGATACCACTCATTTACTCCACATCATTAACCCAGATACTTCACCTACTCACACAACTACAGTATACCACCTGCACATTGCAAGCTCCATGTCAACCTGTACATTGACATGGAAGGTGGGTCGGCGCGTGACACGGAATTCTGCACTCCATCAGAGGGTCTTAGTTGTATTTATTAGCATCACCGATCGTAATCGATGATGAAAATTCGATTTGCATCTAGCCTCTGATGGGATTCGAACCCAGCACCTCCCGGTCCAAGTACCGAAGCTTTAACCACTGCACCACTTGTCCGGTCCGCTATACGTGACGACAAGCACAAATTTCGTCAGCTTAGCCGCCTAATAATTTCTGGGTTTCTCTAGAAATCCGGTTATATTTTATCGTCTTTTAGTTCTTAAATATAGCTCCAAGTGATTTAATCACTTACTTAAACTAGCAGGCGGTTTTGTAGCAATTAATAATTCCTAAAAAACGACCTACAATTTTATAGCAACATGCACCTGCCATCCAGTACAGAAAAAATCATTAGCTCGTATTATATTGCTCATCCATGGCTGTTTGTGGTCATGCAGAAATTTAATTTTTTAATCCTGGACGAATTAAGGTTGAAGTTGTTTTAAATTCATTTCCGTTCAAAATTGCTTAGACATCGATCGAGATAACGCACAATCTTCAATGTTCCAAGGGCTTAAAGGAAAACTATTTTCCAAACTAAATTAGATTATACTCCCACCTACCATTCAAGTTTTAGTTCTAAATTTTCTCAGAACGGGTGTATTATTTTCTATAACAATCAGTTAAAAAAAGACTACAGTCGATTTTTTAATTTACTAGGACCAAATTTTATCACAAGCGATACCTATTGGGGATCTAGACTTACAACCTCGAAAGGAAAATAGTTATTTAATGCAGCTCGCGAGAACAACTGTGAATTTCACTCTGGCGAAAAACCAACATATTGGTCTACTGACAATCTGACATACAAAAATACCAGATCGTTTTTACTATTTGGTAATAAAATTAACTTTAGATGACTACACGTGTATCGAAAATAGTGAGGGACTAACTACTGACTACTCACCTTTTATCATGACTTTGAGTACAATGATAATGAAGAAAGATAACTTACCGAAATTAACAAAAAATAAAACCAAAACAAATTTATTCAAGAAGTTAGTGGAGGTGCGAACAAATCTCCGCTTAGAACAGAGACGCAGCTGGAGGATGAACTAGACGCATTCAATAATACTATTTGACAAGCAGCTTGGGAAGTTCATCTATTCCTCAAATCATACTTTACCTAGTTATTTCTCTTTGTGGAAAACATAACTAACCTTAAGAGGATAGAAGGTCAAAGAACTAGTTAGAGGGAAACGGAAAGCTCATAAAATATGGCAGCAGATCAGTGAGCAAATGGGACAAGCAGAAACTCCCTCTATTTGCTGCCCATTTGGAAGAGACTTTTCAACCGTCGCCGTGACGAACAGCGAATGAAATAACAACTGTCGTAAACAAGGTAGATGATCTTAACATAAGACATGTATCCCTATTGGAATGAAATCAATTATAATTTAGATATCAGTAAAGCTCCAGGTTAGAACTTAATTCCTGAGAAAGGCCATTTACGAGAAAGGTTTGCGTAAATTAGTTCAAATATCACTAGTTTCGGTCATACCAAAAATATTTTAAAACTGCTGCTCAACAGTAATCGCGACAATTTTATCAAATTCTTAAATACTAAATCGCAGTTCGACACTTTCGAGTCAAAGCGTTTTTGAAACTATTTTGTTCATCTTTTGCTCGAGAGATTTTACTAATAATCAAGATACTATAATAGCAATATTTTCAGATGAACGGCTATCCTAGCAGTTGAAAAACATGTATGGGAAACAATAAGCAAACTTCAAAATCCAGTTAAGACAGTGAGAAACTGCGTTTCGATCAATAAGTCCCGAGGCTGACACATAGATCTAATGAAAAACTCATATGATTTTTATAAAGTACCAACCTTCAAACGATATGTGCCAAAATTTTATAACAATCCAATCCCTCAATGATGATCCAAAGTGATTTCCAAAACAATGGAAAGCAATGGAATCAACACACAAAGATTAAAGACAGTTTTTTGATGGGAAAATATATTATGGGAACTCTGACCTTCGAAAGCAACTGCCGAATGTTGGTTTGCTGCCGAGAGATCTCGAATTCGGCGGTTATTCGAGAAAAAAAAAAAGAAATAAAAAATACACAATACCGAGACACACTGCTTGCTGGCAAGCATTGTGCTCGAAAATATTACTTTATCTGTTGAGTGTTTTTCGATAAATGCTAATCCAACTCTCACCGCTATTCCATGAAATACTCTAGGGATACCCAATTTGACGCTATTATTGAGGCGTTTAAACCAATAACTGCGAGTCGGTTTCGTTCATTTTCACCAGTTTGAAAACTCTCCAAAATTATTTTGTATACAGTTCGCTTTTGTACATTCTAAAGTTATATGGAGAACTAGAAATATCTAGTACTAATCTAGATTGCCTATAGTATTTTTGGGTTTAATGAAGGCTCCCCTAAATATTTTCTGATAGAAAAATTGATTTTTGATTCTCTCTCAACTTTTCTATAAAGCAGCACGCCGAGGTTTGATTCAGCCATTTGTATCGTGTATCGTAATCTTGCCTTATTATGCCGCCAAATTTCTTCAATTTCACTGGAAAGCTTAGGGCTCCAGACAGGAAAGCCAAGCAAAATGTCGAGATTAGTTGAGAAAACTCCAATCCATAACCATGTGAAGAATAGAGTCGGTAGCAACAGCAACCTTTTGCATTCCTGTCAAATAATGCAAACAAAGAGGGCAGTGTTTATTAAGTATACAAAAAGGTTTCAAGCATTTTATTGATATTCATGTTTCCTCAGATTATGTGAAGTGCTTTCGCATCACGTGAAAGTATAGCGACGATTATTTTTTTATGCTTCCATAACTAGCTGGCCCAGGCCATCGACTATATATTAATACACACGCCGAATGTTATTCTCACAAAAATTTATGCAGTTGATGTTATCATCGTCACATTGCAGAAGGAGCAAGCTACATAAGTTTATATAATTTTGTACCGTTTCATTTTAAGACCACATATTATATTATTGTTTATTTACGGTTCTTGGATCAGAACCAAATCTTCATTCGATTTTTTCGCTGTCGGGGCAATTTGATACATGATGATACAAATTGTTCGAACTATCTTGCTGCCATTGACAAAACATTTTTACTTAATTTCCAGAACTAATCTCGAACTTTCAATGGATCGATTTAATTCCAATTTGGCCATTTAGTATAGATGTTATGCTTACCTTGTTATATCCCTGTTGACAATTTTTATTCAATTTCCAAAAGCACAAAAATTCAATCGGCTGTCCAAATTCTGATTTCCAAGGTTCTACTTTCCGGGATTTTTGATTTTCGAGATTTTACTTCCGATTTAGTCAATATCAATCGTTTAATGTGGTTGTTTATAAGTCCTTTGAGTTGACATTAAGTACATACTTGTCGGTGATTCTATTTCGAAACAATTAATTCTAAAAGCATAGATAAAGGTATAATATTACCGTAACTAGACCAAATTGCCTTTATAACTCATATCAATCTTTTGTCAAGTGTTATTCAAGGGGCTGTAGTTACACTACAGCATTTTGAAAATATTCTAAACCAACAATATTTTGCACTTTACCAAGCCACTTTTACATACATATATTTGCTTCGTATACTAAAATAAAATTGGATTTTAGTGCGAGTACATAATATTGATCTAATGGTTCAAATCAAAAGCATATTATTCCAATATCGTCAGGTACTTAGTGAAAAAAAAAATGTTCGAGAAAATTACTCGCAAAATGAAAATTCTATCCACTTTAAAATAAATCGAAATCTATGTATGGGTTTTCCCTCCTTTTATTATGATTATTTTCCCTATTGTATGTGAGTATTGTATTCCGTTTTGTGAACAATTTTCTGCTTATTATAATACGAGTACGATATTTCCCTTTTTGGGGTTTCCAGCAGGTTCAATTTTCGTTTAAAAAAATTTCCGTATTTTAGAAAAATATATACGAAATATGTGTAGGTACGTACACGTATTTTAAAATATTTTAAAGGGTGCTATATGACCATAACAACCACCTGGTGTTTACATATATTTTTTTTAACAATAAATTTTTACTAGTGTGAAAATGGTACTTACATATAAAGATCCGTATTTAGGAAACTTTCAAGCCGAGATGAAATTTAAATTTCCGTGTGTGCACTTCATTAATAACGTTGTCAATCTACGTGATGTATTTAAGGTATATAAAGCACGGTGACAACATTTGAATATTATTTTCATTAAATAATTACGTATACCTTACGTATCGTACATATAGTCTAAAACTAATGATCTCGTCTGTAACACATTCCAAATATACATAATAAAATCAATTTTCCTGGAAAAACTCATTCATCACAAGCATTTATTGGAATTTCTTTATGGTTGTCTGAATATGTGCTCTGTGTATGTTTAAAAAATTTCCACGTTTTTTGTATCAAATTTCAATTTTAGAAAATTTCCCATTTTCATCGAATAATTTATAATTTTCTCTCTTAAAGTTTTTACCCATTTTTTATGGTCTCGTACAACAACAACAAAGTTTTGTGTAATTTATTTGAGTAGTTTTTGAAAAATTATGTTGTGGTTTAAGTTAATAGACAATACACTTAACATTTTTCCTCATTTTATGTTCTTGGTTTGTTTCGGGTCATGAGGAAGCTTTATTAAAATGCTTTTGAAGAGGGTGATTGCACGCTTTTAATTTTTTACTTACAAATCGACTCGTCTTATCAATAATTTTATACCACATTGAGATAGATAAAGAACAATACGCTGTTCTTATGCGCAAACAAAACCAAGTAGTGTATTGTTATTTTATGCATAATCTTGCTCTAATTAATTTCCAAACAATAAAATTTTCCTAATCATAATAGTCGAAATGATAATAATAACACTAATAATAATAATAACAATAATACGAATACAAATTAGAATTTATAAAAATAAAATAAAATAAAAATTGAATTTTCTTTTGTTTAATCCAAACATTTTCATTTCCATTTTCTACTTTATTTTTTTTTTTTAGAGAAGCAAATCAATACGAAAGAAAACATTTTTCTTTTCAACAATAGCACAAAATGATAAGAATTATCCATTATTTTCAAAAACAAAATTTCTTGTCTTCATCGTTCAAAGCAGCGCCGCTTACATTTATATGAAAGAAAACAAATCTAATCTTCCCATTATCTTACGCTTGTCGTTATACCCCGTATACAGAGCTTAAATAATTCATTGCATGCGACGTATATACAATTTTTGGGGTGAACCTGAAAAGACGCGGAAAAATCATGATTAAAATTATTGAGTGCCACTGCTATAAACATTCCGCACCCCAATCAAAATATTCCATCGCTTGTAGTCGAAATCGCAAATAAATAAACAAAACAATAATCACAGCTGTATATCCAGCAGCAGCAGCAGCAGCAGCAGCATCAATTTTAACTATCGTGTATTTAAAATAATTAATTTTCCTTATATTTCCGTAGATATACATAAACATTTTAATTTTGGAATAGTTAACACAGCAAGAGCACATAAATATTCAAAAGAACTGAAGAAAAAATTGGTTGGTTTTAAAATCAAATTGTCTGAAATAATTTGTATTTTGCGCGCTGAAAAATTCTTCCAAAAAAAAATAATTGAATTTTGTTTTAAGGGAAAAAGCTCGCACTATGCACTACTAAAAAAATAAATTAATGAACCATAAACTAATATACATCCCTATATTAAATTATAAAGAACTTTAAACGTCATGGAAAATTCATGAATGGAACGAAATTCTACACTCATTAATTTTAGGGGGATCATAGAACACTAAAAGACATGGCATGGTGTATCTCTTATGGGTATTATTGGGCTCGAATCACGATAGCGAAGGGATGTAAAACAACTTATGTGAGTGCGGATCTCTTGATGCTCGCTAAAAGGGCCAAATTACTCTAACTAACTTTCTTTGTTTTAAACGATGTATAAGTTTGTTTCAGAGAGTTATTCCTTTAAGCACTAACACTGTGATGAGGCAACTTTTATTACCGTTTCTGTCAATCATGTCTTTCTAGGTTATGTCGGGTTTGAAATTATCACATGTACACCAGAACCTAGATTCTGATGAAATGACAATTTTTCGTGACAATTTTTATTAGTACAAAATTTTGTCACAAAAATTTTGCGATGCTGATCAAATGAGCCATGACATTTTATAGCATTTACTAGCAGTTGCTGTTTTACTATTATTTTCTAGTTTATGACATTTTTCGTTTGACGTTTGTTGAATCGTGCGTTTTATTTTGTTTCTCGAGATGGATGTGTTGTTATTAAATAGGAGATATAGACGAAATCAACGAAAGTAAGTGTTATTATTTGTTTGTTTTGTTTTGTACCTATAATTAATAAATAAAAGTTTAGTGTGTAAATCGTTTTTAAAATTAGACACCATTAATTGAATAGTTACTTAAATTATATTTTAGGAAAATGGTGAAAATCAAGCGGAACTTAAGAGATGTGAGTGATCCATTCAATACTATGACAGATGCCCAATTTATAAGAATATTTCACTTGAGCAAGTTTATGGTTAGGACAGTTGTGGGAAAATTAATCCAACACATGCATGGCGAGTACACATACCATGCTTTGTCTCCTGTTACGAGAATATTTGCAGCTCTAAATTTTTATGCGAACGGTACGTATTACTTTAAAATATTCTTACATATGTTTATATCACTCAGTAAGCTTTAATTTGTTACAGGATCTTATCAAAGACCAATTGGGCAGGATTTCCTAATTGCTTTATCACAAACTTCAGTATCGAGATGCATAACTGAAGTTACTTCAGTAATCAACCAGCATTTTAGTAATTTAATTAATTTTCCTCGCAACACTGTCGAACGAAATACAACAAAGCAAAAGTTGGTTGTAAGTTTTCTAATTATGTAATAAATATTAATCTAATTATTTTGATTAGGTTTTTTATCAAATATGGATTTCCGGGTGTTATTGGGGCAGTGGACGGAACGCATATATTTATTATGAAACCGAACAGCGAGGTAGAACATGCGTACTACGCAGTAAGGAAAAGTTCCCACTCAAAAAATGTACAAGTTGTATGTATCTTGTAAAGATTACGCCTCCTTGAAATATTTATTAATTACTCTCTTCCATAGATATTCGATTACGATTACAAAATACTAAGCATAAACGCTAGATATGGAGGTGCCACGCATGACTCATATATTTGGAATAATTCCCGCATTAAGCAATTCTTGCTTCAACAATCTATTAATGGAGGAAATGGAGAGTGGCTTCTAGGTAATTATTATAATTAATATTTATATACGTTGATATTTATTTTAAACTTATTTAGGTGACAGTGGGTATGGATTACAACCGTGGCTGATGACACCAATATTACAGCCTGGAAATGTCCATGAGGAGTTTTATAATCAATCCCATAAAAAAGCGCGCAGTACGGTTGAACGAGGGATAGGGGTGCTAAAGAGTCGTTTCCGGTGCTTATCGAAACAACGCCTTTTAATGTATTCTCCAGTAAAATCTGGTGCCATCATAAATGCCTGCGCCGCGCTACACAATTTATTTTTAATTAATGATTTTCCCCTGCCATCCGAGGAAAATGTTTTACGGTTCATGGACGACGAAGCTGAAATAAATGTGCAGCCAGGAGATTTAGATCCTATACAAATTTTAAATGAAGGGAAAGAAATTAGGAATCGAATAATACGAGAATATTTTTAAAAAATTTATAAATACTTATTAATAAAATATTAAACACTTTATTTCATTTTTTTTATTTACATATATAATTCATTGGTGTATTTCCTTATATCACATTATTTCAGTTCATTATTGATTGATTGATTGATTGATTTTGAATGTACGACCAAGTTCTTAGGCTTGAGTTCCCGGATGACGCCGGGTCCACCGTACACCCTTTTTTACACATAACAAAACCGAAGGATTGGATAGGTTAGTTAAGTGGGACAGAATCGGCCCGGTTACAGACACCTAGGTATAGCCGATAGTTATCACATTATTTCAGTTCATTATGATTAAATATTAAAGTAAGTTTATTATAAAGCGGTTTTATTCCGAGTCGGAGTTAAAACAGTATAAATATTCAGCTTCCAAATCTTCAGACACATTCACCATATCATTTGACATGTTATTTTTATATTTTAAAGGTTTTAAATATTCTTCACTTATTGCCAGTCTACGCTTTTTCACCGCAAGTCCATCTTCCTTTATGGCAGCTATTTTTTCAAGAACCGCTAATTTCTTTTTTTTCAATTTAACTATTTCTTCGAAATAGTTTTTTTCGTTTTTATATATATGTCCTTGCGAAGATCGATCTCGATTAGGAGTAGGTTCATTTTGAGATGTATTCGACGTTCGCTTTAATGCTGGTATGACGTCAGACAACTGTGTCCCTGGCTATAGTAAAAATTAACATTAATACACTTATATTTTATACATAATAGGTAAAATAATTACTACAGATGAACTTGGAAGTCCTAGCTCCATTGTTTCTCCGTCGCCATCGATGTTATCGGGACTGATTACACCTACAATCCTATTTTCTAAATCGGTGAGTTCTGGAAATGATGATCCATTTACACCACTCTGATTTATCCTCGTATTTATTCCGGAAATTTTTTTCTTTATTCTAGCTCTAAATATAATTTATGAATTATTAACAATTAAATTAACTGTGTTATTGATTTAAACTTACTTTAAATCTTCCCAAAACATTTTCCATTGCGAGGCATTTTTCTTAGCTCCTTCGAGCTGATTAACCTCTAAAGCTAATTTCAGCCAGTCGCTTTTTATTTTACTTTTTCCATCGACCGAGCTAAATCTGAAAAACAAATAAATTAATACACAAATTAATATTTAGCAATAATAATAGAAATTTATAGTTCTTACTGATTTCGTGCGGTCTCCAAATTATTTTCTAAAAAACTCACAATAAACTCTTTTTGTGAATTTGTTGGATATACTGTTGATCCAGACTGCGACGTTTTCTCAATCCCAGCTATGTTTTAAATTATATACGTAATAAATTATATACATATTATTTGTAGTTTGTTATTAAATCAATAAAATCAATTAATTTTATAAAATAACAATATATACTCACACATATTTTTATTAAAATTTTTGTTTTATACAAAGTCACGAACATCAAAATCAATGACAATATTACAAAAATTGTCAGACTTATTTATGTGACATTTTGAAAAGATCACTAGCTCAGCATCACGTTTTAGAACTCACATAATATTGTCATTTTATTGCAGTTGTATTTTTAGTACAAAGTCACAAAAAATTGTCATTTGTCACTTGTCACTTGATCAGAATCTACCTTCAGGAGTCAAATAATCATATCGTCATATGTAGTCCGAATTGTGATTTCATGGTTCATTTTGAGGGGAAATAATATTTCCGAGAGGACCATGAGTTACAGTTACATATATTTGCCAAAGTGCATTTTTTCAGTAATGTGCCGTATTGTCTACACCGTGTCGATAATTAATATTCTGCATGCGTAGAGAATATTTGTAGAGAAAGTAGACAATGTCGAAAAGCGTCATTTCTACATCAAATTTAAACCCAAGTTATTAGTATGGCAATGGCGTACTCCTATGTATAAAGGATAACTGAAAATGGTACGATAACAAGAAATGAATATATTTTGCACATACTTTAACTGTCTTAGTACAATTTTAGAAATATTAAAAAGTACACTTAAATTCACGGTTAAATTTGTAAACCAAATACAAAGCAGCCAAAATAAACTACGTTGAAGTTCTTAACAAAACAACAAAATTAACAAAAATCAAATATGGTAAATTAACAAAAACAAACAGTCGGTAAAAGCAATGTTAACAATGGAAACAAATTTCATTTATTTTTAACTATTTTCTTTAAATAATCAAAACTTAATTTTGAATGAAATAAAAAAAAATAATTTACAATTTAAAACTATTTACATAAGTAAGACAAAACATTTTATTTACTTTAATAATGTTAATAAATTGTAGTATGCACTATTAAATATTCAGTTTTATGTATATTGGCATAGCAATCAAAACCAGACTACGATTAGCCAAACTGTCTGGGCTGTAGACATTTAGTCTGCTCGGAACTTTTTTGGACTTCGACAATATAATGAATGGTAAATCTACATAAATCTCAAGGTCAACAATTTTCATGATTACCTTATTTTATTTTACTACGTAAAAGAATGTAAAAAACACCGGTATTACTGCAAATTTAATTTAGAACCTTTTAGTTTATAAACGTTTTTATCGTAAGTGATATGCTTTTCAAAATATTTACAAAATACGAAAAAATGGGGCTGCGACTTCCGCTGAGACGATTTCAATAAAAAAAATTATAGAAATTTCCCAATTTTTGTGAAAAGAATGAAGTTTAATCCCGATCAGTCAATCCTTCTGGGCTTTAGAGTTCTTTAAAACCACTTTTTCATTTAGTTGAAAATATATGTTTTTATTATTATTAAAGTTGGCTGGAACCCAAGCAGTGGTTCCGCACTCAATGCTACATTGGGTCATCGGTGCAAATTGCGGATTCCATCACAGCACGCAAATGAGCTCGGCAGCTCTAGCGTACTGCAAAAGATTGAACCAGGCCGTGAAACGTATCTGACCTACATTGAAAGATTTATAGCTAAGAAACCAGGGCCGAGCTACCACGAAAACTAAACAACCACAAACAAGGTGAAAGTCATCGTCGTTTTCAAACAGTTGTCACACAAGAAACCTTGAAAAAGCGTCATTCGTTGTAAATGGAGTTTAAAACGGCAGTTACCGATCAAGATAGCGAACGCAACTTTAAGCTGGTGTTCCTATAAAGATAAAGTGTACTTAAAGGTTAGGTCCACAAATGAAGTACTTTGTCACTCGGCATGTAATGGAAGCAAGCCAATTACGCTTAGTCTGGTAGTCAGTGAATTCCAGAAGAGAGCCTGGTTTAGTTAAAACTGTAGCGATCTCATTTCCTTTAATATCACAATGAGTCGGAACCAACATAACCCTGACACTATTGCTAGAGCAAAGAAGGCTAACAAATTGTTGTTGGTAAAGAATTGAACTCAACTTTATTATCTGGAATAATATCTTCGCCTGAAATAACGAGATTTTGCAGCATCAATCCCGCACAAGTGAAGGACGTTTGAAATATCCATCAGCTTCTCGATCTTTAAATCACAGATAACATATTATCGAAAGAGAATTATGGAAATAATTTGTCTTTAACCATAATGGTTTCTGGTTAAGATGAACTCTATAGATGGCTATCCCCAAGGTTTATATATACCCTGCAATTAAACCGAGAGTATTTCATTCACCAATGAAACTGTATTCGTAAACTGTTTAGTTTTGCAAAAACAGGGTTTGACTTAACCATAGCTTACTAAACAACAGGTCCGTAATGCTCGCTCTTCACTCGCAAAATTTTTTTCATGACGATAAAATGTCATGACAAAATTGTATTTTTACACTCACAAGTCACAAATATTAACACCAAAATGTATGTAAAATCATTTTATGTTCTCTGTTTTGTTTAATTGAGAATAAAATACAATTTTTCTACTCATTTCACAGTGTCGTGACAAAAACATTAGCAATTTTAATGAATTTTCTCTTTGTCAATCAGATATTTGTCATGACATTCTAGTGTCACGACAAAATTAGCGAGTGAAGGCTGAGCATAAGATAGCATGATTAGAACCATAGATTTGTAGATGAACATCAATATATTTTGAGTTAATCCCTAAGATTTCGAAAATGCTCTTCTAGATTAACAAAAATGGTTTTTTTCTTTTTGAAGTTTGTATTCAAAGGCTTATTGTTTAAAACTAGACCAAGATGTTACTGTTTCAGATCTGGCGATCGCCTCCCCAAAAGAGAAAAAGCAGACTGACGCGAATACTAGTTTTAGATCCATTAACATACAAGAAATTCTCAAGGCACTACATTTCTACAACTTTAAAAGCTCATTGCATTAAGTCAGATAGTACATTAAGGTGTCTACCGCAAGCAAAACGACAAATTCAGAACAGCTGTGACCAGTAATGGCAAATTTCTGCAGATTAACAAGTAATTCACCACCTGAATTCGGACCTCCTGATTTATAGGATAAGAAGGAGAATCAACTGCAAAGCAAATTATCCCGAGTGACAAGCCTACCAGCTAGGTCTCAATCGGGCGGAATAACAGTACTGTTAGATTATTATGAAGCAGCCAAATCAGGATTAATAGCGTTGCAGCCGGGAAAATGTACGGAGAGCAGTAGTTGGAATATTTTATTTTGGAAGAGTCTACCAACTGGAAACCATAACACATCAAGTCTGCAAGTTTCATTTTTATTCAGAGACGTATTGAGGCTGGCTACTCCAGAAAGATTATTTATCGCTTCGTAGAAGTTAATCTTTTGGATTTATTTTGGAGTCCCGTCACAGTTTTCTTACGTTTTTAAAATCACAACACCAACAAGGCTTGTTCTGAGTCTTTTATTTGTTAATACCAAGACAGGTTTTCAAAAGCTAAGGTGATTGCACCCGTCAAAGACTAGGCTAGCAAATTAATGTCATCAGTCGAACGAATCTCGGCCAAAGATATCAGCAGGGATACAAAGTCAAAAGAACGGTAATATTAAAAAATAGATCTTTGAAAAGAATTGATGATTAAATCGATAATCGACATAGTGCAAAAACTAATACTAATCACGTCTCTCCTTACATAATTGATGAAAGTTAACTCGCGGTCTGTGTTAAGGATTTCAGGTTAAGATGGGCTTAGAGTGTTAAGCAGAAACAAACCCCTCTTGTTAATATTCGAGCTACCCCATAGTGCGTGATGAGCATTTGCATCGCAACCCACCATTGGTTTGACATGCTCCACGAAACAGGATTAATAAAGCCCTCCGAAGCCGGGAAAGAAACCGAATCATAAGGTAGATTTTTATGAAATCGGCGATTCGTTAGTTTGGGAAAAGAAACCGACAACGCTTCCTTTCCATTACAACAAATTTCCACTCTGTACCTATCTATCCCTATAGAAGATAACTTCAATTGCGATTGAGCACATAATAAAATTTAATTATAAAAAACACTTAGTGCCGAAAAAATAATAAAATTAATTTATAAATAATTAAAAATTAATTAAATTGAAGTGTTTTGTGTATATCTTCAAAAGATAATTTTAATATGTACTCGTATATAAATTATAAAGCTAAGTACATAATTCATTTAAAAAAAAATTAATTAATATTGAATATGGTACTCGTATCTATGATTTAATTTAATTTACAGTACACCAGACTAAATTCGTTTTAAATTATTGATGGGAACTATATATTTGGATAGAAACTGCAAGTTCATGTGGTGACGTAAAAATCATCAAAATACCTGATGTAACGGACGACGGAGTCTGGTTAAACCCAAATCTGAAAAAATCAAAATTAGAAATTTTTACGAAAATATTTTTATGAATTATTTATATTTTTTAAAGCACAACACACACAAAAAATGTATAAAATATCAGACAGATCCTAATAAACAAAAAAAAATTGGAAAAGCTTTCGGAAAACTTTTATGTGTATGAATGTGTACGTAAAAGTTTTATTTTTCTAAAAACGAAAATTTATTATATGTTGAGATTCATTTGATATGTGAAAATGAGCTTGGTATTTATAATAAAAACAACAACAACAACAAAAAGTGTTATAACAAGATTCTGAGTAAAAATTACAATAAATGCTATAAATCAAATCTATGATTTTATATAAAAGTAAGACAGTTTTAAAATATTTTCTTGTACATATGTGTTTATGGTAAATCGAGTACTATATACCATGCATACAACCAGAATGTGTCTATGTGTAGGAATGTGTTATTTTGGTGGGGGGCGAGTTCAAAATTCGCTTTATGAGAATTAGTAAAACAATTCGCAGACTTATTGCATTACAATAATTTATAAAGTTTTGTGTATGCTTTCCATGCGCGCTTAACTCGAGCCACACTGTGATTCGGATGGAGAGTGGAGAGTTTTGGTCTGAGCAGGATGGTAATTTACCATGTTATTTTCAAATTCTCTTACATAAATTTTCGGAAAATATATAAAGACTAAACTACAACATCTGCTTGATGCGATTTTTTTTTATGTGTATGTGTGTGGAACGATTTAAGGGTGTGGTGGCGGCGAGGGCGGTTGAAATTTTTACGATGATGAATTTTCATCTTTTCCAGGAGGAACGAGAAAGTTGGTTTTTTCGTTTTTTTTATGATTTTCATGTTATTATTCTTTGTCATTTTATTTAATGGAATCAATGATATCTTTCGTTCAATGAAATGGTTGCACGTTTTCAACAAATTTTTCTTTTTAAAATGGGAAAAACGAGATAAATGGATTTTTCATTTTTTTTACATTCCTTCCTTGTGTCAAATTGTTGGAACTATTTTCGATTTAAAATTTTAAATTACAAGCTTTTATGCCCATTTATTATTTAAAATACAACATATATATTTTTAGTTGGATATGTATGTGTATACATTTAAATGGGTGTGTGTGTGTATTTGTGTAATGTTCCCTTTTAGAACAAGGTCATTTAATAAATCAACGCGCGGGAGGAAATGTTTATGATAAATATGAGCTTACATTAACTAATGTGCTTATTTTTCAGTGTGCTTTATGCATAGAATTCAAAATATATTCTTGTTCTCAACGATGAAAGCTTTTATTTATTTTTTATATTAATACAAGTGTAAAATATTTACCTCGATTATAAAATATTCATGAATTTCGTTGTTTCGTATCACATTGAATTTATGAAATCGAAAACAGTTTTTTTCATGGTTTTTATAAAATAAAATTATCGTATGCAAATTTAAACGTTAACAAGATTTCGGTACTAATGGAAACTTATTGAGGTTTATATTTAAATTATTTATTTCCATGCAAGACGTTTCATCAAGCTTTGATAATTGAGCTCAGTTGTTGTTCCCAAATTTAGCCGGTGGCTTAGCTGGTGGCAGTCTGGTCAGGACCTATAATGTCTATATGTAATAAACAAATGAACATCTTTGTTTATTGGTGGCCCAATAATTTATTTTAGAATTAGATTGGCAGAGCTCCGTATCTCTGGATGTGAGAGACTTGTGAGAGACTGTGGAGTGCTTCAAAGATCAAACACCGGAGTTTTTGAGGAACGTACGGTCTTTGTGTTCCGTTAGAAACATCGCAATACCAGAATTTATCCGTTCCGAAAATTGGCATTTTGTCAAATTTGAGACTATCGTTGTTCTCTATTAGTGTTCTCAGGTCGTCGTCCTTGGCTTATTCATCCGCCATGAGAGGGTAATTCATGGTGCCCGTGATCGATAACTCCTCGATTCGAAAGAGTGCATCCGCTAATACATTATCCTTACCGGAGATGTGTTGTATATCGGTCGTGTATTGTGCTATCATATCAAGATGTTTGCGCTTTCGTGGTGATGATTTTTCTAAGTTTTGATGTAGTGCGTACGTGAGGGGTTTGTGGTCGGTGTAAAGTATAATCTCACGACCGTCGGTGAAATGTTTAAAATACTTTATTGCTGCGTTTGCCGCCAACAGCTCCCTGCGTACGTACAGTATCTCTGCTCCGTGTCCGTGAGTTTCCGCGAAAAGAAGCTCAGTGGTTGCCATTCTTCTGTTGCGAGTTGCTGCACCACTGCTCCGAGGCATTGATTTGAGGCGTCTACCATGATAGCAATTTTTTCATTAGTCGTTGGTGGGCTCACACCAAGTGATTTTGCTGTTGTCTTTTTTTCTTCGGTTTTTTAAGAATTCATACAATTTCGCTTGTTCTTCAGCTGCGTTTGGTAGAAAAATGCGATAATAATTTATCATACCCAAGGCCCCCATGCGGCTGATATATGGAATCCTAAGAAACTTATCTGTTTCTCTCCGAAAATACATTTGTCCTGATTGATTACCAGATCTGCTTTCTGCAGTCGCTGGAATATTAGCTTCAATCTTCGATATGCTGTTCTAGGTTGATCGATGGAACTAGAATATCGTCGATGTATGGAAACGCAAATTTGATGCCGCGAAGAATTGAATTCTGTTGCCCGAAAGTCATGGGATCTCAAACAAACCGAACGGAGTGCATATTGCCGTTTTCTCGATATCCACCTCATCAATCGGAATCTGATGGATCCGCACGAGGTCAATTTTTGGAAAGATATTGCAAATCTGTGACGAATGGTATCGGATATCGATCGGGCTACGTTTTCTGATTTGAATCGCGATAGTCTCCGCATAATCTCCAACCACCATCTTTTTTCTTTGTGATGTGGATAGGACTCGGCCAATTACTTTTTGATGGTCGACATATGCCTTGCTTTACCCAGAGGTCGATTTATTTTTTGGCGATTTGCATCATCTCTGTATTAAGTCGTCAGTGGATTGATCAATTTTTTGTTTTTAATGTCAACTAATAACCAGTAATTTAACAGAAAATCGGCGCCCATGTAACATCTGTCTACGCTTCTGGCGATCGTGAATTTCCAAGTGAATGGACGTCGTAGTCCTAAATTTAAGGTTAAGTTGTTTGTGCCGAATGTTTCGATTGTTGTTGAATTAGCCGCGAATAATTTTAGGTCAGATTTTACGTATTTTTCGCGAACATTTGGTGTTATTACGGATAATTCGGCTCCTGTATCGATCAGGAACTGTTGTTTTGTGGTTAACTCGAGTACGACTAAGCGACAATTTGAGTTGCTTATGTCACTTGTCGCGAAGAGTGACGAGCCTATTGGTTTTCCGAGTTGATCTAACTGGCGCGGTTTAGTGCACTTCTTATCAATAGGTAACGTTTTGTTAAAGCGTCAATGCGGGCTGACAATGAATGTTCGTTGTCACTTGCCGTAGTTTTAATCGGAATCGAGATGTTATATATGCCGGAGGGCTCGTGAATTTCCATGATCTAGTCCGCTGACGTGGCGATTTTTCCACATCACAATCTTCCATGCAGGAGAGTACTTCCTCGACGTTAGGTGGTAAGCTCTGTAGCCACAAATTTCGCAATGCTGATTCGTGGATTTGGTTTAACGAGAGTATCTGCATCTCGCGGTGTAACAGCGACGGCTTTTTGTCGCCTAGTTACAGGGCGGAAGTAAACAATTTCATTTGCTTCTGGCTGAGTCACATAATCTTTCGATTATTTCGAGGTTTTAACACCACATCGCGCACATACTTTATTGTTTCCGCATCCGGAGCAGCTACTAAATGCCCGTATTTTGTTTGATTGACTGACCCTCCGCTCAACTCGAACTGGGCTTCCAGTTGTTTAAACCAAATCTCGGGGTCATTCCAATTAAACGCAGAATATTTCACTGACACTTTGTAAACGTTTGTTGTTTGATGATTGTTGAGCGGAATTTTATCTTCGTTGGTATCATTTATTCTGCTTGAATTTACTGTGCACACGAAAATCCGACGAATTTCTGCTGTTTATTCGCTTTGTGCTGATTGCAGCCTTTTTTTTGAATGTTGCTAATTCGTCCGATCCCTCGTACGACGGTTTTACTGTACGGTTTTATCGTCGGGATTGTAGTTACGGGGTTACCAGATTATAGGTCGGGATGGTTATTTTGCCTCGTAACACGATGGAGCCCCTTAACCACAATATTCAGAAAACTGCGGGTACTTTGGTGCAGCCACACATCTACAGTTCAATAAATAAACTGCATACATAAATTTGTAAAGCAGTACCACCTGGTATTATAAGTACCAATACCAAGCAATACTGCTTTATTCGTCATTAAGTGTATGTCGACAGTTTCTTTTATGAACTGTAGATGGCGGATATGTTCGTACAAACTAATAATAAAAAAACCATAATGACGGGAAATATTAAAAACAAAAATAGTATGGCTCGAAAGGTGAAAGAGAATGAAAGTAATTTTTTTCGTTAGCAAACAAATTTTACGCGCGTTTTTTCACGTAAATAAACGTTTAATCGCTCGAATTGAAATTGTTAATTGTTATTTTTCAGAATTTACTGATTTCTTCACCACGAATGCCGTTTCACAAAAACAAAAATAAGAAAAAATACAAATATTTCCTTTAATTGACTATACTGCCATCTATAGTCAAAGACAGGAATCATCGACATAAAATGACGTCATATAGCTTAAAACTTTAAACTATGGCCGTAATCCTGTTTTAGATGTCACGCACAATTTTTATCTTAGCTAAAATTATTTAATAAATAAATGCCCGCATGATGTTGCTGTGTAGCCGTGCGTATGGTAAAATAAAATTTGTCAAAAATATGTAACGGGTGTTTTTTTAGGAGGTTTGTTTTTCCGATAGATGTCGTTTTATTTTATGACAGTTGTTTTGACAGCTCAAAGTGGCATTTCTACTCAGTATTGTTTGGCAAATCATTATGAATAGGTTAACTCCAGAACAACGTTTTCAAATCGTGGAAATTTATTTTCAAAATCAGTGTTCAATTAAAAATGTTTATAGAGCACTTCGTGAATTTTATGGTGCACATAATCGTCCGTCAGAGACCACCATAAAGAACGTAATTACCAAATTTCGGTCTACATTCACTCTTTTGGATGCCAAGCCACCGACAAGAATGAGAAGAGTTCGTACAGAAGAAAATATTGCTGTCGTTGAGGCCAGTGTCGAAGAAAACGACAATTTATCGATTCGTCGTCGTGCTCAGCAAATTGGACTTTGTCCATCGACTTTATGGAAAATTTTACGTAAAGATTTGGGTTTGGTGCCATACAAAATTCAATTGGTGCAAGAATTAAAGCCACACGACCATCGTTTGCGCCGTGAATTCAGTGATTGGTCGTTAAATTAATTGAACGAAGATCCATTTTTTTACCGTAAAATTCTCTTCAGTGATGAGGCGCATTTTTGGTTAAATGGATACGTCAACAAACAAAATTGTCGCATTTGGAGCAAAGATAATCCACACGCCGTTCTAGAATTACCAATGCATCCTGATAAATGTACTGTTTGGTGCGGTCTATGGGCTGGTGGGATCATCGGTCCATATTTCTTTAAAAATGAGGAAGGACGACGCGTTACCGTGAATGGAAATCGATACAGAACCATGTTAAATGAGTTTTTGTTGTCAAATCTTGAAGATATGGATATGAATGAAATGTGGTTTCAACAAGATGGTGCCACTTGCCATACAGCACGTGAAACAATCGACTTATTGAAAGAAACTTTCAACGACAACATTATTTCGAGAAATGGTCCGGTGAATTGGCCTCCGCGTTCGTGCGATTTGACGCCACTCGATTACTTTTTGTGGGGATACGTGAAGTCATTGGTTTATGTGGATAAACCTCAATCGATTGACGCTTTGGAAACCAATATTCAACGTGTCATTGCTGACATACGCCCTCAAATGCTTGAAAAAGTGCTGGAAAATTGGACCTCCAGAATGACATTTGTGAAAAATAGTCGTGGTAGCCATATGCCAGAAATTGTGTTTAAATGTTAAATGCCAAAAAATTATCTACCAAATAAAAAAAAATTTTGGTCATTTCATAATTTTATATGTGTTTTATTCAAAAAAAAAATCGGCAACCTCTTAAAAAAACACCCTTTATATGAGATAGACAATATTATATTACTAGCTGGCCCGGCAAACTTCGTTTTGCCCAAAATATATTTTTTGATTGAATTAATTTAGAACATTAATGATTCCACCCGAAATTTGTTTTTTGATCGAAAATTATAGATAATTAACAGATGACGCAACAATATAATTTCAATTATAGATTGAATGAAACACTTTTCGAATTTAATTGAATTCATTATCCTATATTTATAGGGAAAGCTGACCCGACGGACTTCGTTCAGTTCAATATTTAGCGAAAATAGAATAAAATCAAGTATTAATTTCATTGAATTCTATTTGTTTTATTGAAATCTAAAAAGGCTGCATGATACACTACATTTTTTGTTTTCTGCTCTGAATCGTAAACGAAGAGTGAGGATGGTTTCCCAACTCGGGAACACGCCACATATAGCTGGCCGTGTGAAAAGCATCATATTTCCAGACTTATGCCGCACACTTCCAGCTACTGCCCTTGTGACTTATTTATGGTCATCGCAAATGCAAGTTTCACTGGGAACTGAAAGCGTTTGAACTGGAACGGTAAATCGGTTTAATTCAGAGGAATTCGCGGAATTAGGAATTCTTCTCCCTTGAACGACACTTTCAAAATCCTTGCAACTATCACATTGTGCATAAGCTTCGTCACAATCAGTCGGGTTCCATTGCACAGTTTCGGGGCATGAAGATTTCGTAACATAATGATGATAGATCGAACTTTAGGAATCCACTGGATAATTGACGACTTCGTCTTCGTTTTCAACGCGATCAATCGATTTGAATGAACGCAATTCTCCCGGAATTTGATTTTGAATCGTCCTATTCAAGTCATTGACATCAATATTTTTTGCTGCTAAAATTGCGCGTACGCTCAACCAATCGTAGTTACGATAATTTTGAGCAATGTTCGGATATACATTAGTGATGAGTTCATCTTTCGTTGAAGTGAATTGGCAAATTTCAGGTGGAATCGATATTAAACCATTTGAAGTATCTACAGGAATTTGTCCATTTCCGATTCTCAACAGTTCTTTGCAGAAAACTTCTGCGGTTCTATCCTGTTGCAAGAAAACTCGCATATTCATACTCAATGGAATGATTTTCACGTATCGCCACAAATAAGATGACTTGAGACATGCGTTTAATTCATCCGCCGCTGTTGATTTCGGAATCACTGGAAGTGTTTGTCGGAAGTCGCCCGCCAAAAGTATCATCAAGCCATTAAAGCGGCGATTATTGTTGCGTAAATCCGCGTAAATCTAATGTTGCGCCATCGTACACTCATCCCGTATGATCAATTTACAATTTTTAATACTTTTGCTATGGCTGATTGTTTTGAAATGTTGCAAACAAGATTCTCGTTGGTTTGCAGATTTAACGGAAGCTTCAGTGCTGAATGTGCCGTTCTTCCACCTTCCAACAGTGTTGCAGCATTTCCGGTAGATGCGAGAGCCAACGCAATGCCACTTTCCGCACGTATTCCTGCTAATATCAATGATATCAGGAACGTTTTCCCAGGTCCGCCGGGCGCATCAAGGAAAACTAGTCCATCGTTTCCATCATCGACAGAGTTCATCAGTTGATCATACGCACTTGTTTTTGTTCATTCAACAGTGGAAATTTTGTTTGTACTTGTTGTTGCAAAGTTGTCGTGTCGTAAGCACGCTCGCGTTCCAATTCACGATTCAATACATCTCTAGTTGGACAACTTGGCGCTGTCATATGAATTTCAGTCAAAAGTTTGCCACTCATAAGCAAACACAAATCTTCAATCAGCACTAACGCTTCATTGTAGAAATTCATCATTGCTGATTTCATCTCGTTCAACACCAATAACCACCATATCGCTTCCTTTGGTGACGTATTTGCAAACATACTTAATCGATTTCACCGAACTGCAATACTCAACATTGATATGTGTTTTAAATGCCTTATACAATATTGGCGAATATGGCACGATCCATGTGTTGTCAATCACGATATCCGCTCTTTTTAATTGAGTGATGAATGTTCTGCCATTGTCATCTGGTGAGCGACGCCGATAGAGTGGAAATTCATTGTTTCCAGTTTGCCAAGTCCATTAAAATTCTCAGTTTTTGTTTGAACACTCGTGTTGTAACGTCGTGACGATCGCTTGGTGATTGACCGGGATGCAATAACTGCGTACTCTCTGACCATTTTAGATTGCAAGTAAACGTCACAAACAAATCCGGTCATCCATAATTGCGCACGTAAGTCATCGCGTCCTGGGAGTACTCGTGCATGTGTCTCGGACAGCCAATGTATGTCGATGGCAAAATTGTTAGTCGGCCAACATCTGTAATATCTGCGTCGCTATTGACCGCATCTCGCAAGTGAATATATTCCTCAGATCGCAACTTACCTGATTGAATCGAATGTAATTTATTCGTTCTGTCTCAACCTTAACGTACATATCAACTGCATATTGTTGAAACAATCGGCGGTACCTCATTAAGTGGTTGCCAATGTGGTTTCGAATCATCATTCGATATGCATTAAAGTTCATTGAACTGACCTTTTTAATTGTCTCGACCCCTAAAGATATACAATTTATGAAGTGACAATCAAAAATGTTTTTTTGTACTAACCATTGGCCGAATTTATCATGGTGTTTCGCAAATAATATCCATCTTCACTACGGCAGGACATAAGCGGATATTGCAGTGCGTCATACGATCAATGTGTCAACAACACTTGATATTTCACTAACTGTAGGTGCGCATTGTATTGTCGTTCATGAGTTCCTGCTGGTCGTTTGTCCGCTTTTATGGCAATGCTGTGATCATCGGATAGCATATCTGTTCCAACGAAGTCGTTTGTTGATGAGCAATTCAGTTTTGATGAGCTCATTGTGTTCGTTTAACATTTGTTGCAATTGCTGGACTATTTCTCTTTTCGTTGTATTAAAGATTGCACAAAGCCGATTTACTTCATCATGTGAATCTCTAAGAAAGTATATTTGCAAATATTTGTGTTCTTGATCTGGATGAGGCAACAGCGATCCAGCAAGATGAAAAATTTGCCCATGAATCTGTATAGTTGGAGGAAAATTATGTAATTTTTGTCTTTTGTTGGCAAGATAAGTGTTAGTGTGTGTTATATCGTGATGTATCGTGATGTCATTTGAAAACAATCGTTGTACCTCTTGATGTGTTGCAAGAAATGGTTTGAATTAGGAGATTCACCGAAAAGCAGCGTGTCCAATGGCTCTAGTGGTGGAAGCAACTCTGGCAATTTCACCTTGCCGTTCGCACAACACAATCCAGGCGGTTCTTTCTCAAATTTTACTGCATTGCAATGCTGACAAACGACAGACATTTGACCGAATTAAACTGATGCATGCGCATTGCATTGTCACCGGAATTAGTTGTTGTTGACGTTGTCGTTCAATAGTAGCACGTTGCGATCTTGCTTCATCACTTTAGCATTAACATCTTTCCTTCTCAATCGTTGTTGCTCACTGTAAGCTCATCTCATCTGAATGTCGCGCACGATTTTCAATCATTCTGATTCGAGCTGATTCCCTTTCAATAGCACGTTCCTCTTCCGTTCGACGTGCTGCGGCATTTCGGTGTCGCGTTGCATTCTGAGAACGCCGACCAATGTTACCATGACCTCTGTTTGGCATCGTATCAAATATCGAATTGTAAATGATCATCACTTTGTATACATCGCATAAAAAGATTTCACTAATCAATAATTTACCTTTATATCACTCAGAAATAGATAATTGGTTCAGTCGTTTTATATTTTAAATGTACCTTAGCTTTCCAGGAAAATCCGCCAACATCCGATTTTCATGAAAAAATCATAATGAGTGACGAGGCACATTTTCATTTAAATGGATATGTGAATAAACAGAATAGTCGGTTCTGGGCAATGGAAAACCCTCACATTATTCATCAGTCACCTTTACAGTCTGGTGTGCAATTTGGTCAGGAGGAATCATTGGACCTTACTTCTTTGAAAATGAAAACGGCGTAACGGTAACTGTGAATGGGGAGCGATATCGTGATATGATTGAAAGCTTTTTAACGCCATAACTGCATACTTTGGTCTTGATTAACATGTGGTATCAACAAGACGGTGCCACATCGCATACAGCCAGGATTACAATGGAATTACTGCGAGAACTCTTTCCACAACAAGTTATTTCACAAAATGGTGATGTTGATTGGCCTCCACGGTCGCCTGATTTGACTGCTCCGGACTTCTTTTTGTGGGGGTATTTAAAAAGCAAGGCTTATGCAAACAAACCAGAAACGCTCGAGCAACTCAAACAAAATATTCGTGATGAAATTAATGAAATACCGCGTGAAATGTGTGAGAATGTAATGATAAATGTGCTCGAAAGGGCTCGCATTTGTGAGGCTAACAGAGGCGGACATTTACCTGATTTTGTATTCCATACATAATTGCCGACATTAAATAAAACATTTATCAATATAAGATCCATTCTCTTTCATTTAATCAAAAATCATAAACAAACAAAGTAGTATACCTTTTTGGCGGACACCCTGTATATACAGATGTGGATAGAAGATAGAAAGAGAGAAAAAAAATATTCAAAATTGGAAGGTATCGATCCCAGTACCTCCGCGTCCAACTGCCGAAGCTTTAATCACTGCACCACTTGCCGCATAAAAAATCTCCAGACAAAATGCAATATTTGATTTTCATATTTTGTTCGATTTTTCGGTTTTTTCAATTTTCCGGTTTTTCTTTTGGGTTTTTCTGAATTTTCGTTTTTCCTAAACACGAACAAACCCGCAGAAGGAAGTAGTAGCATAAGTAAATGTGTTAAGCTTAAGCGCCAGCGACTTTGAATTTCTGAATCTTTATTCAAAACGATTGCAGATAGGATTACAAGCGAAGGCGGTATCTGATTTACTAATTAAAAATATTTTCCAAACCAATGTTAATGCCAGCAGAAATATTTCTTTTCATCGTAGATGAATATTTTTAGATTCATGTTAAATACTACAGACATGAATTTTTAATAAAACAAACAACAACAAAATATACTCGTATGTAACATATTTGTATCTTTGTGTCATATTTTGATGATACAGCGTACATAATCGAGAATTCAATTCACTTCACTTGAATTTTATTGTACAGATGAAAGTTTTATTATGTGGTTGTCACCAGCATAACTGAAAATACTTTGCGCTCACACACAACGTTACATGAGGAATAGAAATAGTTTGTGATATATAACAGTTTTTTGTGGGTTGTCGAGTTATCCTCATCTGGCAATCATGTTAAATTAATTTAATTCATTTTTTATGTTGCTGCGTATCCCACTTTTATGTATGGTATGCTATAGCATACAGAGACA
Organism: Nephrotoma guestfalica; assembly: GCA_963691935.1. Taxonomy (NCBI): domain Eukaryota; kingdom Metazoa; phylum Arthropoda; class Insecta; order Diptera; family Tipulidae; genus Nephrotoma; species Nephrotoma guestfalica. Next base: position 21,270,479 of record OY829913.1, read on the forward strand.
ACATAAAACTATTTAACAGTTACTAAATAATAATCATTTATGCTATACTAGATTTTTAATTATATGACGAAAACAATGAAAATTGTCTTTACATGAGTAAGTAGTGTAGCTAAGAGTTTTCTTCTTTGTTTTATGTTGTTACATTTTACATGTTGAAAGATAAATTTCTTTTCTTATGCTGTTACATGGTTACAAGCACAACTTACCCTACCTTTTCACAGAAATGTGTGTGCTATCATTTAAAATATTATGACAATTTTATTACATTAATATAATTTTTTTTTTTTTGTGTAGCTATGATTCTGATAAATGTCTTTTGCGGCAGATGGTTCATTTTTATTAATCGTGTTAGTTTAGAAAACGAAACGAGCAGGCAAAAAGTGTAGAGCTATATGTTGAATTAAGAGAAATGGTTGAGGCAACAAAATAGAAGAAAAAAATTAAGAAGAATGAATTTGTACCTATCTAAAAAGTTTGTTAGCACACAAACTTTTTAAACTTAAATAAAAGCACATATATTTTTATATGTATTTGTTTATGCTGCTTGTTTAATTTTTTATGTGTAGTAACTAAGTAGAGTAGAAAAATACACAGACAACATGAGAAATTCGAAATAATCACACAAATAATAATAATTACACAACATTTGTGCCGGTAATACGAGTAATTATTAGTAACAATGAGAGATAAATTTATTTGACTTAACCGTGCTCGCTTGCTGTTGATGACATTTTCCCGTGGCTGTCATGAGATATATTTCGAAGTTTCGAGTTGTACTGTTTAATTTAGGTTGCATATTTTATAACTGTCAAATGCGAATTGTTAAATTGTTCATTCTAAATTATGGTTATTAGTAAGGTTGTGACAAATTTATGAAATATTGGGACAATGAAACCGCCTTTTTAAAAATAATTATAAATAGAACATCGTTGAAATTGAGCTGGACATTTTTTTTTGCATTTATGTATTGGGTGTGTGAATATGACTTCGCCCTTTTGAAGGAATGAAATTTCGATCTCTGCACGAGAACTAAACCACTGTTCAGAAAGAGACGACTTCATCTACCGAAATAATTAGTAATCTGAAGAAGTTATGTCTGGCGAATACGGCGGGTGGGGTAAGACTTCCCAGTCCTGTACTTTTAAATAATTTTTCTCAACGTTTGCAACATGCGGTTTTGCATTGTCTTGCTAAAAATTAATTTGTTGTGTCTATTCATCCGTTCTGGTTGTTTTTCCTCTATATAACAATTGAAATGTATACTTACCTGTAATTTGTTTCTATAGGAATTTAACCTAAAAATAAAGTAAGTCATTAAATGTGTAATCGCATATCATATATTATTGTAGCATAATGATATTTACAGCCCCACTATCGCCACTGCCTCCTGGTTCTCATTCTTGAAAACAAGAATGGATGAATTAAGTAACCAAGGTGTGGGGCGGGTCGCGCTAAATGGTGGTGGATGGAGAGACCAATCTAAAAATAATTGCCCAGTCCTGAATGGAGCCCTCTAGATACCTTGCGACCTCCAGTTGTATGTAGCCTTACCCGTGTACACCGATCTCCGCACGGGCGCACCATCATTTTCTCCGATACTTGTAGGAACAAGTATGAAATCTAAAAAATAAAAAATAATTAAAAAAGTGGCCAGTACTTCTCAAACGCTGGTGAAGACGGAGGGTTTGTGACTCCAGCCGTCAGGGTGGTTAAGACTGGTTCCGAGACTTGCATCCCAAGAACTAGTGGTAGTGGAAAAAAGGAGAAAGTCATTGCTCCTTCGGTTCGGAGATACAGGACGAGGCGTTCGGCCTTCCGTATCTTGGACAGACTGGCTCCAGTCCCGGAGGAGCAATGCACGTAAGGAGGGCCTTGGGTCTAAGAGACAGAGGACTAGTGTGGAAGAGCATGGAGGTCTGGATGCCGAGAGGAAATGGGCCAAGCTCCATGTGGGACAGTCGCCAAAGGGGTTTAAGCTCTTCAGCGACATCGTAAAGGAAGGAGAGGTGGTGCTAGCCGTCGTGGACAAGAGAGAAGCATCACTGGAGAAAAATGGAGGTTAATGTTTAACGCACTCAACCTAGTTTTTCTGAAAGTCCTTGGACAACATCCGGGACCCGCCAATTTGTAGGGGCGCGGGTTGGTACCAGCCACGGCTGAAACTGACCGCGTGTGTAGATAAAAGATCGGTCTTCTTGTACAGGAAGGCGATCGAGGAGTTAGGCAAGGCATGGCCAGAAGCATAGCTCGGGGCAGTTCCGAAGGAGGAGATACCGAATAAACCTAGGGCAATGGTCTGAATTCCCACGGAGCCGGCAAACCTGGATGATTCCTTGAGGATTATCCAGGTTTGTAATCCGGTTCTTCCGACGGGGAACTGGAGGATTGTCAAGCAGGAGAAGCCCAAGGGCAGTTTCATATTATCAATTATGATAGTCAATAAGGAATCCCTTGCCTCCTAGTCAAAAACCAAAGGCGTTATAAACTTCGGCTTCGGCTCAGTCACCATTAAGTTGTTTAGAACGGACGACGTCGGAGTGAAAACGAGAACCGCGCTGCCTGAGAAGAGGGAGCAAGATGTCCAGTCGGTTGAGGGAAGCTCGACGAATGGTAGTGGCGACCCCAAGTAAGGGGTTAACTAGGGATCTTAAACATCGACTATCTCTAGGCATAGAAATGGGGGAATACACACCGGACTCTGAGGGGGGAGATGTGGACATCCTTAAGTTTAGGGACTGCGGAGGGATTGAGACGGAGGTTATCGTCGACTCCGTCGAGTCCAATCAGCCGTCGTAGCACAGTTGTCGCGATAAGATGAGTAGATACTGTTACCAATGATCAGGTTTGTGCAAATAAATATTACTTCACTCCAAGGCTGCTTCGGCGGCGCTACTTCTTAGACTTGTTAAGTCAGGGATGGAGATAGTTCTGATTCAAGAACCTTGGATCAAAAACAACAAGATGTGTGGTCTGCGAGCGAAGGAGTACACCTTTTTTACGCTTGTGGGACGGGAAAGAGGAGATCATGTATACTGGTGGAAAATAATATAAATGTTAATCTACCTCCGCAGTATTGCAATGGGGACATCACAGCGGTCTAAATAGTAGAGACGAAGGGGAGAAGATTCTAGCTTGCAGCCACGTACATAAAATATTAGGAAATATTAGATTGTCAAGATTTCTCAATACCACATGCGACAGTAAAATCGTGCTTCATGGGTTTATGGATGTTTTTAATAAAGCCTATTACACGGTTTATATGGTACAATTATGAATACAAATTGCGAAGGTGGTGCCAATTAAACAGCTGTTGGAATAGAGTGGAACTCTGTGGTGCGGTTATTATTAAGTGTTAAAAGGGCATTTAAAAATGAAGTCATCCAGATATTCGTATGGACCGACTCAATGATAGGATGGATTGGCTAAATTTAAATTCAAGCAAATGGAACATCTTCATTGGTAATAGGATCAGTGAAATTCTTACTCGTTTCAACAGATCACAATGGAGGCATGTAGAATGCCAAGACTATCCAGTCGATTGTGCCTCAAGGTGACTTACCGCTGAAAAATTGCAGCTCTTTCACTTATGATGGAATGGACCAAGCACGAGATCTATATGACGAGACTTGGCCAAAAAACTTATATCGACAGTCAAATACCGTAGAGGGCTACATAGTAAATCACTGAACGTGCAACTCTCAATATCAAGCATAATCAATAATTTAGCCAAAAACACGCCCAATTTCAACAAAGTAGTTACAATTTTGGCCTATAAATATTGATACCTAAACCTAAGAATTAAAAATGCATCCATAAAGAACGATGAAAAGCCACCAATAATACTAACGGCACACGACGAATTAACCGGATCAATAGTACGAGAACACCACTTGCGACTTCTATATGCTGGACCAACGCTAATGGTGGCCACGCTACGACAAAGATATTGGATACTAGATGGAAAAAACCTCATTCGAAAAGTATGATACACATAGTTGTTGATGGGGCAGCTACCAAATTCAAGGGTGGGTCTGGTTAGACCGTTTTACAAGGTCGGTGCTGGCTTGGATCGACATATGGTTTTATGTAACCCGTAATTATTTTGTACAAGAAATTCTTTCTTTTGTACCGAGAAAGCAAATTTCAGGCAAATGTTAACTCTTCGGTTTTTGTTTCCTTCGGTTAGTTTATGAGGAACCCATTTTTCTTCCTTTTGTATTTTTCTCATTGCATACAATCGAAGTGAGCTACTTGGTGAGTAAACCCTAACTATTCTGCAAGCTGCTCCTTTTGAGTTTGACGCGGAGTTTCATCCAGTAAGACTTTAAGATCCTCGTCTTCTAATTGTTTTACTGCACCTGGTTCATCCTCAAGACTAAAATTGACATCACGAACTCTTTTTTACTGTTGAATAACTCACAGAATGTTCACTTAAAGTGGAATTAATCAATTACATAGCTTGAGCAGCATTTTTTTCATTTGAAACCAGAATAGAATGCAATGACGTAAATGTTGCTTATCGACATCCACCTCTTAAAATTGATGTACACGGAACGACAGCTTGTAAATGACTGGAACTTATGTGATAAGAACAGCAATGACTGGGCTACATATATCCAAAATGGTGGGCGATTTGGATGCGTTCAAGGTTATTTTAATCCAACCAACTTCAGAGCCGAGTTTCTACTTGCACACCTAAACAAATGCGAAACTGAGAACAAACAATGCATTCTAGAGTTTTATTTCATACGAGCTAAAATAAAATCATAAGTTTTGGGAAATAGTGGTCGACCTCCCACCAGTAGTAATCACTCCAACCAGAGTTCTGGGACATAAATCCTAGAAGTTAGTTCTTATCGAAATTATGTTCGACTCGAACAAGATCACCAGCGGCAAATAGAAGTTTTCGCACACAGTGTTCAAATTCCTCAGCCAGCACACACGGAGAATATCAATTATATTTTACAGGACACTTCAAACTTGTACAGGTATGAGATAATTAAACGAGTACTAATTGATTGCTACTCCATTTCCGAGGAGCGTAAATTGGAAATGATACTCGTCAAAATTGAAATAGGTGATCAGAAACCTTTGGACATATTGCGCCGAATTAAATCGCACGCTGGCAGAAATTTCTCGATCAACGTCAACAACACGGGTTACATACAAACAGCGTTGATGCAACAGGACAAACCTGAAGATTATCTCGCAAACTGCATGCTATGATTGGCACTCAGACTCAGAGCTTGAGTTCGATTAACACACGCCAAATACATGTTATGCTCATCACCCTGGAGACGCTCACCTTCTTCATCGAGGAATTTGCAATTTCATGGCTTTTATTGAACCGATCGTTTAAACACGCCTTCATTCTTATTACTAAGGATACTAGAGGACTACTAACCTCGGAATCAATGTAACATCAATACGCGTTGATGCACCATTACCATTTTTTGAAAATTGTTTGAAAAACTTAGAACCTCTTTTAGCGCTACGCTATAACATAAACCATCTGATGCACCTAACACAACTAAAGATGCGGCCGTACAACAACGAAAGAAAATGAGAAATATTGCGCATTTGATAGAGAACTGCTTGCCATTTTCCAAACAATTAATTATTTCCTCTATTTTGTCGAAGGACGGGAATTTACTATCTTCACCGACCACAAACCGCTTGGCTAGAGAGCAATTTTATCTAAAGCGGAACGCAATACTAGACAATCACCCCACTTAGATTTTGTGTCTCAATACACCACAGACGTACAGCACGTACAGGGCAATGGCAATGTAATCGCTGATACACTATTTCGAACTTCCTACCACGAGAAAGCTTTTGCTGAAACTCGTTTCGACATCACAGTGAGTGCAAAAGCTCAACAATGCGATCAAGAACTACAACAAATGCGATCAAGAACTACAACAAATACTATCTAGTTCTACAAATCGGCGCTCTTTTTAAATGAAAATTAGAAAAATTCCCATTAGCCGATTACGACGAACTGTATTCAACAATCTGCGTAACATTTCACATCCAAGTGTACGATCAACTCAAAAACTCGTCACTTCAAGATAAAATCTTGTTTATCTTGCCAAAACTGCAAAGTGCCATGCCATAGCAAATCACTTAGCGGGAATTTCCTAATTCCATCAGGTAAATTTGAACATATCCATATAGATATTGTTGGACAACTTCCATCATCTGATGGATACACTTACATCTTAAACTGCGTTGATCGTTTTACGCTGTATCCAGAAACCTAGTGCAACTCTTAGGCTCACATAGAATACGAACTAGATTACTGCTTTCACTGTCACTTAAAACAGCTCTCAAAACTCATGTAAATAGCATCAACTTGAGCTCAGAGATAACAATCCTCTTGTTGGGTATCCGAGCTATAATCAAAGATGACCTAAAGTGTTCTCTCGGTGAACTACATGGTCAAATTGTTAATGTTCCGGGGGAATTCTTTGTGGAACGTCCACTTACATCCCAAGTTACCGCTGACACAGTGTTAGATCAACTGCATTCCACGATTAACAAACTCTTCCCAACGGATAAGTACAAAACTTGTGACTAAGTTTTAAATAAAAGTTAAATTTAGAAGTTATTCATTTATTTTTATTATTACATTAAAATAAGATCATTTCATTTCATCAACCTAGAAATTCTGGAATATAGTCAACTAGGACGAAACTAGGCTTCATTTTGTTAATTTTCCAATATGAAGTTGTTGTTGTTTGGTACGTGGTTACTTTCTTGTTTTGTGGAATAGAGCGATCAATTTCAATATTACTTCAGTATGTGATTCTGGAAAATTACCCATTTTATCAGAATTAAGCCACTTGTCAATAGATTGAAACTCAGTTAAATTGAGATTCACTTCGGTTTACGCAATGAGAAACAAATTCCAATTTAAATGGAACGAGGTTTTGTTTCTTGTACATTCAAAATGATGTTTGATGCACTTCCACTTTGTTCTGTTGGCAATTAAAAATCCATATAACTTACTTTGTAATATTTTAACAACAATTTAAACACTAATTTTAACACCACCTGCTTTGTGCTTTTAACTCCCGCTTTGTATTCACAATATATACAATGTTAATAATATCGATTGTTGAATTAAATTAGTTTAATTTATATAATTTCACCTCTTCATTACTCTATTATTGATTTAATCCCACCCCTTATAATTTCACAGTGGTTACGGTGTCTGTTTAATAACATCGCAAAAACAAAATCATTTCAAACCCAACCAAATTTAATTTACGACCTTTGTGAGCTTTTTCTCGCACTCTACCCCCCCTTAAAATAAAAACGAAAAATAAAGTTATGGTTTACGCCATAATTTGAATTGAATAAAAAAAACAAAGCTCTAGTGCTAACAAAAAATATAATTATATTGATGAGAGCCAAAACCTTATATAGCGTTGAACTCACCAAACGATAAATTTTAAAGTTCGATATGGTGAAAACCCATTTTTCATATGTACGTGTGTATGAATATGCGAAACTTTTCCAGTCCTTCTAGTCGTGCATATAACATATTTTTTGTGCGCTCTCAGTTCGGTATAACGACTACCTAGCATAGTAGGGTAACGATAATTTTGTGAACAATAAAAAAATAAATTTTTTGGTGAAGAGCTTTTAAATTGCTCAATACTGCTTTTTCCTTTTGTTTTATAATGCCAGGTGAATTTTATTGTTAGAAAATGTAATCCCCTATAACAATTTTTTTTTATAGTAATCGTATTTCAATGACATTTACGGTAAGTAGAAAAAGGTCTGAGCCGTTTAAACGTTTGTAATAATAATCATAATTTAAGTTACCTGAGAACATCTTAAGTCATAATTGTTATATACTCTGCTCTAATATGTGTGCAGCACATTAAAGAGTTCATCATTTTCAACCGTTATTAAATACAGGAATGGTAATTGCCACAATAACAAATTTTTGTTACACAAAATAATTGTAAAATTCCGCCTGTTTGAGTTGTTAATCATCGCGCCTCATCTACAAATTTATTCCCTATGTAATGGGACACTAAACCTCTAAATTATTGGCAATTATTCTTCGGCTACATTTTTGTACATTGTACATTTTTTTTTTTGTAAACTTTCGAAACTTTATTGTCAGGAACAATAAAAATATTTTTCTTTTTGTTTTTGGGAAAAGCGAGTGCCTTTTCCATTTACTCGTACTCGTATAATAGGAACGTACATGAAGTGGAATAAAACAAAAAGGTTAATTTTTTTATCTCCATTTCTCGTGTACAGTTTTCAACATTTTTAATTTTTCTAGTTTTTAGCTCTTTATGTGCGACATAAATTTTGAGCAGCAGATTTAGCAGCACACAACATACTTACACTCAACCTAGTCTTCTTCTACGAGTAGAATACAAGTGGCATATCTTTATATAGAAATGTGTGCCAGCACCAAAATATAATCGGGGAGAAGAAAAAGTGTAAACATAAAAATATTTAATTTTAATTCGAGTGATTTTTCTCATAAAGTTTTATGGGAAATAATAGATTATCCGAACCATTAATTTATAATATTACTAGTATAGTACTACTGCTTTTGACACTTAAGTTTTTTTTTAAGATGATGACGAAAACCATGTTTTTGCTACTTTCTGTTACTAATATTTTACAGCAACACCAACACCGCATAACAGAGTGTTAAATTATTATAATTATTTACCATTGATTTTTGAACAGCAGCCACTACACAAAAAAAATAAAAATTATGTAATTAATAATTCTATTAATTAAAGGATTAAGGTTACTTGGAATAAAGAATTTAAATTGTGTGGTTGCTCAATTAATTCGCGGTGAAATTTTTTCAACCTGTCGTTATAATTATTGCATCTGATATTAGCTTGGCGAAACTGGCGATAGAAACGGCCGAAAAATGCGCAATAGGCAATTAATCATCTTGCTGGGTCTCAACCAAAAAACGCAAATAAAACGAGCGAACGTGTGACCATTGAGCATCGAGTACCTAATTATGGTTGATACGAGGGAGTGACATCAATTCGTGTTTATAAAATCTGTTTGCATCATCAACGGAATCAACGGAGGGCTACTTCAGCTATAGGTTACAACGCGGGAAGGATATTGCGAGAAAGTTTTGTAATTGTGACGAATAGTAATTACTTAAAGGTTGTGAAAATCAACACCGGTAAACTGTAAGTAATTTTTAATTGTAGTAATACTAATTGTAGTACCAGTTTATAATTAAGCTTTGTTGAATTCGTGAATAAGATAGCAAGAATTAATAAATATGACAGGTCAGTTTAAAGAGTATATGGAACGAAGGCGAGTTGCCGATTGTATTACCGAACAAACATCGGTTACGGATTAGAATTATTAGAGCGACCGTTTAGTGAGTTTATGGAATGTGAAATGAAGTGAGCAGCGTTTGAAGTAGCGTCTGATATGACAGTCTTCGAGATAAAATACTTGACCATAAAAGCAAATAATAAACGGAATAAAAATTCCCGAGGAAACATCCAGGTCCTATAAGAGGTTTATAAAGAAGGCTTTTCCACATGCAAATTATGGCTCACTCAAAGGATAGTTGACGACATTGGTAACGAAGAGAACAAATTCGCAATCATAAAAGAGATATACAGGCGAGCACATCGAAACCATCTCGAGAATAAGAAACAAATTTTGGAACGTTACTGCTTTCCTCACATGTCAAGTTTGATCAAGAAGTACACACAAAGTTGCAAGTACGACAGACACCCAAGTCATGTCCAACTTTAGAAAACGCCGATTCCAAACTACCCAGTGGAAATACTTCACGTGGATATCGTGGAACTTAAAAACGAAAACTTTCTGTCGTGCGTTGACAAGTTCTCGAAATTCGCAAAATTCCGTATTAAAAGTAAATCAATCCTACTTATACGAGACAAAATCATAAAAGCGTTACATTACTTCACGGTACCAAAACTAATCGTAATGGACAACGAGCGAAGCCTAGTAAGTCCAATCATCATAGACTACCTGAAAACCTTGGGAGTCAACAGTGATTGAAATCGCGAGATGCTTACAGGACGAATACAAAGATTTAACGGTGAAAGAGTTGATCAACATAGCAGTACATCGCTACAATAATTCCATACACTCGGTCACTCAGCAAAAACCTAGCGACGTATTTTTGGGAAGAATACAACGAATCAACTACCAAAATCTAGCAAAAATCAAAGGAAACAAAAATAACAAGGGAAAACTCAAATAGAAGCGAACCTAAAGCCCGCCTTAAGGAAATTAAATCAAAAGATAAACCACGGTTTCGAAAGGAAACCGTGGCTAAAGACAATAATGTCACAGTTACAACTACATCCGGAAGACGGATTCACAAAGCTCAAACCAAAAACCTAATACAATAAACTTTAAATTCCAGTACTTGGCTTTTGGGTCAATCAATGTCAACGGGCATCTACGAATACAAGAGTCCATTAGTAACATTGAAACAAGGAAATGGAAGAATCATCAGTGGAAGTTTCAAGCTGATTCATGTCATCAATCTGGAAAGCTACGAATACCTAATTGATCGCATCACAACAACAGTCAATAGAACTCACCAAGACGACAAACTTCGACCTCAATTGGATCATCAATTAAACCAAATAAGGTAATTAGTTTCGGAACTTAAAGGACAAAACACTATAACCAAACGATCAATCAACTGGATCGGGAGCGCATGGAAATGGATCGCAGGATCACCAGACGCCACAGATTGGGATCAGGTTGTCAAAAGCCAAAACCAAATGATCAACAATAATAATCAACAATACAAGATCAACAAAGCCTTAATGAACACTGCAGACAAAATGCTCAGTGAATACAACAAACTCACTGAACATTTTAAGAACGATTCAGATGAGAAGCTACAAAAAATTTTATTCAATCGACTCCTCATTGTCAAAGAGAAAATAACAGTAATAGTGAGAGCAGCACAAATAACGGAAGTAGAAACACTTCCATATTCCAACGAAATTGAAGCAATTGAGTATGCAGAACCGATGATGATGATCAAAAATTCCAAAATTCTGTACAGTATATCAATACCCAGAACAAGCGAAGAAGACTACAACTATATCATCGTAAGATCAACGATGGACAAAAACAAGCAAATACACTTGGTTAACGAAATTCTACTCAACCAGAATAAGAGATTTGGAATTGTTCAGAAATGCAAACTATTCCGCGACACAACCATTTACGAATCAAATTGCTTAAAATTTAGCTCGGAAGATCATTGCATTAACCAACTCATAAAGGGTGCCGATGCTAGATGCGAATTCAAGTTCAACAAAAATCAAATCATCGAAAGGTTGGACGGAAACACGATATTTTTAAGCAACTTCAACGGAAATATTTCTTACAACAACACCCGTAAATATTTGGAAGGAAGTTTTCTGGCGCAATACATTAACGAAACAATTAAAATTAATAATTTTACATTTACTACAAATATCTGGAGTCTATATATCTGGAAAAGATTGAACAGCTACAAGAAATATTTGGGAGAACGAGGAAGCAGCGATAATCGATTCGGGTATTATCTTTGTCATTTGCGGCTTAATCCTCGCGATGTTTATCAACAAAGTAAGGGCCAAACGCCGGAGAAGGATGATGCAAATCAAACCAGAAAAAATCTCCAGTAGTCAACCAGGGATTTAATTTCAACCTGTCAGACTAAACCGTGGGTGGGAGAAGATATACTTCTGTATATCTTCTCCGAAACCAGTGTTCCGAGTGGGATAGAGCCACACAAATTTTGAAAAACTGTCGATAACACATAAAATATAACGATACCTTTTCTTCGTTGCAATTAAATGTCCTAAATGATCCAAATGGTAAGTGTCCAGGGGAATGTCACCTTTGGTAATGACATTCAGCAGGCCATCGCGTTTTCCCGACTTACGGTCCGCTAGTATACATGAAATACAGTTTTTTAAGCATCTGGCAATTTTCTCACTTAGTTTTGGAATGCAAAATTCACGTTGGATCAGCTCTTCCATTTTACATTTCGCAAAATGTCCTTGTTCATGCACGTTACGAATTATTTCAATTTGCATAGCATCAGGAACAACCATTTTTGAATCACCATCTACCACCTTAAATAAAAGACCGTCATTAGAATGGTAATTGTTAAACGCACATTTTTGTAAAAGCTTCATAATTGTTTGAATTGAATGGTCATGGCTTTTAAAACGGAAAGTCGCGATCCTGGACGTCAGCTCCTTACGTTCCATGGTCGCCTTAAAAGCGGAACAATCCGCCACAATACGGAACGGTAAACCAAGTAGACCCTAAACTTTTTTAGGCAACTATAACCAGAACCTTCAATTCATAACTGCAATATCTTTCTTCTGCAGGTGACGTTTTTTTACTGAAGTAGTAAAACGGATGAAATTTTAGGTCTTCTGAACATTTCTGCATGAGTATGGCACCTAATCCGAACTTGCTCGCATCGGTGTGAAGCTCAGTATCTGCACTTATAGAATATATCTTAGGTACAGGCTCTTTGGTAAGAACTTCTTTCAATTTGAAAAACGCAGACTTCTCATCAACACCAAAATGAAATTTTATATCATTTCGTAAAAGATTAGACAGAGGTCTTGCTATTAGGGCATAGTTTTCTACGAATTTACGAAAATAACTAGTAAGTACAAGGAACCGTTGGACATCTTTTATATTTTTAGGCTCGCTAAATCTTTCAATTGCAACACCCTTTTGTGATGAAGCCTCGATGGTCCCACCTTTTATTTTATAACCCAAATATTCTATTTTGACTGTAAAAATTGACATTTGCTTCATTTAAACTCTAGACCATAACTTGCAGTCACTCCCATAACCTTTTGAAATCTGGTCAGTGCCTCTTCTTCAGTGACAGCGGGAATTACTATGTCATCCATATAGACACACACTACTTTCTCTCGATAAAGCCCTGAAAAATTCGGTTTATATATCTTTGAAATGTCGCTGGTGAATTGCACAGCATATCCTTCACAATCTTATGATTCAATTTCCTATAATCGACGCACAGCCTTTTTTTCAGTCCTTTTTATTTGCCAGCACTATTGGACTTACATAACATTAATTTTTAGTCTAAATAATTTTGTCCTCCAACCATTCATCAATCTATTTATGAACTATTTCAGTTTCAAAAGGGATAGTCGCCGAGGCTTTTGGTAAACTGGAAGTTCATCTAGAAACACAATTGTCATCTCAATCTCGGTGTCATTAAAGAATTCTTTGCTGGGCTTATACGATTTTATCAGCCGTGCCACTTCGGATTTTGTTTTAAAACTATCCAAGTGATTGAGTACATCCATCAGTTGATCATTATCATCAACAGCTATACTAATTTCTGGGTTAAGTTACTTAATGAAAATAATCCACAAAATCAGGTTTACCTATTTCCTTATACTTACTCGCTGACAAAAAATGTAAATCGCTTCCGTTATCATTGAGGGCTTGTAGTTCTCTCATCTTAATAATGACTCGCTTGTAATCTCTAGCTATATAATCCATTTTGTTCATCGCGGCACCAAATTCCTGACACCTATAACATTTAGTTCCCCTGTCTTTATTTCGGCAGTGTTTACCCACGTGACCTCGTAGTCCACAACTATAACATCTGACTTCTCGATTTTTGGTTGGTAATTGTTTAGGGTTTGAAGTCGATTGCATTGGCACCTTCTTAAGTTTAGTCTTTAATTCGTCATATATTTGAACGCTGCTCCATAAAGTATAGCTTTATTAAACTCATCGTCTGCAACTGCATTTATACAATGTTGAATAAGCGCCATTTTTTCAACTTTACCTAAGGCAGCAATTTCTGCAAGAACATATAAATAACTTTTGCAAGTCTCTAATGGTAGCTTCTTCCGGTTGTTTAACTTTTCATGGATAACCGCAGCGTTAAGTTTAACCTCAAATTCCGCTAGGAGAAACTGTTTAAGCTTGCCCCATGTGTCTATTTGTGAAACTGATTTAAGGCTAAGTTTTTCTGTTCCCGTTAAAAGCCGTTTTCCAAATATCATCTTTTATACGTCGGTCCACCCGGCAACATGAGCGAGCTCTTCCACATCCTTAATCCATTTTGTAACTGGAAAGTTGTCATTGCCGCTAAAATGCTGCAGAGATTCTTCTACATCCTTGAACAAAAAGCTAGGTCCACCAACCCACCTTGTTCTATCAGTATTTACTGCAGCTTCGAGACCTTTAAGATGATGTTCACGCTTCAACAGTTTTGTTTCTTTATCTTTAAGGCCAATTCTCGTTTAAGATTATTTTCTTCGATTGACACTCCTTGATCAGTAGATACTACTTGATCATCACTTGCAGCCCAGTAACTGGAGTATTAATTGTAGAACTATTGCAGAAGCTTATTCCATTTACTCTAGAGCAGAAACTTTGGAACATGTTATTATAATAATCACTGTTAATTTTTACTGTTCTCCTGTTTGAAAATTATTTCCACCTTCCAGGTGAAATGGTATTTCTTTGATTAAACTTAGACGACATTTCGAATTTTATGAGACAAGCAAACTTAAATACAGCCACATAAAACTTGTGTTGTTGAGCCAGATATTGCTTTTACATCTAGGTAAGGTTACCAAGACGTTGGAAAGGAAGCTTGGTTTCGAACTAATGAACCCAAATTCCATATATAAAACGAATGTATGCGCTAAATACAACAAAATCGAGGTTACGAAGGGGTTGACAATTGCGTATCGAAACATAATAATTCGCTAAGACATTGTGATTATACTTTATACGTAAGTGCAAAGTATTTTCAATATGTTTGTAGTTTGCTCACTGCAGTCTGATGAGACGACCGAATTTTTTAAATTAAAAAATTCAAGTTTCATTAGTTCGAAGCTTCCATTCCAACATCTTGGTAACATGTTGACATCTTGGTATTTTTTTGATATGAATAATAATTACCTTTTACTTACGAGTATTAACTGAGAAATTTTTAAGTAATACCTACATATATCATATACTCGTACTCGTACGAGTACCTATAAGTCTTTACTTATTCATAGGGTAGTACTTTTGACAATTTAATTCTCTTTATATATTTATGTGTATGAAAACATAATAAAATTTGGTGGTCATATTTTGTATGGGACCTTTTCAGTAGCCATGCGAATACGATTTCCCAAAATGAGGAATATTTTCTTGACTTGACTAAAACACCTATCTATTATCACCCTTTCTTTCGAATGTATTTTGTTGAAGTTTAATTGTTCCTCTCGGGAAGGCTTCTTATACGGAGTTAACAACCATGGTGTTAATCCATATCCACTGTCCCCTAGTAAAGCAACAGTCCCTTTGAATCTCGCCAATTTTTGATAAACTTCACTGCGCTTCCAAATCCTACTATGATGAGTACTTCCTGAACAGTGGACGTCAAGGCTGGTAAATTTTTCATCCGCAACGGAAGTTGCTTGTATGTTTAAGCTTGGGTATCCTTATCTGTTGGTATAATTATCGCCAAAATGTTTCGGCTTCAATATTTCCACATGCGGACCTCAATAACTGTCGAAATTTGTCATTTTGCCACAGCTTCCTCGAACTCTCCTTGTGTTTCAGGAAAATTTCTCCATTCGTGGGATTCGGTGACATAAGAAATGGTTTTATAATCGGTAATTCTATCTACTCCCTCATCCCCAGCAACACCACTTTGAAATCCTGGGTCACTTAGGTAGCGTAAAAAATTACACCACCTCTAATCTCAAAATGTTCAACATAATAATAATCCGCTATAAACCTTACGTTTTCAATGCCGAATCTCCGAAAGTTGTTACTTTTGGTTGGATCTATTTCCCGGCATTTACGATATTTTTTTGTTTTACGAATATTTACAACTCCTACCATTCTGATCAAAATATATTTCGAAACTAAATTGAGGTCTGCTTGTAAATCAACAAATTTATGGAAGAAGTGAAGGAGTTTACTTTTTTTATTCACAGTTTTTGAAGTGGGTACTGGGAAATTTTTAAGTGTTTGCTATAAAAAATTAGTTACTTAAACGTTAAGTATCCATCCACTGGTCGACCAAGTAAGTACCTAAATTTTATTCACTTGTAAGCAAGTTATACTTGGAAGAACGCAAGCTTAAACATTTATTTTTTTATTCACTCCAAACCGGTGTGACGTGCTTAACGTAAATAAAAAGTGTAGCTACGAGTGCCGAGTGTGGAATTTAGTGTTTCCAACTTGGTTTGGTGTCTGAAATTTATACAAAATATTTCAAGACAATTTGCATGTTGTGATTGGCGATATGGCGCTACTCTTGGAATCGTTTTTGACCAAATTTGCTTAATTCTTTAATAATTCAAAAAATCTATGCGGCAATGAGTGCCGAATGTGGAATATAGTGTTTACAACTTGGTTTGGTGTCTGAAATTGAGAATACTAAATTCCACACTCGGCACTCATGATCCCGAAGATTTTTTGAATTATTAAAGAATTAAGTGAATTTGTCCAAGGGCGATTCCAAGTGTAGCGCCATATCGCCAAACACAACATGCAAATTGTCTTGAAATTTTTCATACAAATTTTAGATACCATAACAAGTTGATTTTTTGATTGAAAAAAAGAATTAGCCGCATTTGGCCAAAGACGCTTTCACTTGTAGGGTCATATCAATAAACCACGTATATCGAATTTCAAACTTTTTTCTTTTGTAGCTATGCTCTTTCGTAATTTTTGCATCTACACATTTTGAGTCTACACTTTTCGTTAAAATGTATAGTTACACTTTTTATTAACGTTAAGTACTTCACGTCGGTTCACTCCAGTCATGTGTCTACTAATAACCAAATTTCTCTCTTTCTCACTTTACTCTCTTTAAAGATAAAAAACAATAAAAATTGATTACAAATTTTTCTCCATAAATACATTTTACCCCGGCGTATTCCATAAAATGTTGTTCCCTCAGTCGATACTTTTACTTACTTCAATTTGAACATTAACAGCTCCAGCTAATTGTCTCATTTGCTATGTTAATTAGTATATTTAAGACATTTTATATTTTACACAAAAAATTATTTTCTAATACGCTAATCAGAAATTTGTATCTTTCAGCAAATAAAATTGATAACATCAAGACAAACAAAACAACAAAACAACATCGAACTAGTAATCCCAGATCAGCCGTCAACACCACCTGTCAAAAATCGATCTTTTTGGTCACCACTTTGGGGGAGGAGTTACGTCCGATGACTCTACCAACTGCCGCTTTATTATAATTTTATAACGCCAAGGACTCATCGTGATATGTGAAATATAGGGTTTTCAAATAGGAATGATATGATTTTTAAGTGACGTTTCGGCCATTTGTAATATGTCATGATCTGTCATTTTTTGTTTTATTGTATTCAGTAATGTCTACAATTTAATCATGGTGAGATATACGCAAGAACAACGTTTACAAATTATTCAGTTTTATTATCAAATTAATCGTTCTCCAATTGCAACATTTCCTGCGCTTTTGCCCCATTTTATAGTCGTAATAATCGTCCAAGTGTGCTCGCTATTCGTCGAATTGTTGAAAATTTTGAGCGTACATTTTCTTTACATAATGTTGAATTGCCAATAAGACAAAGATTCGCTCGAAGTAATCCAAATATTGCTGCCGCTCAGGCAAGTGTTGCTGAAGACCGCAATTTGTCGATTCCAAGACGTTCTCAAGAATTGGGACTGTTTCAAACCACAACCTGGCGGACTTTGAGAAAGGATTTGGGTTTGCATCCGCGTATAAAATTATTCTCACTCAAGAACTGATGCCATTGGACCACCGTAAACGTCGTGAATTTGCTGAATTTGCCTTGTAACAATTTGAAAACGAAAACGATTTTTTTAAGAAAATCATCTTCTCCGATGAGGCTCACTTTCGTCTGAGTGATGCGGTAACTAAACAAAACTGTCGATTCTGGTGCGAAGAAAATCCACAAATTATTCATGAAAAACCATTACATTCACCTAAATTGACAGTTTGGTGTGGTTTTTGGTCTGGTGGAGTCATCGGTCCGTATTTTTCTCGAAATGAAGCTGGTAATACTGTTACTGTCAATGGAGATCGGTATTGATCGATGATAACCAACTTTTTATGGCCGAAATTGGAAGAAATTGATCTTGACAACATTTGGTTCCAATAAGACGGGGCTACGTGCCACACAGCAAGTGCAACAATTGAATTATTGCGAGAAAAGTTTGGAGATTCGATTATTTCAAGAAATTGTGATATTGAATGGCCACCAAGAAGTTGTGATTGAACACCATTAGACTGTTTCTTGTGGGATTATTTGAAGTGATTGGTATTTAGCAATAAACCAAACTTTCTTCAAGCTTTACAATTCAATGTTGAACGTGCTATTCATCACATACGACTTGATTAAGTGGAAAAAGTGCTCGAAAATTGTGTTCATCGAATTCGTTCCTGCAGAAGAAGTCGTGGAGGCCATTTTAATGACGTTTTATTCAGAACTTAATTGTATCGATTGTACTTCACATTAAATAAAAAACATTTCAATTTCCTTAACAATTAGTGTGCTTTTTTTAAAGAAATCATATCACTCTTATTGGAAAACCATATACAATAGAATTGGAAAGTGGTACTCTGGGATGCATGCAGTTGGGCTTGCATGCAGATGGGTTACTGTGCTAAATTCCAAAAAATCAATATTTCAGAATTTAAAAATTCGTTCTTTGTGAAATCGCATTCCTCGTTGTTGACTTCTAGGATTTTTTTCTCATTATGAATCGACTGTATTGAAATTAATTTTGCCAAAATGTACGTGACATAAATTTTATTGAAATTCTACATTTATTCCGAATTGTGAAAATTGGTAAATCATCAAAATATAAATCAGATTTCTATTGAATTGAGAAAATTTTTTAATTAAAATCAAAAATTTTGTTTGCATATTGTGTCATATGTCGTACTGGTAAATATATCGTTACCAAGGCTATTATGCGACATCTAATTATTCAACAATAAAATTACGTAAAAGGTCAATAATCAACATAACATCAAAATTCAATTTTAAAATAAATAAAATTGGTAAATGGATTTTATGATTGTGATTATTGCAAATGTACTGTACATCTAGAATATTAAGACTAAATGTGTAGAGATTCAGTATGTGTGTACATATGATTGATGTTTATTGAGATAAATCCCATTAAATTAATTGAATTTTACGTCTTTTGCAATATGTAATATAATAAATGTCAATTAAGGATTATACGTCGTAATAAGTTTATTGACAAAATCCGTACTCTCAAAACAAAATTTAAACTCATCACAATTAAGTTCGTGCACACACACGCATCGTTTGGTTTATGAGCCTCCCCCATTACTTTAACCTACTTTGATGTTGCCTTGAGACACAAATTTTCCGGGAAAATAACATAAAATGTTAATTATACACACCACCATTGTATAATATTTTAGATATTTACAAGCGCTGTAATTGTGAATTTATCCTTTTAAATTCGTGTGACATGAATTTTCTGCTGTAATTCCTTTTAAGACAGAAAAATATGAAAATTTCATTTATGTAATGTAAAATTAAATTAATTTTTTTTTTACTATTACACAAAATAAATATACAATTTTGATGAAATAAACAACACCTTATATACATAAAGGATGTACATACGTAGCACACGTTTATTGTTTTTGGTGTCGGTAGTAATAACAGTAGTAATAGCGCGAAAATTATATTTTTTTACATGTGTACATAGAATACATAAAATGTATGTAGAAGCAACACATTTGTCATGCAAAACATTTTCCTTTTATTTTATGTACCTATGTATATTTATGCTACATGTATATATATTTTAATGTTTTCAACAACACCAACAACAATAACATTAGTATAGTAACCATGAGCATGTGGAAAATCTTATTTATGTAACAATTTATTATATTCAATTTCCCTCCGTGTAAGTATCAGTGTGTGTGTGTGTGTGTAGGTACATTTTCCGTTTTTATTTATTGCGATTTGTATGTTTTCTGTAAACGGCGTATTTTTATTTTATTTTTATTAAATAAAACGCTCATAATTTATTTTCACTTTTTAAAATTGCATAATTTATTATAATCCCTCGTGCTTAAGTAAGGAAAGGCCAGATTGATTTAATAAATTATATTTTATACACGGATGATTTAGATCATTGTCGTTGACACTGACCTACTTATATTTGTTTTGTCGTTTTACAAATGGATTCAAATTAGCAGGGTTCTGGATCTAATGGTTATGTGATTTATTATTATATGACATATTGTGTGTATCATCGTTAGATAGCGTATAGGGTCAGCGCCGTGCTGTAACTTTTGGGGGCCCTGTGCAGGCATTAATTTTTTTTTTAAACTTATTGAATTCATTTTTATTGATTTTAATTGAAAAAATAATACAAAGAAATTATTAACCTGAGAATTTAGGATTTTCTTAAGAAATTGAATATCTTGAGACCCAATACGTTTATCGAGAATGTTATTATGTTTTTGGTAGCTCTAGACTTAATAACTTATTAATTTCGTATGTTGAAAAATATCCGAAAATATCGAACAATTTAATATTTCCTCTTAAATAACGGGAAATTACGTTCAAAATATTTTTCTCATTGTTTTAAAATAATATACAGGGTGTCCGCCGGGAAGGTATACTACTTTGTTTGTTTATGATTTTTGATTAAATGAAAGAGAAGAGAATGGATCTTATATTGATAAATGTTTTATTTAATGTCGGCAATTATGTATGGAATACAATATCAGATAAATGTCCGCCTCTGTTAGCCTCACAAATGCGAGCCCTTTTGAGCACACTTTTCATTACATTCTCACACATTTCACGCGGTATTTCATTAATTTCATCACGAATATTTTGTTTGAGTTGCTCAAGCGTTTCTGGTTTGTTTGCATAAGCCTTGCTTTTTAGATATCGCCACAAAAAAAAGTCCGGAGCAGTCAAATCAGGCGACCGTGGAGGCCAATCAACATCACCAGTTTTTGAAATAACTTGTTGTGGAAAGAGTTCTTGCAGTAATTCGATTGTAATCCTGGCTGTATGCGATGTGGCACCGTCTTGTTGATACCACATGTTAATCAAGCCCAAAGTATGCAGTTGTGGCGTTAAAAAGTTTTCAATCATATCACGATATCGCTACCCATTCACAGTTACCGTTACGCCGTTTTCATTTTCAAAGAAGTAAGGTCCAATGATTCCTCCTGACCAAATTGCACACCAGACTGTCACTTTTAATGGATGTAAAGGTGACTGATGAATAATGTGAGGGTTTTCCATTGCCCAGAACCGACTATTCTGTTTATTTCTCCCACACGTTGTTTCTTCCAAAAATTTCACGTAACTTTCTCATCGTCACAGTAATCAATGATTGATTTTGATAAAATGTGTTAACGATTAAAACACGATGGTTTATCGAATATTTTTCTATAATAAATTTGCCACGTGTCTAATTCACGACTGTCAAGTATGAACTGTCAATACTACTATTCGCCTAAATGGCGGCAAAACATAGAAGTATACCTTCCCGGCGGACACCCTGTATAAAGTTCCGAATATTTTTAGTAGTGCATATAGTGTAAAATAATCCTTTTCGTGAATTTTCCATATAAACAGTTTACAAATAGTTAAATTAACAAAATTAATAGATATTCTTTATTCTTCTAAAAGCCGAACTTAAATATTAGCAAATTCATTAGGTATGTATCAACGTGAATTGTTTTTTTGAAATTCGAGAAAATATTTTAATTAAAGTTATAAATGTCTTTTTTAAGTGAAATGGCATCTAAAAAAATAATATTCACTTGTATGGTGTCATGTTGTCCACAGAGTTCGTCATATTCTGATACGAGATTTTTTAAATTTCCAAATGTTCCAAAACGAAAATCGGTTTGGATTAATGCATTAGGCTTGACGAATGCGCTCAAAAATATACGTAATTTTGTATGTGAACGTCATTTCCTAAAAGAAAATGCTCGAGTACATTATCATACGAAAAGCGCAGCGCCCACCCTTAATATAAAAATGGATTATGAAATCAACGAAGTTAAAGACATGCCTACAGCAGCCACAACAAACATGAATGTAGCTGACATTTCCAATCGCACAACACTCGAATTAACTTCTACAACGACGCAAACTGATCCATTGAATGAAGATGAAGAATTTTTGAATCTCATTGACGAAATTATAAACGATATTTTTGGGCCGAATGAAATGACAAAGAATGTGTGTAAACTTTTATTAAAAGACGAAACACTTTAGAATGAAAGTTACCATCAGTATCGTCAATATATAAATGGGCTCCAGTAAAATTTGTTTCGCCTGGGACAAATTATATTTTATTTAACCAATTAAAAAGTATATTTCAAAATATAACAGTGCGTGGACGCTTATGTGTGCTAACATTAGATGAAATTACGATCAAGAAAAATTTAACTATAAATCCATTTACCGATCAAGTCGAAGGTTACTGTGATACGAGGAATGATCGATCGATCAAACTAGCAAAGTCTGCGTTCTTTTTTATGCTTCGGGGCCTAATTGGAAGTTGAAAACACGTAATTCAACGTCCTCGTCACCAATTCAATGAGCGTCCACGAGTTATCAGAGCTAATAGTAGCAAATATAAAGCTGTATGCCAAGAAGTCCTTAATTTGGAAATAGTTATGGTAACATGTGACCAAGCAGCAACAAATCTGGCTGTTTGTATACATTTTGGGGTTGAACCTGAAAATCCATTTATCGTAGTAAATGAGAAAAAAAAATTTCTTCAATATGATCCACCTCATCCACTAAAATCGGTCCGTAATGCGTTCATCAAGCACCAGCTTCAGCATGTGGACTATGGAACAACTGATTTTAATGTTGTTAAAAAAATTTATGTTTTGAAATAAATCAACTTCCAAAAATCACCAAATATCACATGAGTCCAAATAATTTTCAAAAAATGAGTGTAAAATTGGGAGTTACAATATTAAGCAACACTGTTACCAGCGCTCTACGAGTGGCACATAAAACCTCACCATCAGTTTTTAAAGATTATTTAAATTATGTGATACCAATTAGGTTTAATTAAACATATAAATGAAATTTATAATGAGGAATTCTTACTTACAGGAAAAACGAATCAGGATTGCCTGGACAATTTTTTTTTCAATACTAAGAGGAAAAGACGTTATAATTTATGTCTTCAAGCTATGGTATCGGTATGCAATTCGCCAATATACTTGTTAGTAAAATTCTATTCTACTCAACGCATTCGAATTGTTTGCCCGATGATTCAGAAAATTTGAAGATAGATTGGAAAACTTTTAAAGCCGATTATAACGCAAGCCTCAAACATATTGAATCAGAAGGATTTGGATCATTAGAGGGGTTATAGGTCATCTATTAAAAGAAAAAAATTACTGTACTAACCTCTAATGCAATTTCGTATTATGCAGGTTATTGTGTTCATCAAAAAATCGAATGCGAGCTATACATTAAAAAATTATCAAAATCTGATTTGGAAATGAGTATTCAAGACACTTTTGCGAATGAAAAATTTTTTCAAATTTCGGGGCTTTAAAAGCTCCTTCGATCGAGTGGCTAGAAACAGCAAAATTTATTTCGCAACTTTTCGAAATATATTTTTCTAACCAAAGCCATATTAATAAGATCTGCGACGAAATGTTTAAAGTGTGTTCAAAAATAAAAAACAAATTTCCTCTGTTTTTACCAGACGAGAAAAATGTGTGCTTTAGGAGGAGTTTAACTCGAACTGTGTTCTACCCTAAAAGCATTTTGCAATTGTTTTTGGCAACGATTATATTTAATTAAAATGAGTACTTTTATGTTGTTTCGTGATCTTTTATGAATTGATAAGTTTGATCATCTTAAGCTTTATTTTCCAAGTGGGAGATATAAATTTGTTAAATGGAATCTGCCGACCCAAAACGACGACGAATTTCGTGGTAGATACCGATTTACTATGTCTACATTTTTTTTATATAGTTACACACTTGGTGTCGAGGATCAATTGTTGGTAGCATTGCGATACTACGCAACAAATAGCTATCAAAATGTCATAAGTGATTTATCCGGTGTTGGCACAGCAACCGTTTAGAACTGTAAAGAAAATTAATCAAATTCTTGCTTCGAAATTCCATCAGTTTGTTAAAATGCCAACGGTAGAAGAGCAGCAAGATACTAAAAAAATGTATTTAATGAATGGTATTCCAAGAATTTCGGGATTAATAGTCGGGACCCATATCCCAATAGTCTCACTTAGTAGGATCAACGCAGAACTTTTCCACAACAGAAAGGGATGGTTTTCCATAAACTGCCAAGTGGTGTGTGACGCAGATTATAAAATCATTGATTTGACTGCAAGGTATTTTTGTACAGACTGTATAATTGTTTACATAAACATTAATATTTCTTTTTATTTTAGGTGGCATGGATCAGCACATGACCAAACCATACTTAATTTTTCATTGTTAAAAATTAAAATGGAAAATGGTGATTTTAATAATCGATTTTTGCTTGGGGATAGTGGATATGCCAACAAAAATTATTTGTTAACTGCTTTAGGGGACCCCCTCACCAACTTGGATAACAATTACAACGTCAAACACAAAAGTATGAGAAATTTGGTGGAAAGATGCATTGGGATATGGAAACGACGGTTTCCATCAATAGCTAAAAAAGTCGGCTTCATATTTCCAATACACTAAAAATGGTAGTTGCTACGGCCGTACTACACAACATTGCCATGATAAAAAAGAGCCGCATCCTGCTGAATCAGAGATAGAGATCCCTATAATTTATAATGAGCCAGCCCCCACTGTCCGTAATCTGATGGAAAGTTCACTTAATTTGGGCTTATAACGACCACTAATCTTTCCGCGTTTTCCGTAGCTACAATTTTGCGAAGATTGCCCAATTTATTTTTAAATGCATTTCTTAACTGCAATTCTTGTTTTTTATGAATATTAATCGATTTATCGTTTTTTATGATTATTAATCCGTAATGATTTTTCATATTTAATTTTTTTTTTTTGACACGGCACCTGTTTTTTTGGAAATGACTATTGTTTTGTATTTATCAACAATACATCCATTTTGACTTTTGAAATTTTAAAAATCAAAAATAATGACAACAATTTTTTTATACCTTCTGTTTTAGACACCAAAAACAGCAGATAAAACAGTGGGAAGAAAACAATCCGACGATTAATTTTCTTGTTTATCGTAGTTCATAAAATGCCAACTACGAATAATCCGACGATAAATCTACTATCCACGTTCATAAAATCGAGCCTAAGAATTGCCAAATTAACATGATCCCATATACCGTTAAGCGTAGAGATCTCTACGATGATTTGTCATTGACCATCGAGTCGCCACTACACTTTTTATTATAGCAAAATTTTAAAAATGAAAAAATGTTATACCCCGCCCACCACATAAATATGTTGGCTTTTATAAAACATTAAGAATTGTCTAATTAACATAATTTCATATACCGTTAAGCGTAGGCATCTCTACGATGCCTTGTCATTAACTATTGATCTTCACTACACATGAATAGTGTAGGTAACATTTAATCAGGATATTTGTGTATATACACTTTTAAGCTTTTGTAAGGTTTTTTAACAATTTGTCGGAAAGTTCACGCTACCCATTGCAATCAATTGTTCTGGCTGTTGCATTTTCAATCGACAGTATTCTTGCTTCTCCAGAAAGTCTTTCCTGTGATATTGTAGACCGTAGATAATTTTCAATTAATTGTAGTTGCGAAAACGATCGTTTACAAAGAGCAACGGTAATGGGTATTGTTAAAATTATTCGATATACGCTACATACATTTGGATATAATTCTTCCAAGTTCCTTTCTAAAATGAATTCCAGAAAGTTCATTTTTAAATTCCACCTCTTCAATATTGCTTTCTACGAATTCATTTGAATTCATTCAAAGCCAAAAATCTCATTTAAAGAATTATACGGTTCAAATAGATCTTGCAATGAATCTTTCACAATATCGATTAATTTGTTAAAATAAGATTGTTTGAATTTATCTTCAGCAGTTAGAGTTAGATGGACACTCATCATCAATTTCAGGAATGAGCTCACATTTATCAATATCATCACAGCATTCGATTGGTTTAATTTCTTCTTCTGGGGTTTCAATTTCTTAATTTGGTATATCATCTGTCCTAATGACATCTACATCGTCATATTTATCATTTGCTTTTTTTTATGGTCTGTATAATAACAATAGTCAGCCAATCTTTTGAGATTTCGTACTCTCCGTTTTGGTAATGGTAAACTAGGTTCTGGTGATTTATCAGGACAGTCTCTGTTTCTACTTGTTAATATTTGAGTATCACGAGAACACCGTTCAATGAACTGTGCTGTTGCATTTATTTATTTTTTTTTTCCTAAGTTAATATCCGTGGATTTCGTCTCATTAAGCTTGATTCTCCAGCGCTTAGTCCAGTTACAAACTGCATTGGTAATCTTCTGGAGTTTGCTCGTTGCATCAGCGACATTACTTTCAGTGGCCATGATTGTTCTATCATCTGCAAAGGTGGCTATGGTTCCTTCATCTGAATATTCCTTGCATATAACAAATACAGGATTGGTCCTAAGATACTCCCCTGTGGGACACCGGCAGAGATTTTCTTTAGTTCGAAGTATTCATCCTCATATTTTACACGAAATTGTCTATTGGATAAATAAGATCTTAGTATGGCATAAAATTGCCTCGGCTGATCTCTGTGCAGCTTGAATTCCAGTCCATTGTGCCGAACTTTATCGAATGCTTGGGCTACGTCCAGAAATATGCTGGAGCATACTTTTTTGCGTTCTAACGTTCTTTTAATAACGTTGGTGATTCTAGGAACCTGTTCAATTGTGGAATACTTTTCCCTGAATCCAAATTGATGTGGAGGAACTAGTTGTTGGTCTTCAATTATTAGTTTAAGTCTTTTTAGTAATAATTTTTTAAAGAGTTTTGACATAATTGGCAGCAATGCAATTGGCCTGTACGATTTTTTATCGTTAGGTCGTTTATCAGGTTTAGCTATCATGATTACTTCTGCTACTTTCCATTGGCACGGAACATATTTTAACCGAAAGCTTGCATCGATTATGTGTAATAGCTTACGAAATCCTTTACCTGGTAGAGCCTTGATTATTTGACAAGTAATCAAGTCATATTCTGGGGCTTTTTTAACATTCATGTTGCTTTTCACTTCTTCTTTTAATTCTTTGAGAGTTACTGGGCGTATATCGAAATCATCTAGCTTTTGGACTGACATTATATTTTCATTGGCCGTTTGCCTTGGTAGTGATTGGAAGGTATCCTCGAGATACTCCTCAAACATATCAGCCTTCTCTTTAGGACCTCTTGCCCAGGTTCCATCCTCATTTTTAAGTAAAGGCACTTGCATTTTGGGTCTTTTGAGCCCCTTCGTCCCTTACACAGAGAATAATCATAATTGTTTTTATCTTGAAGGAGGAATTTCAGATAATTATATCCATGTAGAGAACAGTGAAAGTCTATCGTCAGATCATTCACCAGTTATTATGTTACTTAGCCAAATAATGCTTATGAAAGAGAGCAACCCGAAATTAACGAGCTCCAAAACCAATTGGGATCCCTTCCAAACACATTTAACAGAATTAGTCTGCAGAATTCATTACAGGGACCAGCCTAAATAGAAGACGAACTAGATAAGCTCATCCATAATATCCAAAGTGCTGCGTGGGAAAGCACTCCTAATAATTAATAGTAAGGAAATGAAACGCAATGCTAGTTATCCAGAGGAAGTGAGAGACTTCTTTAAAATAAAAGAAAAGCACGGAAGAAATCGCAAAAACATCAAAACTCGAAAAATAAGGGGTATTTAACCATGTGTGCAACAAATTAAAATACCTAATAAAAGACATTAAAAATCAGTCAGTTAATAAATACCTCAGCACTCTAACTGGGCAAAAAATACTGATTATTCATTATGGAAAGCAACATTGGTTGCTCCAATTAAAAATAAAGAAAATTGGGCTCGAAATGCTAACCAAAAAGCAAATTTGTTTGCAAACCACCTTGAAGAAACACTCCAACCTTACCTCAAACAAACGGAAGAGGAAAATATCATAAACAGGATATTCCCGATAAATAAATAGGATGAAATGAAAATTAAACTTGTAACATTGAAAGAACTAAAATGGGAAATCAAGAATAACCGGAATGTGAATAAGGCTCCAGGATATGATCTTATCACGGGTCAGATAATAAAAGTGTTAGCGGAGAAAGCGTTGGGGAAAGTAGCGCATATAATTAATGCACCCTTTCGACTAAGATATATACCAAGACAATGGAAAGTTGCAGAAGTAATTATGATACTTAAGCCGAACAAACCTCCAAATGATAAAGCTTCATATAGGCCAAAACCAAATTTAAAAATAGGTTGTTTCCACCTCATATAGACTTAGGGCGCTTCGATATCTTCACTAGTATCATAGGAACACAACTACGACCCCCTATCGGCGTGCAAAACTCATGGGCCGACCCAACTTCCATGTCCAGTAATATAGGCTGGGAAGGAGGCAATGCGCAGATGGTAACTTAAACCGGTCCTCTAGGTACGTCTTCGATTTGGAAGAAAATGCCTACAGTAAGACGGTAAAATTAATCGCGCAAGAGCAGGGAGTACCCAAAAAAGATTGCATGGATTAGAAAAAAAATGTACAAATTGTTTTTCGGGATGGTGCTACATTTTTTAATCTATTTACACTTTTCCGGGATGGCTACACGTATCCAAGAAATTCGGGCTCGGACTAACTTCATTGACTTAACCTAAAATTAAATTACCTAAAGCTAGGTCAAGAACGAATTTAGTCTAAAAAATTTTAATAACCAAATTAATTAAGCCTTAATGAGGCTAAACTTATTTGTTTGACAATTTCGAGTTTTGATTTGGTCTACTACCTTTAAATTAAATGACCGAAAGCTTGGTCAAAAAAAAGAAAAAGCTACAAAAAATTAATAGGGCATCGATCTTGGATTTGGGTTCTACTAGCCAACGTCGAGAAACGAGTAGAGTATACAATTGTTTAATTGAGCAATTGATTAGAGGCCTAATGAGCCTAAAGTTATCTAGTTGTCATTTATATCAGAAGTTGTGTTTTGTTTTAGCGTGGGCAGTTGTTACCGATAACCAGTTATAATACCAGCACATATCGCAACGCAATAATATTTTTTCTAAGAACGAAAACGTCAAGTTTTATGCCAAACAAGCAGCATTTGCGGGAAGCTTAGATTTTCTGCTTTAACTTAAAAAAAATGCAGCTGAAGCACGTCATTTGCTTGAGGAGGTCTACGGTGAACATGCTTCATCGAAAACTACCTGTTAAGATTGGTTTAAACGCTTCAGAAGTGGTGATTTCGACATTGCCGACAAGAAGCGGTTCGGAAGACCAAAAACATTTGAAGACACCGAGCTGCAAGGGTTATTGAATGAAATTATACGAAAACTTAAGATCAACTTGAGGAGGCATTAAACACGACTCGCCTAGGTATTTTCAAACGTTTACATGCATGGGTAAAATATACATGGGAAAAATTCAAAAGAAGGGAAATGGGTGCCACATGAATCGACTGAGGGACAGATGAAAAATCGAAGAGCCACTTGCGAAAATTTCACGGTATGAAAGGATGAGCTTTCTGCATCGAATTGTTACGGCAGATAAGAAGTGAATCTTTCTTTCACCTGGCGAAGCATCAACATCGGCGGCACGGCCAAGTCGCTTCGGAAATAAGATAGTGTTCTGCGTTTGGTGGGACCAAAAAGGACTCGTGTATCAATCAATCTGAACCATGCATTGCTCGAAAAACAGTCAGAATGAGACACGAGACACGAACGAGTGATATTGCAGCACGACAACGCTCAATACCATCATATTCTCATCGTCCAGGACACCATCAAAACGCTGAGATGGGGTCTGCTACCGCACCCGCCCTATTCTCCCTCGGATTATCACTTGTTCCGGTTGATGGCACATGGATTGGCAGGGGTACACTTGGTCAGTTTCGAAGAAGATTGATTGGGTGAATGGTGTCGGCTCAAAGAAGCATCGTTTAGTCGTCTGGTATTCATGTATTGCCAGAAAGATGGCAAAAATGTGTAGATAGCGAAGAACAATCTTTGAATAAACCATTTTTTATATTTCTATTGAAATTTTCCATTTTAAATTTTTCAAAACTACCCAGAAATTTAGTTGCACACCTAGTAAATGACCTCAAACTTAGGCAATAACGAGTAGAGCCTAAAAATTGTTATGGTTCATTTCATCAGGCCATAATGATCCTAAAATTATTTATAAAAGGTTGTCCAATAAATGCAAACTACAACTACAAATATTTATTTTTGAATCAAGTCAGGTACTTTCGATGCCCCATTTATGCATGAAAAATGATATCACTCAAATGTTGTGTTTCAAAAATCCCCATGAAAAGTAATCCAATGGCTTTAAATTGCTTGATCTTGCAGGCCAATTAACATTTCCGCGACGCGAAATTAAGCGACTTTTGACGAACCTTTGCAATTCGTCGATGTTCTCACGCGCAGTATGGCAAGTTGCTTGTTGTAAATAAACATCACCCAAGTCGATTCCATCAAGCTGGGGCAAAAAATAGTCCTTTATCATTGCATGGTATCGCGTAAATTTTATGATAACCATGATTCCGCCCTCATTTTAAAAAAAAATAAGGTCCGATGATGCCTTTTAACTACAAAGCACACCAAACAGTCATGTGATGAGAATGCAATGGCTGCTTTGGATATTAATATGGATTCACGTTGGCCTAAATGCGACAGTTTTGCTTGTGTACCGCCCCATTCGACGTGAAATGCGTCTTATCGATGAGGTTGATTTTTGATGAAAATTGGTTGTCAATTACACGGTGCTCTAAGAGCCAATCGGTAAACACACGACGTTTGTGATGGTCAATTAGCTTGATCTCTTATTTAATTGGATCTTGTATGCGTGTAAATTCAACTCCTTGTGCATAATTGGCAACAAACTTTGCCTCACAACGGTACCAAACGACCGATGGTTGTTTCATTTGGGCGGTTATGGCGACCAAAAAATTAACGAACTGCGCGAAACGTGTGTTTTATTTTTTCACCTTTTTTGTAGTGCTCTTGAATAATTTAACGCGGTCTTTAATCGAATACGACTATAGCGATAAATTGCAAACATTCAACTAACAAAATGACACAAAATGACAGGAAACAAAGATGGCGCCTTTGCAAAATTATTTTTTATTTTTCTGCGTCCCATTAAAAGACAACCCTTTAAGTCGATAGATCTTGGTCTGCGTTCAAATTTCATTTTTGGCCCGATTTTCGATTTGGGTTCGGCCTGCTTATTTAACTTAAAAAATAACTTAAAGTTTGTCCAAGAACGAGTGGCGCCTAAATGTTTTCATTGGACATTTTATTAGGCCACAATGAGCCTTAAATTGTTTGTATGTCAATTTATATTGTTTTGATTTGGGTTCTGCTAGCTTTCAATTAAATGACTTAAAGCTTGGTCAAGCACGAGTGGAGCCCACAGTTTTTATTAGCTTATTTGATTAGGTCATGTTGAGCCTAAAATTATGTGTACGTCAAAAGAACTTGTTTTGCGTTTTAATTTTGGTTTTGATCTGATTTTCGATGTGGGGTTTGTGCAGCTTTAAACTAAATGACCGCAAACTAAGTCAAGAACGAGTGAAGTCTAAAATTGTTTATGGGGCATTTCATCAGGCCATATAATGAGCTTAAAATTATTTGTATGTCGATAGATCTTGTTTTGCGTTCAAATTTTATTTTTGTATTTGGGTTTTTCTAGTTTAAATTAAATGGCCTTCGGCTTGGTCAAGAACGAGTAGAGCCTACTGGTAAATTTGATTAGGCCATAATGAACCTAAAATTATTTGTACGTCAATTGATCTTGGTTTGCGTTCTAATTTCGGTATTGGCCCGTTTTTCGATTTGGGTGTGGAGTCTAAATTTTATAATGGGGCATTTTGTAAGGCCTCAATGAGCCTTAACTTATTTGTATGTCAATTGATATTGATTTGAATTCTTGTTCCGGTTTTGCTCCGAGTTTTGATTTGGGTTCTGCTATCTTTCAATTAAATGACTTAAAGCTTGGTCAAGAACAAGTGAAGCCCACAATTTTTAATTTAGGCATGTGATTAAGGCAAAATGAGCCTAAATTTTTTGTAGTTCAGTTGATCATGGTTTTTTATCTAATTTCGATTTTGGGCCGATTTTCGATTTGGGATCGTTTATTGCATTAAATTAAATCACCTTAAGCTTAATCAAGAACGAGTGGCGCCTAAAATTTTTTCATGGGTCACTTGATCAAGCTTTAATGAGTCTAAAATTATTTGTGTATCAATAGATCTTGGTTTATGTGCTAATTTCGGTTTTACTCCAACTTTTGATTTGGGTTCTGTTAGCTTTCAATTAAATTACCAAAGGCTTGGTCAAGAATAATTGGAGTCAAAATTATTTTGTGTTCCAATTCACATTTTGGTCCGATTTTACACTTTGGTCCTGCTAACTTTAAATTAAATGAGCTGGGTCAAGAACGAGTGGAACCAGCATCGAAATTTCTGTTGGGGCTACAAAAATGTTAAATGATAACAACCAAAAATAAAATTCTAATTATGAACCACTAAATAAAAAACTTAGTGAGTGAAGTGATTTTTGCTAAGCATAAACGTGCTTTTCAGTAGGTTTTAGTAAATTAGTTTACCAAATTTGTTTGTTCAATAACCGGTATCGATTACAATGTCATGCCATAACTACGACTTTTAATTTTGTTTTAGACGCAACGTAAATAAACGCAGCAAGTGATTTGATAAAATAATTAAATGTCCATAAACATATTCTGACGGTTTAGAGGTTTCATTGACCTTTTGATCTATTGCTGTTGTAAGCGCACGACACAAAGTGCCCAGAAATGATTTTCATTCCAATTTAACAAATCACAAAATTCAATGATCACTCTGTAATTTATGAGAGAGGAAAAAGTAGTTGCATAGACTTTTTATTTTCAATTACGCAACTTTTATTTTTTTATCAAAACACATGTAATTGAGAGTAAGCTAATTATAAATTCAATACTTAATCTTCTTGTTAAAATGCAATTCCATGAGAATCATTTAAATTCTAGGTTTGTATTAAGCAGTTTGAAAGAGATTATCGATAGTTTTGCTATTTTCTATTTTGCGCTAATGGTTCGATGACACATTTCAAGACTAAAGAGAGAATGTGCATAATGCAAATACTTGCATTGAACATTTATCGCTACAGTTCGACTAAAATATACAAAACCAATAAAATTTGCTAGTACTCGCGCACAGTACAAAAAATATTACTCTGCCAATAACAAGTGGTTTTTGCGTACTCGTACATTGTTCCATTAATAATTTACAACAGCATAATGTTAATATTTTATTTATTAATATTATTTATCGTTTATTTAACAATAATTTATATAAAATGTGCAAAAAGTGTACAAAAAATTCGGAAAGGATTACACAACATTTATGAAATAAAGGGTTTACCAGTGATTGGTCATGGCCACAAAGTGCTTTTTAGTTGGAACGAGAAATTCGAAAAAAATTTAAAAAATTTATTACGACAAATAAGCTCGATCAATAACTCGTGTGTACTGTGGGTGTTTAATAAATTAATTATTTATGTAACGTCGCCTGAAGACGTTAAAATTATTTTGACATCGAATGTATGTTTGGATCGAATGGCGACATACAAATTAGTTGTGGGCGATAATGATGGTTTCATATCGATGGACAGTAAGTTTTGTTTCGAAAGTTTTATCTATATACAATTAACTAATAGGTTTATCGAAATATACAGGCCATAAATGGAGAGTGCATCGAAAACTATTAAATTCAACATTTTCACCACAAATAATAAAATCGTTCATACCGGATGCAAATCAAACTGCGGATAGTTTAGTACATGATCTGAAGTCGTATGCAACAACTGAAGAAATATTTGAAATCACACACATAATTAGCCTGCGCCTCGTCGAGCTCCAATTAAAAACGATATACGGGGAAAAGCGGGTGGGTTTCGATAAGGTAGTAAAAATTCACGAAATTTTAGAACGAAATATGAAATTATGGGATAAAAAACTAATCAACCTGTTGCCATTGGCGATAAAAGATAAACTTTTAAAATTATGTGGTCGTAAAACCATCGATGAAATGTTATACGAAACGCTTATTAACGAATTAAGGTCAATGGTCAATAAACATACGGACGATGAATCCGATGAGGACAATTTGATGAAAAAATTGATATGTTTGCAAAAAACAAATCAAATCACCGAACGGGACATTTATAGTCATCTAATCGACGTTATAATGGCTGGCACCGATACTTCCACAATTGGATTATCAAACGTTTTACTGTGTTTAGCAATGCATCCCGATATTCAAGAACAAACTTATCACGAAATTCAAACTATTCGGAACGCCAGCGATTACAATCCAATTCAGTATGATAATTTATCCGAATTTACTCATCTGGAACGTGTCATTAAGGAATCATTCAGGCTGTTACCAATCGTTTCTGTTATTGGAAGAACATCCTCGGCCGAAATTAATCTTAGTATGTATAATTGTATTACAGCAATATTTTTGCTAAGTATCTTAGTATTGCAGCTAATGGAACCATTCCACCTGGGGCCGATATATTTATTCCCATATTAAACATACATCGAAGTAAATTTGTTTGGGGAGAACGTGCGGCCGAATTCAATCCGGATAATTTTTTACCAGAAAATATTGCGTCACGGCCAAGTGGCAGCTTTATACCATTCGGGTACGGTCCTCGCAACTGCATTGGCTCGAAATACGCCCAATCGTTCATCAAAATTATCTTGATCCATTTAATTACAAATTATAAATTTAAAACCAATTTAAAATTGTCGGAATTAGATTTTAATTTACGTGTGACGGCGACTTTACCATGTGGACATTTAATTAAGATTACTAATCGAAGATAATTAATTTTAATTGATCGGTTCGTCAATTTATAGGACAAGCGCATGGATAAAATTATATTAGATGTAGATCGATATAGAAGTCTTATAACTACGTTCATAAATCATGTTGAACTTTGTTCTACAAATATTTTGATGTTAGTAAAACTTTTTGTATTTGAGTTGTACAAAAAAAACTTGTGTTTAAAGTTTTTTCTTATTTATGGGAAACTAGCAACAAATTTATGTAAATTCCATTCAATCAATACACGACGTTCGGTACTATGCAGTGAATATGAGATATATTGAATGGAATCCATTTTTAGATTGAAAAAATTTGAAATATTTTTTTCAAACTTAATAAAGAATAGGGGTTGTAAACCTCAGGTGTTACATCATTTATAAACCTTCACTTAGAACGTCCTATTTATCAATAAATATAAAAATATCAGCTTTACAAATCAGCCAAAATTATTGTCAATACAATCTTGGAGCAAAACTGTAGGAATTTTCCGTGCTTACTGTAGATGGTTGGACTATACTAATCCTAGACATTTCGTCATATTAGTCTTTCCAATTTTTGAGGCTTTGGAAAAAATCGCCATCGTGGCGGTCATTTTGGAATGCAGACAGAGGGATTATCACAGGACTCGTTAAAGGATAACGTCGCTGTATGCAACTTTAACAACTGTTCACACCGTATCCTTGAGTCGGCCATCGATAACTACTCCGTAACTGGGCTAGGCATAATGTGTAAGGGTTGTGGTTGTTCTAATACTTCAACAAAAGCCTCGGATAATTAACTCGGATTTACAACAACGATCTCGAACTAGAAATGGGGACAACGAATTAAAATTTAGAACATGGAATGGATTCAGTTTAAACCGCTCGAAGAGCCTCCACTAGGCATTTCAGTACAAGCTCGATATGATTGCACTACAATAAACTAATCTACTAAGCCAATCGGCAACAACATCGTCGATCACAGTCGCCAAAGATTTACTTTCAGTCAAGATTGTACGCACACATCACTACAACACCTAATTTGTGAACGTGCATGCCTCACCTCGAAAGTGTTTTATTCAAAATTCCCCATCACGGTGTAAAGATTGTTTTGAGTGACTTCAACGCACAAATTGACAATGCAGACAGTATTCATTGTGGTACCATTGGCCCAGATTCCGTACACAACAACAACGAGATGCGCACCACCGAGCTTGCTCTCCTATATAATCTGAATGTAGCCAGCAAAATCGTTCCATGTTACCGCCACGTAGTAACGCAATTTGTAACGAACCCGAAGAGTTTGTAACAGAACATGTTTGGCTCAAGAAAAGTACGAAAACCAAGGCTTATAGCCTTTGTCGGCTTATTGTGATCAAAGCTACAATGAGCAATTCACGACGCTGTGATGGGTAGCAAATATCAAACTTCCAAATTCCTATTTCTTAAATTTTTCAAACTATGTGTAATTTTCGGCTGTTGTCTGGTTCCACAACTAAAAAATCAGGCAATACCAATGAAACGAAGAGATATCGGACCATACAACGACCCAAAGCAATCTTATATAAGGGGCTATATGATTCGTGTTCGTTCTCTTCCATGCAGCAAACGACGTACGTACCAGCCCAAAAAGGATTAGTTGGAGTACGGAATGGAATTAGATGGTGACCACAAACCATTTTAGTAAGCTGCAGTATGCACGATAATAATGAACCAATTTATAATTTCATCATTCATTCATTAATTTCATCAATAGTCCGGTCGTTTGATTTCAACACATAGCCAGTAAAACTGACCAGCTTAAGTGATCATGTTACGTTTTGGTGAACAACGTGGGGTGATTGTTGAAAGAAAATAGGAAAATTTTGGTTTTGACGTGGTCAGTTGGCTTCATTGAGCGGTTTCGTTAGGAAATCATTTAAAGTTAAAGAAACAGATTGGTTTGCTCTGGAAGATTTTTATTGCTGACATCAGTTTAGATGGAGTTGAAGAATTGAAATAAGTGGTAGGTAGATTCCGTAAGATATTTCGGGTGATTTTTTATGAATATTTCTGGTGCGTTGTGTTGTGTCCATTGCTTTGATAATTGTTCAGTAAGAGACAAGTACTTTATTTATATAATATTGTAATGTAAGTTCCTAGGTTGATAGTGCAAAAGTTCAATTGTGATCGACGTTCTTAAATGCAACCGGAATAATTATCGGGTAAATGGAAGCCAAAGGTAACCGAAGTGCATGACGAAGATTAAGATTATTGTAAAGATATAAATGATATACAGTGGTCTGCACTCGAAGTGTTACCAATTAAAAATGCTGTAAATTTGTTAATTTTCATCCCAAAACTTCAGTAAGTCGTAAAAACATTTCAAATTTAACAAAAAATATGTTATTGTTTGATGTAGCCACTTTTAGCGTGGATAATAGCATCGAGTCTGTCCAACAAGGCTTCACACGCTGTGGTCTGATAGTATTCGGTCCCATTTTCGGCGAAGAGCAATCTTTAAATCGTCGACCGTCTCATATTTTTTAGTCAATACTTTGGCCTCCAGAATGAACCATATGGGAAAATCCTTCCGGGAAATACGGCGGTAATTGTTGTGAAGAAATGAAGCTGGGAACTTTTTTGTAAAAAACGTTGGGTTTCACGGACTTTATGGGATGGTGTCTAATCTTGTTGAAACGTTCAATGGTTTCTACCGAATTGTTTACGTACCCTAGGTAACAAAGCATCGTTTAAAATCGTTTCACGGTAGATTTGTTGATTTACTTTTACGCCTTGTTCAATGAAAACGAGTGGTGGGTGTCTTGTGTCAGTTACCGCGGACCTAACCATCACTAATGCAGGCGCTTCCTTTCGCAGAGCAATTCGCTGGTCGTAATCGTCTTTTGAATTGCACTCTAACCAGAGGTTAGGTTAGGTTAGGTTAGAGTGGCTGCTATCACACACTTAGACCAATAGTGGCCCATTGTGATACCACAGGATCCTATATTCTATACAACTTCTACAAAAGTCATTCGACTGTAGACTTAGCCTTCTCGCATGTCCCCCAAAAAGGCAGTGTCCTGTGAGTATCCCTACGACCAATCCTACATCTAGTTTTCCCAGGGACACTAGTGCCTTGGAGCGCCACAATTCCAGTTTTGGCCAAACCTGTTTCGCTACCCTGCACGTGAGAGTGTTGGTCCCCCTCACATTTGTCGAGACGATTGCCCTTTTACTGAGCGCCAATTTGAGCGCTGTATCTGGAGAGTCATACCGTACCTAGCGAGTTCGTGTGTCCTGCAGTTTCCCGGGACCCTAATGACCAGAGA
This sequence comes from Nephrotoma guestfalica, assembly GCA_963691935.1. NCBI lineage: Eukaryota > Metazoa > Arthropoda > Insecta > Diptera > Tipulidae > Nephrotoma > Nephrotoma guestfalica. The sequence continues at coordinate 21,308,922 of OY829913.1, forward strand.
CCCAGCATATCTGGATTCTGAAATACTCGCTTATCTCATTAAGAGATGATCAGCAATCCAGCGCTACCCGTGACTTCAGACAAACCGCCTATAGTGACCTGACCACCGCCTGACTGTCCACATAAATTGGGATATCCCTCACGGATGCCACGTTATGCTTCAACCATGTCACGACTTCCCGCTCGCCAACACTTCAGCCTGGTACACGCTACAGTAGTCAGGGAGACGAACAGATATATTAACATTAAGTTTCTCACAGAAGACTCCGGCTCCTACCCTGCCGTCTAGCTTAGAGTCGTCCCTGAAAAATTACACTGCCTCGTTTTCCAGTATTAATCCATTCCTCCAGGATTCTCTCGAAGGACAGATGGTTCGGAAACCTTTATTGAAGCACAACGTTGGTTTAATATAATTTAGACTCGAGTGCTCCGCCTGAAGACACTTCCACTGAGAGACAGCTGAGAGTTTCGTAGCCACATTCGCTGCCATCTGCTTATCAAAAAGTTCGATTGGAATTAGGTAGAACATAACCTCTAAAGCGCGAGTAAATGTTATCCTAAGCGCCCCGCTTATAAGCATGCTGGCCGTTCTTTGCTCCTTCTCCATTATCCCTATATATGTTACCTTATCCAGAGCTGGCCACCACACACCCACCCCGTACATCAGCACAGGTCTAACCATTGCGGTATAGAGCCAGTGTACCAGCTCTGGCTACACGAGTAAATGGCTACATTAGTCTTATTCACCCTTTCCATAATGTTAGGCTTCCAGCTGAGCTTACTGTCCAAGATTATGCCCAAAAATCTTGCTCTGTCAGCAAAAGCCAGTCTAATGCCGTTCATGGTAGAAGGGCTAACTGCCGGAATTTTATATTTCTTAGTAAATAGTACCAACTCTATCTTGGAAGTGTTGGCCCCTAATCCACATTTTCTGGCCCATTTCGTAACGATATTCTGCATACCATTCCTAATCGTATCCAGATATTTGCCTGAGACAGCTATCGCTACATCATCTGAATATGCTACCACCCCTGTCTCCTCTCTCTCCAGGTCCAACTTACAGTTCACTTCCATTCATTAATCACTACACTCCAAAGGAATGGGGACATTACATCTCTCTGCGGGGTTCCTCTAATCACTCGTCTTCTAATGGTGGAGTTTCCCAGTTCCGAGGTAATAATCCTGCTTACCAGCATCTGGTTTATCAACCTATCTATGGAGTAGTCCGCCTTCAAAAATGACAATTCTTCCATGATCGCCTCCGTTTTTACATTATTAAAGGCACCCTCAATGTCCAGAAATGTTACCCTAGAAATCTCTTGCGAGTAAACTGACTTCTCAATCGTGCGTACTAGATCGTGCAAAGCTGTGTCCACCGAATTTCCCGTACAGTACGCATGCTGCGACATTGCCCAATTCCTTGGCTCAATTTTTGTTCGAATAACTATGTCTACCAGCCTTTCCAAGGTTTTCAACAGAAAGTATGATAGAGTTAAAAGCCTCAGGTCCTTTGGACAACCATGTGAGCTCTTTCCCGATTTCGGGATGAAAACTATTCTGACCTCCTTCCGTTTCTTAGGAATATAGGCCAGTTTCAGACATCCCCCGAAGATAACCTCCAGCCATGGGAGGATGACTGCCGAGTTTCTTTGGATCTCTGCTGGTATAATCCGATCCGAGACGGCCAATTTATAAGGCTTAAAACCGGTCAGCGCTCATAGGATTCGTTCCCTGTCCACGATGCCTTCCATATATATTGAAGAAGCTCCAATGATTCCACACTTGAAGCTGTTCGTGACCCGTCCGGTCTAATTAATACTCTAACCAAACATGATCGTTTTATTTGTTTACCTATTGCTGAAGCGTAAACATTTTTTATCAGAAAAGACCGAATTCTCAAGCTCCCCACCAACGTGAAAGTGTTTTAACAACTTTGCTCTTGCTAGGCGAACTGCATTTGTTCAGGTGTTAAATCTTGCACTTTTTGTAATTTGTAAGGCTTCAATCACAGTTAATTTTTTAATATGCCCCATGCTACGAGCAGATACATTGAGATTCAATTTAACATTGGTGAAAAATTGAACTGCGCTTTGTAGTGGATTACGTTGAATTCTGGCCTTCACCTTTCGAACCATTTTTGACGATGTTGCTGTTTTTTGGATGTCCATCACCATTGCATTTTGATGCTACCAGTATCATTGTAACGTGTAATGGTCCGATACACAAACATTTTATTCACATGTAAATGTCGTAGCTCATTGACAATGGCTGGTTGCGATTTTCCAGCCAAATACAAAGCAACAACACTTTTGCGACTGAATTCCATTCCGATAACTTTTGTTAACTGTGACGTAAAACAGTATGCTTCTGTAGGCTTGTAAAGAGTCATTAACCGTTTGGTTGCTACAGCAGTGTGAGGTTGGTAACGCTTCGAGGGCCGAGTTCTGTACATTAAAGAAAACGCAGCTCAGACAGCAGCTTAAATTTTCAAAATTGAAAAAGCTTGAAAGAGCGTATAATGCCAACGATGGTGCGCTACAAAAGGCCACAATCCACAGAAAACCATTGAGGAACCGGATGCTGCATCATCAATACAAGGAAGCAGTAATGAGGGTCGCAATATTCCTAAAATTGTTGTCAGCTAGTTAAGCGTATTCCCGTTTCATGACATCGTCAAGTAATAAGGGTCGAAGATTTGCCACCAGAGGAAGATAACGTGCCAATCCCTAATAACATCATCCAAAGCCGATCAATTCCCATTGAGGAATATCGCGACAGTCCTACCACAAACCAACAGTCGGATGAATGAAAGCAGCAATCAATCAAACGACTTTCGTAACTTCAGTGTTGTGTATCGCGCGCAAAGCGTTTACTCATTACAGAGCAAATTATCTGATATATCGGAATTATGAAAAATTGATGACGCGTGTGAAGGAAGAGTTCGTGCCATTAGAATATGATTATCTGATACGAGAAGAGATTCATATTCAGAGAAATATGTTGCCGAACTACGCTGTTCCATTAACAATCGCAGCGATAGTAGGATTAAGTCAACTAAAGATCCTATATGTAAGCGGACTGACAAGGCCAAGGTAAAGGAAGCACAACGAGCCACCACACACCCCAAAGGAGTCAAGAAAGATATATTTTATGGTTGATTAACCTAGGTAGATGCAAAACATTGTGGAATAATCTGCTGGAACTGTATCCGCTACGGCCATAAATATTTTGACTGTGACAAACCCAACGAGAGATTATTTTGTTGGTGATGCGGTAAACCAAGTGTTAAGGCTCATTGTGTCCAAGGAACCATAATCCTGCGTCAATGGAAAAGTATTCAAATCTTGAATCAAATAGGGCAGGCAGGTCGAAAAACGAGAAAGCGGGGTCCGAATGAGTCCAGGTTCTACGACGGTAAAAATGACGACTCAAATTGCAATAACGAAAAATAAAATTGAAGATAAAGAAAAATTTGTTGTTTGTTTAGATGGGAATGTTACCGTTTTCCACTTTGGTTCTCTTGATTGGTTGGCCGGTTTATGTAATTTACTTGTTTTGTCTGCATTGATCTGTCGATCTCCATTGGTATTGGCCGCTTCTAATAACTTGGTCGTGGTGGTAATTTAGGTCTTGTATGTTGTAAGCCATATTTCTCCTTTGTACTAAATGTGGCGTAATGTTGGTGTACTAAATTTGGTTGATTGAAGCCATCAATACCTGGCATTTTATTCAAATCCCCATTCAATCCTCGGATGAAACATCCAGAGCCCAGTTTCGGTATGTTTCAACCAAAACGTTCATTGCTTCGACTATTCTCCGTTTTGATTTCATTGATTTTATTTATTTTCAGAGAGAACTGATGGTTGACTATTGCGTGAAATGTATCCACTGTCAAGTTTCGTGGCATTAACATGATTAGCTGGTGTTTGCTGTAATGCAAAAACTAACATTTTTGCCGATTCTCAATAATTCATATTTTTTATTATTTTATATCTTTATTGTCCTTTGTCCAATCTTCGAATCCTCGAACCCCCCGATGAAAATCGTTCATAACTTCCAAAACCTTTCTGTGATGGAAATAGCGATTGATGTTTTATGATGGTACATGATTAAGTGAATGCTAACCAAGTGGCAAGCACCAGCCGTATATTAAAATTTTGAGTAAATGGCCAAGTTCCAACATCTCAGATTACGTTCAATAAAAATTCGTATCTCTTAAGATCTTGCTAGGCCGGAAATGATTATGTATGTTTTAAATTGTTAATGATAAAATCAAATTATGGTGGTCTCACCAGTGCCAGTCGTATGTTAGGATTGGCACAATCTTCCAGCTACGATATGTATTAACAGCTTCAAATCTATTTAAAATTTTATACTACACTAAAATCAGTGCAGTGGTTATGGCGTCAAAGACGAACAACGAAACTGATGCGGACGAACACACAGACAGCAAAAAGTCATTTATATTATCATTACAGACAGACACACCAACTCTATTTTTATGTATAAATAAATGAATTAAATAAAACCAAACAAATATTAATTTTTTGCTGTCTTTCGGTGGTCGTATAATCAGTTACAAATAAATATTTAAAAAATTATTCATCGTGATAAATTACTAACAACAAGTAGATTGGAATTACCGGACTGTAGTGTACTACGGTAGAACAATCTTTTTCTGGGAAAAAATTGTTGTTTAAGTAAAGTTTCGAGAATCAAGATATAACTTTTCAACTTTTCCTAACAAATGACATCGAGAGACGTTACAAGTATCAAACAAAATTATGTCCAAAGAATCATTCATCTCCATCAAATTATACACCTGCATTATATTATAAAGTACCAACCATTATAAAGTACACAATCTTTGTAAAACAACTTTAATTTCTTCTTCCCATCACAATGTTTTCCCGTTCATGTTTTTATAAAATTCCCATTAATAACAAGAAGCAACATTTCTCTCGTCGAATAAAATTTCCATTTCCAATCGGCATTTTTATCATACAGGAAATATTTTCTGACCTGTTTCCCATAACTCAACCAAAAAAAAAAAAAAACATAAATGTTCTACACATATAAAATAAGAAAAAGCTCCACTCAAACAAATAAAGCATAAAAAATTTAAATAAAAGTTTTTAATTTTATTTCCATGTAACAATTTTCTATTTTCTTCCATTTATTACATTTTACCGTTGTATTCCAAAAATTAGAATAAAATTCTATTTTCTTTTCTGTATAACAACATTAAAAATTCTAACAACGATAATATATTAGTTACACAAAAGTATAAAAAAGCACCGAGCAAGAAGCGGTCTGAAGGTGAGGAGGAACAGAGACAGAGTGCAAGGTGGGGAAACAAAAAGGAAAGAAACGTCCAACATCGTACACGAAAGATTTATAATTTAAGTTTTTGTATCAGAACACAAACAAAAAACACACGAAACTTAACTTTTTTCTTGAACAGGTGCTTTATTCTTTCAAGTTTTCCATTTTCGACTACACTTTTTTACGTTATTTCTATACTTTACTTAAAACAATAATATTTCATTCAATTGGATTTCATTTGTACAAAATGACAATGAAAAATTATCCATTTGAACGTAATTGTTTGTGTTGGATTTCGTACTCGTTTTAGATTTTGTGTAACGTACTGTACATGCATTTTTGTGGAGCGATACCGAACAGAAAATTGCTTGCACAATATTTATACAAAATCAAATAAGAAAATTGTTTAATCGATTTTCATCTTTACGACGAGTACAAGTATATTATTATATTGATGCATCTAAATCTACTTCCAATCGAATAAACATATCCCACACTCAATACTCAATGGAGTTCGATTTTTTATTTATTAAACGGTTGTTTCTTTATTCTACTCACATGTACAGTGTTCCTATTTGAAAACTTACTACGTACGTACTTTTAAAGCGAGTATCAAACGTTTAAATGATGACTGTCACAAACGCTTTTCAAGCTAATATTCTCCATGAACCGCTTCGCCCAGGACTGTCTTTGAAAATGTCATCTGATGAAGGCACATTCATTCCGCTCAAACTGGTGTATGTTTCTAAATGAGCACACGGTATATTAAGAAGTCGATTAGCAGTAGTACATCTTTTTTATATTATAATGTTTTCTGGTTATGAATTGCAGAGTAATTCATTGATGTAAAAATCTAAACTAATCGGTGGGATACGATATAATGTTAAAGCTAAACAGAGGTGGGTGTTTTGTAAATAAAATGATTGATATGCCATGACAAAGTTGATTTTAAGTTTATTTAATTGGTCTAATAAGACTGTGTTATAAGCGCCAATTCTAGAAACGTACTTTGGTATCGGGAGCAACATGGAAAAGTCCATTGTCAAATCCGTTAATCCATTTATTCACGAACAATTATCTCAAATATCACACACCATTACTGCAAAGTAGAAAACTTCAAAATAAATTTTCTTTAATTAGTAATTCCATTAGCACATAAATTTAATCTAAGAAGGTGGCAAAAAAGTCACTTAAATATGTATTACTCTACACAGCTCTCGGTAAACTTTGCTTAAATTTTTTATTTTGTTTTTCCATGAAAATAAATTAAGAACGCAAAAATGGGCCGAGAAAACGCTTTGGTTGTCCGCTACTGACCTTTTTGTGTTTTATTTTATAATTTTAAAAAAGATTAAGATATCGGGATAAAAGAAAGTACAGATTGCTCTCATGATTGACACTTGCTACATTTTAATCGTTGCAGTTGTTGGCGTGAAAGTCGGACAACGAAACTGGCCCGGGCGGACAGACACAAAGACAAAAATTAGTGAACGCACTCTCTGGCGAAACTTACTCCGGTGTATTCAATTGCAAGAGTCTTGTATTTTTCACGCAGAAATGATTTTTTTCGTTAGAAATAAAATTTTATTTTACACTCGCGGTTATTTAGGTCATGTCAATATTCAATCCTAATTATGGGCCCAGTCCATTGCAACAATTAAATCAAATTAAACATTAAAACTTTAATAGTTCGTGCGAGTGGTGTGAATGTGTTTTGAAAAATTCAGGTCACAATATCCGCACGTTATTGTGAAATTGTTTAGAAGCGTCGAGAGAGGAATACGATTTGATTTCGTTACAAATTTAGAAGCAAAACAAAGTTGAAGGCGATCGTACATTGAAAAATTTGAAGGTTGTGGAAATTAGCTAACATGGAAATTTCAAATGCGCCAACAACCAACGATTGCGAATGTAGATTATCCAATTATGACATGAACACAGAATGATGGCAAGACGTGCGATTTCGATGAAGTGTAAAAAGCAGCCATTGCTGCAAATAATAAGATGTGATTCGGCAGATTTAAAATGTGTGAGCAAACATCGAAGGCAAATATTATGTATTCGCAACAGTGGTATGTATCAAAACTCAAGGAGTCGTGCAACAATTAAAGGGTCAAGGTGAAGAGATTTCCGATGCAATGGTTATGACGAAGATTTTAATGTCTTTGCCAGCTGGATATAACCATTTCCATAGTGAGTGGGGATTAAGGTGCGTGATTAATGGCAAAGGTGCTTCGATTGAAGTTATAGGGTCAGATTGAAAGAACGAATGCGTTAATGGCCTAATTGAATTTTTTGAAGAAGAATTTCAATTTAAAAAAAACTCATTCATCGGAACAGAGCAACTTGGGTGTTGGACTCGCGAGCTAGTGACCATATGTGTCATCGATGAGAATGGTTCGAAAACTTTGTGGAGGCATCGTCATACATAACGGTGGGAACTGGTGAAAAGATTATGGCTCCGCTTGTACAGGGTTTTTCAATAAGAGCACTTCAACTTTTTTTTTGAATAAAACACAAACTGTTCGACTTTTGAACTAACTTTTTTTTTATTAACGAATTTGAACATATACATTTAAGTATGAAACTCGATTTCTTTTGCATGACTACCGCGTGCACGTTTTACGAAGTCCAATCTTTGAACCCAATTTTCGACCACTCTTTCGCATAAATCGGCCGAAATTCCAGCAATTTCACGATCTATATTGGCTCTGAGCTCTTGCAACGTCGCCGGCTTATTGGCATAGACCAATGACTTCACATAACCCCAAAGAAAATAATCTAGAGGTGTCAAATCACACGAGCGCGGCGGCCACTGGACGGGCCCATTTCGCGAAATAACACGCTCATCGAACTTAGTCTTCAATAACGCGATTGTATCGTGTGCTGTGTGGCATGTGGCCCCGTCCTGTTGAAACCACATGTCGTCCAAGTCCATTCCATTCAATTGCGGCCAAAAAAAATCGATTTCCATTAACGGCATGTAATCCGCACCAAACAGTGACTTTTTCGGTATGCAACGGTGCCTCATGAATCACGTGTGGGTTGCTTCCTGCCCAGTAACGCATATTTTGCTTGTTGACAAATCCATTTAGCCAAAAGTGAGCCTCATCGCTGGAGATGATTTTTCGGTGAAAATCTGCATCATTTTCGATTTGCTCTTGAGCCCAATTCACGAATCGGCGTCGCTTCAAATGGTCAAACGGCTTTAGTTGTTGTGTCAGCTTGATCTTATACGGATGTAGGCCAAGATCTTTACGTAAAATTCGCCACAATGATGTCACAGAAAGGCCCAATTGTTGAGAACGTCGTGTGAGCGACACATTCGCGACTTCTTGAACTGAAGCCCTGGCGGCTGCGATGTTTTCAAGACTTCGAGCACTTCTTGCTCTCGAGGGCAGAGACTCAAATTTTGCCACTATACGGTCGATTGTCGAACGGGCTGGCTTGTTAAATGGACCGTAAAATGGCCGTAATGCTCTTAAAGTAGCAGCAACAGAACGATTATTTTGATAAAAAATTTGCACGATTTGCAATCGCTGTTCACGTGTGTAGCGTTCCATGGTGAAATGTATACTAATAAAGTTTCCAAATGACAAAAGATTAATAAAAAATATGGCGTCGTTCGCCTTCCCTATCGGAAAAAAGTTGAAGCGCACCTGTTGAAACACCCTATATGTACCGGAAATTCAGATAAATTTATTTTCATCGGAAAAGGTCATGGATCGTGGTTATCGAACTACTGAAGAATAGAAATATTTATGTAGTGAGAGGCCAATACGACAATCTGTTTCAAATACTATTCGCAAAGTTGATGTATCAACGGAGGTCAATGAGCATAAACGACTTGAACATGAGAACGGCACATATACTTGAAGAAATTTTTACGAAATAATGAAATCGATTTCGTGGACGAGAATGCTGCGTGTGAAGGGTACATTTAGGGAAGGCATCATCGTGGAAGTTATAAACTTCATGAAGAGAAGTAAAAGGAATGTGGCAATGTTATTCCTGCGGAAGTTTGTGAGCCAATGCAAACGACTTCGATTGGCGGTTGGTTCGAGATATTTTTTGCTTGTAGAGGACGCTTTTCTTTTTATGAAGCAAAAGTCGGAGACTCCAGTAAAGACCAAATTCGCGGTAATTTAAATGCAGGAAGAGGGCGGACACAGGGCTCGCAGCTTTCGATCAGACAACGGAACAGACTTCGTCATTGCGAAGTTCGGCCGAATGAGCAACTAAGGGAACGGAGGAGGCAGCAGTATAAATTTTTAAGAGCAAACTAAGGTGGAATGGTAGCTTGGCTGGCAAAAGGCGATGAATTGGCCAGATCAAGAACTAATCTCTAAGACGCATGAAGAAATGTAAATCGAAGTACATATAGCAGATGAACATGACATCATACTGGTGTTGCAGGCTACCTCAAATTGCAATATGTTATTTCGTAGATGCAAAGATTTTGTAATAACACCAGGTCCGGCAAGCAGCTTAGGGAAACTGGCGTACTTTCAACAAATTGTTGATTTCGTTGACGAATATCGTGGCGACAAACCGAATCCGGTAAAAAGCAGTCTAATGCAGTGTATCCCGTCGGTGTACATATACGCAGAAACAACATGATAACTATTGGATAATCATAGGAAGGAAAGTCGCAAAAAATGTATTGCGCAAAACCGTTAAGAGTTTAAGACAGACTGAACTGTAAGATGTTGAAGCAAATAATGGGACAGATACCAACGCGAAGGAGTTCAGTACAGTAGGGGGAAGACTTTTTGTGGCCCGTTTAAGATTCATCAAGTGAGACGGATAGGTTCGATCCCAGTGAAAGCATATTTATGTATCTTTGTACGCTTTAGCACTCAGGCAATAGGTATACACTTAGCAATTTGCATCAATTAACCGAGTCTAGGCGCATTGAGACGGTTCGATAGCCGACGAAGGCTATGTCAGTCGATATATTGCCACAATACTGCCAAACTTGTTGGTGCAAAAAATTACCTGCGTTAAGTATATGGATTTTGCAGCAGTAATAATATAGAAATTATTTCTGATCTTTGAAAGGATAAAATAAATTGGCGATTCATCTCACCCTCAACACCAAGTCATCGCGGTTTATTGGAACGCGCCGTAAAGCCTACTAAGATATAAATCACAAAAGGCGTCGTGTATTTCGTCGTGTCGAAAGGGCGTGTATTTCTGCACTTCTGGAAAAGATGGAACTTGGAACTAGAAGCCTACAGCCAAGACTCAAATGGAAAGAACGGTACAAAAATATTCTATTGGATCATGTTGTTCTCGTTTAAGACCAGAATTCACCACGTAATCAATGGCTAATGGAACGAGTCATAAATTTAAATCCTGGCCATGATAATGTTCCAATGGCTGACTTCAAAACGAATTCGGATATTTTAAATGGTCTATACAAAAGTTATGTCAACTACCGATACGAGTACTTGGAATCAACCGTGATTCAGTCGTGTGAAGCGAAATAGATAATTTATTTTGCATAATAACGATTAAATTAATTTTTTGGCCAAATACGTTGACCAGTTGGCCAAATCAATAATGTAAAATATTGTGTTCGAAATTATTTGGAGTCAGTTATTGGTGACCCCGACGTGATCAACAAACGCGCTCGTGTCCGATTTTAGTCACATAATATTGCAGAGAGCTATTGACAATAATCAACTCATCACCTGTAGACAACGATGCTGAAAAGTTACACATTTATGTACACAATAGTAAGGCGATCTCAACACGATGAATGATGTAGTATTGAGCCAAACGACATCGTAAAACACTACGACCATCACCCCAATCAACATTGGGTATTGAAATTTTGGTTCAGGATCAGGTGCGGAGAATGCTACTAACTACAACAAATAACCAACCATTAGGGTTGTAGTCAGAAGCAATAGTAAAGAGGTGCTTATCGTATCCCTTATTCTGAATCTTATACTCCACTGATGTCCTAGGATTCCAGAGTTTGGTTTCACTTTGCCGAATCGCAGTTTTCTCTTGGTAAAATTAATGAAGATTCCTCAGTAATCATCTTCTTGGTGTATTAAACGTCCCAGTAATTAATGCCATAGATGTCAATATAGGTTCCAAGCCCAATACGCCATCTATGATCTTAAAAATGCTATTCTAGAGAGGTTGTTGATTTCAAACAAATCGTTACCTGCAGATTCCTTACATTGAATCCACTATTTGATTGCAAATTAATTAAATAATGTTGGATACTCATTTTAGAAAATGTAGCGATGGCTATTATAGAAACATTTCCTCAAACACTCAGGCCTAACTACGAGTATCAGCACTTACATCAACATCTGAAATTCAAACATTAATGGTTGTCAAAACTAGCACTATTGTTATAACAACAACATCAATAAAATAAACGTTCAATATGAATAGAATAATTAATTTTGTACAATTCTGCACTTCTGAATTTATAAAATAATATATTTGATATGTTCAAATATAATGTAAAACCCAACAACAACCAAATATCAAATTTGTATATAAACAGCAAGAAAATAAACGAACGTTCAGTTCTAATTAAACTCCAATCTATGCCTTTATTTCAATATTCCGGTATTAGCCCTCACCAGTGGAAAGCTCGGAATATAGATTAAAGGTATTACATTAGTTCAAGCTGAGGCTGAACTAAACATTGGTCCTTCGAGAAACAAAAGAGTCACGCTAGGTGAATAGTTTAAAGCTATACAATAACAACAACACTAAAAAATTTTGGAGAAATTAATAAAAGGACAAGGTGATCTGGGCGATCAGATACAAAAGCTAATCGCGAACATAAAAAAGGATCCAGCTGCCAGAAAAACCAAGGCCCACCTGGAGAAAAGGAAAGAAGAAGTCGCGGATATCTACAATAGATATAAAGAAAACGACAAGCTTTTAATAAACTATGAAGGTATTGACAACTTGCCTTACATAGAAGAACGCAAGCACATAAAACGTGCTTATGATGCCATAACAGCTGATATCAACTATAAGCTGGAAACTGCTGCAACAACTCCAACCATAAAGACAGCAGATAACTTAGCATCTGCAAAATTGCCGATAGCAGGAACAACCAAACTACCAGAGCTAAATGATTTGGATGCTGAAAACACTCAACAAGCCAGCACAAGTTCGGCGTCATTAAAAGCCCCACCACCCAAGTTGGTAATCCCAACGTTCAGAAATAACAACGATGATCCCAAGGATAGGCTGCTCAGAAAGCAGCTAATAAAAATAAACCACTTGGAGAATAATATCAGGCAAGCATATAGCCTCATAAGCGAAAACAAGGAAGCTGAATATCTGAACCAGAAAACTAGCCAACTAACAAAGACGTTGGGAAAAATAGATGAGCTGCATGAAGAAATCCTGCTGGAAACAACTGAAGCAGATATAGAAGATCAAAGTTATTTCAAGAACAACCTTTACTTTGATATTAGCAACCGCGCGGAAGAGTGTGCTGCCAAGTTACAACAGGCAGTAAATAAGAAAATTCAAACCGGTAGCAGCAATCAGGAACCAAAAAATTACAGGCTTAAAGAACTTGAGATACCAAAGTTCAATGGGAACTATCAAGATTGGGTTGGTTTCCATAAACTCTTCTCAAAATTGGTAGATCAAAACATCGGCCTAACAGATACACACAAAATCATGTATCTAAAAACACATTTGGAGGGAGCAGCAAGCAAATTAATTCAGCATTTGCACCCAGTAGGAGATAATTACACAAGCGCCATGGAAATACTGGTTAACAAATACCAAAACAAAAGGTTACTAGTAAACAACCATATAAACGCCATTTTTGCCCTACACAACATACAACAAGAAACAGCATCTGCGATTAGAATATTGCAGGACACCGTCAGGGAAAACCTACATGCAATAAAGAATTTAGGAGTCGACATTGCGACCTGGGGTGCATGGTTAGTGCCATTTATAACAAAAAAATTGGACAACGAAACTCTGAAATCATATGAGACGTCGCTAAAAAACCCAAAAGAGATTCAAAGCACCAACGAACTTCTCAAATTTCTAGAACAACGATATCAACTCCCAGAAACATTACGACTACCAAAAGTAACACCGGCAAACGATAACATCCGCCATAAGCAACTAACATTCAGTGCAACAATAACAAAAAATCAATCATGTGTCTTGTGTTCGGGCAATCACAAGTTAGAAATCTGCCACAAGTTTAATAAAATGAGTCACATAGAACGAATGCAGCTTGTCAACTTGCATGATCTATGCAGAAGATGCCTAGCCATTGGACACAATTTTTAACAATGTTACAATCAATCAAGATGTAAAAAATTAAATGGCATGCACCACAACTTACTTCATACAAAGCAGCCTACAACTACAACTTCAAGAAACTTTTCAATCAATAGTGCGATGAAAACGCATGAGACAACACTATTAGCAACCGCCCTTGTCAAAACCACAAGGTTTGATGGAAGGGAAGAGCTCTTAAGATTGCTGATCGACACCGGTTCACAAACATCATTCATAACAACGGAAGCCAAACAACGTATAAATCTGGTAGGACGTAAAATCAGTGCAGAGGTTCATGGGGTAGGTGGACAAGTTGCTGGCAGGGTCAATAGTATTGTAAATATCAACCTACAACCAAGATATCCTTCAACATTTTCAATAGAAATAGAAGCCCTAGTACTAGGCAAAATAAGCAAAAATCTGCAAGAAACACCATTTAGATTTGAAAAATGGAAACATTTGGACAAGCTGCTATTGGCCGATCCGAACTACAACGTGCCCGCACCGATTGATATACTACTAGGTGCAGATTATTACACACAAGTCATGAAGCCACAGTGTATAAAAGGGAATAAAAACGAACCTGCAGCACAGCTCACGGAATTTGGATGGGTCATTTTAGGAAGAATATCTACACCCAACAAGACAACCGAGCTAAAATATAAATCACACGTCTCATCGACTGAGATAGACGAACAACGAAAAAAATTTTGGGAATCCCCCGCGCATTCTCACAAAATCAGAGAAGGAGTGTGAGGAATTCTTTCTTGCAACGCACAGGCGATTGAAAGATGGGCGCTACGAATTACGTATCCCATTCCAGAAGGATCCAACTACGCATTTGAGGGATTCTAAACGTATGGCAATAGCAAGGTTCCTTCAAGTTGAAAGAAGGCTATCAAGGGAACCAAATGGGATGTTCCAAATGGGATGTACAGTGTTTTTAACCATCGACTTAGTGCGTGACTATACCACCAGATTCCGATTGAAGAACAGATGTTCCAAAAACCGGAATATCAATTCCATTCTGGCTACTTGAATTCGTTCGAATGACATTTGGTGTGAGAAATACGCAGACAACACATTCCAGAGATTCATCCATTCAATCTTTGTCAGTTTGGTCCATAATGAATTACAAAACATTTGCAAAAATGACATTTCGCGGAAGATCCAATTCAATGTTTGGGTCAAGAATTCAATTCAACTGGAATCAAGCCTTCCATTGAACGTGTTAACGATTTACCATATTCCAATTCAATAGACCAGAAAGTGTTAAACTACTTAGACAACTTCTGGAAATGTGGAATTTATATCGCGCATTTAGACCGAATGTGGTTGGGGACCAAGCAATCTTGAGCAGGAAAAATGATTCTCGATTTATCATTGGACAGAGGAAGCTATTGCTACATTAGATCTCGCCAAAAACTACTAACTGAAGTTGATATGGGCAATGAAAACCGCTACGTTTCTATTCATCGAAGAAAACGGAAACTCAACAACGGTATGTCACTTATGATTGAGAATTATTTACTGCTTACTTCGCCATCAAACATCAAGTGTGACCCAAAACGTGGTTTTGGGCGGGGTAAATATGACCACATCGAAGCTCTCAATATATGAACATAAATATTTCACTAACGGGAGAAAAAAAGTCTGACTGCCTCGCCCCAAAAACAATATCCTTTTTTCATTTAAGCATTCCAAAAATGTTGGGTTTTCTTCAAATAATTTTAATATTAAAATAATTAAATCATAAAAACGAAAGAACATTTTATTTAAAAAACCACAATACTGAAACAATAAAAAATAACAAAATAATTTAAATTTTATTAATATTTATGAACGTTTATATTTTATACAAGTACACAACAATAATTAAAATGTATTATTTAATATAAAATTACTTTACTTAACATTTTATAATAATAGAGTTATAACAATAATTTGGGTTGGTTTTGTTATACATTGGGTTAAACATAAAAAAAAATTGAATGGGGATAAATCAGATAGAAAATAATTTTACACAGTAATTTATGTAATATGAAATTATGTACATACGGACATAGTACAGTACTTTACTGGTACAGAGAGTATTAAAATATTACCACCTTTGAAAATGTGTGTATAGAAAGCTAAATCCTAATAAATTATAACAATATAATTAGGATTACACGACTACATTACATTAGTATTAGTATTAAGGATATTTGTATATATAATACAGCATATTTGACCTATCAACATGCTTTAGCTTTTTATTTTTGAAACTTTTATGTAAATTATGCAAATATGAAACTATTACAAATTTTTCCGAGAAAAATCCATTCGTTTTCTGCTATCATTTATTTTTGTGCTTTAGGCTAATCTTGAAATATATATTTGTATATTATATTTTCCTTGCTTGCAGAATGTAAGTAGAACACTTTTCACACACACACACAGGTTAAAATTATATTAGTTTTGGAAAAATAATTCTAGTTTAGTTTAGTGAAAATAACATTATTCTCTAGTGTTGTGTACGACGGTGGCATATTACATAAAATATTTTTCGTGCTGTTCGCTCTCTCCGTGCTAAATTGTTTACACTCAATTTCTTTTCAATTTTCTAACTTTAATAATTTTTATCACGTATTCAAAATCTGGTTTGATATGTAGCAAAATGTTCATAATACCCATAGTTGACGGCATCTGGATATTATGAAGATTTATGAGTTATGACATAGAAACGTAACACATAAATTTAAAGGGCACCGGAAACTTACCTTAACTACCTATGACATAGAATACTACATAAATCACTTACGTTTATAATCCTATCAATAATAAAACTGGAATTATTGTTTACCGAATCACAATAAATAAATAATTAATGTTTAATAATGATAAATTAAAAATATTAAAATACGGGAATCCATGTAAAAAAGTTGGTGCCGAAACGTGATATTAAAAATTGCTTGTAACTTCTGCAGAAATATTATGGTTAAAATTGCTGAACAATTGTTTTGGTTTCGTAAAATTCAATTAAATGTGAATAATATTTAATTATATTTTGTGAAATTTTGGTTGGGTAATGAAATATTGATTTTTTAAATACAGGTGCTTCATAAATTACGTTTGGAATAATCAAACCATTGTTTTATTTTACCAAACTTTAGTTGAACTTTTAAGCCTCTTGTGTATAATACTCAAAAAATTCATTATGTTAACAGCTTAAAGGTGAAAGTTTACTCCGTAGTTTTAGTTAATTGATTTTGTCATGATTGCGTTTCAAACGGACTAGAGAAATGCATGGTATATATACTGATCAGTTTTAATATTTTAATCGCTGACTGGTAAAATTGGTTATTTGACAAACTATGCGTTAGTTAATTCTCATTTCGTATTGCATAGTTGTCGTTTGCATAGTTTTATTTGGAGTGAGAAACTTTGCACACCGACTAAGCCCAATTTGTGCTAATTAGTGCTCACGGAAAAAATTAGTGCTAGTCCAGGAGCCGAAAAAACGGGAAAATAAAATTTCAAATTTCGCCTGAAAGACGAAACAAATAAAACCCGAATTCTAGAAACAACCAGAAATAATTTGAGCTTAATTTTAAAACTTTCTAAAGGCGGCCAAACTGATGAAATTCATGCTTATCATAGAAATTTGATTTTCATAAATTTTCATTCATAAAACGAGGAAAAACAAACTAGCCCCTGAAAGATACTATATTAAGCAAACAAAATACAGAGGTATATTGATCAATAATATTTGTGTTGAACAACAAATTAAACAATAGACATAAAATGTTCTAAACACCAAATCATAACCAATTCAGATAGTATATTCCTGTCAGGTATGTTCATTGCCATCCGGAAAATATAGTGGGTGCATTTGCATATCCAGATTTCGATAGCGAATAACTCATTGTTACGGATAGCATCTCTATATCAACAAAAGTTGAAGTGAATGCAAATTGTAGTTCTTGAGCTTTTAGATAAAATTTATTTGTTTGAGATGTGTTAATACACGTACAGTCGAAACAAATAGTTTGTCTGCGATATACACAGAAAAAATATTATTCTTAAGTTATACAAACGAATGACACCAACTGTACTAGGCAAATTTTATTTATAACACGAGTTGATGTTAATATTCGAGTGCCGCCATCGAATCAGAATATTTTAAAGCAAGTTACAATTTGTGACAGCGGCGAACTTATTTCGTATTGATTTACACCGGTCTACAGTTTGTACGTATCATTTTTTACAACACTGTATCTTATTCCTGTAATCAATTTCTATAAAGTTGCAGCTATAGAATTTTTACATCAGTATTAAAACATTATTATTGCCGGACTTAAATGATCACCACGAAAAAGAACGATAATTTCCTATTCTGCTTGTGGTATGGTATGTTGGTTAATTTTCCCTTTTTGGCAAGCTGGACAACATTGGACCATTTTTAAACATAACTCTTGAATCTTGATACTGGTCCAAATAAATTGTTGGTGTAGCTTATTTATAGATTTAAATACCAACCTGCGGACATCCTTAGTGGTATATATGATTGATGTTTTCCCGTCGAGCCGTCACTATAGAGGCCTAAATTTTAATTGAGAGCTAATGGAACTTTTACTAATTTCAATGTAACGTTGGGCTCCAAGAGATTTCTTAATTCCTGATCTGATTTTTGAGCTTTTGCTAAATTTTCGTAGTTTATGGCCTCGGGTAATATTAATAATCCCTTTATGGTAGGTGAATATGCTGTGCATTTACGACCTTCATTCAAATAACGGGATGTTAGTAATGTTACGAGTATATTTTTACTATCAATATAAATTCCACTAGGAAGCTGGGATAGATTATCAGATCTAACGTATGATTTTATTAGATTCGTAGGACTATTTCTGAACTTTATCTGTACTCCCATTAATATATAACGGGGATGAAGCATTTATCTGGTGCCACATTCATAAACGAGTAACTCGATTTTTCTCAAAAATCGAACTACTTCAGAGCATGAATCTCTCTTCACGGAGATTGTCAGATCTTACAGATGATTTTATTAGATTCGTGGGACTTTTTCTGAATTTCATCCGTACTCCCATTAATCTAGAACGGGAATGAGGTATTTATCTGGCACCAGATTCATATACGAGTAACTCGATTTTTCTCAAAAATCGAACTACTTCAAAGCATGAATCTCTGTTCACGAAGATTGTCAGATCCAATGGATAATTTTATTAGATTCGTAGGATTATTTCTGAACTTCATCCGGACTCCCATTAAAATATGACGGAGATAAAGCATTTATCCGGCACCAGATTCATATACGAGTAACTCGTAGCATGGATCTATTTTCACGGAGATTGTCAGATTTAACGGGTGATTTTATTAGATTCGTATAGGACTATTTTTGAACTTCACAGTACTCCCATTAATCTACAACGGTTCCGATTCTCGTGACATAAATATTTTATATCCCAGCTTCCTATTGGAATTTATATTGATAGTAAAAATATACTCAAAACATTACTTAAAATTTTAGATTCCGGAATCGGCCCTTAACATTGCCACAGTTATTCGCAAAATAGTCGCCGAAATCATCGAACAAATTCTTAAAAACTGGACTCATAGAATGGCTTACTGTAAGGCCAACAGAAGAACGAGCCACATGAACGAAGGCGTCAACCTCCAACCTACACAATAAAAAAATGCACAAAATAACGATGCATACGCATTTTATAGAGTTGTTAAAAACAAACTTTTAAATGACCCACCCTTTATAAACAGTTATCGCAGACAAACTATTTGTTTCGACTTTACAATAATCTTAAATAAATAAATTTTATCTTAAAGCTCAAACTACAATTGGCGGTAGCTTCAACTTTTGTTGGTATAGAGATCCTATGGTTCGTTAATAACCTAAACATCCGTAAACCATTTCAAAAAATGAAAATTTTTGCAAGTTGTTGTCCTCGAAATCATGATCTTGACTTTACGTCATCAAACATGGAGCCGAGTTACATTTTATGGTTATCATTTTAGTACATATCAGAAATTCTATAGTTACAGAGCTTACATACAGTTTGTGAATTAAAAATCAAACTAAGATCTATTGTCTCAACCAGCGAACTCGTAAGGATTTAAGTCGTACGCTGCTCGGTGCTAATTAGTGTTACGATCGCCAAAATAAAACAACTTGTTCTATAGGGTAGGTGGTTGTGCCGCTCGAGAACCTTCGAAATTACATTTCCTCATACACTTTGAAACTTTCCCAACTATACTACGTATTTTGAGTAAATACATGTTACAGTTACTAGTTGTAGTGAAATTTATGACCAACTGGAAAATATTGAACGCGGAGTAATTTTATTATTACAAAAGAAGAAAATACGAAATTACACTCCCTCATACTTCTCAGACCTTGGGGTATATTTTTCTTATGAAAGTTCATGCCACAATGAAAGTTCATGCCACAGATCTGCTACCACCTGTCAAGATGGCGAGGAATGTTAAACGACGCAATCCAAATATTATAACCTTAAATAAATTTAGAGGATTTGCCAAATATTATTGGGCGTATAACCAACCAATTTTAATAAACTCGGTCTTTTAATGGGAAGCGACCATTTCTTGAACTTATTGACAACAAGCAGGATCACCGGAGAAAGAAAAGTGCTAGTTAGTTGCACAAAATATAGTTTTGGTTGGGATGTTGCTGGCTTATTTACGACTAACAACCGCAACCAAATCAATACCGTAGTTTACATTAAGAAGTGAACACTTGATAACACCTTACAGAAAGTTCTGGAAAATCGAAGAAATGAGAAACACTTCATCGAACAAACCATCCGCCCTGATAACTTCCGTAAGACCCTCGTAAGACTTAAGCGATGCTCTTGTGAACATAAGATCAGGACCAAGTTGAGAGTTGTATTCAACGCTCCATCTAAATCACAACACAGCGTCTCTAAATGAAACGATCATGGTGGAACGGAATATTTATGAACTACCTACTGTTATTTTAGTACTATTTGCATCGATAACTTTGAATTTACTATGGATAATGAAAAAACATTTCGACAGCTACCTCTGTATTGTGATCGTAAATGTTATAGCGATCTAATCTAAGTGATCAACAAACCTAGTATAGGGTGGGCCAAATAATTTTTTTTTGAACTAGCGGTTATTTTGAGTATCTTAAGGGTTATGTCATTTCTGATTTGACAGAAAGTTAGTTTTATCCTCCCCGCTGAACGAAAATGGTTGTGTATTCGGTTCGCTGAGAGGGTTTGCGATCGATTTGAAGAAGATGCCGATTTTGGCAAAAAATCATCTTTTCGGATGAGGCGTATTTCCATCTTGGCGGCTATGTAAACAAGCAGAATTGTCGCATTTGGGGCACGGAGAACCCGCATGACTGTTTGGCACGAATTCTGGTCCGGTTGCATCATTGGGCCATTTTTCTTTGAAAATTAGCAAGGAGCCGCCGTTGTCAATGGTGAGCGCTACCGCGCCATGATAAACTAGTATTTGTTCCCGGCACTTGAAGAGGAGGACATAGGCAACATTTGGTTTCAACAAGACGGCGCTCCGTGCCACACAGCACACGTTTCAATTGATATTTTGCGCACTATCTTCGATGATCGAATTATCATCCGAAATGCTGATGTGATTTGGCCACCTCGGAGCTGTGATTTGACGCCGGTAGACTATTATCTTTGGGGTGCCGTCAAAGATAAGTGTTACGCCGATAAACCAGCAACGAACGCTCTCAAGAACAATATTCGCATTGCCATTGAAGACATAATGCCGCATACCATCGAAAATGTGCTCAAAAACTGGACCGACGTCCGTATGGGGTACGTCAAGGCCAGCCGAGGCAGTCATATGAATGAAATAGTATTCCATAATTAATCAGAAGAATTGTTCTTTACAATGAAAAAATAAATTTGAAAAAATATTGAGAACTTTTTATTTTATTGCATTTTAAAAAAAAATGTATTTAGCCCACCCTATATACAACACGGTACCTTTTTTATGTAGACAATTTGACGTCAAAGTCAATTAAAAAATGCTCAATTTAGCTAAGGTGTATCAAATGGTTTCAATCTGCGTAAGTGATCATCCAGTCATCCAGATAATTTACAGACCTTCCTATACCAAGTAATAAATATTAAAAACGTATAGATTCGAATACAAAGGAATCCCACATTCGATTTATTTCAGTTCAAGGTAATGCCTGTCGAAAATTCTATAGGAATCATATTGCAACTATTTGAGAGTTTATGATTATTACCATGAGCTATTACCAAAATTAAAATATTTACCGTCATAGGATTACCCAGCAATCATTGAAGAATCATCCAAAAAGTAATCATCATACAACAACCATCCAACATCTTTCAAGTTCTGAAAACTGGTAAACTTTAAGCCTAACACCATTTCTATTCAACGAGATCTCTTAGGAGTCGATGGTGGTACGCCAAATGCATGAAAATTTAACTGGCGATGATGCGCTTCCTTACTAATAAGACTATCTCGACTAACATACTTCAACCAGCAATGGCAGAACTATTAAAAATCCAGTCAAACTGCGCTACACAAGGAGTCAATTTTTTCGGACCAATACAAGCAAATCCTAAATTAATCCAGTTTGCAATAATATGGAAGAGTTATATTTGCAGGTATCATGAGTACCAAAGCTGTAGATATTGAAGTGTCTAATATTACAGCAAGTAACGTCATCATATCGCTTGAACGATTTGTTTCACGCAGAGGGTTGTGCAGTGATATCTACTCGAACAATTGATCGAATTTTGTAGAAGCCAATAATTTTGATGGATTAAAGAATTACTAATATTAAATTCTAATCAATTAATTTTCTTTCTGACTTCAGAAAATTTTAAACTGCACTATATGCTGAGCGTAGCAGCATCGTTTGGAGGACTATGAGAACGTAATGTCAAGCCCGAAAAATATCACACGAAGAGAGTCATAGTCAAATGTTTGCATTCTTTCGCTTTTATAAGAAACGACTTGCACCAAATTTAAAGCAAACATGAATGCTTAATGAAAAACACTACGTTTAATAATTTAATGAAAACATTCTTGAATGCTTCGAAATAATAACGTTATTCCTTAAAAAATAAACTTCTTAATCGGTTATAAGCTTTCCACTTAGTTTTATTACCTAAATTTATCGGTACAACATTATTATTTGACTTTGTTACTTCCATTTAATTGCTGTTTACCATGGTTGATTTGATACAATAATTTCATGCCAAATAACAATTAAATTCCATTTCGAATATAAAGGTAAGTTGGTAGGACCGCTTTAACGCTATATGGAATGCAGCCTCGATGTTGATTATGTACACAATATATCAACTAGGACGATTATACCGTCAATTGCAATAAATATGCGGTGGTACATGGCAGACATGATGAAATTAACTTTGCCAAGATCATATGTAGCACTGAGAATCCACAGTTCAACCTCACATGCAGTCTTTCGTCTTTCAATGCAAATCTTTGAAGTGTTGTCGTTGATATTTACCACGAAATATTTATCCTTTCGGTTCATTACTTTGCATGGTCCATTATATGGTTTCTGCATTGATGTTCGTGCGCTGTCGACTATGATGAACAGATGTGTATAATCTAACGGTATTCGGAGAGTTGTTCCGAATACGACCTTCTTCAATATCTTCTTTGAATGACACTTTTAATCCCAATAAAATTGTTATCAAAATTTCCACCCAATCGTTGCTCTGCTGACACTTTATTGCAGCCTTAAGCGTTGTAAGCCATCTCTCTATTATTAAATTAGACTGATGATGGAATGGTGTCGTCCTTAATGTTTAATTCCTAATATTTGGTACCATTTTTTAAATATCTGACACCGTTTGGCGTGACTTATGAAGATATCTGCGTTTTATTGTGCCAGTTATGCCGTTTTTGTTCGTTAAGATTGTACATATGTCTAGACAAAATTTTTAAAATCACAATGCATAACTAACCCACTTTATAATTTCCTTGTAATCTGACGCCTATGTTCGGTGGTGATGATCGGTTGGGTGCGATTATTCAAAGTTCAATAGGTTTGTGGAACTGAACATGGCATTGCGACTAAACGGAGTGAGTTGGTCATTGGGTGGGTGAGTTGGTCTCTTGTTGGTACAAACAATAATAAATTCAATTTCGCCATCGTTAGTTTGCGACTTTGCAATACGTTCAAAATCGAATTCACTTTCATCAACCACATTGGTTAAATCTGGGTAAAGAATTTGCGACACTAACGTATGGCCGTATGGACTGATATAGTTTAATTATCGGGCTATAACGCTCTGTTTTAAAAATGCGAATATTAACGGTTTGTGATCCGTATAAGTGCAAAATTGTATACCTACCTGAACCCCTAGAAATTTATCGTCGCCAGAGATCTCTTTAAATTTTGAGCAACTTTTAATGGATCACTATTTCGAATTGTCTCAACTTTTTCTGGCAACGGAACGATTCCCTTTACTTTGACGAGGGGGCTCAGAAATTACACCTTGCAACGTTTATACTAAGTTGCTTTTCGAAATCCCGCTCCTCTAAAAATGTTGACGCGTTCGCAAATGTTATCAATTTACCGAAACTGTATACAAACTACAAAAGGTCAAGGCGGTTGTTAAACAATATTTGCAATATCAGAAGACTGAACCGGAACCTGTTGAAACTCTCTTAAATCAAATGTCAAGAAAATTGTTCAAAATACTGAATAAATGGTATAAGATAGCTGTCAGGTATGGTGATTGAATTAAGTTGACGGAGTCACTTCATGGACACCATTATCCGTTTGGTTTTCGGACCATATGAAGTGTTGAGGCCCAGTTAGTGCTTCATGGTCTACATATACCGTATTTCTTCATATATTCAAATTCACCGTTTGCTATTTCCAACTTATCAGGTGGGATTCTTCTCGAGGGGACGAGAAAAAACCTCTGGCAACGATATGATGTTTCAACACAACAAAACAAACAAAAAATGTACAAAACGTGTGCTTTTTTTAATTAACCAATTTTACGAATTTTAGCTAACTTTTGATGTTTGTGACTGTGTAACCCTTGGATCTGGTTGGCGGTTATGTGGGTGCTAGCTGAATTTCCTGGGACCAAAACTTTTCCTAATATAACTCCAATATCAACAGTACAATTATTGTTTTGTAAATTGTCGCTGGTTCTCTATCGCATTCGCAATTGTCTCGTTGGATGATGTGTATTTCCAAATCAATCGTGTGCTGGAATTGTGTCCGATCAATAAACGTGATAGTTAATTAGAAACAGTATCTCTTGTAAATTTATGGGTTCATACCTTATAATCGCCATCGGTTACTCTCTCCGAATTGCTGAGGTAATTCACAATACGTTTCATATAGCAAAAAAGCTTGTTTCTCGTTTCATTACAGTATTTTGTTTTGTTTTTTAGATTTTTTATTATTCGCTGCAGCTGTAACGACTGAATAATTAGGCT
Source organism: Nephrotoma guestfalica (assembly GCA_963691935.1). NCBI lineage: Eukaryota > Metazoa > Arthropoda > Insecta > Diptera > Tipulidae > Nephrotoma > Nephrotoma guestfalica. Next base: position 21,334,046 of record OY829913.1, read on the forward strand.
TTTTATTTCACAATTAAAAGATAAAGCGCCATCCGGCTTAGGCCGGATTCATAGCTTTTCGTTCATTCATTCAAACAATATTTTCGACCGTCCAAAAATCACGATTTTTTTCTTGTGTATTTTTGCACAAGAGGATATTGATCGAAAAAATTATTTGAATGAAAGAACGAAGAACTTGAATCCGGCCTTACAATTTTTGAATTTTGCTGAATAAAAATATTCACACGCGAAATGTAATCTTACTTTTTTGTAAATTTTTCCCAATTAACTTTGTTTCGAAGATATTTAAACCAAACTTATTCCCTCTGTAGACCAGAAAAATACAATTTAAGTAAAAATGCTGTGAAAATGTTTTTCCCAAACCCCTACTCCCAGGGAAAGCCAGAATAGTGCCACAAGTAAATTTCTACTAGTATTATGTATGTTGATAGATGAGTTCAGGAACATTTTTATTTTATCTAACGGTTCTGAACATACCCCCCGCCGTTGACGTTGTCTACGTCAACAAACAGGCAGCTTACTCAACTTCACTATCGGACGTTGTAGAATTGAATGTGTGTTTCTCAGAGTCACAACTCGAACCAAATTACCATTTCCTGGATGTACTTTAATCACCCTTCCTAATGGTCAAATACACAAGGGCGTATAATCTTCCTTTATAAGTACAATGTCATTAGGATGAATCTCTTTGCGTTATCTCCAATTCCGAAATCGATCCTGTTGATGTACCAATCAAAAAATGATCTGGAGTAAGCACTTCGTAATTATCACCGTGTGATGTTGTACACAGCGGTCGTGAATTTAATATATTCTCGATCTGACAAAATAATAACGTCGCCATCTGCTCGAATGTCAGATTTATATTGTGTATTATCTTCATCAGACGTGTTTTTACGGATTTCACCTCGGATTCCCATAATTCGCCAAAATGAGCTAAATAAGATGGAATTAAATACCAATCTACCACCAATTAGAAGGACATCTGCGGGGTCAGTATTTTAGAATTGGTTTTTACTATCTTGTATATTCTTAGGTTTGCAATATCTTCACGTTCAATCTTCAAAGAGGTGGTTGAATAGTTGGTGCAACCATCAAAACATGATCCATCGAACACTACTCGAATCTTTGCTGTTTCGCTTGACTCATTTCCGACAGTATGGTGAGGCAAACAAAGGATCTCTTCATCACGTGAGTTTCGCCGATTTTGAGGTATTTCCACCATACTGACTCTATAGGTATAATTCCTCATTTTCCTCGTTTATTGTGTCCTCATACGTTCATCGTTCTCTTCTTTTAACTGTTTTGTTATGGAGTGGTTCACATTCCCGGTCTTCGAGTGTAATCTGGGATGTTTGCAATACGTCTTTCGTTTCTCAAGATTCTCGCGATGTTTTATCGCGATGTTAGTGACGTAACGTTAATTTGTTCTGAATCACATAATTTGATCAACTTATCCGTCATTTTAGCCATATCGTCAATTGGATCGGTGTTTGTTGGTGCGAATCTGCGATGGTAATCGTTGTAATTACATTTGTGCATCTGCAACTTTATTTCCACACAATGATCGCATTTCGATTTTAATCATCAGTCAGCTTTGAATTGAGAATGCTCGGAAACTGCGTATCGTTCGATAAAAAGCTGGTTTTAAATTATCGCATTTATCCGTACTTGGTAACCTAATTACCGCATAGTATTTACTTGCAATAATATACTGGTATCTGACCGCTGTTAACCGTGTTAAATTTGGTATCATCGAATATAAATTGCGCTTCAACATGTTAAAACCACACTTCAACGTACTTTTTCCAGATGGTAATGATTTCACGTTTCACATTTCATCCAACTTGTACATCAAACTATTTTTTACACGAGGTTAATGCAAAAAACTGTTACACTGAGAATTCACAGTTCAACCTCAGATTCTAAAACCTAATAATATACACCGTTGCCACAACAGTTCAAAATTTATTTATAGTTAACACTTTACTTGCCTATGTAATTTATGTACGAACCAATCAACAAAATGAAAATGTTCAGATCTTTTACATATTAATTTTAATCCCTAAATGACCTCTATTCCAAAACTTTGTAGTGCGTGCTATAAAAATTATTAAAATTGCCTAAATGTTGTCATATATAATGCATAAATAGCTATCATAGCGGGGAATATAAATAAAATATTCTTCATGTACATAACACGTTTAGTTAGCTTTCCAAATTTAATTTGACTTAGCAAAATTAATTTTAATTAACAGAATATTTAGATGCAACTCAAGAAAAAACCGACCTATCGCTATCGCCCCACAACCTTAAAAATAAATATTATAGTCGCATATAATAATCCCAGTTGATTTTCATAAAGCATTACAAAACGATTAAAGCTCTGAAATCGTTTCTAGCATATAATAAAAAAAATTTATTAAATAATAAACAAAAGCTTTTTGCATTATAAAAATAGTTTTTATTCTCCTTTGCGTCTGGAGATCGAAATCTTTGTTACCATACGAAACAGTATAAAACGAGATCGTAAGATATTAAATTTTATGGCAACAATAAAATGGCTTTTCTATGATTAAAAATGTAAACGAAATTAATTCTTAGAACGAAAATATTAAGAATTTGATGTTATACGGTTTTGCGGTGAGAAAGCTGCTAATTTCAAAGACCAAGCCATTTAATAAGCAAATCAAATTAAATCATTTAATATCTTTTTATGCAGTACAACCATAATTAATGGAAAGCTTTTGTATTTCGATGGAACAAAGGCGCGCGCGCGGTTCTATCTCTGCTTACGCCAGATAAAGCTCGCTATATAATTGAATTAAATTAATTATATATAATAAAAAATATTAGCAAATTTAATTGTTCAAATAAATAACAACGTGTACATTTACAGCACAAGCTAGATAAATGCATTTTGATGCTATGCCAATGAAATTTTTATCCAGTTAGCTGTTTATAAATTACTAACAGTTCTGCTAAAAAGATAAAAAAATATTCTTAGCACTTTAATTCTCTTTTGGATATGCCAAACTAATAAAAATAATAATAATTTAGTTGGGAAAATATAAAAGCAGAACTTAAATTTTATGTAAATGAGATATTTTGCTCGCTATATATTTCCTCGCGTATAGTACAGGGAACCCTCCAACAACACGGTACTTGAAGAACACGAGTTTCGAAGAACACGGATACCTTCCCTCGAATGACACGGTTTCAATCTAAAGGATTTTCGTTGATTCTCTTGCCCTAACAAAAACAAAAAATTAAAACGTAACGATTTGTTTTATTTTCACACTCTCGTTTTTTTGTAATCTCGAACAAAACGGTTTCAAAGAACACGGAATCAAGTAATCGTGTTCTTGGAGGGTTTCCTGTACTATCAATGAGGATTCTTTATAGTGGCTTTATAAATTTTAATTGTGTTTGTTGCCTTCCTTGCTGGTTGCTTGTTACTCTTTGTGCCGTATATTTTCTAAACATTTTCTAAACCAAAAAAAAAATACGAGTAGATAATAGAAAATGTAATGTACAATTTCGTAAGATGCTGTATATATTCTCTTACAACTTTATATGGTAGATTGTTGTTGCTAATATTTTCTATTATAATTTTCCGTTTAAAAATAATTTGGGTGTACTTTTGTGTTGCTTTTTGGGAACAAGACGAACGGAAAAGAATTGGGTCGATGCAAGCGGAATACATTTTTTTTATGTTTCGAAGATATCTTTAAGAACAGCATAGAAAAGTAACGGTACAAAATAACGCAAATTTATTTTTTAATGCTGTTTAACAATGCATTATTCAATTATTATTATTTTTCTTGTGCTTTAAGTTCAATTTAATGTTGTTTGAAATTTTTATTAATTCTTGTAATATAATACTCGTACTGTAATATTATTACACTTGGAAGTACGAGTATATAGAAATTGACGCGATATTAAAAAATAGCTACAAAATGTAACTAAGTAGCTTATTATTAGAAAAGCTCTCTCTCTCTCTCTCTCGCTCCAGCTTTCACAACTCGTGAAGGGAGTTTTCCGCCTGTACGGTGGTCTCTATGATTTTCATAATCTTTTTTAAATAATTTTTTAATTCTATTATTTATAACATCACTTGGACGGACGAACACAACATAAACTGATTTTAAAGTAAGTGAGTTACAAAAGTCCCTACAGTTGTGTTTAATGAACTTTACCCCCGTAAAAATTGCGCCGCAATGGAAGGAATACTGATGCATGAACCTTGAGCGGGTATGAAAGAACGACATAAGGATTAACAGTTGCTCACGTTCAACTTGTAACTAGTCGACTGCAGTCACGAAACGCGTCCAAATCCTTTTAGAATCTAATGCAATCAGATAATTCGTCAACAGGTACGAGTATTTTTTATATCATCTGCATATAGCAGACATTCGGCGAACAATTTACTGCATCGTTAATGAGATTCGAGAACAACAGAGGTCCAAAATAAGATGAGTCTTGGATTTTTACATATTACTATTGGTTAGACCGATATAATTTTAACCACCTGACAAGAAGAGACAAAAGGTTCAACTTCTCAAACTTATCAACCAAAATTAAGTGATCAATCTTGACAAATGATTAGCAAAAATCTGTATAAAACATATCGAACTGACGACGGGAGGTAACTTATGGGCCAGATGACCACAGAAGAAAATCAAATTAATGACCGCCGATCTGCCAGAGAAAAATCCGTGCTGAATCGGATAGATTAAGTTTTCAGCTCAAAGAACAGCGATCGGTGGACTAAAGCCGCAAATAATTTCAGGATAACCGAGAGTGTGGAAATTCTGCTGTAGTTGCTGATGTTGCACCTTTTCCCTAACTTAAAAATTGAACGAATGAATTAAATTTTTTTATGGGTCTGGAGAGAAGCAAATATGAAACCTATCTATCATTAAATATAAACGTATAAGAAGACGAATTTGTCCTTCAGTTCGCATCTTGATAATAAACGGAGGAATTGAATCATGCCCAGCAGGAGGGGGCTCCGAAGGATCGCTATTAGGCTCAGGAAGGAGATTTCATTGATTTAAAATATGTGGTAAATAAATTACAGACATCAGAAAGCTGGGAAACTGAACTATTCATATATGACTTTTGGGAGAGAAAAGCATTAACTTTGCGTTTGTAGTTAATGAACTTCAAAAAATTGTTTGTTGATTGTTGTTGAAGATAATTGTTGTACAAACAATTATTCAGAACATGGAACTTTTTACGAGCCACCCTGACACTAGAATAGAACCGATCACCGTGTATTCTATATAAAGAATGAAGCGTGCTGCGCCGTTTCTCCAGAGTGACGAGTCTAGAATTATGCCATGTCTCTCTAAGTTGATGTTTTTATTTACGAGATGATGATTGGTTACCAATGCCAACCCCAAAGTGTTCAATAAGTTGAAGAACAATATCGTTTAAATTGCCATCCCGCTGAAGAATACTCCAATCCAGGCTGACCAAGAATTCGTTCAGGGACACATAATCACTCCTGAAATTAAAATAAGAATTACAGTTTTCATATCGGAGAGTCATGGATACCGGAGTTTGCAAAATGCTGGAACAACCGGTAAAATCATCGCAGGCCAAAATCTCCAAGTGAGTTGTGGATCCTGCTTCGTTGCGTAGCAGCAATACTAGCACAGAACTTGGTAATAGCTATCACTTTGTCATCGGTAAAGGAACAAATAAATGTGCCATCAATTTAAAATCAACCGCGGCATCCGGAAGGTTAAAGTCATCAACTTTGGTAAGTTGTTCTTAAAACGATAATTCGTGATCATCACGACTGTCGTCGCATCAGGTCTTCTTTTACGGCGTACGCCGACTGGTGGTTAATGGAACGCTTCTCATATCATTCGTTCTGATGGGGCGCTTTTCACGTGACCAAGCCTATCTAACTCGGTTCAATTTAATCAATCCGATAATATCGCAGTCTCCAAGGAGATTTTTCATTTAGCGATTCATCCTAATCTGGTACTCGTTCTTCGCAACCTTAACGGGACCATAAATAAATCGAATGACCTTTCCAACAAAAGTGGATAGTAATCTACAATCATTGGTGGTCAAGGTTCAACTCGAACATCCTAATATTAGCGCAGGGTCATTTTAGACAGTATTAAAATTGAAAACCCTTACAAATTCTTTTAATTTCTATAAAGCTGACGAATGAGGTTAAATTTTTATAGCTTGCTATTTGTATTTTTTTGTGAAACAGTGGAGCAAAACCGATACAACTGTTGTAGTTTTCCATATAAAAATTACCCTACCGTCTAAAATTTCCGTGCGGCATTCATAGTTCTGGCCCAGACCTTGTTAGTGCTTTGTAAGACATAGAAGTGCATATAAGACTCGATGTCTGGCTGCTATGGCTTTATATCTGCCTAGATATCTTTCGTTGATGTTATAATCGACCTGAGTTATTTAAAATCTGTTTGTTCCGAAATTTGCCGTAGAGATGCTCCTTGGTGCAGATAACAATCTTGCTGATTTGCTGTTGTTGATTTTCAAACTAAGTTGTTTCGCGTTACGTTCAAGCGGTATTAAACGGTCTTTGATATCATTTGGTCTCCGGCCAAGAAGCGCGATATCATCTCCATATTCAAGAATTTGTCTTATTGAATATGCAACGTCAGGTTTCAATGCCACTTTTCCTTATTATGCACTCGAGTGCCAGATTAAACAGCACAGGTGTGAGAGCAGCTCACTGTCGCACACCAGATGTTATTTGGGATACTGCGCTTCAGATCATCCTCAACGTAAATCACTGATCAGTATGGTTGATCGGTTGGGGTGAAAACCAAATCAATAGTCATCGTTGAAGTTTCCAGTAACAGGAATGATTCTGGCAAGTACAACATTATAGCAAGCACTTGTAGTGTTTAACAGAGCTATACCACGATAGTTTTCACACTTGAGACGGTTATCTTTCTTATGCAGCGGACAAATAAGTGCGGCCTTCCATTCCTCGGGTACCTCGTATGCTTTTCCATTTCCTAATTTACTAACAGTTGCATCTACTTCCTCTACTCTGAGATATGGGACAAATACCTTCTCGCCTGGTGAAGTAATAGATGGATTAGGGGTCACATCGTCAGTATGAATTAGTAAATGTTAAAGGTTAGTTTGCCATACTGAGAGAACATCAGTCACGTTTGTTCTCGGTCCTTCATCCGTGTTTCATCCCACAGCCATCAACTGTGGATCTTGGATGGAATCATTTAGTAAGATTTCTGGCGTTTGCAAAACGGTCTCTCGAGTTTTCGTTTACCCACTTACAAGCTGATGTTTTCGACGCGTTTCCTTATAAATTCGCGCTTCCAGCATCGGTGGAATTTGGAAATGGCGTTACTAGCGGAGAGATATGCTATCTGAGAACTACTAATATTGTGATCCAACCATTTTTCGCGAAGCTTTCGTTTGTTTTTGACGTGTTGATGGCACTAATTTTGGTGGTCTCCTTCCAATTGTATTTGCCGCTGCTGCAGTTATAGCTAACTAGATAGCTTGCCATCGCTTATGGATGTTTGATTGGGCTCATGGTTTTCATAGTGCCGGTCTAAATTGTCTGTGACAGCTGACTCGCTCGCATTTTTTAGTACATCGATATTCCAGCGCACGGTCTTCTTTGCGCGTTTATTAAATGTGGATGATAATTTGCACTTGTATTTGAAAATAATGAGCATATGATCGGTGTCAATATCAGCGCCTCTATATGATCTAACGTAGCATTGTCAATTTTATTATATTGAAAGAACGTACTCGATACGACTAGGTTATATATTATAGCAAGGTGGCGGCCAGCAGGCCGTTGTTGTTACTTAGCTGATGCAAGCTGTGCGTATCAAAATGTATAGTGATAGCCGACATCGTTGGAAATTATTAGTTGTTTGCAAAACAACATTCCCCTGTCGATATGAGTAACAATGTGGTGGAAAATGCACTAAGAATACCGAGCTCAAGAATTACCGGGCATGAAACGCGATTATTTCAATTTTACATGAACAAACGGTTATCCGAGTTAGCCAATTGAAGATACTTAAAAATGCGCTACAAGGTAATGCCGCCGGGCTTCATTTCATCAAATTACGAACAAGCTCATCGACTTTCAATAGATACATTTAATAAGGTGAATAATATAGTCGAAGTACATAATCGTGCATTGTTCAATTTGAAATCGATTGAACGATTAACTTCATATACTTATTAGATCTGCTTGATCAAAAAAATCACACTTGGCCGTCCAATTGACTACTGTGATGATATTATTGTTTATTTTTTGACCTTAAAAATTGATAGTGATACAAAGGGTAAATTGAGAGAAGAAACACCCATTAATTCTCTTCCTATCTGTCAGACAAGTCTGCAATATCATCTCAACACACAATCCACTTACAACGAACGTATTCTCAATACTCACGAATTCGAATACTTAGCAAAATTTCATAACAGCGACTGTCCCTCATGCACAACCTGCTGCATTGTCGACCAAGAAGGCAAATTATGTCTTTCTTGCTTCTGCTGATGTAATAGTGCCCAGTTACAGTGTAATAACTGCCTGAGTGAAGCTAGATTCTGGGCCCCAAATAAATTTTGTCAATAAATCATTGGTGTCTAAGTTTGGTATAAAACAACATCATGTGTATCGAGTCCGTGTTGGTAACAATTAAATTTAAATTTAATGGATACAGTGCCAATCTTAAAACACTAATGCTAAGTGAAATAACTAATGATCAATCGGCCATCAAATTTGATATTTCATAATAGCGCATTCTAAATAATATTCAGCTTGCTGATATAAGCTTTTACTTTACGGTGGGTTAATTAAAACTATAGGCTCTGGTCTGTCAATATTGCAAAACAGTCAGCTTAGATGGGCAGTATCTGGTGCCAAAATATGCCCATCAAAGTTGAAGGTTTATGTCAACTTGCCGTACTCAAATAGCCTGAAAGTTTAAATAAATTGCTGCAATGGTTTTGGGAAGTTGACAAAATGGAAAGCTACATCGACATCTCCGATAATTTCTGCGAACAGCATTTCATATCAACTCATAAGAAAAACGAACATGGTTGTTTTGTGGTACGCTCACCATTCCTTAATATGAAACAGAGAGAGAGGGAGAGTCCTCAGAGATGGTATTAAGATGGTTCATTCGTCTGGAGAATCGATTGAAGAATATAAAACTGGCGAGAAACGTATAACAAATTCATGGCAGAATATATCCAACTACTACAACCACGCTACGAGGCATCCTCGACGGTTCGTCCAAAACAACAATTGCCCAGTTGCTGAATTCATTATTGGCAAATGCGGCAATGGCCTCAAACGAATTGTAAGATATCAGTGCTGATATGTCGAAAATGTACTGGCAAATCTTAATTCATCTACATGATAATAAATATTAATACATATATTGGAGATTCAACATGCAAGAACTTATATAGCTCTGCTCAGCTCTAGAAGCTACAAACCGTTACTAAAGGAAGTACCTCTGCTCCGTTTTGGGCAACCAGATGTTTGTTGCAATTAGCTAAGGAAAACGACATCCAAAATCATGTTAACTGGATAGCAGTAAAACTGAATTCTCAGCAAATTCCCTATGCACTCTAGGCGGGAAACTAAAATGGAAAGAGCATGTCAGTTTTTGACATTCAAAAAGAACAGTTAAACATTAAATACAGAAAGATGGCTTAGACCTGACTGAGGACGAAAATCTGAGCTAACTTTACATAATAAATTGCTACTGTAGAGGCAAATTCTAAAACCTGTGTGAACTTACTGTATTCAGACCTGGGGTTTTACAAAGAAAACCAATGCTACAAGAAAATGCTGAGAACTATCCAGTAAGGCGGATGCGAAGGAAGAAATCACTTTATCTACTATAGATCCAAACTGGATCAGCCAAAGGTACAATTTCGTTTTTCCTTAGCTCGAGATATCATAACTCCAGCATAATTTCTGATGCAAAACTACAAACAGTATAACAGCAGGCACTAGGGCCTAGCATTTAAGATACAATATTTTTCGGTTGCAGGCACATAACAAACACAAAGCTATCGCATTCTCTGGTATTCCCTTATAGCTCGGACAGGCGGGTCTATCATTGTATCCGACCCTGTGCAAGTATCCACGGAAACATTCGTGCCTTTTTAACAGGTGTATTAAACAAAAATCGACACATCTATTAAAGATGGCAAGATATTTTGGCGCGATGTCTATCTTCCCTTTTCTGTTGAGCTCCATAGTTGTTGCCATTCAGCCATTATCTCAGATTTCAAAAGACTATAATTCTCCCTAGCCGTCGTCGCAATTCATTGGGCTGCCAGAAGACCAATTTCCACGCCGTATTCTCTAATATAGTGCAATTCATGCTTCGAATATAAGCTTTAAATTTCAGTGATTCTGCCTAAATCTAGGACCATACGTTAAAATGGTTGTGACGGTACTGACCAACAATTTTCATCGATTTTGTGTAGGCCCCCCAAAGTTAGGCCTTAAAAGTGAAAGTGTGGTTTTTACTAAAGCTGCTTTGTCACTTACGTGTCTAATGATTGAATGAAAGTCTACCATTAATCATGATACCTAAATATTTGATACAAGTTTTGGAGACAATCTCATTCAGAGTTGCCCACATGGATGGAATTCGTATCTCACTTTTTTCTATCTTAGGTAACCATCTCTGAATAATGGCTATGCTTACGAAGCCCACGACTTTTACTTTATCAGGCCATGTGGAGTTCCATCCGTTATTTTGCTACCCTGAATACCTATATCCGTATTATGTTTTAAGATTCTATACATTGAAAATAATGTCTCATAACCTTTCTGATATAAAACGGTACCCCGAGTTTACCCAATGCCTTTATGATTAATGCAGCTCTACCTAGCGGAGTTGAACAAATGTTTGATGTCTAGGTTGCGATAGCGCAGTATTTATTTCTCGCTCCTTTCCACCTACTGCCTTGTATAGCTGTACTAGTCGTATTTACCAACAGGTTTGTAGCATCGATCATTGAATGATCTTTTCCTAAACCATATTAACGCTGTACTAGGTTTACAGCTCTTTGGATGGCTTCCTCAAGCCTGTTGCAGATAATATGTTCTAATCTTTTGCTTGCTGTTATCTAGTATACAGAATGGTCGATATGAAGATGGTTATTCTGGCGGTTATTTCCCTTTGAGAAGTAGACAAATCTGTTTTTTCCATCGCTCATACGATGTTCCTTCATTAAGACATGGTTTAACAAATCAAGGAATTCTCCAGGTTTACCACGAACTGCTGTTTTCAGTGCTTTGTTTGGGATAATATCCAGGCCTGATGCAGATTTATTTCCAACTTTCCAAGCTTTTATCAATTCCTCCATCGAAATTAGTGGAACCATTTCAACCGATACAGGTTCGTCCATGGTTGGCAAAAATCCAATTGCACAAAGTGGGTACAACCCCAAGCATAATTGTTTTACATTTTGAAAAAGTCAAATTTGCAATTTTGTGTCTCGGTAAACTGCCCTTTGTGGCCTATGGATCTTGGTCAATCTTATTAGACAGGTTGGCGTCCTGGGATGAATTTTAAAGTTTACAATCACGATACTAAAATTAAAAGCCTTTATTGCTAAAAAATAAAATAAAAACAACATAAAACATGACGTGTTGTGAGTTAAATTAAAATTAAATTTTTAAGATCCAATTGTAAGTTATTGTAATTGGTCACATTTCGCGAATAGAAAATTTCGACATATTTCCACGTTTCAAGTTCCATAGAGTACGAACCCATGGTTTTTTAGAGAGATGTCTGTGTGTACGTGTCTACCTATGTTCGTCAATTTTTTTCGTCACGCATATCTTGGGAACGAGTAATAATATCGACTCCGGACCAATTCCATTCGGTGCATAATTGCGTCTTAAGTTAACAGTGTGGTTTTACCCACACACACATTTTTGTAATTAGACAATAACAAAAATATCGGGATCCCATTCCGAATACACAAGTATACACATGCCCACATACAATACTTGCGGTGTAAAAATTGTAAAAGCTTTATTCCGCACAAAATTTATTACTTTTCTACACATCTACTAAGTAGGTATGAATTTATTTTTCAAAATGATTAAATATTAGAGAAATAAATAAAAATTGAAAAAAAAACTTTTTCAAATAATTTAGAACTTTTTTTTTTAAGAAGCAATTAATTGTATATTTCGTATACACAAAAGCTCGAGAGTAAAAAATTACTGTTGACATATTGAGTTGAGAAACCGCATTTATAAATTAAAATCTTTTTTATATATGATTTTACCATCCTTAACGTTCTGTACTCGTATATACTCGTATGTATAAAACTTATTTCAAAATAAATATGTCATGCGGTTACAATTAAAATTTACTTAAATGGTTAAAACAGAGAACATAAATTTTGCCATATAAAATAAATATGTAATAAATTTTATGTATAAAAGATTATTTAATATGTATATGTATAGATTTTTATTTTATTTTGCATAAATAGATATATTTTTTAACCACAAAAGCATTTTTTTTTCTACTTTTGTTTCAAAAGTAATTAATTCCCATTTTTGTTCCTTATTTTATGTCTTAACAGACAGACACAGAACATTAAAGGAATATGCAATTAGCAAATTTTAATAAAAATTCTATTTCGGGTTTGGATTTTTACAACAAAAATATAAAATTAAGGCAAGCAAATAATAAATTTTCTTTTATTTATAAGCTAAAACTTTTATATTTGAAAAGAATTGGAGAAACGCTTAATTGTTCTTGACTTTAATTTTAAGGAATAAATTTAAATATTATTTTGTCGAAGTGTTATATTTCTTTATTATTTCTTATTTCGTTGCACGCTCATTTACGTTCAGTAATGGTATGTATACATATTCTGCATTGACTACATAGTCGTACTGCAATTGAGTTTGCAAAACTCAGACAAATTACCTCATCAGAATCTGTTGCTACCCAATAAAATGCATAGCCATTTGGCCCTTCTAGTTAAAAATAAAAACTACACTTGGATATACATTTCTAAAAACATTGAACCGAATATTACGTCCAATATAGATCAAATCAAAGCCTTATGTGGGCAAACCCAAACTGGCAAATTAATACATAAAATAAGAACAATAGTGAGAAGCTGTAAGAAAATTTTGTAAATATTATGATGAGAATCAGAAATTCATAGTTTATTTTCGGAAGGTTTTCAACTGTGTATGCTGATTTAGCAACACACTTGACAAAAAGCATTCGTACTTTGTCGAAAAGTTCTTCGATCAAGTAAAACAAGCATATGAAGAAACCAGAATTGAGGGCTATTTTGGTTTCTATAAGTGCGAAACAAGGCTATACGAGCCAATTCACCTGAAACAAACGAGAAGATGAACAAAAAGGCTACAGTTTCTTGATAAACTTTACCATTAACTTGAAAAGAGGTTTCTACGTCTGTTAAACATGAGAAAACAACTAGCTCTAGAACAATCAGCTAAAGCTAAAGTGATATCAGCTCCACCAATTAACATCGGTGGAATATCAAATTATTCCACTAAACAATCGATTATTACATCCATCAACGGTTTACCAACAAATCAAAAATGCTGTAAACATCATTATGAAAGAAAAACCCGAAACTGAACAAGGAGTTCAAATCAACAATTCAATCAATAAAGGGGGCTTCCACTATTATGCTAACTTTTAATAACAATGAAAAAGTGGAAGATGTGTATAACACTTAATAAACACATTATAACACTTGTTTATTATTTCGCAAAAAACTTTTTTTTTTAAATTTGTTCAAAATGTTTAAAAAATTACTCGATCGATATCAACTTGTTAGGTCATCATCAGGAGTATCTATCATCTCATCTTAATGTGTTTCACCAAGTACCTACGGCGCATAGTGTTAAAATGTGTATAATATCAAGACAATACTTAACATGAGATTTAAAATAGAGCCATTGAAAAAAGCAGCGGTCTAATACCGCGGTACAAAAAACGCCAAGGTTTTAATCATACCCTGAAATATAGCCAAAGAGAGACTAGATGCGTGAAATATGCCGGAAAGCATCACGCCCAAGTATGCCCGTTCTGGGGCCGAAGCACTCCCAACTACAGGGAATGTAACTTTACTACAGGGAATGGAAAGTAGCTAATGAGCTACAAAGATTAAGAAAAAAAACAGAAAACGCGGAAAAATTAACCAAAAACCTCATGAAAATAAAACGGGAGAATCAAAAGTATTCTCTCAAGTGGCAATGTCCAAACCAGTTATTTCGAGGAGCAGTACCGAAGGTACAACAGTGCTGCAAAAGATACCAAGAAGCATGGAAGCTCTTAAAATTCGGCTTGCTAAACAAGAAAAATGGCTTGAAGCTCTAATCAATAGATTAGACAAGTACCACTCTCTAAATGGAATGACATTCATTCTTTATAAAAATGATGCAAACAAGCACAAGTAAAACATTAAGAATAGTAACCTGGAGTGCTTATGGGATAATGCAAAATATGACAGAATTAAAAATTTCCGAAAAAACATGCATACTATCGGAAAGCCATTTTACTACAACTTCATATCTTAAAATAAATGGATACACCTGTTACCACGTCATTCATCCGAGATGTGGCCATAGATGTGGGGTATAGATCTCTTAAAATTGAAGAGGAATTTATGCTACATTAGAAAATTAAATTTAGCTCTAAATTAGCATCTGAAATAAATTGTTTAAACCCAAGTTACTTCTTCTAGATAAACGTAGCTGCTTCACGCGGATGAACCAAATCCAACAATCAATCGCGAGAATTAATATTATGACAATGTGTTTGTTGAATATGTAATTTATAACACATCGTGTGATAGCGGTTGGTTGATATATACTACAAGTGCCGCTGAATTACCAGCACCAACGCTCAAAATTGGCTATCAAAATTATGAAACAGAAATCATTTTCTTATTTGCAAACAATACCATATGAAAAATTTTATATTACTTTTCTACTGAACAATTGAAAAACTGCCCGAAAACACTTATTACTATTTTTTCTAATTGATTCGAATTTTGCAATAAAATATTTTTAAAGAAAATTTTGTAACTTATTTATTGTTTCAAATTTGAATAGTTTAATTATTTTTTGTTCATAAAAACAATATTCTTCTTTTAATCTAGACTTCATAAATTGTTTAATAAATATGTTTAATTACAATGAAGTTACAGTTTTCTAAGTTATTTTTAAATAAGTAAATCATCCTGTTCTCTGACAATCCCAAGAATATTATTCGAACAGCGTATTCGAAAATAGTAAAATTTTTCGATTGCAAGTTAATGTGAGTCTCTACAAAAGTCGAAACATAGAAGTACCTCGTACTGTGAGATAAACTATTTAATTTGGGCGTCTCACTTTTAGCTGCTCAATATAAAAATAAAATATAATAATAAAATCTTAATAAGTTTACAATTTTGTATACATGTTACTTACAACAACAACAACGTCTGAATTTTGCCTCATAAATTAATTTTAACTTCATATCTAATTTTAAGAATTATTATTTTTATTGTTATACATTATATGTATTTATAATTTATAAATAATTTATTTTCTTATCAGTATGATACGTTATATAATCATATCAGAATAATGTATCGAAATAACAATTTTACATCAATATTCTATTAACTATATAATCTAATCTTCAGATCTATTCTCTTACAAATAAAAACAATAAAAATTAAATATAATTATAGTTCTTTGTTTTAAATAAATTGTTTTAAATTTAAATATTAACACAAAACAAATATGTATTTTGGTTTTTCACATGACTTAGAAAAAACTCATAATTATTTTTTATATATAATAATTCAAAAAACAAATAAAATATTAATTATAACTCTATTATACGTATATTAATTTTTTAAAATTTAATCAATTAAAATAATTTGAGCTTGTATAATTCACTGGCATTCACCATCTCTAATAAATGTAATTTTGGAAATTTTGGTATTTAGGTTAAATTACATAACGAACTCACTCTTTGGCGGTGGTTTATTATATATTTTTTTTAAACAGAATATAATTAATTATTTAAATAAATTACTTAAAGAATATTTTTTTGTTAATTTTGTCTTTAATTTACCTAAAATATATCATAGCTTTGTGAAATTATTAATTGTAAGTACATTTATTAATAATTATATTTTGGTTAAAGCACAATTTAGTCTTTTTGCATTTCATCACAGTTTCCAATATCTCGGTATATTATGTCATTAAAAAAGAATTTCACCTGGAGAAACAACACGAGACACTGGCTGTAATTCAATTATTTTTAATTAAAATAAACATTTTCTTTTAATTAACTGGCACAGTTGTTTTTATTATGTTTGTTTACTACATATTTAATATATTTTGGTATTCATCATACAATAAAAAATAAAATAAAAATTCAACAAAAAATATATATATATTTTAACAGAAAACTAAATGAATATTTTAACAAATGGATTTTCAAAAAAAAATTCACAAATACCAAAAATTTGTACAAATTAATCAAACAATTTGTTTGGGGACCAACCAACAACAATAATTTTCACATTAATTAATTCATAACATATTATTTTGTCGGGAGATAAATAATAATAATAATAATCTATCAATAGATCTTGCTCTATGTTAAACATAATATTATAATTTTTTTTGGTTAAACTTAATAATTTAAAACATATGTTTCTGGTCGGAAAACACTATTTTTCTACAAAGGTAACTAATGTACATATTTACTTACGCTTATTTATATATATATAATTTTTTCATTTTTCTAAAAATACTAAAATTTATTTTAACTAATAAATTTAAAAAAAGAAAACATATTTTTAACAAAAAAAAATCTAAAATAACTCAAAAATACTTCATAAAAATTTCACAAGATAGTAAAAAATAATAGAAATTCAAATACTCTTCCGAGTTTAGTTAAGTAAATCAACAATTCAATATATAATTAATTATAATAATAATAATAAATTAAAAAATAATTCAGACTTCACCAAATTGCAGTTTTTCGTTTTATAAAATTAATTTTTTTTAATTACGCAAAAAAACTACAATTATACACTATAATAATAATAATAACAATAATAATAATAAACCGTATTGAAGTAGAGTTTTAAATTTTCCATAATTTTAAGTACGGCGCGCTTTTTTATTTGCTCATAAAAAAAAATGTTTTAACATTTACGAGTATGTAAAAAAAATAATACTCTTAATATGGTTTTGATGCATCTTTCGATCGTTTTAATTGAACTTTAAGACGTTTTGTGCCAATTTGAAATCCATGCATTGCTTGTATTGCCGTTTGTGCGGATGCCGCATTATCGTACGACACGAATCCAAAACATTTTGATAGGTTGGTTTGCTTATCAATAAATACTTTGGCCGATACCACATTACCGAACGGCATAAATGTTGAAGCCAAATCTATGTCGGTGAATTCTTGAGGTAAATGGTATATAAATAGGTTACAGCCTTCCGGGCCTAAAAAAAAGGAGAACGGAAAAATATTAGTTAATCACCACCATTAAGTAGTAAGTAAGTATATGAGAGGCAAATTGCTTAAGGGACTACTTAAACAAATTATTCGTTAATTTTTATTAGATACAGATGTATATCCGTTTTGCAGGAATAAAACTTAAAAGTGGAAACAAAAATATTATTTTAATTCGGCTCTTCCCGAAAAACAAAATTGTTTATTGGTTAATACATAAGCCGTAATATTCTCTACAACTCTTCAATTTATTGATCAAGTCAATGGATTTGATCGAGCATTCGTGAAATCTTATTACTAACCAACAACTACAAAACGAAGCAAGAACAACTAACCCGTCAGCTGAACCTAACTTCATAAAAGGCTACAAAAAAGCTTAAGATCCGCACACAAATGTTTTAGGGAATATTGTGAGAAAATTAACCATATCGACTGTGAAGAGAATCAATAAAATTTTACCCGATAGAACAAAGATGTCGGTGAACTGGTTATCTCTGTTCTGTTTCATCGTTGAACAAACTTGATCCAAAATTGAAATATGACAAAATTGATACAAGTTTTAATTAGTGATGTTCTGTGAAATTCCGAGATCTTGCTTGGTAGACTATACCGAGTATCGACCCTAGCAGTTTACCACTGAGAATTATGTTAGTATAAACTTCGATAAAATTACTACTATCCCAAAGCTATACCAATATTGCGTTACATTTTCTGCCGTCACGTCAATTTCAATTTATTTTAGCTATGCAACTTAACCGAATCTTTAGCTTGGCAGAAATAAAGCGACAGTAACAAATTTGTTACAGCAGCCCTAGGGCTTGGCTCGGATTCAAAAGACCAATTAATCAATTTATACTTGCTCTACCGATGCATGTCAATGCGCTTATTGATTGGTTGCCGGTAGTTAACATAACGTGCGCCACACTGAGAGTGAAGGCTTTCACTGGTACAATATGAATCACGTTTTTATAGATCATTTCTAGCACAATTTTCGAAATCTAATGAGTACGCACCGACATTACCACAACCTGAGATCGTAGCGTTGAGACGGTGATCGCAACTTTGAAATTTGAGGTTAAAAATCTTTTTTGTGCAATGACGATGTGGTCGTGTTCCATTCGCTGATGGAGGATTAATTCGAAGCTTAATAGAGCACGCTTAAAGCATCTTGCATTGTCAATGAACCAAACCATAGCTTAACTAAATACGTTTAACTACTCTAAAAAGGAGCCATTTACGAATCCTTCATGTGATTCACGTGGGACTCAATCTTATGAGCTAGCGATTAATAATTCAATAACTCGCATTGTAAAATTATGACAAAATCATTGATACTCGTGTAGTTGTCTGTCTATGCTAAGATCACGTGGAACTTATTTAATTTAAGCCAAATTGCTCAAGACCAATTGGTCTTCATTTATTGTTTGGGATCAGCGTAGAACTTTATTGGTTAAATAATATGTCTGTGATATTCGTTAAGCTAAAATAATCTTAATAAACTTTTCTTCTGTTTGGACTTGTTGTCTGCTTTAAAATAAATATTAATAGACTTGCGTAAATTAGTCGACACACGGTTGAAAAGAAAAGTCATCGAAAAGTAAGCTCGTAAATTGACTTTTCATCGGTCGCCTAGTGAACAATAACAAGCTTTGACATTTAGAAACATTTGTACTGTGTGCCACACCCTGATTTTTTGTATCAAGTTCTGATGTATCTAATTGATGGATAACACAAACCGTTTGAAGTTTATTTAAAATTTGCCTAATAAGTTAAGATTTACCAGTTTCTAAAAATATTTCTAAATCTGAAGTAAGTTTTGCAGTTCAAAACTATATAACAAACACATTTTGGTTTATAAACGTTACGAGACATCTATCAATAGCTAACATGAATTAACCATCTATTAGTTAGTTTGAAATTTAGCCACAAAAATCGATGTCAGACACACATTATATCGATTAACGGATGAAACAGATCAAGGAACAGCAGCGAGCAGCAAATTTTTATATTTCTTTATTCACCTGCGTGCAATGTAACAAAATCATAGTTTGAATATAAATGTAGGCATTTACAATAAAACACATCAAATATTTTGTAATTTTAATAAAACAATTTAAATATATTGAATTAAGTTGCATTTGCTGCAGATCAATAGATTGTACAACCAGCAACATAAAAAAACTGTAATTTGCTGTTACTCATGACAATAACAATGTCACATTCGATTTCGAAAAAAATTGTCAAATTCGTCTAAAATAAACCAAATTGTTGGGTCGCTAGATGTACAGGCCTTTACACAGGCGTTCGTGTGGATTGTTTGGAACAAGCTGCGCTGCTCTTGATGTTTCATCCATAAGACACACAGCTTTAGGCAAATAAAAAACTGCGTCAGGCACACAATATTCCACTTAGCGAATAAATTTTTAACTTAGTATCCACTCCTATTTGACGTTTAAGGTTTGTTGAGATCAGAAAATAAATAATCAACCGATAAAATGTTAATTTGTTAAAAATGTTCCCTCTCACACATAGTACGTCGTTTATTATACACAATAAATAAGCTGTTTTACGTTCACGTTGACAGCTAAATAAATACACACATTGCATTTTGGGGTGTGACGCATTTTTGCTTTGCTCCGACAGAAACAATTATCGCAAATGTACAATCGTCAATAAGCAAAATTCCCGAAGATGTACATGTGGATTCGAAAAGGTTGAGTTAATAATTAATAAAGTTGACCCGAATATATTGTTACAATGACAATAAATTTCTAATACACTAGAATGACTTACCAAAAATTATTAGGGGTATGACTTAATTTTTACAGATTCGTTCTTCGAGATTAAAATTATATTTAAAATACAAATATTTTCTCGGTATTTTGTGGTTTTTACAGGATCGAACGCAAGTTCTCAGAACACCGAACGACAAGTCTCCGTGATTTACATGACCTATCAGAATAGCAGAGTTTATGATGATAACTGATAAGCAGCACATTCTGCATCGCATTCTATAAGAATACTAACAAGGAAAAAATGCTTCTAAGGTAAGGGAATCAATTTGTAGTGCTCTTGGTGCCGACGTCGTGTCTAATGAAACGTGTAAATATTGGTACAAACGTTTTAGAAGTGGTGATTTCAATCTTAGTGACCAGCCACGCCTGGACCGCCTCGAAAGTTTGAAGATGCGGAGTTGCAAGCTTACTAGATGAAGACTCAACGCAAACACAATAACAGCTTGCAGCTCCGCTAGGAGTCACCCAAACAGCTATTTCCAAGCGTTTGCACCAAATGGGAATTTCACTGCTGCCCGGTAACAAAAAAAAAGGACTTCTTGCGAAAAAATGTAACCGGTGATGGAAAAGTATATTTTTTACGGTACTAAGTTTTCTATTTACTCCACTGTCAAAAAAATTCATACATGTTTCATTTAATTACTGTGAGTGATTTAATGAACACGTGCTTAACTTAAAAAAAATCGAAAATATTGAACATACTGTGATTAAATCTCTTGTAAAGCAAAATAATACTTCTAAGGCTATCGAAAGACGAATGAAAAATGTTTACGGAGGATCTAGTCTCTCTTATTAAATAATAACAAAGTCTATTTGTCTATTTCAACCACATGGAAAATTACAACTGTTACTCACAAAATGATCATTTTTCACGAGAATATTATATTGGAAGAGAGACAAATCACCAATTCAAAATTAAGTATGATGTTAAATCTACAGGTACCATTTTACAACAATTAAGTTAATGCAAGAAAGTCAAAAATTAATGCAGTATCGGTTCCCCAATATGAAACAAAAAAAATGAGCGTAAACTTGAAAAACAATTTTACAAATGATTGAAGACAATCCGGTTAAATTTATAAACCAGGTAGTCACCGGTGATAAAACATAGATTCATCACTATGATCCGGAGTCAAAACAAAGATCCATGCAATGGACAGCGCAGGGAAATCCCCACCGACCATTATTCTTTTTCAATCAACTGCGGGTGAGAAAATGGCAAAATGTTTTTGGATGCTGATGGTATTTTGATAATTTATTACTTATCTCAAAATAGTCAGTATGAGCTTATGAGTTCCTAGAAATACCGTATCCATCTTACAGCATAGTTAGGACCGCAAGTGTAAAATGACCGCAAGTGTGACCGCTGTGTTTGGTGGGATTGGAATGGAATCATCTACTATGAGCTGCTGAATGGCATGATTGAAATCATATACTTTTACTTTTGACTTACATCGGCCGCGTCGATTATATCTCAAAAATAATGAAATTGCCTTCTAAATAGCAACGAGTTATCGAAAAAACGGCGCATATTTGAGACGGAAAATATGAATTTTAATTATTTAAATTAAATTTAAAAAACAAATGAATATTGAAATAATATTTCGAGCGCTTCAATAGGCGCAGCTTCCAAAGGATTTTTTTCAAATTTTGCAATTATTTTGAAAAGTGTATTATTTACGAGAAAAACGATTATAAACTTTAATAATTTAATTATTTATAACTTTATAAATTTAAGAATAAATGACGTACGAAAAAAACCGTTAGTCAACAAAAATTTGGTCCTGCATAGTCCAGGCGAATGGAATGGAACTTCGTACTTATGCATTTTCTACCAATTGCGAGATCCCAGTGAATTTTGTCTGAAATCGGTCCATCGGAAGTGACAGCTTCTATATGAGCTTTTTCGTTGCATATATTTTGAAAAGTCCATCATTTACGAAAAACGGTTTAGTTCATAAGATTCTAATTAATTTTGTAACAATACCGATCCAAAACAGTTTTCCAAATTATAAGTGGAAATAAAAGTTTGGTTAAGTACAGCCTATACGCATTGATTGATCGGGATGAAACTTCATGCGATTTTTCCTTACATTGGGATATCCTAGTGAAAAATGACCGCGCTCCCATTGGAAGTGACAGCTTCCATAGCTTTTTGTTTTTTGCAAATATTTTGAGGAGTATATATATATCATTTACGAAAAAACGATAAAAAGATTGTAAATTAACTATCAAACAAAACAAATTCAGATCATATTTTAAATTTTATCGGTAATAACAAATACAATTTCACAAAAAATCGGCATCTCTACAGATTAGGCGGATTTACTATTCGGAATAAATTTTTATACTAAAGCACTTTTTATAAATTGGGAGATCCATGCGAAATGTGGTGGACGTCTGTGTACCAGAAGGGCCAGCTTTTTCAATTTTCGCAAAGAAGATTACATTTTTAACAAGGGTCGATCCTTGTTGGTTTTCTGAAATTTAAACAGGTTCGGAGGTTCAATTTTTCGCTTTAAAAATTAATTGTGGTGTATTCGAGATCTATGTACATTTGTCGTAAAAAAAGTGTTGACCACAACAATTGCAACCCTTTATTTTTTCAGATCATTTTAATAGCAAAACAAACTTTCACAAATCATTTTTAAATCTAAACGTTTAAAGGTGAACAACGGGACTTTAAATGTATATAATTTTATCCCGTCATCTTCATCATTTCACAGCCCTAAACTACCTATTAATGTGCTGTAAATATAAGTGATATCGTTCATGTGTATGCATAAAAAAGCAGCTCTAGATCAGCTTACCTTCAATTTGTTTTCCTGCAACAGCATTAGCAGCCGCTGTCAACGATGGATTCGTCAATGGGGCAGCAAAAGCAGCCGCCGCAGCGGTGACATACGGTGACGGTAATGCAGCCAAATTTTCGGCTCCAGACCCTAAAACAAAATAAATTGGTTAGGATATTCCTTACTCATGCACCGATTAAACCAAACCAACCACACAATATCCAATATATAATGTAGACATTAGATTAGAAATCAGATTATTTAAAATTTTATAAAGGCATTATACAATATAGCGCAAACACTGAAGCCGATTTTTGTATAAACAATTAACTACACTTATTTAATAAATATTTTATATATTAATTGTTAATAAAGTAAAAATATATTGAGCGATACAAATATCACCTTCGTCAGAAATTATATAATTATGTATAATATTATGTACAATATTGATGTGCTAATGAAATTAATGTATTATTTTAACACAAACATGTAACTTTTAAATATATAAAAATAAATTAACGACATTATAATTATTGCAGGTATTATTTATCACATTACTACCAATTTCAAAATATGTTGGTTAGAAAATTATTTAATATTGTAAAGCAAATAAATCAGTCAATATCAAAACACTGTATATAAAAAGCGAGTTTATCAAACATACTACCAAAAATAAGTCAGTTTTCTATACAAATCTCACCTGTTTCCGGAGTCTTTCCTAGAATACCTATAAACATTTATAAGAAAATCTTGTATTATAATGAGTATGTGTGTATTTATTTTACTGAGTTAGAAACAATAAACAAAATGTAATATAATTGAACATAATCTATCTAACCTAAATAATACAACCTTGACTTGGGTAAATCTCAGTGGCAGAAAGTATTCTTTTGTCTGTGAAGAACCTATGCAAACAATATGTAATTTTATTCAAATTTAGCTGCAAGCCGTCATGCATATAACGTAGTCATTTTCAAGTCGTTTACTTATTTGTTATATGCATACTGGCTAATTGTATTTCAAACATTTCAATTAAACAACTAAAAATACGCGCAATAAATTAAAATTACTTTTTGCGTCTTCTAAAAATATTCGTCTCATTTATGTTGTAAATTTTTACAAACGAAATTCCATATGACGTTATTATACAGTATTTCACGCTGCTGATTTTAAACACAAACATAAAAGTTTCTCGTGTACAGCAGAAAATGAAATTAAAGAACAACATCTTTATTTTTTTTTTTGCAAGACAAAAAATATATGATTATACAAGTATATTTGAGACTTTATATAATATACGTTATACGAGTACATAAAACAAGATATATATACGTCATAAACACTCAGAATGAAATGTGCAAAAATAAAACATAAATGAATGAATTATTAGGAATTTTGTTTATTGGATTGTTTCTTATATTTATTTATTTCTAATTTAAAAAAAAAAATAGACAAATTTTCTACACACTTTAATTATACAATATATGTACCACATAAATTTTTATTTCAGAGATTGAAGATTGAAGTTTGATCTGGTTTATTTACTAAATATTAAAATATAACAACCTAATGTTAATTTTAAAATCATCGAAAAAATTTCCAATTTTCTCACCTCTAAACACAAATTGAAAAGTAAATAATTAGCGAATTTCTAATATCGTAAGCACTAGTGTATACAAAACACAACTCAATACAAATAATTTTCTTTTCATCAAGCATCAACGTGTACAGCAGCTAACTAGCAGTTTGCTATGATCTACGTTATATTTTGACATCGTATGGTATCTAATTATATTATATTCTTGTATCAGTTTATCGTTGTATAACAATATTGATGATTTATTAAAAATGTTTAACTTTAAAAATATAATATAACGTCAGCCAATTGTGGTGATACAGATGCTAATTGAACTGAACACAAATTATATCACAAAATAATCTAAAGTGGAACTAAAATCGTATACTACCTAATTCAAATTTAGTTTTATTAAAACATTTTTTATGGTCAAAAATAAAACTTAATTTATGTATCATCAAAGAAAAAAAATTAAAATCGCTATACATACAGATCATTGACAATAATTGATTTAATCATATGTATTTTACAAGAGTTGGCACGTTAAAATTATCTGTATGCTTCAATCACGATCATCATATTAAGAAACGCTGGGTTGTTGTGTTATTTATCCAAAATTTTAAAAATAGATTTGTTGAAATGTCCGACCGCATAATGGTTAAAGAAAATGGAATATAGTAAAACATAAAGAAAACTCATCCAGACCACCAAGGCCACTAAATGAATAGCCTAAGTATTATAAATCAAATTGAATTTAAATATTAAGGAACTACACAATTATAGAAGAGGAATTTATTAGAATACCCTAATTCAATCTACTCAGAAAATTTCTTGAAAGAGTTTTACGTACCGCATAAAATTGAAAAAAAATTCAAAATAAACCAAACGAAAAATTAGGGAATGTGTGTATGTAAAAGAAAATTTAACAAAATTAAAATAACTTGAATCATTAACTCGAATTATTACATTAATGTGCGATCCCAGATAATTATTTGTTCTTTATTAATTATGTAAACTCTGTTAATCTGGAAGCAAAGCTGATTGTTAAGCAGTTCAAATATCACACAAAAACTTTTGGATAATATAATTATTTTCACTATTTCAAAACTCTTTTACTGAAGATTTATAGATCACTTAGATTCTACGAAATAGAAGAACATCTATCAAAAATGTATCGATTTATTCGCAATTATATTTAGCACAGTCCAATTTTTTGTTTAATTTAAAATAATATTAACTACCAATGTGTACACAAAACTTAAATTACTAATTTATAAACTATACGAATTCCAAATGATGTGGTTGACACCCACCTATATAGACCAAATTTATATAGATTATATAAATTTGTGAAAATATTTTCAGGAGAACACACAAAATAAAGTAATTATTGAACATTTTAAAAGTTCTAAAACTGACTGTGAAGGCACTAGGCTAAACAAATTCTAATTTTTGTATTTAAGATAGTTCAGTCGGAACCATAACACCATAATTAAAAGGTATCTATAAAGACATCGGTGATTTATTTGATTTTCATATCGATTTCATAAGACGTCGAGAATTTCTTAAAATTTGCGCAGTCATGAAGCGGTTGACTGGGGTTTTTAAATCAATTACATTTTGTATATGAATGCAACCCACAAAGGGTGTGGAATACAATTTTAAAATTTATATTTTATTGATTGATTTTATGGTCTTTAACATTATGTATGGAATATAATTGTCAGACAAGTGGCCGCGCTCTTTTAAGTAATTTTTTCATTAATTAATAATATTAATGAGTTGTTTTAATTTATAATTTTTTATTGGTGTTTGAACTCAGATTTGAACAAAAATATTTTAGTTTTACTTTCGGTGTCATTCCGAAAGGGTGTTGAAAGCTAAAGCAAAAATAAAATATTTTTTATAAGATCTGAGTTCAAACACCAATAAAAAATTACCTATACAATTTTCATAACATTTCCGCAGACTTCTGGTATTAATTCAGCAAATAAGCATCGGGGCAGTGGTTGGTTTATTAGTGTTACCAAAATCAGGGGATCGTAAGGGCCACTCGATATCATCACTTTCGACATTATGCGGCCGGGAATTTTTTTCACAAAATTTGCACCGTAGATTGATCTAATTCGGGCAGAAGAAACTTTTCCAACATGTCTCGATAGCGTTCACCAGTAACTGTTACAACATTGCTTCTACCATCCTCAAAGACAATGCCGCCGACCCAAATGGGGCACCATACAGTTATTCTACGAGGGTGTAGTGTCTTTGGTTTATCAATTGAGGGTTTTCAGTACCTCAATAGCGGCTATCCTGTTTATTAACAAAGTCAACTAAGCCGAAATGTGTTTCGTCGCTAATAATGATTTCTTGTCAAAAATAAAATGTTTTAAGAATTTGAACATGATAAATTGTTAACGACCACTCCCTATGATTATCAAATGCGAACGGACAAATGTTGGCCAAACAAAATCGATCTCGAACATAAAAAGCACCCTGTATATACATATAACTAATTTATCAGGCAACTGGAATTCACTTGCTGGTCTGCGTACTTTACCGTATTCCATAAGTTCCATCTCAACATTAGATTTATTTAGTAATGTAAATGATTACGTAAATAATGCATAAACTGCCTTGAACGTACCTTTATAAAAAGAAGTCAAAGGGAATTCATGAATGATGAAATATATGAAGTATTTGGTTGAGGCGGGTTATAATATTCAGCGAAAGTTAATAATTTAGTACCGTACCTGGGATAGCGCAAATGCCTAAATATTTATTACTAATTCTATGTCTCTAATAATTATTAATACAATTTTCAAATGAATTAACAATTGGTTCATCGGAATGTGATTGTCTATCAACTTTCCATACGTTTTTCGAATCTGGTCCAAGTTTGATTTATTATAAAATTTGTGAAAAAATAATCTAAAAAAAATTAAAATGAGACGGAAGTTTAAAAGCATAAATTACACAGTATAATTTTTTAGAACACAAATTGGGATAATTAAGATGAGATGAACTGAACTTTTGTAATAATTTTATAATTTCGTATTTTATTTGCCAAGGAATTGGCATTAGAACTGGAATTGGAATACAATTAGTCATATAAAATTGCAAGCAAGAAATTGGTTTAGAATTCGATGTAGCAAAAATTTTGAAAGAAAATTTTAAGTAGTAAACTGTTGATGATTGTTGAAACACTGATTGCCAATTAATAATTGAAATTCGACGTTTAATCCTATCTACTAAATCAGCACTTCGACAATGCAATTGTTGCTTTAGAATGACAAATAAAATACACCTGTTATAATATAATCGTTCGTTAATTCTAATATATTCCGTTTAATCTGAAACCACGACTAAATAGCCTTATGGACGATATGTTTGACATCGCTTTACAATAAATTATTAGTAAAATAGGTACAATAATAATCAACTAAGTACTTTGTATAATTTAATCGATTTTGCATAAAAAATTGATCGCAGAATTATTTAATAATACGTTTAATACGAGCATACCAACAATCGATGGCCAGATTGTTATCTCTTTAAACGAAATGTCTGTTACGTCTTTCTATCACGAAATCGATTATCTAATATAGTAATATAGATTGGTCAGTTGTAAACTAAACAAAGCGGAAACGATTGAACTAGAAAAATTATACTGTATGATTCGATGCCATAAAGGCGTTCATCGCATATGAATATTTAAATATAAATGAGCGGGCCACCGTACGATGTTATTAATTATTAATTCCATGACATAAGTAATAAAATTCAAAATATGAAAACCATAAAGATCGATCATCAATTCATTTTGAAAACCTAGGCAATTAAAATAGAACATAAAATAATAAACGCACGCACTCCCAAAAAACTAAATTTAATTGTGTTTGATAAAAAATTAAATGTAGTAACCTTCATTACTCTATAACACTATACATTAAACAGAACGATATTAAAATAAACCACACAGCAATTGGATTAATTTGTAATAATCTGATTTCCATAATTGAAAAAAATTATACATATTTTCGATTCTTATAAACCAGAAATCACGTTCAAACTCAAAATAATTTCATTTTTATATTGTATATACGATCATATATTTTAAATTATAATAATGATAATCAAGCAAATTAACTATATAAATATTTTTCATTCGGTATATAATAATATAAATATTATGTATAACAATCATTATATATCGATATTATATTCAAATGTATTATAATTTATGTACTTACATAGCGATTGAACAGAATTACTTATATGTGGGACTTTTGGTTGTGCTGATGTTAATGAAGGTTGTGTCATAGATGCTAATGTTACTAAATTTTGTACAGACATTGGTGCTAACATTTGTGCGGCTGCTGATGCTGGATCAGTTTGTCCTCCAAGCCCTACATTAGTATTAAAGGATAAAACACAAAACACCATATTAATAAAATTATCAAATTAGTTAATATAAAAAAGATGAATTAACACAAAAATAATCAGAAAATGAGATATATTATCTAAATAAATAACAATCCACAATTGTTATAGTTTAAATACAAACATAAATATACAAGGTTATTTAATTTTGAATGACAAGATTTCTTATAATTCTTTTACGTTATTTATTTTTTTATGAGAAACAAAACAGATTTTTACTAAAGTTACAAAACAATACAAACTATACAGTATAAGAGATGAAACACACAAATGTATGCGCACGTATTTGTTATTGCAAATAAAGAATATTTATAAACAAAATTATGGTAAGATGATTGTGTTCGTTTGTAGTGAAATCTATACGTGCTCGACGAAATTTTATATCCATCATTCATCAAAATTATCAATTAGTTCTTTTGATGGACACAATTTATCTAAAATAATATGTATGTCATTGATGGTGAGTCATATTTAGTTTGATAATGAATTTTTCATTAGAGTTCCTGCATTTTTCGAGTTCGACAAATTATAATACATATTTAAATCAGTGGTACACATAATATGGTGGGATGATAATTTACACTTTTAATATTCTGGTTAACCTTGTTTGTTCATTCAGCTTCCAGAGTTATTTTTATTTTTACATCATACATTTATTGTTACAAATATTAATTTGCTCTAAATTTCTTAACTATACCTTGAAATATTAGCAACAAATATTTTAGAAACCTATTAAGTGCAGAGCAATGGACATAAGAAACTAAGTAAGATAAAACGGTAGTTTGAGCATGACAATTTTAGAACCTTGATATTAAACTGTGTCTACGCAAAATAATATTACGTCAGATAATTCATGTGATAAATTGAATTAATTACCAAATCTTTCAACAGGGCATTAAAGAACAATACCGTTTCGTGTCATTGACTTGATGTAATAAAAATGCCTGCCACTAAGTAATTTGTGCCTATTTGGGATACATTTTTGGAAATTTTGTATAAAACCCAACCAATACCCACGCCGATAACTAGACCAGCTAAGAGATCACATCAACTCGTCGTAATTACTATCAGTAAATATTCCGTAACAAGTTCAAGCTAACCAAGTGGATGATGTGATTGTTCTACAGAAGGCTAGCTTTAAGTTAACATAACTGCCAAGTAATGAACGAAACCTCTTATATTCATGTGGGGTATTTTTCATTAACTTAAGTCTATTAATTATCATAAAAATAGTTTTTACCCAACAATCGAAACGAAACACGTATGTTTGTTTAAAAAACATTAGGTTTACCTCCGATATGTCGACGTCATTCATCTAATTGCGTTAGTAAGCGAACACATTTGCAAAGCTGATAGGGACTAAATTAGATTTTTCCCTATTCCGATTAGCGGATTTAGAAGAAGACTGGATTAAAACAATGCAACTAATAAATTTGACCTAATCATTTCCCAAATAGTTATTAAACTTTTGCTAGATTAGAAAATTAATGTTGGGAATTCCGGAAATCATAAAGATCAGACAACTAAACTTATGGAATCATATTGTTAGGTCATAATGATTTAAGAGTTACCCTCGATCGTGTGACCTGACGATCTTACATATAATATTATATATATTCTACGAACATTCGTACGACCCGTCGAACATACATTTTATTTTTGAAAATGGGTCTATCTTGAAAAGATCCACACACACGTGTTTTAGATAATTATTCTTTGTTGAAATGGTGTTACTTACTTTTGGTAATAATAGATTAACACCATATATCGCCATACATAGTAATAAAAACTTATTTTGTTTGTCGTGAAGTATGTTCTTCTAAACGAAAGCTAGCTAATTTGAATGACATTTGATTGAATAGTTTCTTTGTTAGTTAGAGTCGTTTTTGTAAAGTCACTTTTGATTTTTTTTAAATATGGAAAAAATTAATGTCGTGTAGTGATTAAATCCTTTCATTTAAAAGGTTTAAAACCAAAATAAATCATTGATTAAATGAAAACAGTGTTACATAAACATGCACTTTCAAATGCAACCGATAATTGGGTAAATTAATTTAATCGTGGCCACACAAGCACAAGTGATGCTAAATGTTCAGGAAGGCTAAAAGAGGACATTGTAAACATCTCATATGAAAGTATACACAACATCATACATGAAGCATTGCATATGAAAAAGCTGTCAGCAAGATGGGTGCCGCTTTTGTTCAGAAATGTTCTAAAAATGAATCGAATGACCATTTCTAAGCAATGATTGAAGATGTTTCAGAATAATCTGACTGAATTTTTGCGTCTATTTATAACGGTTGATGAAACTTGGATCCATCACTACACGCCAGAATAAAACTAAGTCAAAACAATGAAGCTAGTTCAAGTGTTCCGAAGGAAGGAAAAGTTGTTGCATCGGCTGTAACGTTAAGACCACTGTCTTTTGGAATGGACAAGGCATAGTATTCATCAACTATCTTGAGAAGAATAAAACTATCAAAAGTGAATATTATGGATCATTATTAAGCACTGAATGAAAAAATTAAAGAAAAACGGGGATTTGAAGAAGAAAAAAGTGCTCTTCCATCATGGCAATGCACCATCACATTCATCATGAAAAACACAACAAAAACTGGATGAATTGGGCTTCGAAATGCTTCCCCATTCACCATATTCACTTGGTCTAGCCACTTATGGCTATTTCATATTTCCAAACAAGAAGAAATGGCTCGGTGGAAAGGGATTTAGGTCATATGATGAAATAATACCTGAAACAAACGCTTATTTTGAGGAGTTTGATAAATCATATTTTATAGGTTAAGCGTTGGAATAAGTGTATCGATCTAAAATGAAATTATGTTGAAAAATAAAGTGAATTTTACTTAAAAAAATTATGTTTACTGTTTCATTATAAAGACTTATCAATCCACCCTCGTACAACCCTCCGGATTATAGAGGCCGTAATTGATTTTGGTTCAGCGGGTCGCATAATCATTTGGAAGGCAAGGTACACATTAATCGTTATGGAATAAACGATGGTATTAACCGTTTTAAAGTGGTATTTTCTGTTTTAAAGAGATATTACCACTGAATAAAATTAAAATTGTGATGTGTAGAAATTTAATGATTGCTCGAAATTTTAATATTGGTCAGACACGAAGATTTAAATCGTTTTAAAGAACACACAATGTGAGTTGATAATTAGATTAGAAAAATCTATATATAACTCAAATCATACCGAACATTTAGCGAGTGGAAGAGCGACACAGGTTACGTAAGAGCAGTTACATGGATTGATTCAAGAGCTTAAGATAGACTCCCATCTTAGAAATCTCCTACACTGGTACGACAAAATAAATACAAGGAAGCTCTACGATACGATAATTAAATTCCAATCAAGATATGTCTATAATGATTTGACGCTAAATATTTGCAAAATTTTATGATATTTTTTTACCACGTTTTACTTAACTTGCTGTCGTGTTTGTTCGTCTGCCCACACTATTTTTCATACAAATTTGCATCTTGACCTGCTAGATCACTCAAACTTGCAGAACCAGTTAGTGCTCGGTGACAATGCACAATCATTTGGAGCATGCTGAGAGCATTATTCGGCGCCATTTTCAATAAAATACTTTTCCATGTGAGAAATTCACCTATTAACGGTTAATCAATATTTTTAAAAAATCAACTAATAATAGGCTACACTCAATATACAGACTTGAGATTTAGTAATTAGAATAGATATCGGACGCTTGAAACCGTTTTCTGTGTTTAAAATAATAACACAATAATGGAAGTTGTAATTTGTTTGTTTATTTACTAAATTTAAATAATTTTGAAAATACTTTAATTTAATTTAATATAAAATTGTTTCGAAGAGCAACATGGTTTTTCTAAACTCAGTTTCCCTTTCCAAAAAAATTGCAAAATACCAAAAACGCAAGCCACTATATGCGATATTAAATTTAATCCAAAGTGAAGTTTAAAAGCTAATAGTCAAATTCGCCCAAATTGCTTAAGATTTACGCACATAATCCAACAACCGGTTTGAGAATTAATAATTAGCGTAATGTCTTAACTTTCACTGAAATGAAACAAGTGGACTGAAATGAAACAAGATCTATTAAAAATTGTAAGTTAGTGATCTGCAGTAAAATTTTTTTTCCAGAAACAGCATTAATAGCAATGGATCAACAGCACCATAAAATGTAAAATTACCGATAGCTTAAAACGCATAACGAAAAAACCCATTTATACCTTGTTTTTACACCCTCACTTAGGTAGGTAGTAGAATAACTTTTTTTAAGCCGAAATTGACGTTATTAAGGATCAATGTATGATTAGTAAAAAATATAATAATTCTATGGCCTTAGCTCATCCGAACGAGATGACCTTACATTTTTGTTTAATCACTGGATTTCGTGTTAAACTAAAAATTTGTAAATTTATTACACACCGGCA
Source organism: Nephrotoma guestfalica (assembly GCA_963691935.1). Classification (NCBI taxonomy): domain Eukaryota; kingdom Metazoa; phylum Arthropoda; class Insecta; order Diptera; family Tipulidae; genus Nephrotoma; species Nephrotoma guestfalica. The sequence continues at coordinate 21,367,653 of OY829913.1, forward strand.
GATTCGGAATACATTACAAACGTAAAGCCGATAAAAATTGCCATAGCAGCTTTTTGTTCCCAACTTCTATTACATATATTTTAAAGAGAATTGATCAAATGCGAATAAGTAAGCTCCATGTTAACTTAGAGAACTAATGTTAAATTCTTTACGGTTTCCAAAAACAATCAATTTTACTGTGCAGTAAAGTATATAACAAAGAGCGTAAATAATGTTTGATGACGCGCTGAATAATGATGAGCTAATAAAAATTACGATGTTTGTTTATATTTTGGTTTACTTTGACATAATATTTTATATGTATAGTAGCGAAAAATAAAGATTTTTTAAAAAATGATTTCGACCAAAAAATAAATCAATTTTCTTTTGAAAAGAACATGCGATAGTAATTAATAACAAGTTCTTTCCAAAAAATAAAAATTGATTTGAAATCAAAAATGTCAAAAGTATAGAGATAAATATTTCAAAAAGTATAAATATAAACATTATAATTTTTTGAATAATTGAACGTGAAATTTGAACATCGAAATACATACATAATTTTATTTTTCACATTATAATTGTCACATTATAAACTGTCAATATAAAATTTTTGAAAATCGAATGTCAATTTTTCACAGTTACACTAACCAAAAAAAATCAATCGTGTATCGTGATTCGTGTTCTTTAACATACACAAACATCAATTTATTTTTGATTTTTGGAAATAACTTGCCATTAGAGTAACATTGTTTTTGATCTGACAGCAAATTCTTTGATCGAAAATGTTTTTTTGTGTTGAAACGAATTCGAAATTAGTCTACCTCTAAGGTCGTTGACTGTCTCCCTCTTAGGTCGTCTGACAATTTCAGACTATCGCAACAGGTTCATCTTTTCTCTTTAAAACCTTAAACAAGCAACAAGAGACAGTCAGTGTTTAAATGCATTTGTATTTTAAATGTTCCAATAATTTTAAAAACTTCACATGAACCTAGATAAATCTTCTATTTTAACTTTCTTTCGTTTGATATGATCGGAATAAAAAGCTATTTATGCTAGGCAATGCCATTTCATAATTGTAAATTGTGAAGATTTTAATTAAATATTTAAAAACTAAAACAAAAAATTTACGAATAAAAACGATCAACTTTGTCCAGACTTATTTAAACGGTATACTGTGTGTTACACAACATTTTGCCGGCACTTACAGAGTTGAATACCGCTGTTTGAAAACATTTGATTCTTAGGGTACTTAACGATGTAGTTATGTGTGTTTTGTAAATTTTCGTAGTTTTTCAAGTTCCTTTTTTTATTAACTATTATTTATTTGTTTAAGCGCATATAATAATTTCAAAATAATAAACTATTTTAACAAATAATGTGAAATTTTTATTATGGGTCGAATTTTATATTAAACCAACAGCAAAGCCCATGTGAATACGTAAAATTGTTAAAATATTTTGTGAAATAAATACATAACCCAATATACGACCAAAATTAAAAGACATCTTCCAAGATCTAAGCCATTGCCACCATAAGCGTTGATGAATTTCATTAACATATACGGAAAAATCGTCGTATTAGTTTATCTCCTAGTGTGAGGCGTTTATATCTAACAAAAATTAACTACTTTTATATAATAAAAAAAAATTTAGTATAAACAAATTACCAATATAGTAGAACGCATTACAGTTGTCCGCGGCTGATTCATTTGAGCAATCTATAGAGTTCCTTTTGTATTCTTTCCATATATAAGAAGAAAAAACATTAAATCAATTGTAGTCAAGAAAAAATGAATTGTAAACAAAAACACAAAAAATTTAGTTTATTGAATTGAAACGGAGAATGTGTCATTCCAAAAACGCCAATAAATGCAACTTTCTTTAAAAACATCAAAAAGCTATCTTTAAAATTATTACAATGACAATGAAAATTCATCAACTCATCGGCAAAAAACCATTGCTATGAATTAAACAATATGACATATTTAACCTTTGAACCGAATGACAATTTAGTGAAAGAATTTAAAAAAATAAAATAAAAATAATTAAATTAAAACCCGTCATTCATTGCCTCTGAATTAAATTATTCAAAAATATAATTTTTTTAAATTTTTTGACGTGACGTTTTACGATGTTAGTTAAGCAATAAAGATGAAAGGTAATCGTTTGTATTCAAAACAAATTCCTACCTTTGTCACACGCCATATCACTATTACAAATCTTTCATGTAACTCCAGCATTTGTAATAAAAATAAAAGTAGAAGAAAAAATTTAAATTGTAAACCATTATAGTGATAATCACTGATTTAAATACTTAAAAGAAAATTTTAAACAATAAGATATAATACGTGGGGGCATATGGTTCATTAACAAAACTTTTATTATCTATCATAATTTTCATTCGTTCCAATATGGCGAGTTATATAGTATGAGTGATAAAATCAATTCAATTAATTTAGTTTAACAAATACAAATGTGTGCTTACTCCACTATTCTATAACTACATGTATACGTATGTTTACTAATTGAATCAAATTGATCAGTTCAGCTTAACAAATAAATAAATAAAATACATACATAAAAAGTATTGCATATAATTTGTTACCGTGGAAGGTCATGACAACTTTGTAAGTACTTATAGTAGTCGTGTCAAGAAATACGTGGTTTATAAATTAGAAAAAAATATGTAATATAAAAATATAAAAACGCTACTAACCTTGGAGCAACTGCTGTTGCAATCCTACAGCTTGTAATTGCTGTAATAATTGTAATGATGCAGGTGATATAGCATCTGTTGCTAAAAATGGACTGGTTTGTTGCGATGGGTTTGGCATTATCGGAGATGTCATCGCGGCCGCCGACTGTGTCAATGGGGCCGTTAACCCACTTGATAAATTCCATATATTAGCTTGCATCTGCTGTATCTTCTTTTGTTCCTTTTCTTTTTGGGTATCAGCAAATTTAACAACTAAAGGTGCTGAACAGCCTTCCATTGTCTGACTTTGATGCAAATCCTGATAAAATATATTTAGAATATTCAAATCTACGAGTATACTGACATCATTAATCACGAAGGTAAAATACAAAATTACATCAAATAATTTTATATTCTTTAATTCAAGGTCATATACGCTTGTTTTAAATGCAGTTAAGAGAATAAATTATACAAAAATGCATTTGTATTGTGTATATAATAAATAATTAACTGAAATCAATTTTGGTTCGTGCATGTGTATACACAAATACAAATATTCTTGTAAGATTATTTGACTTATCATTAATTACAGTGACTCGAGTATTATAAAAATTTGCGGCCACACTCATTTATTTCACCTGTAGCATAATATTTTTCTAATACCAAATTGCCTCTACATAAATTTCAACGACATTACTCATTCTATCCGAATGAGTAATACTACATAAATTCCTAAGTGATTATTAATATCATTAATAAAGTCTAAATTAATAAGTTACGCTACTTTGAATAGTTGGAACTTAGGACTACAATTAGATTTTGTGAAGGAGTACTAATACATTCATTCTGAGATTCTTATCTAATAGATCCATCTAATACGTTAATAAAAGATATGTAGTAGGCTGTTTGATAAATTAGTGATTTTATTTACTTTTTTTATCAAAATTTCACTAGTTTTTGACATAATCGAAGATTATATCGTTCGATGCTACTCTTTTTCCACCCAGTGATTGCTTCATATTTGAAAGTAGAAAGTTGTAGAGTTAAATCCGGAGAATAGATTGGGTGAGGGAAGAGCTCGTACTGCAGTTCTGATTTATTGTTATGATAAGAGATTTTTCTTGCTTCGCTAAATGGGGCATTTCAATGGTAGTGGAAAAAGATTATAGCACGGGAATCCCAGGAAAATAAGGTTCATTTATCGCCTAAATGCTAGCTTGGGTATGCCTTCTAGGTATCTATCTTGTAGACAGGTTTTCCATGCCTATATATTCATATAAGATACTAAAAACTCATTCGACTGAATATTTACCATCTAGAGGCTATCTCACGTATCTTTTTACTTGACGGTCGTTTAACACAATATCGTGAATTTTATTGATTGTTGCTACAGTTGTCACTTCATTTGGGAAGGGTACTGGGTACTACGGAACATTTGTGCTTGTAAGACCACAATGAACCATTGGTAAACCATTTCAAGCGACGGAGCAGGGACACATATTACTTCATATTCTATTTTTTAGATTTCCTTCAGTATCCTTAATTGTTTTCCAGGCAAATAGTAAAATTTTATCATTTTAACAACATCATTTTATAACGTTAAAAAAAATACTCTTTGACATTTCCTTGAAACTTTCTAGGGGTACTTAAACTAACTGGCAAATTTCAGAAAAAAATACAGAGATGTATTGGATCATTCCATTTAACTCACTGAGATAGATAGTTTCGGTAAAGATCAAGGAAATTTTAAATTTAATAAATTTAATTTGATTGTTTCCGAAGACGAATGGTTTTATCAAAAACTGAATAATCCTAAAAGAAATATATCTCACCTATTCAACAGAACCGAAGAGTTTAAGACATGTAATGCATTTTCCTGACAAATTGTTGTCTATTGGTGGATCCGAAATGTGATTTTAAATATACATTTTTGGATTGATCAATTTCATTATTATCTATATTAATTTTTGGTGTCTCATATTAATAAACGTAAAAAATGCGAATTAAATCGATACAAAACAGAAAACGCACATAAAACATACATTGTACGTACGTAGTTTGAAATGTATCTTCGCTAAATGCGCCAGACGAAACAACTAAAATACCACATATATAGAATTAGAAAAGTAATTGTTGACGTTTAGTTTAACACAAGATTTTTAAATGTGTTTAAGATTGCAGTTACGACTAATAGGCTCCATATACGACACAGTCATGCATGAGCAATCGTACAATTATGCATGAGACTGAACATTTATGATAGTGACTGTGATGCGCATGAATTTGCAATATGCATGTGACGATGTTGTAATCATCGATTTTTATATTACTTTTGGAACGAAGTTTAGGTTGTATATGAGCCGTTTATTTTGAAAGAGGCATAAGTCACTTTTTCAAAAAATCAAGTTAACGATAACATTAGTTACAATTAAACGGTATCTCATTTTAAAAAAATTTCCAATCAATAATATAAGTATCCTGAGATAACAAATACAAGTAATCTTCTCGGAAGTTGGATCAACATGTTAAAATTCAAACCCTTAAATATCTCGATTTAAAAAAGTGACTTATGCCACTTTCAAATTAAACTGCTCAGATATAGATCGGGAAAAGTTTTATATTCCGAGTTCGAATTATCAGGGGATTGTAAAATTTAGCAGCCAGTCGCCTTCGTTTATTAAATATATATTTTTTATTTTGATTATAAAACGAAAACAACATTTATCATAAACAATACATAATCATTTTATAGAAAACAGTTCAACCCAAATTTGTATTAACCTAAGTAATATTTACTTTACGTTGGTGATGGTGGTGTTGTCGAATGATCTCCTTCTGCTACAAACCCCACCCTCCCGCTTGTATATGAAGTGATATGCATGTTTTCTGCCCGTCTTTATTTTTAATTTGGTACTCAGTATCAAGGAGATTTCATACAAAAGTAAAATTGTAAATATAATACACGGCTAAGTTCAAATTGGTTTTTACTTTTTCTGATATTATTTTTTCCTGTAACGGACGAACAAATAATAATTGAGTTGAAAAAATTATTGGAATTTTGTATAACTAACTTTTGTATAATGACAACAGTTAAATAATAAATATTAAATTATATAAATATATTTTTTTTAAATAATCGCGAATGAACAATCCAAACAGTTTAACGTTGACAATTCGAATATAAATAAAATAAAAATTCTGCGAGATGCGTCAGAAAAAAGAAACGAGAATTTGGTTTACGTACAGCATTATAAATACTAACAGAACAACAGAATAGGAAAACATATACATACACTACATATATGTACAATGAAACGTACTCGATGGGTCCGAACTTCAAACAATGCTAAGCAGGGCGCAACATCAAAAATTCTAAAAATGGGACTTTAGTATTAATATGATTAGTCAAGAAACGCTCATTTACCTAAAATTTGGAAACCTAGATAAGGCATAGGAACTAAACAATTTTAGAACGGATAGAATACATTGTACTCTGCAACTTCTTGAGAAAATAGGAACGACGAATACGTCTAAACAATTCAAAATGAAGACAAGTAAAAAACAAAAAATATCTACCGTCCACCACTTTAACATCTTCTTGATTTGTCGACTGCGCCGTTTTTTTACTTAATACATGTTCAAAAGTAGTCTTAATATTATTTTCATTAAGGCCGGTTCATAATTCGATATGTCCACACACACATATTCACACACAACAAATTGCGGTACAGTTAAATTAATATATCTCTACAAAAGTATATTCTTCCATTCATAGGTGAAAAACAACAAGAAAGAGGAATACAAAAAATTATATTGCCATTATTTCATATACCTAGATTTATCAACCTTACTGAACATCCCTCGTACCATAGAACCATAAAACTTTCCTTATTCTTTCTTAATTATTGAAAACAGTTTTAAATTAGCGAGTTACAAGTGCCACATGGGATTTACAAAATGGAGTCGTTACAAAAAGAAATATTTAAAGATCTGCGTACCCACAGAAGAGACGTTATACATTCGGTGTTTCTAATACTTTAGCCATTATAAAAAAATTATCAAGTCATTTTGCGGTGAGAAAATGGTCCCAATATTCGGAATATTTCTGCAATCTTTAAAATCGACAGATTACTATTGAAGGAATTCCACAAACTCTCTTTAGCTATGTAATAGAGGGTGATATAATTACATAATAGCCTACATCTGCGTTTAATTAAAACCAATTGATGATGTGTGCCTGACAACGGTTGTTTCACCAAACTAAATTGTGGTTGGCTCGTACCAGTGCATATTACGGACTAAACAAACAAAAATGGAAACAGTCAAACAAAAACTGTGAAATAAATCTCCAGTCGATAAATTTGCTTAGTGTAGACGTCATGAAATCTATAAAATAAAACGCGTAGCGAATTAGTGTATGTATTTAAATACGTTTATCAAATTGTTTTATTTCATAGAATACTTCACAATGTCTTGCTGACTCGGGTTGATTTAACAGGACTCTGCTAATGAGTTTAGGGAGATAACATTTAACATATTTGAGTTAGATACCCCGTACAAAGTTCTACAATTCTGCAATTATTACCACTCGTTTCTAAAAATTAGCTTTAACACAACAACGGTGGGCTTACTAACTTGAAATATTTAAATTGACGTAGCAGTTGATAAACGACTGTAATTCCCTAGCAAGATTATTATTTACTTCAGTTTATCATTTGTCACTATCTCACTTAATTCAGGCGACTTTGATATTATGAAATTGCGACAATAAGATAATTAGGAAAAGCACATTTTACACGGTTAATAACAATTATGTGATTAACCATGTAAGCATCCCTAGATCATTATTACCTACAAAGTTGGCTTTCCTTTACACATTTTTTGCTTTTGTACCTTACACGTTTAGATTAAACTGTTAACTGTTTAGATTAAAAAATTATAAAAATTGATTGGAAATTGGACTTTTTTGGGTAATGATATTATTATTGATCATCTAAGTCCATTTAAGAGTATGTGCAGAACGAGCGAAAATAATAAAACTTTAACCGAAGTAGCTACCTAAGGTTTTTATTGAATTAGTAACCGTTCCAGACTTACTGTGCCAAATAAACCGGATAAAATCTTAACAAAAATATAGTATATATTTACTTTTAACATTGGGAAATTAAAGCAACTGGGCGTAATTCTTTCAACAAACTAATGCAGTTTAATTTATATTGCTCTTTCATGAAAAACATTAACAACAAAACGAGTTTGTAATAGTACATATTATAGTACAAACGCTTGGTTTTCAAAACCTTAATTATCTGAAAAAATCTATTACAAATCCATCAAATATTTTTAGAAGCCCGATCCTGAGATTTATTAAAAATCTGATTTTAAGATTTTACCTGATTAAAATTTAGTTTGGTATTCGTTGTTTTGGCTTTTACTAAACGCACGCGCTAGTTGAAGATTATTGATTTAATTTATTGTAACAATTGTTCTGTTGTGTGATGTTCACAAACGGAAGCTAAAATGTTGTAACATTTCAGCTTCTGTTTGTGAACTTCACTATATTGAAGAGTCAAAATAATACTTTTACAATTATGTTCCTAAACTTTAGGTCCACTACTAAACAAACTTTCGCCTTCCAGTCTAGTTTTTGGAACTGAAAAAATTGTTGTTTGAAAAATCATCCTAAAAATATAATTTGCATCTTCGAGCAAATACTGATGAATAAATAACATAATATACGTATTAATATTAAAGTACACGAACCACAAAAGCGTACAAAAAACTGTTTTTTTATATACAACATAATATA